>CP045901.1:3717882-3777985 GCA_013387185.1 Caligus rogercresseyi | reverse complement strand
GTCATCACATCTGATTTTTCATATTAAAATCAGTTCCTTAAAAAGTTGTCATTGGGTCTTCATTGCCACTTTTTTCGTTTTTTTTTTTGGTTCTTAAGGCTGGGAATTGACATCGTAAAAAGAAGTTATTTTAAGCCATTGAATTTTTTTTTGTGTTGTCATCGCATGTGACTTTGTCATATTAAAATCAGTTCCTTAAAAAGTTTTCATTGGGCATTCATTGCCATTTTTTCCACTTTGCATCCTTATCGCTGGGTATTTAAACATAGAAAAAGAAGAAATCACACGAATAATTTCAGTGATGTCATCACATGTGACTTTTCATTTTAAAATCAGTTCCTGACAAAGTCATCATTGGGTCTTCATTGCCATTTTTTTCTGTTTTGTTTTCCTTCAGGCAGTGTATTTAAACAACGTAAAAAGAAGTTATTTTATAAGCCATTGTATTGGGAACAAGAGTGACGAAGATATGTATGGTATAGCGGAATATCAGGGTATCTGTTTGGATCTCCGATGATGGGCGAAAACAGCAATGGATTTTTTTTTTAGATAGAGAGCAACTTCCTATCTTTATCAAGAAAAGTTTAGAGTAATGTCACATCTTAAGGTTGGAATATATTCATAACTACTTCATAGTACATTATTTGATTACTATTATCTAAAACATTAATCGTACATTATCTTCTAATGTACAATGTAGGTCACCAATATTTATAAAAATATATCAATAGACTCAATAAAAAGTTTTTTTTAAATTTACAGCGCCTTGTAAATAGTCCTTAAAATAGAAAAAATAATAATATATATAAAAAGTCATCATTGCATCTTCATTACCATTTTTCCGTGCTCTATTCTTAAGCATAAGCATTGTCTTTTCTTCCATTTTCTATTCCTTTAGGTTGGGTATTTAAGCATAATAAAAGGAAGTCATTTTAAGTCATTTCATAGAGAATATAGAGTGCCGAAGATTGTAAGGTAGCGCTGAATATCAGAGTATTTGTTTGGTCTCTTTGATGGGGAGGGGGGGGACATCAAAATAAAAATTTTAAAAGAGAATGTGAATTCATATCTCTATATAGAAAGTTTGAAAGTGATGTCACATCTTTAGGCATTATTAAAATTTGAACTTATATTGGGGAAAAGACAGGCATATAAAGAACTTATTTTTAAGCAATCCTATGGAAAACGAATTTTCCGGTACAACCCCATTAAACAAAAACACGTCATTTTACCTCAAAATCATCCACAAAAATAGGGGGAAAAATCTAACTTGGCAATTTTAAAAAATCACCAAAAAAACGTTTTGGCGAAAAAATAAGCATGTCAATGACGTATTTCCGCCAGTTGAGAACCCAACTAAAACACTCCCTGAACTCTCAAAACTATTCCCTGGAAATTTTGTCAAGATCTAACGACTGTTCGGGAGATACAGGGAAACGAACGAACGAACGGAATTCTTTTTTTATTAGTATGTATACGAATGCTACCGGCGCTGCCGGGATTTTCTAACTTGACAATAGTCGGAATGAAAAAAAAATCACACGAATAAATTCAGTGATGTCATCGCATGTGATCTTCATATTAAAATTAGTTCCTTAAAAAGTCGTCATTGGGTCTTCATTGCCATTTTTTCCGTTTTGTATTCCTTAAAGGTGGGGATTTAAACATCGCACAAAGAAGAAATCATACGAATATATTACTGATGGCATCGCATGTGACTTTTTTATAATAAAATCAGTTCCTTCAACAGTTGTCATTGGGTCTTCATTGCCATTTTTTTTTCGTTTTGTATTCCTTAAGCATCTGCATTGCCATTTCTTCCATTTTTTGTTCCTAAAGGTTGGGAATTTAAGCATCATAAGAGGAAGTTATTTTCAGGCATTTCATAGAGAATATAGAGTGCCGAATATTTGTATGGTAGCGCTGAATATCAGAGTATTTGTTTGGTCTCTTTGATGGGGGAGGGGGGACATCAAAATAAAAATTAATAGAGAATGTGAATTCATATCTCTATAAAGAAAAGTTGAGAGTGCTGTCATATCTTCAGGCATTATTAAAATTTGAAACTTATATTGGGGCGAAAACAGACACATAAAGAACACACTTTTAAGCGATCCTATGGAAAAAGAATTTTCCGGTAAAACCTCATAAAAAAACAAAAACACGTCGTTTTACCTTAAAATCATCCACAGAAATTTTTGAAAAAATCTAACTTGGCAATTTTAAAAAATTGACAAAAAAGTTTTGCGAATAAAATAAACAGGTCGATGACGAATTTTCCACGAGTTAACACCCCACTAAAACACTCCCTGAGCTCTTAAAACTATTCACTGAAATTTCGTCAAGATCTAATGGACTGTTCGAGAGATACAGGGAAACGAACGAACAAACAAACGGAATTCTTTTTTTTAGTATACGAATGCTACTCGGCGCTGCCCGGGATTTTCCAACTTGATAATAGTCTGGAATGAAAAATAAAATCACACGAATAATTTTAGTAATGTCATCGCATGTGACTTTTCATATTAAAATTAGTTCCTTAAAAAGTTTCATGGGTCTTCATTGCCATTTTTTCCGTTTTGTATTCCTTAAGCTGGGAATTTAAGCATCATAAAAAAGAAATCACACGAACAATTTCAGTGAAATCATTGCATGTGACTTTTCATATTAAAATCAGTTCCTGAAAAAAGTGTCATGGGTCTTCATTGCCATTTTTCCGTTTTTTATTCCTTACGGCTGGGTATTTAATCATGCACAAAGAAAAAAATCACACGAATACTGTCAGTGAAATTATTGCATGTGACTTTCAGATTAAAATTAGTTCCTTAAAAAGTTGTCATTGGGTCTTTATTTCCATTTTTTCCGTTTTCGTATCCTTATGGCTGGGTATTTAAATATCATAAAAAGAAGTTATTTTTAAGTCATTTCACATGGAACATAGCGTGCCAAATATATGTATGGTAGCGCTGAATATCAGAGTATTTGTTTGATCTCCGTTGATGGGGGAAAACAGCAAAAACTTAAGAGACTTCATATATTTATCAAGAAAAGTTGAGAGTTGTTGACATCACACTCCATCTCTAGGCATTATTAAAATTTGATTAGTGCGATGTTGCGTTTTAAAAAAGTGTTATTTCCACAAACTTTAAATTTGGGGGGAAAGACAGGGACAAAAAAAACTTAATTTTAAGTAATCATATTGGAAAACGAATTTTCGGGAAATACTCAAAAAAATAAAAAACACGTCTTACTACCCAGTCTCCTCCACAGAAATTTGGTCAAATCTAACGTGGCAATTAAAAAAAAATCGACAAAAAACGGTTTGGCGCATAAAATAAACATAGCGATGACGAATTTTCCGGGAGATGGCAACCCCACTAAAACATCCTTGAGTTCTCAAAACTATTCACTGAAAATTTCGTCAAGATCTAATGAACCGTTTGGGAGATATAGGGAAACGAACGAACGAACAGAATTGTTTTTTTATTAGTGTATATATATATATATATAAAATCCTATTTCATTTTTACAAAATAAATTTATTAGATAATTGATATTAGGATATAACTCTCTAAAACGTTATGATCTGAAAAATAGCAAAATTATTATAATTATAATAAACTATATCTGTACTCTTAAGAAAAATTTGGATACCATATTTGGGTTTGTATATCTATTTAATATGATTTATATCATTTGCACACTCAGAAAGTGTTGAGTAAAATTTATTGACCAATACATTGAGTATTGGACTTGAGGAACCAGTTTAATTTAATGGCTTAAAATAAAAGAATTTGTGTTTGTGTGATTTTGGGATTTCCCTTTAGATCTTGAATGTATTTTTAGCGTCTTCTTTATTTGCATAGTTAGTTTTCCTTTGAATATGTCCACTTTTTTTCTAAGGTATTGTGTTTTTAGTGTGAGATCATAATATATCACTAAAAAATTCTTAGAAGTGGGGGTTTGTTTCCTTTACGCATTAGTCTTGGTATTCCCAAAATGTATATACACTTTTGGCCATTTACCAGTATAATTGGGAAGGGGATATATATACAGGGTCTTGCAGGTAAATCTGCACAAAGTTCAACTTCGTCAGATCCTTAAGGAGTGCAAGTAGAGCTTAGATATTGCACGTGTGGGAGGTTTCGTTAATGTACTGTCGAATTGCGCCCGAAAACAAAACCAATACATGATACGGAGATGGAGCAGACCGGAGAGACACGGTCATCGAGTTGCTGTGCGCAGGGCTCCGTCCTGCAACCATCATCAAGTTGCTCAAATACTCCAGGAGGACGGTCTACGACATCACCAAAGATGTGGTAGGAGTCAAAAGAAAAGAGCACAAGCCCAGGAGTGACCGGATCTGCACGCCCACATTTGTGGATGGTCTCAAGAGGTCCATCAAGGCCAATCCGAGGACGCCCATGTCCATCCTCGCCAGGAAGCATGGGTCCCACCTGTCGTCGTCCCTGGATAGACTCTGTGGCCTCCGGAAACCCGTACACATTCCAGCAGGACTCGGCGACCGCCACAAGGCCAAAATTGTGCAGTCCTTGCTGAAGAAGAATGTGCCCAACTTCTGGAACTTCAACACCTGCCCCCCAAACAGCCCCGACCTAACCCATGCGACTACTACTTGTAGGGGAAGTTGGAGAGGGAGGTTGTGCGCCACACACCATAGCAATGTGGCAGTCCTGAAGGCCTCCATCAACCCGGAGATGAACAAGCTGGATCCTGCAGAGATCTCCACGGCCTGTGGGAGGTTCAGGCGTCGTTTCGAGGACATCCTTGAGGCTGAGGGTGGCCATATTGAATAGTAATCTTGTATTATGTCTAACAAACAACTTTCTTATTCAAAATAGGTATCACTTTGTTCCCATTTTGGATCTGGGGGATATTTAACTTGTGCGGATTTACCTGCAAGACCTGTATATATCTATATATATATATATATATATATATATATATATATATATATATATATATATATATATATATATATATATATATATATATATATATATATATATATATATATATTAGGGTGATTCTTATTTCACGTTTTTCGGATTTGAGAGTCGGGCTCCCCTAGGATTTACTTTAGTGTATAGAAATCATCTTGTGAAAGTTTGAACAAAATCGAATAATTGGAAGTACATGCTCAACGGGCCCAAAAGTTATGTAGTAAACTTATGTAGTAAATTTTTTTTCGCTATTCGATTGCCCTAATGTCCTTAATTTCAACGCTATTTTTCAAAAATTGCCGCAAAATGTAGGTATGATTGCAAGGATTCCAAATCAGTTTCATAATAAGTTTCAAAATGTTCATTTTGGGGTATTTTGCATAAAAATGACTATTTCAAAACTTAATTTTCTCGTTGAATTGTGAATGTAAATTGAAAATAAAAACTGATTTGGAAATCCTTGCGGTATACCTACATTTTGCGCAAATGTTTGAAAATAGCATTAAAATTAAGGACATTAGGGGCAATCGAATAGCGATAAAAAAAATTATACATAAGTTTACTACATAACTTTTGGGCCCGTTGAACATGTACTTCCAATTATTCGATTTCGTTCAAACTTTCACAAGATGATTTCTATCACTAAAGTAAAATCCTAGGGGGAGCCCGACTCTCAAATCCGAAAAACGTGAAATAAGAATCACCTATATAATATATATATATAATATAATAAGATAGAAAAGTGAGAGAGTAAAAAGTCTTTCAACTCAATCCAAAACTTTTGTCAAGTTCATCAAATTATCTCAAGTTCGATGGTCTCATTTTAATTACAATCAGTCGGAACCAATTCTATTGGAACAAATAGGACAAAATAAAAAAGAGAGGACGTTAACTCAGTGGATACCTGCTCGACTCTCATTGTCGAAGGTGCAGGTTCCACTCTCGAAAAGGTCAATTTTAATCAACTTTATGTAAAAGATCCTAAGTTTAAAAATAATTATGATTTTATTATATCCAATCGGTCTCTGCAACTCTACGAAACCAAATAGGCAAAAAAGGTCAATATTAGATTCATTTGTTTGTTATGTTGTTATCGCATTATTATATTACTACGAATAAAATTTGTGAAGTCATATAGACGTAATCCCAACAAGTCTAAGGAGCCATCACAAGCAAATTCTTTTTGCTCCCTCATTGTAGACTATTCAAAAATATGGATTTATTCATACGATAATAGTAGGAAATCATACCTTTGAATTATATCTAAAAGTATTAAAATTAAAAAAATGTACTTATACGTGGAGTTTTTTTATATATTATGAATAAAAAATTATCTTCATTTTTTTATATTAAGTATATTTTTGTTTGTCAATATAAATAAGTATAAAAATACGACCTAAAGAATTAACACACTTAGTAATGTATCTTACTTTTTGATTAACAAATTCTTAAAATATGCCAGTCTAACATAAACTCAAAATAATCTTTTGGCAGTAATAAAATATTAGGCTTTTCAGGATCAATTAAAAATGGAATGGAACCTCATTTTCGATCTTTTGGACGCCAGAGAGGTTGAAATATTTTTGGGGGGAATTTTCGGAATCCTTATATATAATTCACATCCTAATGAAACCTTAACTTGTTGTTCAATGGCTTTGCACTAATATTTAGACACATGAAAAAATAAAATCAGAACTTAGAATTTTTTTTCGAGCATAAAAAAATGTTTTTTTTACATGTTTTGCCTGAAAAATAAATGACAGCATGAGAAACTTCATATTTGTTTACATAGTATATAATGACAATACGTATGTACTCTTTCTTCCTCTAGATGTACTCTCCTTCAAACTTTCTTTTTGGAATTAATAAGTCTTATTGTACTTACTGTGTATATGATCTTGACTACTCATTAGAGTGCAGACTAAATACATACGACTTGTATCAAGAAGAATACTTCTTACGAAAGACACACAAAAAAACCACACAAACACACCACACATATATATATATAATATATATATAGATTATATATCTATATATAGTATATATATATATATATAATATATATATATATATATATATATATATATTAGGCTGTTCTTATTTTTCAAATGTTTGAAATGTTAGCAACATGTGAATTTTCTGTTTCTTGGTGATAAAAAAAGACGACATACAAGTTTGAACAAAATCGGTCAACATTACGAGGTTCGCACAACAAGGTCAAGTTTTAAAAATTTAGTAAAAATATAGTTTTCCGCAAATTTCTTCAAATGGTGGACGTTACATACTTCAATAATAATTATTAATTTAAAGGAAATCTAATTTACTACCAGACATATGTTTAATGTTTTTTAATAAAACAAAGTTTCAGTAAAAACAAAGAAAAATGGAGTGTGTAATGTGAGCATATTTCATAGCTTTTTTGTATCAATTAACTTCACTCGCCTGTAAAGATGACTTATTCGCTTCAGAGTAAAATAGTACTTTAAGTTAGTAAACTTTAGATGATAAATCCAAAAATGACCTTGGTTGCATTCTATCAATTCAGAATTCAGTACAATCTGAGTTTACATCATATATTCAGAGCCTGTATTGACCTATAAGAATCGATTATGAAAAAAATAAATAATAATGTGCTTCTTAGATTTGTTGAAAAATAAGAACAGCCCTAATATATATATATATACATATATCAGAGCTGGGATTCGGAAAAAAAATCTACCGCCGGTTCGATACTCGAATACCGATATCGATGGGTATTCGGTAGATTTTGTTATATATCTACAGTATCGATCGATATTTGGTACGGTAGATTAGAAGAGAGATACATTTATTTATGTATCTGCTTTTACTTCTTCATATGCATTTAATATCGGACAGTCTATAACAAAGGACAATTAAATCCATCATTTCTTATAATTTATTAGCGATTATTTGAAATTTATACATACTAATCTTATATATAATATATATGTACTTGGATTTTGTAGAAAATGGAAGGCTATAGATATTATTGTCCGATTTAAATGCACTTTCAGGTACTCTAGTATTCAAATATAGAATAGCTTTTATTGGATGTTTATTTATGTATCTGCTCTATAATACAATAAGTTATAGTTGTTTTTATTTTCGAAGTTCAAGTTCTTCACACAAGGGAGCACTTGGGAAAAGCGACAGTTGAACGATGTTTCTCTTGCTATTGAAGGGAATGTGCTCTCTATATCTTTATGTCTCTATGTGAATACTACAAAGTCTACTTTCAAATATACCGTACCGATTGCCAATCGGTACGGTATCGGTCGATTCTACCGAATATCGTATAATCGGTTCGATATTTGCAATTTACCGTCGTAGTATCGAATACCGATTTACAATCGGTAGTCGTAGCTCTGATATATATATATATATTTGTAAACGAATTAATACTTTTAAGAATTAATTTGACTTTATATCTTAAAACCTTTATGAAAGTGCCTCTATTTAGATTCATTCATTTTTAATATGATAATTAATCTCCTTTTTGCTCTAATTATCCCTTTTCATTAGATTATAAAGCTTTGATGTATGAGCTTTATTTTAAAAAAACCCCTTGTATATATATATTATATATATATATATATATATTATATATTATATATATCTATATATATATATGATATATATATAGTAATATAGTGTGTGTGTGTGTGTGTTTGTGTGTGCGAATCATATCATTACAATGAGTTTTACCCAATAAAGAGGCTGGCGACTCCCTTGGTATCCTATTTGATGGAGAGGAGCTCGCTTCGCCTATATTAGAATCCTCATCGCTAAGAATTTGTTTACCCATCATGATTTTCGGAGTTTTTCTTGAACTTTTTATTCTTTCGTTTGGACATGAATAAATTTAATAATTTTCATATATGATTGTTATTTGACATCTCTGGTCATAAGACAATAAGTTGAATGCCAGAAAAGCATATGAACTGGGTCATAATAAAACTTTATTGTCAATGAGAGATTTGCAAGAAACTTTATTAAGTGAAACAACACAAATCCCTTGTATATCGTAATAAACTTAAGCAAAACGTTAATTGTTATTGTTAACAAGGACAAAGGTATTTTTCGTCGGTACTCATAAAAAGTAAAGTAACTTTTAAGTAACCTTTTATGGCATTTGTTAGCATATCAAAATACATTTATTTCATTATTCCCATATAATAAACTGATGGTGTTTCATAAGGAAAAAGGACTTAATTTTTTAAAAGGAAAATTCAGCTGTTGGGTTCAAAAAAGTTAGGCGATAAAAATTTTCTTCGTTTTTGAATAAATATATTTTTGTAAAACCTAAAAGATATTTTATAGGTATCAAAAAATCTGTTACCAGTGAAAAATGAAATATACATAAAAAAATATATATATAAACATAGAGAACAAACTATGATTTTTTTTTCAGGAAAGCTCATTTTACCATACATTATTCTTTACAAGAAAAAAGTAATGGAGTATAAAATCAGAGCATCACTCGAGACACAAATTGATGAGCCACAAATAGCTGCAAGTACATAATTATAATTGGATAAGAGTCGACATTTATTCAATTGTATCAAAGATATTCTTATAAATAATATATCACCTTATAATTAGATTGCATTGGTTATAAATGTAATAAGAAGGAAATTTCTGGGTGACTTCAGGGAGACGTCTTGATATACACGTAATAGACCGTCGAAAAAAATATCCTCATAACTCTAAGAAATGATATATTTGCTTTTAGGTAAATAAGTATCATGAAACTCTATAGAAAGTTTCGAGGATAATAAATTATTTAGTGTTATATATTATTCATTGCATTATTATACGTGTTTTGCAATGGAGTCTAAAGAGAAAAAAAAGTTTGTGGTTCTGAATATGAAAGGCCTGGATAAAAGCGGAGACAATTATGTGAGAGGAATTGTCTTATTTGGATTGGCGAAGAAAACATGGGCCCCAGTCACCCAAGGCAAAGTCGATTGGATTCGCCATTCTCAACTCAAAGGCGTGGATTGCCAACTGCATCACAAACACCGAGTTTTGAGGAACGAGGATTTGAGGAAAATAATAATATCACCTGCAGCACGTTATTCTTCCCTGGGACTCAGAATACCTTCCCTTTAGATGACTCCTGGACCAGCGCCGCCAGCATTGTAAAGTTTACCATCAGTATCAAGTCAATATTTTAAGTTAATCAAAAAAATTATGAATTTTATAAATATCATTCACATGTTATCTGTTTTTAATAGTGTTTTATAGTCAATAATGTCTTTGTTCAGAGTTTTATCATAAACTATAATGCTTATTTTATTTTTATTCATTTATATATATATATATACCTATGTCTTCTCTGAACAAATAAAGGAAAGAAAAAAATCAGCTCTTCTCCACACAGACGTCTCTACCAAGGACAGCTCAAGTACGACTGCAAGATCCTCTACAAATTGAAAAAAATGGATGGAGCTGAGCGTATCAGTGGAAGTGAGATAAAACAAAAAGTGGATCCAGCGAAGTGCAAGGAAGCCGCGATTACATCAATTGCAGAGGATCTTGGGTGGCCAGGTTGACCGTATTTCTCCGTATGAAGAAAAAAAATAGGGAGCAAATCCCTCAGAAGAGTTGAAACGTCCTTTGCATTATGGTCTGACAAGAGTTTGAGAGGGCAAAACAACTTTGAGCGCGAAGAAGCGAAATCCAGCTAACATCGCTGTGTTTTCAGACTAAAAGACTTTTAGTGTGAATCCAGTTTAGTATATTGATCGTCCAGGGAAAAGTATTTCTTAGGCATGCTGTTAATCAGTCTCATATTTAGTGACTGCATTATCACTATTATTTATCTTTTTACTTCGTTCCCTTTTGAAAGCGAACACCATTTTGTGGATACTAAATATGATAAAATGATCTTATGAAATATTGTAATTGTTAATATTATTTATGGAATAATATATATATATATATATATATACCCATTCTTAGAATATAAAGCTGACTTCAATAAAATGCGATGAAGAAATGGCAATAAAAATACTTGAACAGCTGATACATCATCAAATAAAGAAGTAAAAATTCTCTTAGTCATAATTATAAGAATTAAATTTATAAAGTTTTATGGATTTATTATTTTGATTACATTTATTGCATGCACCTGGCACTTAGAACATTAAAGAATTGCGTTTCTTAATTCCATAAAGAATGGCAATTATATAATCTAATCACTATGCAGACTGTGTATAATAAAACTAAAACTATCCAAACTTCATGTTATTAATATTTTTTAATATTTGTGGTCATGATTACATGTCCTAGGTAATAAAATATAAACCCTTTCCAAAAGCTTGGATTTTCTCAAGGACCAAAATAAAAATTTGAAGATATGATAATTTGTTTACATGTATTTTAAGACAATACATATAAGTAGTCTAACTCAAGGAGTTAAAAGTAAATATTTATTAATTCCTTTGAACTCTGATTGTAAAAAAGGTTATAGCATTGATTAAGACCATAATCATTCTGGTTAGGAAATAAAAAAATCAGCTGGAAAATATTGTAAAACAAGAAAAAAACCTACGCTTCTGCGATAAACGAGAGGAATCGGTCTTCAAAACAGGGAGATTCTACTATCCTCTTAGGTAGAGCTGCTAATGCACATATTCCATTGACTCCGTGGTATTTAAAATTTTCTGAAAGATCTCCAAAACTAATGATGCCATGGCAATAACAAGAAAACATATGGAGGCTCTTAATTTGTCATGTAAATGGGAAAATAAAATCATGCGTTCACTGATGGGCATTTGGGATGGGCATAAGTTTACTGTTCAACTTCAAATATCGACGATGTTAATTAAGTTCACCCAACATTATAAGGATTGAGGCAAACTTTTCAATGGCATTTATCATGCTTTTGTGTGCCCCTCCCTAAAAATTATCTAGGAGTTCATCCAGCTCAATGAAGCTTGCATGACCGGCTTTCAGCACGAGGACAGGAAGGGCCATATTCTTTTCAACATTCCTTCCAGAGGAGAACAAAATCATGATGAAACAAAGGCCATCGGTGCAGGTGTTCAGAACTGCAAGGCACATGTTCCCCCAAATCCTGACTCAAGGGAAATTTCTCGATGCAAAATACCATAGAGCAATTATGATATCTGTTGTAGCAAGATACTCTCTATTGCTGAAATTTACAAATACCAATGGTCCTACATGGAACTATGGATCCGACTTAGTGAGATATTACCCTCATCTTCACCTCGTCTTGCTAGAGTCCTCGCCAGAATCATCCCCAAATTAAAAAAATTAAGAACTCCAAAACCCAGTGAATTTCTTTTGTTTTTAATGTACCTTTTTAATATTTTTGTCTGTTTTCTGATAATATTATGTTTTATCCGTTTACTGTGTTTTTATGTTTTATTCTTTTAGTACTGTTTTTTTATGTTCTACGTTGTTTGATGTTTTAAGGTCTTAAAGAGGAAAAAATTTAAATAAAATGATTTTGATGTTGTTTTAACAATGTACAATTTTCCTTTTTTATTTTGTTAATATATATATATATATATATATATTATATATATATTATATATATATATATATATATATATATATATATATATATATATATATATATATAATATGTATGTATTAAAGAATAAAATAAATACCTTGCTGAAGAGAAAAAACACTCATTGGTAATAAAATTTGCAAACCGCTTTATAGGATTTATATAGACAAGAATATTTAGGCTGATTCACCTTTGCTTTATCCAATACTTCAACAGCCGTAAATAATATGTATCCTATTATTTCTGATGTATTTACTTTAATTACTTTTAGAAAGCCTTTCAAATATTATATTGATATGTTTGCAAAAAAAGGTTATTATATGTATAAACCTAATAATTGTAACCACTTTTTTACATTTTATCTTTCACATTGTGTTTCTTCATTAAAAGTTGCTTATTGATTTATGAGCAAAAATGGTGTCGGACATAAAAAAGTATGAACAAAGTATATACTTCTCCATTTTTGAGCTATGGCTATGACCTTTTCATTTTTTCGCCTATATGGTTCGATAAAATTGCATCCGACTGGATATATATGAGCATTATAGCATTAAAATTAGTCAATTGAACCTAGGATCTTATAAATGAGGTAGACCAAAAATGACCATCCCCTCTCGGGAGTATTCGAATCTGCACCCCCAACATTGAGGGTTGAACACACCTTAACTCACACGGCTTCGCACTCCCTTTTTCCTTTCCACACCTCTTAGCAAAAAAAAATTTCCCAGACACACTTTAACATTATTGTATAAACTTATATCATTACCCAATCGATTTTTGGCTTCATGTATTACAAATTTTCTATACAAAGTACTTAGACGTACTAAAATAATATTGATTATTATTATGATACAGAACCACAGGCTGTATTATTCTCTTTGTCAAGGAATACATCATTTGTCATGATGAATCATTGGTGGGAAGAGAAACAAGTCATTTCTCATATCTGCTTTTTGGGAAGTATGTAAAAAGTGAAGGCTTTTATAATAATTGGTATTTGCACGTCCTTCAGCACTACCATCAACAACTTATATGAATATAATACACAGCAAGCCAATTACAATGAATCAATTCATCAAAAAATTAATTCTCCCTAGAGGCATTCATATTTTCATTTGATTTATCCCGACATCTTATATATAAAATTGTAATAATGCTTAACTCAAACACAGATATAAAACTTAAACAAAAAAACCACGTTAATAGTGCATAAAAAATGATAAAATAGATGTAAAAATAAGTTTACCCCAAAAATTATAAATTAAAACAGTCATCGTTGCATTAAAATTTCAATTATTTTCTTGCTTTGTTTAGTACGATCCATGAATTTCTTTTTCTTTTGTTTTGACGGTGTATGTACAATATTGGAGCTTAACAATCACTGCATTATGAAGAAGTTTGTCCTTGGCCAAAGTGTGAAAGAGTCTTTTCTCCCCAAGGAGGTTCATCTAAAATAATAATCTATTGCGTTAGTAAAAACAATTACACACAAAATTATTACTTCTCCAAAGTATTAATTTTAGATTACAATGTCTATTTATGTTTTTTAACGCAATTACTTTGGAATTTTACGAACTGAAATACACTGAAAAAAAAATTATGAGCTTAAAAAAAGACAAATTCAATCACACAATGTTTATTTACCATTAGGGAGTTTATAGAAAAGAAAATTGAAATATCAAACGAACACCCCCCGCGAGAGGGAATGGGACAATTCAGCGCCGCCGACCCGCCGGCCGATTCAGCGCCGGTCAATTCAGCGACGGCCGATTCAGCGCCAGCCAATTCAGCGACGGCCGATTCAGCGCCAGCCAATTCAACGACGGCCGATTCAGCGCCAGTCTCAATTACTTTGATTTGAAAAAATTCAGACCTTTTTTTCAAATAAAATTATGCTTTCTGTAGCAGTACAATTGGTCAAACCTAGCACAAGATAATTGTCTTGCAGTAGTATTCAACAACATGGGGTATTGGGGTTTCAAACCCACCTACATAGGTAAAAATAAGAGTAAGAAACCCTCAACTGCCATTTTGTACACCTTGGGTCCTCGGGTCCCGCCAGCCACACACAATGTTGTATTGGGGTTTCAAACCCATCGCAAATCGTAAAAATACGAGTAGGGAACCCCTCAGATGCCCTTTTGCGCACCATAAGTTCTCGGGTCCCGCCAGCCGCAACAGTGTGGTATTGTGGTTTTAATCCCCTGCCATTAGTAAAAATACAAGTATGGAACCCCTCAAATGCCATTTTGTGCACCTTGGGTCCTCGGGTCCCGCCGCCACAACAATTGTGCATTGGGGTTTCAAACCCATCGCAAATTGTAAAAATACGAGTAAGGAACCCCTCAAATACCTTTTGCGCACCTTAAGTTCTCGGGTCTTGCCAGCTGCAACAATGTAGTATGGGGTTTAAAACCCTTCGCCAATTATAAAATACGGAAAGAAACCCCTCAATGTCATTTTATGCACCTTGGGGTCCTCGGGTCCCGCCAGCCACAACAATGGTGTATCGGGGTTTCAAATCCATCACAAATGTAAAAATACGAGTAAGGAACCCCTCAAATGCACTTTTGCGCACCTTAAGTTCTCAGGTCCCACCAGCCGCAACAGTGTGGTATTGGGGTTTTAATCCCACCGCCATTAGTAAAAATATAAGTTAGGAACCCATCAAATGCCATTTTGTGCACATTGGGCCTTCGAGTTCCGCCAGTCGCAAAAATGGGGTATTGGGGTTTCAAACCCTTCGCCAATTATGGTCGCTCACCTCTAATAAATACTTTTTTGTGAAAATGGTTGCGTGCTTTTTTACATAATTTTATATAAATTTATTTTGAGGGGTTCCTTACATGTATTTTTACAATCTGCGATGGCTTTGAAACCCTAATACCCCATTGTTGCGGCTGGCGGAACCCTAAGTCCCAAGGTGTACAAAATGGCATTTGGGGGTTAATTTACACGTATTTTTACCAATGTAGGGGGGTTTGAAACCCCAATACCCCATTAATGTTGAATACTTCTGCAAGACAATTATCTTGTGCCAGGTTTGACCAATTGTACTGCTACAGAAAACATAATTTTCTATGAAAAAAGGTCTAATTTTTTTTAAATCAAAGTCATTGAGGCTAGCGCTGAATTGGCTGGCGCTGAATTGGCCGGTGCTGAATCGGGCGGCGCTGAATTGGTCGTGTGCTGAATTGGCCGGTGCTGAATTGGCCGGTGCTGAATCGGCGGCGCTGAATTGTACCGTACCCCCGCGAGAATTGTGTCATGCGAAACTAAATTATCGTAGAAAAAATAGATGTGGGCTTGACCCCACCCATCAAATTGCGTACAAATTTTTGTTATTGCTCATTAAAAAAAACTTATATAGAATTTAGATATGATCAATTTATGAGTTAATTTTTATATTCCAATTTTTATCATAATATTTAGTCATTTAACCGTCATTTAGTAACTATCCTAGGATGTATTGTACATATCAAATGATTGAAGGCAGCTGGTCTGATGGACCAATAATATTTTGTTTCTTTGTATACCCAATCATAACCGGGACTCAATCTACGACGAGCTTTTATTTAATAACTCACAAGGCCAAATAATCATTTGGCAAATAATAAACAACTATGGGTTTACAATTACGTTGATAGCAATCAACAGCAGCTATTTGTTTGCTGTAATTAAACAAAAGGAAATCGCAATATTTACTCTTCTTTTTGTGTCATTTAATGCCATATTAATTATAATTTCTACATGTGAAGTAGAGCTTGTATATATATTACATTGTATGAACATGATGGTGCTTGTCCTCCTGATATAGCAATAAAGCTTTTTCTTCCCCTTCTTTTTTTTTCCTTTTTTCGTTTTTTGTCCTTGACAAAAAAGTATATATTTAATGATATACCTACATGTAAGGCGAGCGTTCATTTTGCTTATTTTTTCTTATGGGAAACTTGTTACTCCTTATTTTCCTCATATCTTTTTTCTTCGTAATACAACATAAATAAATATATATATATATATACATATAAATAAGTTGTATATATATTAATATACATTGAGTTAAGCTAAACTCAAATAAAATCATTTGATGATAACACTAATAACTTTTAAGTTGAAATAGTGATGGATAATAAGGATAAATAGTAAAGAAACCATGGTCAAGGTAAAACGTGAAGGGAAAAATTGTTGGAAATATAAAGTAATGTCACAAAGAAAAAATTATAAAAAAATTGTTTAAACTTATTGAAGCATTATTATATTTTTCGTACGACTGTGAAACTTTATTCAAACATTTCCGTTTTTAACTCACACTTATACAAAAGAAAAACAAAACAGAAAACCTCAACATTCCCCCCAAAAAAGTAATGAAGGATTATTGATCACTTACCTATAATTCTTATTCTTCGAAATTTATTACATTTTGAGTAACGTTTTCGTATAAATATGTAACTGAGACAGTAAGTTTTTTTCTGAAGTTTAATGTATAATATTTTGCACTGGATAGTTTCATCCCCAGGAATAATATGACGATAAGCTTTCCAAATAATCCAAATACACTTAATATCGAGCAGGACTTAAATCCGGAGATGTAGGCGCAGATATCCCGGAGATAGGGACGGGGAGGGATTACTTGGACCTTGCACGCATCAGTAAGTTGTATTACTTCTATAAAGCATAAAATAAGGACATTGGACTATTCTGAACTGGATGGCTCTAATAGCTCAAATGCCTGCGACTGTGAAATAAATAAGAATTATTCTAACTGCTTCAACTGAGTAGATAGCTCCCCATGTGTCAATATTCCCTTGATCGTTATCCCTTCATCAACGTTTTTAACTAAAAAGATATATGAATAAAATTTGAAAGAGCTTTAAAAAGTTAATTTTTTTTCTTTTTTATCTTTTGATTCGTTAGTGCAATAATTAATATGTATTTTATGTTACCTCCGCCGAAGGAGGTATTGTTTTCACTGGCATTGGTTTGTTAGTTTTTTGGTTGTTTGTTAGCAGGATAACTCAATAAGTACGGAACGGATTCGGATGAAACTTTTGTTGAGTTGTTGGAAATGCCAAAAGGAACAAGTGATTAAATTTTGGCATCTCTGAGTGCAGGAATTAGATGCAAAATGAGCTAAATACTAATAAATATTTCAGGTTAGCCTACTCTGCCAATAGATGTCGCTGTGCTATGAAATCGGGTGCCGGGAGCGTCTTCCTCTCGGAATTTCCGTCGAGGGGAACCCTCCCCCGTCCCTCTACGCCGCCCCAGTCGTGAAAAATCCGACTCGAAGGCTCATAAGGACCCCGTGACGGCGGAGGTTTGCACTCGCTGAGTGTATATATGCCTCTAGTTGATATTATTTTCCTTTAATACAGACTATAATGTTTATTCCTCTATTTTCATAAGCAATTCTCCGGTTATATAGATGCATCACTATATTGTGTATCTTTAATATAAAATAAAGAATCGACGGAAGAAAATAAAAACATGATTAAGGGAGTGCAAAGGCCTTGTGCGTTTAGGCCTGTCCCATTCTCATGTTGGGGCGCAGGTTCGAATACTCTCAAGAGGGGATGGCCATTTTTGGTCTACCTCATTTATAAGATCCTAGGATCGATAGACTAATTTGCACGCTATAATGTTTATTTATACCCTGTCGGATGAAATTCTACTAAACCAAAAAGGCAAAAAAGTTGAATGTTTAATAATGTTTTATTACGCATTTGCTCTGGTTTTTATGTATTTATTTTAATTACATAATAAACGAACATAAAATAAAAATGAAAGAAAATAAATTTATTTTTTTGTAAAGTTTTAGTATCTGTCCATACACACAGAATATTTGTCTGTCGAAGAATCATTTTTTCAACATATTTCTTTCAAAATAGTTTATATAAGATTATCTTTCAGACATCAAACATCCAAACTAATCCATATCATCTAATATTTGTCAATGTGTCTATATATAACTTCAAAGATATAATATATATATATTTATATGAATATACCATTTCCAAACATTAATATTTGATTTGAGGAAATAAAATGAGGATCAGGGAAGAAGGACTGGTGATCTTCAATTAGTAATTATAAATCTCCTAGCTTGTAAGAAAAAGTTTATTCTTCATCCATATCAAAACATAAAGTTTTTTGACAGAAGAAAATTACTCCTTATTTTCTTTATAGCTTGGATATCTTCTTCACATCATATATTTATACTTGAAGACCACGATTATGTCAATTATATTTTTTTATCTACATTCCTGGATTATATTATGCCGTGGGTCAAGTTGTTTGTTAAGATGCAAAAGGTATATTTGTTTCAAAGGGCTGCAGTTCGGTATCCATCTCTTTATGTCAGATGATTGTTGATGTATATAAACTTGTTATGTTGTTCTTTGAACATTGTAGGCAATTAAAATACTTATTATAGGCTTAAGAAAAATGTTTCAACATTATAATCATTTGACTTGTGATTGTTTTTTGTCAGATTCAATTTTACCATTATTTTTTCTCAAGATATTTGAAAAACATTAAATACAATAATCTTATAACTATTGTCGAATAATTAAAACATAAATTATAACCAGTATATCTAGTCAGATAGACAAAATAAGTTCATGCATAAGTCCCATTATATAAAAATACAACTAAACCTGAATAATACGTTTTTATTCCAAAAACCAGTTATTTTCTTATACTTAAAATTTCTTTAACTTTTGATTCCCTCAGTATTTTATATGCAAAAAAATTAACAGTGTATAAATAACTCAGTTCTCGACTGAAAAATCACGTCATCGAGATCACCAACTTGGTAAAAAGGGCGATGTTAAACTTTGTCCGTTTTTTGACTCGCTCAATCACATTTATGGCTGCATAAATTCAGTGATAGGTAAATGATCAGTCATTTTTATCTTGAAAACAAGGGATTCAACTAGAAGTTCGTAAGACAATAAATATCAGGATTATAGCAATGATGATTAACCATGCCAATTATCTCCATTATATTCACGAAATGGAAAACAAAAAAACTGGTTTGTCGTCTACGCATGGAAAAAGTAGAAACTCCCGGTTATCATCTATGATTGCTGTCATATAAAGAAGGAAATGACTGAATTGGCTGAATAGGATTTCAATGAAAATTTTAAATATTTGAAAAATTAAATGTTAACGTCTAGGTAGACAACTACCGTGAAATACCGGTTAGGTTCCGGTGTGTTGGAGTTATTAAAGAATTGAAATACATATATTTATTTGAATAAAATCTAACTTCATGTAAATTCTTCTTGGCTACAGTTAATAATGTCTTTTTGTTTTATTTTATATAGGTATATGTAAGGATGGAAAATAATGAATTGAAACTGTGTAATATTGATTAAATATAGTTCGATAAATTATCTAAAATTTCCATTAACTCCACATAGATGTGCTTTTTCTTTTGTAAAGGTATAAAATCCCATTTATTGTTTAAATTAGATGTATATGTAACTTTATTCTTTGTAAGGATATTCGCCTCCCCTCTGAAGAAAAATGAACAGTGCCATCATCAATCTTAATATGAAGCGTATGTGTTCATTTAAAAGATATTTCCATTTATATATGCTCAGTAAATTAAAAAAAAACCATAGAGCTTATATTTATATATACTTCTTTGTTCAACTCACCCATTTATCTCATTACAGCAAATTCAACCCTTCCATGGAAACTGTAAAAAGTATTTGAGGAAAATATGATCAGATTATGTTATGAATAAAACCTCTGCCATTTTAATTTTTAAATGTACACAATTAAAAGTTGTGTTTTTGATTAATTGGTTAGATAGAGTTATATCTGACAGGATATATATAATCATAATAGTGTGTAAAATGGCCTATCCAACCTTAGATCTTATCAATGAGGTAGAAAAAAAATGACCATCCCCACTCGGGATTCGAACCTGCACCTCCAACATTGAGAGTTCAACACGCTTTAACACATGGCTAACGCACTCCTTTAAAAACATTTACTTTTGCTATGATTTAAAATATAATTTTGGGACTTTTATTAATTAAAAATAGTTTTTCCATAGAGTTCTTTTCTAGAATAAATATTTATTATTAGAAATAAACAGAGGGTGCTTTTACTTTTGGTGTTGACATCTTAGGAATCGTGTTATGGTTTTGATTAGAAGGAATTAAAAAAATATTATGTGATACCCCTTACCAGGACGTACAATCAATCATCAAATTTCTTTTTTTTGCCGAAAAGGTTTGACAGAATAGCAATATCTGACTGAATATAAATAAGCATACTAGCGTGTAAATTAGTCTATGAAACCTAGAATCTTATCAATGAGGTACACCATAAATGAGCATCCCCTCTCGGGAGTATTCGAACCTGTGTCCCCAACATTGAGAGTTAAACACGCCTTAACGCACGTTGCAATCGCACACCCTGGT
Organism: Caligus rogercresseyi; assembly: GCA_013387185.1. Classification (NCBI taxonomy): domain Eukaryota; kingdom Metazoa; phylum Arthropoda; class Copepoda; order Siphonostomatoida; family Caligidae; genus Caligus; species Caligus rogercresseyi. The sequence continues at coordinate 3,757,016 of CP045901.1, read as the reverse complement.
TATTGTTCATTTTTTTTTGCCTATTTGGTGCGATAGAATTGCATCCGACAGGATATAATAAGCATTATAGCATTAAAATTAGTCTATCGAACCTAGGATCTTATCAATGAGGTAGACCAAAAATGACCATCTCCTCTCGGGAATATTTGAACCTGCGCCCCCAACATTGAGAGTTGAACACGCCTTAACACGCACGGCTATCGCACACCTTTTCAATTTAGAAAAGTGACACTTAAAAAACACTTTCTTTATTTGAAAATAATATCAAATATAATTTTATGTATATCAACTAATATTGAATGCTTTGGGGAAAACCCAAGGGCTTAAGATGTTTTATTCACAAAGAGAACTTTAACTAAATATAATATAATGCAATCTCCCGAGTGTCTAACTTCCAATGTTCTCAACCCTAATTAGTTGTTGGTGAAAATATGTGTTTCCTTGGCTGACAGATATTCAGTCTTTTCCATAAAAATCCATATTGTCGACTGCCATCAAGTCTATGATAAGACAACACTTTTTTTGTTCATGAGCCAGTTGAACTTTCATATTAGGTTTTTTTTATGACGGGAAAGTAAATTTAAACTAAGATGTTTATAAAAATAGCTGTATTTGTGCAACTGTCCAGTGAGTTTTAATTTTATGTCTGCATTTTTCTTAGTATAGGTATATATCTGTGTGTTACACTTTATTGTTGAAGAAAGATAAAATATATAACCAATAAAAATATCCATATAGTAAATTGATGACGACGTGGGACTTCGTGGCGGATATCGTCACAAAATTTTCTTTCGGATATTCAATAAGACTTTAAAGGCCAATATGAGAGCTCGTCAATAAAAGTTGTATTTTATATACGACCTTTTTTGATATGAAACATAACTTCTTTGTTAAAGATTTTATTGAATTTCGTGTTAAGACATAAAAACATTATAGTTTATAATTTCATTCAACTTGGTGATTTATTGAAGTTGCAACTCTAAAAAAACACTAAAATACATAGTTTAAGATGACTCATCATGGAACTACCTTGTCATATTACTTTTTTAGAGTGCCCAATTGATTATACGAATCAATACTTTTTCATAAAGATATTTTTAGTCAATTTTACGATAAGCCATATATAAATGAAGCATATTGTTTATATTTATTCCCAAACAAAATGATTTGTTTCAGTTAAATTTATTATGGAATTCATTTCAATATTAGGCTTTAACTGTTGTATAAAAGCTTATTGCTATTCATTGGTAGCTTGATCGAACCATATATGCAAAAATAGGATTGAAACGAAGGTCCTTATTAGACAGATATGATGAAGAAAATTATATACTGACTTATATTATAATTTTATGATCAGTAAAATTGCTTAAACAACCTTTGTGTCATTTTAAAAACATTTAAAACTTTTTGTCAAACTTTTTTATTCGTCCTACTGGTAGATTGATCTATCAAAATATTCTTAATAATCAAGAGCTTCGTTATCCAACACACACACACACACATAAATACCACAAAATGATGATGCTTTTCATGAGTGCTCATAGAGACTAGTAAATTGAAATATTTTCACCTCCTAAAAACTTTGCACTTTTTTAATGCTGCATTCGAATTATCCTGTTTCTCATAATATTATTCTGATTATTATGCATCGGGAGTGATAATAAAGAAACCATATTCATTCCATTCATGGTCTTTAGATCCACAAAACTTCTTTATGGGACCAAAATACTTCTAGTATGTACAATATTGGATGCTTCATCTTTTCATAACAATTCCATATATATATATATATATATATATATATATACAGGGTCTTGCAAGTAAATCTGCACAAAGTTCAAATTCGTCCAGATCCATAAGGAGTGCAAGATATTATATATTGTACATGTGAAAGGTTTTGTGAATGTACTGTCGATTTGCGCCCAAAACAAAACAAATACACTGATACGGAGATGGAGCAGACCCGGAGGGACGCGGTCATCGAGTTGCTGTGTGCAGGGCACCGTCCTGCAGCCATCATCAAATTGCTTAAGTACCCCAGGTCGGAGATGAACAAGGTGGATCCCGCGGAGGTCTCCACGGCCTGTGGGAGGTTCAGGCGTCGTTTGGAGGACATCCTTGAGGCTGAGGGCAGCCATATTGAGTATTAATCTTGTATTATGTCTAATTAACAACTTTTTTATTCAAAATAGGTATCACTTTTGTTTACATTTTGGATCTGGAGGATATTGAACTTTGTGCGGATTACGTGCAAGACCCTGGGGGCGTTCAGCTAAATCCGGAAAACTTTCAACTGAATCAAGATCAATAAAAGGGACAACCTAAACAAGTTTTAATGCCATTTATTTATGCATTAAGGTACTTAAAAACAATTTATTTAATATGTCCGCCCTCAGCTGCAATGACGGCCTCAATACGGCTCCTGAATGCTTTGTATGCGGCGGTAACGTCCGCGGCTGGGAGTTTGCTGACCTGTCTCTTGATGGAGGCCTTGAGGGAAGTTACATTGACATGGGAGGTGGCGCAGGCATGCCTCTCCCACTCCCCTACATGTAGTAGTCCATGGGATTCAGGTCAGGGGAGTTGGAGGGCCATGTCTGGGGGTCCCAGAAAGTAGGGACGTTAGCCTGGAGCCACTCCTTGAGTCTTCTTGGCCTTGTGGGCGGGGGCAGAGTCCTGCTGTAAGAGGTACCTCCCGTTGTAGACGTCACCAGAGGCCTTTTAGTCCATCCAAGGCTTAACAACCTCCTTTAGGACGCCCAGGTACACGTCGATGTTGATCTTCTCACCCGCCTTGAAAAAGTTGACGAGGACGTCTACGGCAGTACTGACAACATCTAGGACCATCACAGAGGCCGGATTTTCGTCCTGAACGACTTGGGGACCTCCTTCTTGGTATTGGCCAACCACTTGTCGTTCTGGCGGCTGCTGGAGCATTCCACAGTGAAGATCTTCTCGCCTGAGAAGAATTTCAGAGGTGGAAAGGTACCCGACTTCAAGGAATTCAACACCTTTTTGCACCTCCTCAATCTGACCTCCTTCATCTTCCCTGTCAACAAATGGGCCTGGCTGCGCTTGTAAGATATGATTTTGACTTCTTTGACTCCTGGAGACGGTTACCCTGCTCAGGTTGCGCTTTTTGCCAAGACTGACATCGGGGTCCCTGGATTGGCCGTTACCGATCGCTTTAAGCCGGTTAAGAAGGTCGGCGTCCTTTTCGTGGTCCCAGATCTGCCATGGAGTTTCCTGGAGACGCCCCAGAGGCCTTGAAGGCCTTGACGACGTCATAAACAGGCGTACCTGGTGATGTCCTTGATGGCCTTAGCTCCATGTCCCGTGCGCACTGATTCAACTACAGTATCACGTTTGCGTTTCTCCATGGCTTTATTCTTGTTTATCACTCCAAAATCGGAACAATTGAATGGTTAAAAACCTAACCTATTTCTTTATGGCCGTAACACTTTCCTGAGAGGCTCTATTGGTTGTTTTTGATGCAGTTAAAAGTGTTCCGGATTTAGCTGAACGACCCTTTATATATATATATATATATATATTATACGATACAATTTCTGATGTTGCGTATATTATAGATTAAATTGGATGAACAATATTTATTCTTAAATATTTAGAGTTCACTCCTTTGACATAAGCCCATGTGTGTTATGTAAAGCCTGAAAAATTTTTTTAATGTAAATAGTCTCTTTCTACCATGCATCCTTAGGCCTTTATAAATTATCTGCCATACTTCCTTTCTCTTATCCTTATAAGTAATAAAAAACACATACGCATAAAGTATAAGTTAATGGATATGAAAGCTTTTTATACCATAATAATATAGATAAAAGCATGATGTATGCAACATATCCTTATTATACCTTGCCTTTCTATATAGTAAAGTGTCTTCTTAACTCAATTTCTTGTACATTCTTCTTTGAAGTCATTTTTTTCGTCATTCTCTCGTTCTCCTAATCGCCTTAGGAATATAATGTAATTGTTTAAGTTTTTTTTTCCTTTTTTCCCTTAATATGTATTCTTAAGATGATGAGTAAAATATAGAAAACACTTTATATCATGTATGCAAGACATGAAGCCAAATACAGGGGGAGAAGAGGAGTAATTATATCTACATAGTTAGAGGAGGATTATAAAGAGTCAGTTTTAATAAGTGAATTATATATGTAGGAAATGATGAAACTTTATCAGGAAGTAAAAGCTGATAATGGAAAGGAAGTATCAATTTTCTCAAAGTAAAGTATATACTTTTATATAGAGAATTAAATAGCTGGAGGTCCTCCTTACTTTGTGTTTTGTGTGACGTGAGCCGGAGCCCTATAAGAAGAACAATTACGACAATAGATTGGAGCGTCGTCGCCTGGTGGAAAAAGTATTTTGGCTCAAAACAATGCATGAAATTAAAATAATGATTATTGTTCCTATGTTATTGTTAGGATAAATAAATCGGAATCTATGACAAGACATGTGTCTACAAAACCTTTCATTTATTGGGGGATTGTTCAATGGGAAATAAAAAGAGAGGCTCCTGAGCAATTTGTACAATTCACAGCACATCAAGCAGGTGTATTTAGTTTTGATATATCTTTAAAGTTTATATCATCTCAAAAGACTGTTTATTTACATCTCCTTTGATAAATAATGAATGTTTTGAGCCTGACTTTTTTTTAGTCAGCTGCTACACAGACAGTTCTTACGACGACGTATCTCTACTTATAAGGCTCTGGCTTGAGCGGACGGAAAGTTTTTCACGGGCGAGGTTGCGTTATAAATTACATTATACTTGCAAAAAAATTATATTCTTTATAAGATATTGTTGATAGAGAATATAGTGTACGGAAGTAAAGTATGATATAATGAACGACCGTAAGTCGTTGCTATTACAAAAAAATATTTTATATTCTGACAAAAAAAAAAAAGATTTGTATATATTTTTTAATATGACTGGGGAGAAGGGTTTCCTCCCAGTTCCGGACAGAAAGTGACCCGCCACTACAAAACTGAACTCCTCCTACCAATCGTAGTTTTAGATACTATTTCCTTGCTATTTAGACAGTACAATTCATTTCTAGCTTAGGAAATTAGAAATGATTGGAATACTATGTGAAAGAGTTTGTAGAAAAAATAAATTCACTAGTTATTTAAAAAATGAATATTTAGAAGGAGTAAATTCTACTTATTTGAGTAGAAAAGTACATATTGATTGTTTAACTTCTGTATTTTACTCATTTTATGGACATAAATAGCTGAAATTCCAGTGAATATTTTTTTTGCTCACTTTGAGAATAATGAACGCTCTTTTTCAACAATTTGTTTACCCCCATTAAGTCATTAAGTTGTATCGCAAGTCACTATTCTCTCAAATTGAGTTCCAAAGACTAAGAATATTTTTATGATATATGATTTTGTAACATATTTCATTAGACTTTTAAAATGAAAGGGTGTATTGTAATCTAACGAATCATATTTAATTTTAATTTAGACTCAAAAGGATATTCGTTTTTATTATACAAAAAAATAAGGGATCTTCATCTACTACCATCAATGAGGAAAAAAAGATAAAACAAAAAAATTCGACAACCAGGAAGAAAAAACTATATATGATACATTGTGTGTACATAATATATATATGTATGTTGTATAGGCTAATTGGGTAAAATAACATTTCTTTCCTTTATTTCCTTCCTTTTTTTGCTTTTCCAACCAAACACCATTATAGTATATAAAAAGAAAGCCTCACTTGTTCATAAAGATATATACTTGTAGAAACACATCATGATCCATGCTTATTTAGAGACGAATAAGAGTGTTAATTATTAGGTAGATATGTATTTATTTAAGTACAGATGAAGGGTTTCATTCTTATTCAATCTTTGATATTGTATTTATTATTTGCGATATTATGTCTGTATTTTTTATTACGATAGGGATTCTTTGAAGTTGTTTTAATAATTAGTTTTATTATATATTTTTGCTTCATTTTAGAATAGACATTTTATTTTAAGCTATAATGATATAATACATAATATATATATATATATATATATATATATATATATATAGCTTTCTATATCAATAAAGTCTCTTTTTTAAACCAAACAATCCACTAAAATATTCAGATCTATTCTTGTAAATTAGTATTGCCTACCGGAAAATGTAGATTTGACCAGGAAAATCAGTAATTGTTATTATAATGAAGACAAAAAAACTATCTTATTACAACCAGTTGGATTTACCTATTCCCAAAAAACAGAGAAGACATGTCATTATCTTTTTATATTATTAGTCGTCATGTACCATAGCAACACTATGTAATCTAATATTAGATGTGTCTCTTGATATTGCAAGCTTTCATTTGATCAGACAAATATGTGTGTCTGCCACTCAAACGTTCATATGTCAATAAAATACAATTCAAAGGCAGACAGTTTTTTCACCTTGTAACCGAAATATTTTTCATTCTTCCACATTGCTGACATGAATCAGCGTTTAAGGAATGTTCAAATGAATGTGAATCACCAACTAAGAATAAAATTTGTATTTTTCTTTATACCGGTAGATCTTTAAAGGTTTTAAGTATTCTTTTAGCAATTAAGAAACGTTCTTTTAGTAAGACTTGTTGATTTCTTGAACCATATGATGCTATTAATCCATATAAGTCTCTTATTTTTGGTTCATCTAAAGTAATAAAAAAATGAATACAAACATTTTAAAAATATTAACCTTCGAGTTGATGATTAATTTTCGTTTATGTTTCGCTTAAATAAAGCCTTAAGTTTAGTATTTATTTATATTATGCCATATTTATTTAATTTTAAATTTATAATACAAGGTTTGATGATATACATATTTATAAAAACTTTTACAAGCTAAAAATATATAAAATACCGTTATTACACCCAAGCAATTTTCAAGCTTTCAAATTTGCAAAAACTATGTATTGATACTTTCAATCTCAGAATGTACCTACAAGAAGGGATACCTATTTAAAAGCTTTTAGAAAACCCTCTACTTCTCTAAGTGCAAGAATCGCAAAGTTACTCATGACCAAGTGGATTGGACTGCCTTCAATCCTCAAAAGATTTTATTGAATTCAAGTTAAGCAAAGTTATAAAAGATCAAGTATTTTTTATCCATTATACACAGGGTTTTTATTTTATATGTATATATATATATATATATATATATATATATATATATAATATATATATATATAATATATATATATATATATATATTAACCACATTTTTGTCCAATAGTGCATATAGAGCTTAAAATATTCGTTTGGGTAGATGGATGATTCTTTGAAAAGATCGTTTCCCTCTCTTCAAGACTTGTTAAGGTCATAAGTAAGGCTTGAGTAATAAAAATACAAATCAAAATCTGGAACCAAAATACATATATATTAGCAGATTATCATACTTAGCCATTTTCTACATCTTTCCCATATATTCCACTGTTTGACAAATGTACGGAACAAGGGGACAGTCGACTGGCTTGCATTGTATTATATGTACATAACGCGTGCGGGCATTTCTCCTTTTCACACACTCTTCTCGTATCGCGTAGATTTCAGTTGAACGACTTTGTTTATCTTTTCTATGCCTACAGCGTACCAGGTGTGGAAAATATTCTTGCGTATTCTCATATTTTTTGGTTAAAAAATTAAAAAAAATTAAAAATATGTTGGTACACTCGCAGATACTAGAGCACTCCTACTCAGTATCATAATAAACATCATCATACCAAATAAAAAGTGTATTTTCCTTACTAATGGAGTAGTAGTACTAATCACTTCTTCCAGTGTATGCAGTCTGAGCTAAGATATAGACTATTATTAGGGCTTTAATACTGTATAAAGTACCTCATAATCATGTCCGAATTTAAACATCGTCGGAATATGCTTTCATAGAGTTTGTTTATGTTTATATCCGAAAGAAAACAAGGAACCAGTTACTTTTAGCTGCACTTTTTTTCACAAGGTTTTTTGCCACCTGTATTGTACTCCTCCTTACTTACTTGTGTACAATGTCCTCCCTTTTTTTCGCACACCTTTCCCCATGTGAAGCCTCTCGAGTACTAGAAAGGGATAACTCATATTTATTAACACATTTAGTCATTTTCCCACTCATTAGCAGTTTTTGACCAAAAATATATTTTTTACTCCAGAATACCCATCCCACGTTATACAACGAAATGTTTAGCAAATTTGAACCTGCTCCTAGTAAATTGTCTCTTCTCAGTTTAATGCATTGACACACCCCCCTTTTTCCTTTGCATTTTAACCCCAAAACCATTTAAAAGTTTCAAATACTCTATGCATTTAAATACATAGCTCTCATAACTTTTTTGACAGTAATGATAGTCATTTTGTTAAACTACTAAATAATCATTAGTTTGAAAAGTTATGCCCCTTTACTTTTAAAATAATTTCTTTGTCATTTATTTGATATTAGACATTATGCCTTAGTCAACTTTTTAATGCATAAACATTCATATGTCAGCAGTAGTATTCTTACTAAATACGGAGTTGGTACACTACATATGAATATTATTACCTCCGCCGAAGGAGGTATTGTTTTACTGGCGTTGGTTTGTGTTAGTTTGTTGGTTTTGTTTGTCAGCAGGATAACTCAAAGAGTACGGAACGGATTCGGATGAAACTTTGTGGAGTTGTTGGAAATACCAAAAGTGAACAAGTGATTAAATTTTGGCATCTCTGAGTGCTTATTTAAGATGCAAAATGAGCTAAATACCAAAAATATTAATAATGAAATGGGGCCTCTATTCAGGGAGTAGGAAAGAACAAACGCTTAAAAAATATTCAATGAGGTTATATTGTTCATTTATCAGCTAAGGACTACGTCACTGGGTGCTTAAACTTCTTTATCTTCCCGTCTTCTCTTAAAATTAAAATTAAATAAATATATAACGCTAATATTAAGAGCAGGATGGAGAAAAGAAAGGAGTTTAAACATCCAGTGACGTATTTCTGAATTGATGAATAACTAGTATGACGTCAATGGATGTTTTTTAGGATGGCCTCTCTCCTCACTCATTATTCCTACTTATGTAGACATATATGATTGGATTGTAATTCCGTTAAGTGATTCATTTGGTGGGGATCGGCGGAGGTTTGCACTCTCTGAGTGTATACATGCCTCTAGTTAAAGATGTTATCAAAATCTATATAATTAAAATTATATATAACTAAATTATACAACATGCAGACTTTGTGAAGAAGATGAGGAAACGCCAACCCACTTGATTAACGATATTGACTGCAGAATGCTGAATTGGCAGCGGTCGCTCAAGAAAGAAAGGAGGACCAACCGATAAAAACATACAACGTTTATGTGAATATCAAATATTTAATAATAAAGCTATTTGTTCTTAGATAGACCTCAACCTCCTCATACCAGATTAAATTATGATGCAATGGGGATTTATATTATATATATATATATATATATATAATCCTTATACACAACATAAACAGAAAAATATGTTTTTTAGTCATACGAAAATTGTTGTACCGTCTTTCAATTAATATAGCATTAAGTGTATATTCATCAATTTATATTTATGTTGTATTAATAATATATGAAATTTGGGATCTGAATATAGAAAATAAAGAAATAAGGAAGATCAAAATACGTTTGATTCAACAAAATTCTTCATCTTTTAAAAAGATCTACTGCTCTGGCCACTCTTTTCATCTGTGTTCTATAGGTACAATAGGAACATACAAAATTGTTCTCGTCTATTATTGCAGAGCCAAAAAACATTTCAATATGAAAGGATATTTTACTAAACAAATAAACATCGTCAGTTTTTTTAAGTCAGAGATTCGGAACACATATTACACTCTACTTTCTAAGTGTCCTTCTTCCCAAAAGCAATTTAATTTAAAACTATAAGCACTCAAAGAGTGCAAACCTCCGCCGATCCCCACCAAATGAATCACTTGGTCTTTTTGTCATTTCCAGCCCTCTACGCACTGTACCTTATTTACACTCTAGAGGTACATGGAAAGAAAAGAAACTGACGTCATCAAAGAAGAGAGCACAGCACAGCGACATCTATTGGCAGAGTAAGCTAACTTGAAATATTTATTAGTATTTAGCTCATTTTGCATCTTAAACAAGCACTCAGAGATGCCAAAATTTAATCACTTGTTCCTTTTGGCACTTCCAATAATTCCACAAAGCTTCATCCGAATCCGTGCCGCACTTTTGGAGTTATCCTGCTGTCAAACTAACAAACAACCAACCAACAAACCAACGCCAGTGAAAACAATACCTCCTTCGGCGGAGGTAATTAGTCAATAAGAATATAATCAATGAGTCTTATAAGTAGAGTAAAGGTTAGTATATTTTTTTGTATTGAAAAATCCAAATAATAATATATTCACGTCAACAGTTTATCAAATATATATTATTTGATTTCGTAAATTACAAATAAGTTGGCGTATGCAATTTCTTTATAACTTATGTTTAACTAAGAAGAAGTTGAATTTGTATTGTGAACAGTAAATAAATTCTTAACAAAGTTGTTAACCCTAACGTGTTATTACGGTCAAATGTAATTCAATGCCATTTTTTCATCTTGGAATTCTGTTACTTTTCCTGCCCCATTATTATAATGCGTAAGCAATAACTTTGATATCAAATATCATTAAGGCTGTACAAAAAAGTTACACTGGTCGTCAAAAGGTTAATTTTCACCCATCCTTAAAAAAGAGCTCAATATATTCTTCACTTGAAAAGCGAAAAAATCCGCACTTCATGTTAATTTGATAAAACAAAAAGATTGAATATGTTTTGTATTTGGTATGTCTGCAGACATTGGTATTGTATGCATTCCTTATTTGTATTTTTCTGTATTTTTTATGTTAAGAAAATATAATAAAATATTTTGTAACAATATACAAATAGCTGTGCACTTGAATAAAGATATTTACAATATTAGAAACGAAAATAACCATTACAAACCTCTATTACACAAAAAGCAACAATTACAACAATTATTTAAAAAAGACGAATGGGTCTTGCAGACTAAATATAGCTCTTCTTCACAGTAAAAAAAAGATAAAACGCAGCCATTCATTTGATGGGTAACAATTTTTTTTTAAATAAAAAATATTTGGGTTAAAAAACCCAAAGAAACTGCTTTATATTCATGCTTATGTAAGAGTGGGTCAAGTTTGACCCGTAGGACGAACAGTGTGAACAAAATCCTAAGACCCCACAAGGGTTAAGCATGAATATAAGTTTAATTAAAATATTTTCCTAATCAAGTATTTACTATAAGAATAATCGTGATAATGTTTCTAAAATGCGAAAGCAAACATATTCCTACAATAAAAATTACAGATATTTATAAAATAAAATCTATTTTTGCCCCTCTGTTTATGTGTCTCAACTCATATTTTTATTAGCTACCGAATATATATTTATTTAATATGATAAAAGGACTTTCTTACCTGAAATATAAAGAAAATATTTAGATAAAGAATATACTTAAACCACTGAAAAGTATAATATATACTGTTTTTAACCCAATTTTCAATTCGATCTTTGTCTACAAACTGCATTAAGTTTAATATAATGGATAATGATAAAGCGTGATTAATTTTAATAACAAAAAAGCCAGTAAACTAAAGTTCGTTTGAAAATTATACAAAACCATAAATTTAAGTTTTTTCATTAATTCAATATTTATGCAAATATTTATATTTTAGTTATAAAACTCTATAATATTGTATCTATCAGTATGTTATACATGAGATATATATATATATATATATACATACATAAATAATATAATATAATATATATATACTTTTTAATAAACATATATTCACTAATAACCTATTGCCCTCTGCATATTCCAGCAAAGTAGTTAAATATAAAGCAATTGCGTAAAGTTATTCACAAATTATAGCTGAAAATGATAGCATGTTACTATTGACTGATAAGTAAAAAGCAGTAGGCATCATTATCTCTCAAATAAATGGGATGACACAAAAATACAGTGTACACAACAACAATAATCTGTTCATTAAATAATATATCAGCCATAATAAGTATAAACAAATCGTAATGTGATATAAATATCAATTAAATTCAATTGGAATATACATCGAAATATATTTATAACAGATTCCGTTCCGATGTTGTATTGTTTATCTAGGCTTAAAATAAACAAATATGATAGAACTACAATGTCCATTTATGTATTTTCGCAACTGCCCTGAATAGTTTTAGTCTGTTTCTGTATATAATTTTAGTGTATTTTATTTTACAAAGTATAAAATTTTGCAGTTAATCGAATGATATGTTTTTAACCAAAAAAATGAATACATTGTTGATATAGATTAAAAAGCATTTGTAACTTTAAACAGATGTAATTCTTTGACTTTAGGACTAACCTTAAGAGTCAGTTATTATTTTGATCTCATATAAAGTGCTAAAAACTAAGGAGTTTTTTTGGTTAAATATAAGGCTTAGATAATCATAGTTCATGTATAGGATATTTTCAAAGGTAAATAACTAAAACTTCTTCACTAAAACTAGTTTATAAGTGTATGAAAGAATAAATAAAACTTAATAATTTAGATAATGAGTAATTACATTTTGAGACTTAAAGCACGGGTTTTTCTTTAATGTATCTAAACTTCGACATTAACAAATACAATATCCCCTCCCCTTCAAAAGCAAAGCCTCCATTTATTTCATAAATTTAGTATACGAGTAGATACATATATATATATATATATAATAATAATAACGTTTATAATAAAAATAACACCCCATATAGACCCATCTAATATTTTCTATATATATAAAAGGCTGTACTTTAACTGATAATTTTTATGAGTTTGTGTGTCATGACAATTTATATGGATAATAAATCAAAAATATTTCATTTTGTCGGACTGAAAGCTTTAATGGATCCTAAACAATTGTATAAGGAGTTTTTTATGCATATCTTTCAGACATAACTTCAAAACAAATATGTTAAATATATTTGTACCTATTTCAATTCACTTTTCCTCCAACAAATGAAAGCTTCTTTAGAAATGCTTTCTTAATTCCTACTCTCATGAAAAGGTTTTTGGAATAAACTTATTTGGTAGTTTTGTTTCTTCCTTTTTTCAAGCCATGAGAAACAGTAATTGTGAATGAAGTAAATTGATATAATTGGATTGAAGGAAAAATGTATTATTATTATTATTTGTAGTGGTTGTTGTATTATATTTGCACACAAACATTATATATATATATATATATCAGACAAGCAATTGAGTACAAAGTTGAATAGGTTAAAGTTCTTATAGTGATATATTTTATAAAGCATTTGACTTCTCGATGTTTTAAAATCAAATAATTTTTTAAATCCCGTAAGAGCAATGTTTCTCAAGGGTTCCTCCAGAATTTCTTCATCAATATTACTCCCATTCTTTTCAAACGGAGTTGTAGGCAGGGTTGTCTTGTTGCCCCTCTTCTCCTTGTGTCTGTGTTGGATGAGTTGACAAAGACTTTGTACAGGAAATACTTAGGGTTTGTTTTCTCCTTCAAGAATGAGAAACATCTTATTGACTTATATGCGGACGACATTATCTTGGCGGCTGAGGCAAACTCGAGGTGTAACTTATTAAGAGGATTAATATCTTTTTATTTTTTATCAATTCGAATTGAACACTGACTTTGAAATAAATAAAAGTAAAACTGATATAGATCCATTGGGATCTTGGAACCCTTGCAACTCGTTTTCGGACCAATCGTTGTCTTTGTCAATATTCTTGATAATGAGTATATGAGAAATGGAATCTCAGAATTTAACTGGACACATATGAACACGAAGATTTATTGACAAATTTGAATATTGCACAACTTATATCTACAAAAAGAGTCGACTTGTATAATGCCGGTGTGGTTCCATTCGTTATATATAAAGCCATACCTATTCAATGCCTTGGTGACTTGCACTAGAAAAAGAAGAGTGTTGACTGGAGAATATTTTTTATAAAGCATATCTGCCCTCATTGAAGTATACCAACGCCTTATAAAAGGTGGACTTGTGTTTTTTATTGAAATTCTACCAAAGGTTCTATAAAAGTCGTGCAGAAAATGGTTTTTATGTAAAACAAGAAATGGAGAAAATATTTAAGTCTTTTCAATATACAACTGATCCCACATGGGTACTCTTTTAACTAATCGGAACTGGGAAAAAATTTCGCCTTGTTTAGCTTTAATTCAATTAATCTTATGGAAGTTGGAACCCTCTATACAATCGGACAAGACAATAAACATATATTTTATACCAAAATGAGGCCACCAACTCCTTTTATAAAGAAATATGGAAATCCTGTCATTTTAGAGCAAAGTGCCTTAACACAGAAGATTTTTACTGCCCCTGATTTGGACGTGATTTCAAGGACAATATATCTCCATATGTTTTAAAACTCATATTCCCTTTGAAACTAATAATTGTTTTAATGCAATTCCATTTGCATTGCAAAATATAAAGTCTTTTCTAGTCAAACTAACAACAAATACCTACGTAATTGAAAAGAACTAAGGCCCTCATCATGATTGACACATCTACTCGTCACGCTACTTTTCTCTCTCTCTGCATTTGATATCAGGGTTAATATTTTAATTCGTATTACTTAATTGGTTTCCTTAATATAAATATTTATCCAAATGCTACCATTCGAATGGCCATTCGGCCAATATGAGTTAGTTTTAATTAAATTATATCATGAATATTCTTCTTCTTCGTAATCGAATCTTCTAAGATCTGTGGACTAAAGTAAAAATAGTTTTCCAGAGACCTTTTCATAGTAAAATAATATTAATGAAATATAATAGATTTGTCCTTACATAAAAACAACAGTATAATAGTTTCATATATTTACACAAATACAAAGATATATAGAATGCCAAGTAGGTTTTTTTAATGTTTTCATATATAGTATAACGCTAGTAATCTTTCAATGTTTAGTGATGTATCAAAAATATATTGTGGATATATGGTTTTTTGATGACGTAAGCTGAAAGAATAGTAACATTACCGAAAATTATTCTTTCCGCCTGCCTGTATGACGTCAGTAAAAATTGAAGGCTTCTGAAGTTAGCCTTTTGACAATATTAAAGTACTATTTTTTTGATAAACTTAGATAAATACAGAGAATTATTACAAATTATAATAATAGCCTAATTTTTTTTGTCTCGGATCCAAAGTGGTCAAGTATTGGATTGCAATTAACTTATTGAAGATTCTCGATGTAGATACGAAAGTATTCTTAGGTTTTTATTTTCCTTTTCCAATATATATGACAACAGTCAGAGTGAAATCATTTCACATTTTATTATAAATAATCTTACTAAAAGCATGCCTGACACAAAACCTACATTAAGTATATATATATATAGGAAGCATACCAGCTTTCATATTTAAAGATTTAAAGATCCACACAGGAACATCTCAAAAACCTTTTTGTTTGTCCATTTTAGATTGCATTCTATTTTTTGAGAGGGAGAGAGATATAAAAGTCGACCATTCTATAAATATATTTTCACATGGCTTGTTTTTGAAAATGATATACTTCCTCCGGAAACGTCGTCATAGTGTACACTATAAATAGATTTGTAAGTTATACTTAATAATTCGTCCATAATGTACATTATTTTAACGGAAATACATCCAAATGCATGTTCTACGATATCAGTAATCAAGTTATTATATGGTACGAAACAACATAAATCCAAATATCTTAAGAATATATTTTGTTATACAGGGGTGTGCAGGCGAATCTAGACTTTTTTTAGCACGGAAACAAGATACTCATATCCAAGAACAAGACCTTTTAATTGACTTTTTTCATATCACACAAATTAAATGACTTTTCTCTTAATGTTCATTCAATCCAACTTCCTCCTTTCACAATAACAGCCTCCACACGGTGCCTGAACCTCCCAACGGCATGAGCCCCTGTTCCCTGGACAAGTTGGCCACTGCCTGGATGATGGCAGCTTTCAAGGAGTCCACAGTGTTGTGAGCACGCTTGTTAGTGTCCCTCTCAAGGACGCCCCACAAGTAGTAGTCGCAGGGGTTGAGGTCAGGGCTGCTGGGGGGCCAGAACTCCTTTGACCAGAGCATGTCGAGATTCTCTAAGCACCACGGATCGGTCTTGTGTTTTTCTTTCCGGTGTTAGGAATCCTTCCTCGACGTCCTCCGACTCCTTGAAGGACTTGGCAATGCTGTAAACAGTAGCTTTGGGGAATTTGAAGAAGCCGATGATCTCCTTGGGCGCACGGCCGCAACGGAGCGCCACAATAATGGCCGTCCTGCGCTCAAGTTCCGAGGACATTTTCAATGTTTTTGTTATTAAACAAAGCTCATAGGATATACTAACCAGTTCATACATTTTTAAGCTTCTACCCTAACTGGTTTCTGAGATACAAGTACTCAAAGTTAGTATAGATTCGCCTGCACACCCCTGTATATGCAATAAACTAATTACAGAAACATTCCTTGTTAAATACAAGTAGTTTCACACACCATGGATAAATAGTTTAAATTGATCTTACATTATGATGAAGAAGTCCTTCATACTCACTGCACCCTTTGCGTCTAATCATTTATATCATATGAGCTCTATTCCTTTGAAAACTGTTGTAAATCAACGCTGCTTTAATAATAATATGATGTCCTTAAACGCCTATTATATAGATGTTTAATTAATACTGTGATATGGTCCAGCCTTAGATCCCCTTACCAGGTGTCAAATTTAAGACAAGACGATATTTAATGAAGGAAGTAATTTAATCTCTTTGTCCATTTCTTACCTTTCCAAAACTACCTAAAATAGCCCTAATAGAAAATGTATCAAAAGGACTGGAAGTATCACCAAACGAGACTTTGCTAGAGAAAATATAAAAACCAATTTAATCAAGTGTAAGGAACTAGGATACGTATAGTAGATTTTATCATTATTCAGGAGCCATTAATCAATTGTTTTGTTTGTTTCGCTCCTAGAATAGAACCACCTCACCGGAACCTAATCCGTATCAGCCGGTAGTGACCTATCTAGTAGCTATTATTAATCAATTATTTTGCCTTTAGTTTTATTTTATATTTCTGTAAAAAGCGCATGTTTCACCATAAACAACGTCATATGGCGCTTAGAGTCAACGCTTTCCTGCGTAAGTGAGTGCATTACCACTCTTAACGAACCCTCTAATTTCAACTTAATTAATAGGAAGCAGTTTTGATATCAAAGAAAAAAGGTCGCATTCATATTATTTACTCACCCTCTCTTCTGACCTAAAGTAATGTTTTTTAAACTACATGATTTAAAAAAAACATAATATTCATGAGAAGAGTAAGATCAAATAGAAGGACTACTGACATATTCGAATATGAAATAGTTAAGCTTAATCTAACAAGCTTATTTAAAGTTTTATGTCAGAGCTCCCCTTGGCAATTTATCTATTTATTTTAGTCCTCTGACATATATTTAAAACTACAAATGTATGAACATAACATATTAGTACACTAATGAGGATATATTATTTTTGTTATGCAATACATAGGGTGCAAATACAAAGTAACGAACAAAATACAAAACAGGGGATTTCTTCTTTATGGGCAAAATATACTATTAAGGAATTAATGTCGATCTTTATCCGAAGAAATGCGATTAGGAATAAAATAACATTTTTCTTTATTTTCTTTCTAAATGCCATTAGGAATAAAATAATATTTTTCTTTATTTTTGTCCTTCGTACTTATAAACTATTTTGTAAAAAATAAATAAAAAGTGACTATATGTATGGCATCATAATATTCTTCTCTCTCTCTCTCTCTCTATATATATATATATATATATATATACCGGGCGAAGGAGCAAAAGGGGCCGCGAATTTTGTTTTAGGCCACACTTTTGTCTTTGGTCCTATGGAAAATTGTTTAATACCCCCATAAAGTACTCGTTTTGTTCTGTTACGTGATTAAACCAGTTTTGCTCCATCTTCTTTTAAAGAGCTGTAAGCAGCATTCTTCTCAAACAAACAAAATTAAATCAAGAGCATTTTAAAAACAATGGTGCTGCATCTGATTCGGACCTCAAAGAAAGGTTTGTCGCGTCTGTGACCGCCGGAAAGACCGTGAAAGAAGTGTCCAAGTGCTTTGGCATCTATGAGAGGAAACACCCAAGAGGCCAGAGGGCATCGTCAGAAAGAAGGGAAGTGGAGGCAAGAACAAAATTCGGACGTAAGAGTTCAATAAGACTCTTGCAGACAAGATTACTGCAAATGCCAATCTTAGTGCCAGAAAACTGGCTAAAGAGGCCAATGTTGACCTTTCCACCATTCGTTTGGCCTTAAAGACCTTGGTTAAGAATTAAGAGGATCCTGGCAAATGGAGGCAGACCTCTTAACCCTAACCAGGCCGGGTTATTTTGGCTCCTCTATAGCCGGGGGGGTGGGGGGGTGGATTCCACCCCCCCCCTCAGATCTCGGCAACGGAGCGACGAAAATTTGTGAAATTTGGCACACACAGGTCTCCCACTAATGTACAACCACACGAAATTTAATCACCATAGAACAAAGTTTTTTAATTATGCATGTTAATTTATTCAAATATGCAATTTTGCATCAAAATGATCTTTCAACACATAACAGAATTAATGCCACTAGCATCAATCTTAGCATTATTACATCATAGTATCATACTGATATCATGCATGTCACAGAACAGGTAAAATAATTGCATACAGTAATTAATTATGCCCCGTTTAGTGTATGCTATGGGAAGTTCACGTTTTTGCCGCGCGGACGTTCGCAAAATGACCTGCCGCGCCGTAGGGGTAGGTCCGATTTTTCGAAAATGGTATCAAAAGATGCGCAATACTTCAATCTTAAAAGTCATAAAATTTTAGCGCGTAATTATTTTTTTTCACGAAATATCCAGAAAAACCGAGGGGGGGGGGGGCGGATTCCACCCCCCCCCGGCCTGGTTAGGGTTAAAGATTGAGAGAAAATTGCTGCATATGAGAGCCTGGTTCAGTGGGATCATCAAGTGAAAATGGCTCAAATACATTGAGCAAATGTTTACTATGGTTAGAAGTTTTGATTTGAAAAATATGGCAATATTTTTTTGGGTTTCCATCTCTACCATGATCATTTGGATTCAGATGTGCGTCGTGGCCTGGGAATGGCTCAAAATTAGGACCTTATTTATCCAGATAAATTATCATACTTGTAAGTGTTAAGAGAGTTAACACTTGAGGGAAACTGGAATAAGGGTGCTACCATTTGCTCTGTAGCAGTTATTTTATTGCAAATACTGTTGTTACAAATATAATTGGTTAAATTATGTCTATAGTAGATCTCAAAGAATCAACTTAATTCATTAATTCTCTTCGGAGATATAGTTGAACCAAGTTGTAAATAAAATACAGCGGTTTTGGTTCCTTCACTCGGTATATATATAAAATATATAAATTTACTTTTTCAGTTATATAAAAAACAAAAAACCACGTTAAAGTATACATACGCATATTTATATTCATATATTTTTTGGCAATTGCCATTAATTTTTATGGCTTATGTAACATATTTTACCTATTAAAGATGATGATGAAGAACATCTGAGTAAGACTTTTTTTGTATTCGTCGTCAGTTCATAGAGCACTTACCCATATTACATATGAGACAGTGTCATTTAAAAAATGGTAGCACTTTTATCATATTCATCCTTTATATTAATATTTATCTCTATGTAAAAGGAAAATGTATATATATATATAAATATTCAGAGAGTGAAGATTATTGTCCTTAAGAACAAAAACTGTATATTCTCATAGGCATCAATTCATGTCCTTTATAAGTCCATTGAATGACTTCTCGTATTTCCACATATTTGTATAAATTGAAGCCAAATTAATATTCATTTTTTTTTGTGTATGATCAGTTGTTTCGTTCATCATATCTGTAGATAAATTGATAATGCCTCTCACTATCAGACGTAGAAAAATAAAGAAAACAGTATTATCAAATGATATAAATCATGTATATTGGTGTGTTCTCGAAAACATTCCTTTTTTGTTATAACTTCAGTGTGTTTTTCTGCAAATCATGAAGGATACATGGAAAGGTTTCGTTGGCTTATTTTATTTTTTTCTGGTATTCTCGTGGCAATATTAAATCGAGAATGAACAAAAAAAAACTTTTGGGAGCCGTTTTTTTTCGTTGGAGCAAGTTTAATCGAGACGAAAGCTAAGAGAAAAGGCGTGTCATTGCTTCTTGACGCGGGAATGAGTTACAACGATATTTTCTGCATCGTCCCCTGTTCCAAAGACCTTGTTTCAAAGGTTAAACACTTCAAGTAAAATAATAGTAGCCTAAAGAGGAAGCCAGGAAGTCAAAACCGGAAGAGGACAACAGACTTTCTGACCGACATCTTTGTGGATATTGAGTACTCGCCCTCAACCAACATCAGGTTTTTTAATGAGTTCAATGTGGGGAAAAGTGTACTATCATGAGGGCTTTGGATGAATTGCAAATGAACTCCTACGTTCGTAACCCAAAAACATATTAAGATAAAAGCAGACTGCCTAAACAGTTAAATCCTTAATAATATAATGGTTATGTATAGCTCTGAGTACGGACTCGTCCGCTCTTCAGTCCACCAGTTGGGGATCCCTGCTATATCACCAAGTTATAATACAGAAGGATAAAGTAAAATATTATATATTTACTTAAGGGACGAATGAATATATGAAAAAAAAACCATATACGTCAAATAATATACATACTTTGTTGCTATTTTTCCATTGTATATATTGTAAAACACTTTGTAATGTATAAAATCAGTAATTTGTCCACATATACCATATTATCTTATTTAAAAGATTAGTAAAAAACATACTTTATAAGACATTAGACAGTCTTAATTCAAGGCTATTTTTGACATCTTATAAATATTCATACTGAATATGTTTATATTTTGATGTTTTTGTGAAAAATGTAAAATGTTCCTGCTTTGGATTTTAATATAGTTTTACAGAATTGATTACTTAGCTTCTTTTTAGGTTTTTTGTTAGCTTAAGGTAAACATGTCCCCTTCTGCAGCAGCAAATAATATTAAATTTGTGAGTTTATTATGTTATATATCATACTTGATCATTCCTGTATGACGGCAATAAATATGCGTTCCATCAGGAGGAAGAGAGCGTCTTGAATTTTATTAACACATTCTTCATGTACTTCTCTATGCTTTCCCCAAAGATCCTAGTGGCATTTAATTTGTTTGTTATTATGTTGCAAAAAAATTCTACAAGACGCAAAGAAGTAATGCATGGTTGTTACATTTTGAATATAAATATGTTTGCAAAAAATTATATATTCACTCTGTAACTTACTCGTAATGTATATACGCATAAATAAAATACTTTCTCCATACGTACTGTTGCTTGGATACAAATGATACATTCTCTAATAATGATCGTCAGGAAAAAATAGAGGCCTTTTTAATAATTCATTGGGATGATTTTTTCCTTTTGAACTATGTTACTTTGAACTAAATACAACTTAACTGAAAAACTTAAAAAGATTCATAATTTATTTAAAAGCTTGATTTTAAATGATTTTTAGCATTTTGTAAATATTTGTATTTTATGTTTAAGATTTAATTGGATTTTTGCAGAATTAATAGTCATTTACAGCAATATAGTATTGTTTTAAAGGGGGAATGCTTATTAATGTTTTATTAAACATTTGCTTTGTTTATTATTCCTTTATTTGTAGGTATTTTTTTATCGGTCAGAGTTTTTATGAATATTTGCCACATCAATAAAGTGTAATATAAATATACACTAAGTAAAAAATAATAATAATAAATAAAACTCTTTTTAAAAGTTGTGTAATAAACATAAATGAAAAATATAGTTAAAAAGTGAATATTTATATATAAAATGACAGTTTATTTGTTCTAAAAAAACCGGTGATATTTGTTAAAATCTTCTTGGCTGATTCTATAAATGAAATGAACGCGATGGCACGAATCGAACGACATTTCGAGTCCATTTCCGACCATCAAATGTTGTATTCGGTATTTTAATTTGTAGGGCTGAGTAACGGGCGGCGGCACCAATGATTATTATCCTTAGGTCCTCAGTCTCGATTAAAGAGTTTGTCAGATTTTTTTTGCGATTAAGGACTTTATATTTAAATGCGCTGTGCCCATAGCTTTTTTCCGGTTAAAAACATTTTAATCGGTTAACTGTGAAAAATGTATACAATGTAAAAATAAACTACACTAAAATTATATACAGAAACAGAGTAAAACTATTTAGGGCAGTTGGGAAAATACATAATTGACCATTGATGTGTTCATAGCTTTGTGACAAGGGGGGGGGGGGGGCATTATATTAACGTTTGTAGGCGCCAAAAAGAATAAAAGCTTTTAAAAGATTAGAGGTAATTATTTGTTTTTCGCACATATTTAATTTAATAAAACTTTTGGCCATCATAAGTACAGGACCATCAACAAGGTCATGAATGATGGAATCGAATATTATACCACAATAATTGCAAGGATAATAAAATATAACTAATTAAGCGGAAATCTGAAATTGAGCTGTAAATTTCGCACTATCAACTATGCCACATGTCGACCAAAAAATCCTCTGATTCCATGATTGAGGCGGACCTAGCAAATTTATACTTTATAAAGAAATGTAAGGACAACTTTAAATACATTAATTTAAGGTGAAACTTTCTGTATCGGTACATTCAAAGCATTATTTTCCAACAAATCTATACCCATGTCTATTTGGAGTCGATGGAATTATATATAGAAAAATATCAAATATACTATTCATTTCCGAGATAAATTGAGGTCTTTTTTAAATGTCGATTGTTATTTTGCCAAATCTTATGTCAAAAAAATAAAAATATCTTAGAGCATACATTATACTCAACTGCTTTAGCTTAAACATTTATGCTTACGTGTTCCTCATTTTGTTGTAGCTACAATAATTAAATATATATATATGTGTGTGTATCACAAAAGATACTTTTTGAGTTGTTAGGTATAATTTGATCATTTGTTTAATATATCCCTAAAAACATAAATTGAAGAAAATGAACAATGATTTTGTGTAAGGCTCTTTTTGTTTGAAGATAATAATGATAGACTGGGATATCTTAATTTTTGACTTTTATGATAAATGGAGAAAAACAATCTTTATGTTTATTTTCCTTAATCATAATTCTTCTTTGATGGAAGATTATCATTTGATGGATATACGTCAATCAAATTGTAGGAAGTTTAGTAAACATATCGACACAATATTTACTTCATTAGATCTTTATACTGGGCTATATAATAGTTTTATGTATTCAACTCGATACCATCCTTTTTTTCAAGAACGAACTTTATAAACATACAATATGTTCCATCAAAGATGTAATTTTAAATTATGAATTAGAAGTATTCTAAACTAGAGGCATGTATACACTCAGAGAGTGCAAACCTCCGCCGATCCCCACCAAATGAATCCCTTAACGGAATTACAATCCAATCATATATGTCTACATAAGTAGGTGTGTTTGGTGAATAATGAGTGAGGAGAGAGCCATCCTAAAAAACATCCATTGACGTCATACTAGTTATTCGTCAATTCAGAAATACGTCACTGGATGTTTAAACTCCTTGCTTTTCTCCATCATGCTCTTAATATTACCGTTATTACCTCCGCCGAAGGAGGTATTGTTTTCACTGGCGTTTGTTGGTTTGTCAGCAGGATAACTCAAAAAGTACTGAACGGATTTGGATGAAATTTTGTGGAGTTGTTGGAAGTGCCAAAAGAAAGAAGTGACTAAATTTTGGCATCTCTGAGTGCAGAATTAAGGCGCCAAATGAGCTAAATACTACTAATTTTCCAAGTTAGCCTACTCTGTCAATAGATGTCGCTGTGCTGTGAAATTGGACGCCGGGAGCGTGTTCCTCTCGGAAGTTCCGTCTAGGGGAACCCTCCCCCGTCTCTCTACGCCTCCCCAGTCGTGAAAAATCCGCCTCGGAAGGCTCATGACGGCGGAGGTTTGCACTCTCTGAGGGTATATATGCCTCTAGTATTTTATTTAATATTAATATTAAGAGGAAGACGGGAAGAGAAAGAAGTTTAAGCACCCAGTGACATAGTCCTTAGCTGATAAATGAACAATATAACCTCATTGAATATTTTTTAAGCGTTTGTTCTTTCCTACTCCCTGAATAGAGACCCCATTTCATTACCTCCGCCGAAGGAGGTATTGTTTTCACTGGCGTTTGTTGGTTTGTTAGTTTGTTGGTTTGTCAGCAGGATAACTCAAAAAGTACTGAACAGATTTGGATGAAATTTTGTGGAGTTGTTGGAAGTGCTAAAAGGAAGAAGTGATTAAATTGTGGCATCTCTGAGTGCAGAATTGAGGCGCCAAATGAGCTAAATACTACTAAATTTTTCAAGTTAGCCTACTCTGCCAATAGATGTCGCTGTGCTGTGAAATTGGGTGCCGGGAGCGTCTTCCTCTCGGAATTTCCGTCTAGGGGAACCCTCCCCCGTCTCTCTACGCCTCCCCAGTCGTGAAAAATCCGCCTCGGAAGGCTCATGACGGCGGAGGTTTGCACTCTCTGAGTGTATATATGCCTCTAGTTATTAATATTTTTAGTATTTAGCTCATTTTGCATCTTAAATAAGCACTCAGAGATGCCAAAATTTAATCACTTGTTCCTTTTGGCATTTCCAACAACTCCACAAAGTTTCATCCGAATCCGTTCCGTACTTTTTGAGTTATCCTGCTGACAAACAAACTAACAAACCAACGCCAGTGAAAACTAGAGGCATATATACACTCAGAGAGTGCAAACCTCCGCCGATCCCCACCTAATGAATCACTTAACAGAATTACAATCCAATCATATATGTCTACATAAGTAGGTGTGTTTGATGAATAATGAGTGAGGAGAGAGCAAAGAAATAATATATACACTCAGAGAGTGTGTACCTCCGCCAATCCCCACAACATTCCTATTCAAACATTCTCCCTTTCACACGCCCGATTTTCTATCTCTAATCATTGTTTCCTCTCTGTTAGCTCATTTTGCATATTAAAAAAGCACTCAGAGATGGGAAGACGGAAGAAGTTTAAGCTACGTCACTGGGTTAACATAGTCCTGAGCTGATATATGAACAATAATACGTCAATGAATATTTTTTTAGCGTTTGTTCTTTCCTACTCCCTGAATAGAGACCCCATTTCATTATTATTATTATTAGTATTTTGCTCATTTTGCCTATTAAAAAACACTTAGAGATGCCAAAATTTAATCACTTGTTTCTTTTGGCATTTCCAACAACTCCACAAAGTTTCATTCGAATCCGTTCAGTACTTTTTGAGTTATCCTGCTGACAAACAAATAAACCAACAAACGCCACTGAAAACAATACCTCCTTCGGCGGAGGTAATAATTCAAATCATGTAGTCTATGCACCATTATATTAATAAAAAGGGGATTTTAATCGTTTTATATTAAACTTACATTGATCTTTAACTTGAAATGTGTTTTTTTATTTGAGGAGAAATGGATTTTCTTGTAGTTCGGCTAAACATCTTATCCTTCCATAGTACGCCCAGAACTTATACTTCACTTCAAGATTAGTTGAAGGCATAGAGATATAAAGATATTGAGAGCTTATTCCCTTCAATAGCAGAGAAACATCGTTCAGTTGTATTCTGTGTCTAATATAAAAAAGTAATTTATACTTCGTCATTGTAAGCTGATCATAGAGAGATAAAGATTTGTTACCTCCGCCGAAGGAGATCTTGTTTTCACTGGCGTTTGTTGGTTTGTTGGTTTGTTTGTCAGAAGGATAACTCAAAAAGTACAGAACGGATTCAAATGAAACTTTGTGGAGTTGTTGGAAATGCCAAAAGGAACAAATGATTGCATTTTGGCATCTCTAGGTGCTTTTTTAATATGCAAATGAGCAAAATACTAAATGAAATGGGGTCTCTATTCAGGAAGTAGGAAAGAACAAACGCTAAAAAATATTCATTGACGTATTATTGTTCATATATCAGCTCAGGACTATGTTAACTCAGTGACGTAGCTTAAACTTCTCCCTCTTCCCGTCTATGAGTGCTTTTTTAATATGCAAAATGAGCTAACAGAGAGGAAACAATGATTAGAGATAGAAAATCGGGCGTGTGAAAGGAAGAATGTTTGAATGGGAATGTTGTGGGGATCGGCGGAGGTACACACTCTCTGAGTGTATATATTTTATATTGGGCACAATGACGTATTTCTTTGAAGAATCCAAAAAGCTCTTTATGTCTTTATATCTCTATGGTTGATGGGCGGCAACATCTTAACAGCTAATCCAGTTCACATGAGTTCTTGATCATTTCAATGCTACTGATTCCATCCACAAGAAAAAGCAAATGAAAAATAAATAAAATAGAACAGAAGCAGTGATTCAGAAGGTGCAGAGCTTGCTCACTCAGAAAAGCTTCTCAGCAACTTTTACTCACCTACACAACATTGTGGAGGATCGTTAGACTTTATCTTCGATTCCATTTTATCATTACACTTCAGTTC
This sequence comes from Caligus rogercresseyi, assembly GCA_013387185.1. Classification (NCBI taxonomy): domain Eukaryota; kingdom Metazoa; phylum Arthropoda; class Copepoda; order Siphonostomatoida; family Caligidae; genus Caligus; species Caligus rogercresseyi. Next base: position 3,730,348 of record CP045901.1, on the reverse strand, counting down.
AATCATTAACTGATTATAACAAAGTTCAAGGAAGGCAGTTTTGTCAGTGGATTCTGCAGCATCCACCAACCCTTTTCGATAAAATCATTTGGACTGACGATAAGTTCTTTTGTTCCATCAAACACCAAATACCTATATAAAAACTGACGTAATGTGGACAAATGGAAATCTTCTAACTATCTGCTAAACAAATGTGTCCAACCTTTCGCTGAAGGATATAGCCAGGATACAATCAAAAAAGCTTACAAGAATGACATAAAGCGTGCATTGTTCTGTCTTCAGGATGTAGGGGGTAATTTCCAGCCACTTTTGAAAGGCCTCAAATATATGTGTCTTACGACATAGGACAATGAATATTTAATAATCATAAAAAACCATTCTATTTCTTGAAAATGATGTATCTATGAGGGAGTTTTACGTAATTCAATCATTTCATTTGGGTAATTTAAAAATACATTTCTGATGGAACACAATGTATTTTAAGAAATTGCATATATAAATTCCAAATACACATTTCCTATACACAAGTTAATAATAAAACGATTTTTTGCAACAAAAATCACAATTTAAAACAAAAAATACAAAATCGTATGATAAAATATTAAAAAAAACAATAAATCCTTCCATTAACGTGGACTAAAAGAATCCTTTGTTCTTTAGTCAAAGTCAAGGACAACAAACGTTTTATATTACAACTTTAAATATCAACAGATTATAATTTTTCAATATCCCTTGCCAGAACTGTGGATAAATCTATAACACTGTTATACACGCATTTACTATATGGGCCGGCTACCAATATTGAAGTAGTTTTATTATATTTAATATCGACTTTTTAAATGATAAATTTGGTACTCCGGCTCAAACTCTAGCAATAGAATTGGCACATTCCAGTTGTCGAAGCTTAATTGCTCAAAGAGTGAGTGAGGGAGAACCTGTCCCAGGAGAAGAAATAAGAGCAATAATGATAATGGGGACTTATCGGTTAAAGTACCGGACGACTCCAAATCATCGTGGCAGTATGCACTTGGTGCGATTATTCTCTTCATGTGCGACGGAAAATCTCAAAATGCTTCAAAGATTATTAAAAAACTTTTATAATTTTCAAAAATATGTTAAACACTAATTGGTCTTTTTTTTGCAAGATGAATTTATTTAGAGAATTAATTTACGCTAAAAATGTTAATTTATAAAAATGCTCACATCTATTAAAAAATAAAGTCATGGGATGAAATATTTACACTGTCATACTTGTATTAAAATTGCCTCATTGTTGAGCTTTTAGCTGGCACAACAAATACGAATTGAAACGGTTCTCATTATTTCAACAACATTTAAAAAATACTGAAATATTTTTTTATACTCTATAAAAAAATGCTATTTTATAGGTTAACTGTTTATAATTCAACTATCACCTTTTAGTGAAGAATAAAGAATGAGAGTCAAGCTTTACTTTTCAACAAAAACAACACAAATCTATAAAGAAAAAATAAAATTGTTAAAAGGAATCATATATGAAATAGTGTTTTTGTATATAAATAACGAACTAACATGTCATTAAGTTAATATTCTTGTAAACCATAATATAAAAAGCATATCATATGTATTTTTCTTTTTGATACCTCAAAACAATGAAATATATTGTATGATATGAAAAATGCTTGTATAAACTAAGAAAAATAAATAGTAATATTATACGTGACGTATTTAAAAGATGCTTTCATACCACATAACTAACTTCTCTTTGTGGTTGTGAAAGAAGCTATATATAAACAAATCAGAAAATGCCCCTCTCTCTCTCATTGTTGAAACATCAAAGAAATTGCAATTCTTCAGAAACTGCACTTCTGTTAATCAAATATGTTACTAGAGAAAAACTCATTTTAACATTTTCAATAAACTTACAACCTTGAATCACAAAGGAGTGTAATCAAATAAGGATGTATACATCCTAGAGTTATCGGGAAATCCTTTTCCATTCAAAAATAGAATTCCATTAATTAAATAAAATGGAGTAACTTTTATTACTTCATTGAGAGTACATTATTTTGACTTTCTTTAAAAGAACAACTTGAAATAGAAAGTCATAAATCAATACACTGAAAGGAGTAAACATAAGTTCCCGATATATATATATATATATATATATATATATATATATATATATATATCCGACTTGTTCCCGAAAAATTATCGTTCGTTGTCGTTCACCAAAAGTTATCGTTCGTCGTTCATCGTTAATTTTAAATCGTATCGTTCGTTTGTCGTTCGCCATTCTGAAAAAAATTGACGACATTTTTTTTTAGAAATAAATTTCTGAAAAAGTGATGATGTTTTTTAGAAAATAAATTTGTCCGATGAAAATTAAAAATCTTGGTCTTTTTTGGCGCCAAAAACGAACAACGAACGATAAGGAATTTTCCTTAATGTTCGTCGTTCGTCAAAAGCTTTGTCGTTCGTCGTTTATCGTTCGCCAACGACAACAAATGAACGATAAATCAACCAGTCTGATATATATATATAGATTAAGACAATTTTTTTCTAAGAGTTCTAATTTTGTTAATCTTTTTAATATTAAAATTCGTCGTTCGTCAAAAACTTTGTCGTTCGTCGTTTATCGTCCGCGAACGACAACAAATGAACGATAAATCAACAAGTCTGATATACATATATATATATCATATATATATATATATATATATATATATATATATATATATATATATATATATATATAGTATATATATATATATATACAGAGAGAGAGAGAGATTAAGACAATTTTTTTTTTTCTAAGAGTTCTAATTTTGATAATCTTTTTAATTATTAAACTTAGAAAAAAATAATAAATTTATGAAAGCGTTATGGAAGTAGAAGCTGAGAAAGAAAGGGACATACCTACCTCTCAAAACTACGTTATAGTTATGAATAACAATATTCCGATTTCAGTTGCACCTCTTACGGATGAACAGTCCCCAGAAAGGAGGAAGTTTTTTTTTGTACCACCGTACAACATTTATTCTTGAATGTTACCAAACATTAAAAAAACTTATTCATTACACGTACAAACATAAATTTTACATAACTAATATTAAACAAAACAAAATCAAACATCATCAACAATTCTATTTACATATATAAAAACATTTTTCGATAGGGGGGATTTTGTGCTTCTTAATTTATAAAGTAAAATATGTATTTAGTTACAATAAAATTTATTTCCGTGCTATCAGGGCCAATGTAAATAAAACAAATTCCTTTCGTGGTTAAAACATGGCCAAACTTCATATATTTTTTGAACAACCATATCCCATATTTCTTTTAAGAGAAAGGAGGAAGTTTGATTAAAGAGGTCGCGAGAAACCAAAAAAACTCCAACCCGTACATTTGAATTCCGAAGCCATTCTGAACGATAGGACTCGATCCCAATCATCTAAAAGAAGCAGGGAAGTGAGGGACAAATCGCCGAACAAAGATATTAACCCAAAGAAAATTCAAAGAATTAAATTCAGTCATCATCAATGAAAAACCGATCCAAAGACAAGATTTGTTTGAGAGACCATTGTTTAATGCAAATATATCAATAAAAAAAGCTATGAACTCATTTCAACCTAATTATTTTCAAACAAAAATCACTATTTTTCATCGGACAGCATATCCAATGAAATAAAATCGAATATGGGTCTCAAGAGGATCATTTCTCTCAACACAAGAGGAGGTTTGGACAGAAAACGACGCCACGCTCTTTTAAAATCTGTTTTCTCAACGAATCTTGATATAGTTTGCCTCCAGGTAAAAAAAACAGGAGGTTTCTTCGTCTTGTCCCATTGAATGTTTGATTTGTAAGCCCGGGCGCTATCATGGGCTTTTCACAGAAAAATTTCAAGAAGGGGAGTGCTCACCTTCATAACCAAAAAGATAAAAACGGTTGAATGTGTTGAAGATTATTCTTTGAAAAGTGATTGGCATAAACTATACGTATCGACAAGCAACATGAACTTTTGTATCATTAACGCCTACGGACCAAATGAACATTCTCCTAAGTTTTTCCAATCTGTGATGGATTCCGAACCCTTCAAAAGTCTTCCTTTGATCCTCATAGGCGATCTCAATGTTGACTTAGACAAAAAATAATGGGAATTACCCTAACGTTCATCTACTTAACATCTTAATGGCTAAATTAAATTTGATTGACGGCACAAAAAGAAATAATCCTCTACCATGCATTTCGTGGAAGAGTGGATCTTTATCTTCGCGAATTGACCACGTCTTGGTCTCACCATCAGTGTTCAGACAAATTAAATGGACATATTATAAGCCTGAGCCATTCTCAGATCACTTCATTTTAGAGGTCGAGATGGATTTTTCCTCTGGTAAAACGTCCTTCAAGGTTCCTAAGTGGATTCTAAAGAACCCAATTTAGAGAAAAATTCAGAACAAACTTGGAAGGAAGCTTCAGTCCATCTATGTCTTCGCATCAAACAGTCTCTGTCTTCAATAGAGTGATTCGTTTCTCTACCTTGAACTTCTTACATAAACACAGGAAACAGGAGAGGGAAAGACATAAGAAGATTGACAGAATACTCAGTGACAGTTCATCCTTTCTCCAGACTTTCAAAGCGGAAGTTTTTAATTCATATAGAATTGCAGAAGTGGCAGAGTCGGAGATGGCAAAAAAGTGGAAGTGGAATGTGACCCTTTATCAAGGTTGAAAAATCTGTTGATTCAGGGAAAATATTCTGCAAAATCCAAATCAAAAATTATTCACAATGATTCTGTATTCACTCGTCCTAATGTCATTCTTAACTGATTTTACTCACAATTCCAGAAAGTTGTTCATTCCAACTTTATCAACTATCCAAGACAAAGGAAAATTAGAGTGAGCAAAATTTATACCTTGGAAAAAATTAAATCGTACATCAAGAATAAATTCAACGGGAAGAAGGCATCTGGTAAGGATGGTATAATCGGGGAAATTTATACATTATTTCCTGAAGAAACTGCTCCGTTTCTCTTCGCCTTGGAGAATCAATGCAAAGTAAAGGAAGACTACCGAAATCTATGACAAAAGGCAGGATCGTTCTGATTCCTAAAAAGGGTAACGGGACCGAGATCAATCATTGGAGACCCATCACAGTCCTTAATCAATCCTATAGGATTTTATCTGGAATCTTAGCGCAAGATATGGAAAAGGAACTCAATAAAAAATTGGGAATAGCCAGCAAGGTTCCTTAAGAAATTGCAAAATTTCCGACGTTTCCCGAAATATCCAAACAGTGATAGACTCTGTCAGGTCTAGAGGAAAATATGGAGCTCTGGTAGGGATATATTTCAAAAAAGCCTTTGATTCTATTTCCCATAAACAGATACTTCGATCAGTGAAGAAATTACTGCCAAAATAATTTTTCAACCCTGTGCTAGCTCTTCTGCTAAATGATAAATCTGTGATAACGTTAGGAGGTCTGGAGAGTAAACCAATTTTGCTAAGGACAAGCTGTAGACAAGGATGTCCGTCTGCACCCCTGCTCTTCATAGCCGCGATTGAAAAACTCGTAGACGAGCTAAAACGAAAATATAGCAGATTTGGTGTCCAATTTCATGAATCACAACATCTTATAGACCTTTACGCGGATGATATTACGCTAACATTAGAAGCCAACTCTGAGGTGCAATTAATAAAAAGAGTTGAAATTATTCTTACAAATTTCGATAAGTTCAAAGTAAGGTCTGGATTGGAATTGAACCTTTGGAGGGTAAGATGGTCCATAATTGCTTCGTGAAAAAGAAGGTTTCGATCTTAAGAATTGACTGGGGTTCCGAGGGCATTCTCGAAAACAATTGGAATAAATTGTCCTGCCTCATCAATAACCGGATCTTAAGTTTTAGACGGTTTAATCTCCAAAAGAGAATGGACCTTTTCAATTCTCAAATCGTTCCTGCCGTGTTGTATAAGGCTTCCATCTCTCCTATAATCGCAGAAAAGGCTTTGTTAGAAGAAGATGTTTGGCTCCTCAAACTTTTCCATCGACGCTATCTTCCAACACTAAAAAGACCTAAAAAACAAATTGGAGGAGGTCTAGCTCTTTTATCTCAGATTTTACCCAAAATCTATCTTAAAGTTTTTATTGACATCACTAAGAATCCAGATAAGGAATGGAGGTGTACTATAACAAACAATGATTTGTATGTTCGCCTACTCTTAGGAACTGATCTTACCAATGCACAAACTGCGAGGCTATCAGAAACTTGGGGTGCAGCGCAATGGATTATTTGGAGATGGGTCCCTAACTTTAAAAGCGACTGCACTGTGGATATCATTCGCAAACACATCAAGAAAAAATGCGTTTGAAAAATCTCGATAGTCCATCAGTATTGGAAGAAAAGGCGATAAGTAATAATATTCTAAGTCGTTATCGTACATCGCCCGATTGTCTATTTCGTGATGGACGTTTTCGTTTTCCTTTAGAAAGAGCAGCTCATTTACACACACACACCCTGCCCTGGCACCTCAAAATGTCATCTCTATGCTTCTATGAGGAAGTTGAGTCTATTGCCAACGTCCATATAAAAAAGCTTTCCCTTCCAGGGGAATGGAAATCAAGGATATTTAATTCTCTCTCTGGAATCTACGACGGAAAAAAGTTCACGGCTCAGTTGCGGATATCTGCTGGCTGTTTATTCCTTTGATTTCTATTGCTTTAATTGTGGTAAGTTGTACAACGACGTCGAGCACGCTTTTGTTGACTGTCCGCTTGTCATAATATTAAAAAAGTTTCTGACAATCAACGTAAGGAGATTTAAGGTCAACAACTGCAAATTTACGAAATCAACACTCCTCTTCGGTCTCCTTAAGAAAAAGGGTCACAATTCTCATAAAAGTCAAGCTATTGAATTTGCTTTGTAAAATCTATATAGCGAGTTGTTTGAAAAAAAAAGAAATAGTAAAACCATCTATTCTTCGATCTGTGATGCTCTCAGCTGCCGCCCGATACACCGCCCTCTCCCTCAAGATCCCCTCCAACACCGAGGACTCATGGGTCCATGTGGGGAACGTCATCAAATTTTATCCATCCAAATCAAAAGGATATTTTAAAGTTATGCAAAAAATACCCATTTGATATTTTATTTAATGTTTTACCTCTTGTTTAGATTTTTATTATAAACTATTTTATAAACTATAAATATTTTACTTATTTATTATTTTTATATAATTTTATATAACATCTAAACAATAAATAAAAAAATAAAAAATATTGAGAAAACTGGATACAAAGAGGAAAAGTAAACCTTTTTTATTTAGTACTGCAGTATTCAACAGTTGGTTCCTTGAATGAGGGTCGAGTGAGAAGTGCATTTACCGATATAAATTAGAATAAAAATATCTCTTCAATTATGTACAAAAATATGGAAGCATAAAACCTTATTATATAAGCTATAGTATGTTAATTCAGTTGGTCGGCTTAGTAAACATAAATTAAGTAAGGGATATATATATAAACAAAATAAGGGGAGTCATTTGGTAACACATAAATAATACATTGTATATTAGCCGTTTTGGATTTAAAAGTAAAGCTATATTCAAGAAAATGACCATCTTTTGGTGGTCACTCTTTATTTTTTTTACTTACATATAGTAAATGATTTCATTCTTTGGATGGTAGCCTCATTCATTTAACTACATAAGTTTGAAAGTACAAAAAAATATGTTATATTTTTTGATTGATTATAAAAACAGCTTATTAAAAAATATTGATTTTTTTGATTGATGATAAAAACAACTTACCTAGAAAAATATTAAATTTGTATTAGTATGTATGGAAAATGCTTAGTAATGCCTCGTCAAAGCATTTTACACAAGCCTTGGCCTACCAATGATAATTTAAATACATACTTATGACTTATCAGTTACTTGCCTCATTCTTGTTCGGCCATGGAACTCCTTTAAACATAATAAAAACATGTTGTTGAATGAACGCATCAATTGCTGAACAACAATGAACGTGTGTATATTTTTAAAGCCGAGCATTTCTATTTAACAGACCCGGGATAAATAACATGAAGGTGTTTACCGAGGCAGGTAAGACTATATTCTGAAATAAATACACGAATCACTCGATCTCTTCAAATACATTCTCTTGTACATTATCTCCAGGAACTACGCACTAGACAAAAGGCTCTGACGTCTTCTCATCAATGTCTTAAAAGAGCAGTGGATGCAATTTACTAAGAGACTGACTGGAGACTCAATTGCCTTGTGCTTTAATTATTTGATTACCTCCGCCGAAGGAGGTATTGTTTTTCACTGGCGTTTGTTGGTTTGTTATTTGTTGGTTTGTTGGTTTGTTTGTCAGAAGGATAACTCAAAAGTACTGAACGGATTCGAATGAAACTTTGTGGAGTTGTTGGAAATGCCAAAGGAACAAGTGATTAAATTTTGGCATCTCTAAGTGCTTTTTTAATATGCAAAATGAGCCAAATTCTACTACTAATAATAATGAAATGGGTCTCTATTCAGGGAGTAGGAAAGAACAAACGCTAAAAAAATATTCATTGACGTATTATTGTTCATATATCAGCTCAGGACTATGTTAACCCAGTGACGTAGCTTAAACTTCTCCCTCTTCCCGTCTCTGAGTGCTTTTTTAATATGCAAAATGAGCTAACAGAGAGGAAACAATGATTAGAGATAGAAAATCGGGCGTGTGAAAGGGAGAATGTTTGAATGGGAATGTTGTGGGGATCGGCGGAGGTATACACTCTCTGAGTGTATATATGCCTCTAGTTTTCACTGGCGTTGGTTTGTTGGTTGGTTTGTCAGCAGGATAACTCAAAAAGTACGGAACGGATTTGAATGAAACTTTGTAGAGTTGTTGGAAATGCCAAAAGAAACAAGTGATTAAATTTTGGTATCTCTGAGTGCAGAATTAAGATGCAAAATGAGCTAAATACTAATAAATATTTCAAGTTAGCCTACTCTGCCAATAGATGTCGCTGTGCTGTGAAATCGGGTGCCGGAAGCGTCGTCCTCTCGGAATTTTTCATAATTTTTTAATTACGTCATTTTTCTTGCTTTTTCAATATTGCCTCGATATTAGATACACATTGAATAGATTTTATCAATGCCAAAGAAAGGGGGTGGGCTACAAATGCTTGATGCACTCTAATGTTTTATATTCATGCACTCATTGAAGCCACGGTGAGTTTATTTATTAAAATTTGTACTGTCTACTACTACGTATCAAAACTCCCTCAGGATTAAAGCTTTCACTTTTGGGGGGAAGATGATGGCCCCCTCCTTTTAAGTATACAACTTTACATCTTCTCCTCTAGAAATCCTAAAGGATTCATGAGAGCTCATGTATGCATCAAACATATACATTCATAAATATTTGTACATCAGGCTTAATTATAATTAAAAACCTGGGGAAATAATTTGTAGCATTTTTTTAGCAAACAAGAGGAAAGGGGGAAAATATAGAAAAAATAACCCTATGTTTGATATTGTTCTCTCTCAGAAATCCTATATTACTCTTCACTTTAAGCGAAATCAAAGTTGTCTGTTGGGAAAAGGCATTCATTTTTTTTCATTTTAATGGAAACCTAAGCCAAATCGAGTGGGCATTTAAGTAGAAGACTTATATTTTTAATGGTTCAAACGTTGTTTGTTTGTTTAACTCCTATGTCCCACCACACCAAAAATTAATCTTGTATTAGCCGGTAGAGGTCTACCTAAGAGCAAGTAGCTTTATTATTAAATAATTTATATTTACATAAATGTTGGATATTTTTATTAATTGGTCCTCCAACGATAGTTTTCTTTCTTGAGCAGCCGCCGCCATTCTGTCATTTCCCGCATTGTACAGCCACAATCGAGGTTCAAAGTTACTACTAAATTAATTTCTTAGCTGATATATCATGAAAAGTTAATATATTGTACATAATATTAGAGTTGAGTGCTTTATAATTTTATTGCTTTATGGAAGCAATTGTTTTTTGTTGAAGGGATCACAAAACTAAATATTCCTTTTAAGGGTTTTATATGATGATAAGCTATACAAAAATAACTAGATTTTCATCATTTTCTTGCGATCATCTCCTATTGGCATAGCAATAAGTTATGAGTACATTTGATTGGAACAAAAAACAAGAAATTGGATGCTAATAAACATATATTTTTATTTGTTTGTAGAAGCTTACTAAAAAAATGACTATATCTAAAATATGACGTCTTGCATCAAACTGTTTATATACTTTATTTTATTCAAATAGTTTGGTCTTAATCAAAAATACCCTTACCGCTTATCATTAATCATAGTTACTTATTTTCTTATTTGTTTGACATAATCATTTAATTCTTTAAAAAATTGCGTAAGAATTTGCATATAAAAGACTCGGCATATAGTTTTTTTTTAATAATACAAACTTTTACACGTAAAAAAACCAAGTTGATAGAAATATATTGCCCTCCTTTTTGATGCTGTAGTAATATTTATTACATCACCAAAAACTTGATTTTAATTCATAAAGTCAATATTTTTTTTCCATATATGCTGTATGCTTTACATTTGTGTTATGAAAAAAAGGAATAAAATCAATAGCTTTTTTTATTGTCGTCAATTGGACACAAGTAATGAAAAATACTCCGGTGGGGATCATCGACTCAATAGTTATCAATATTATAATTACCTCCGCCGAAGGTGCTTTCACTGGCGTTGGTTTGTTGGTTGGTTTGTCAGCAGGATAACTCAAAAAGTACGGAACGGATTCGAATGAAACTTTGTGGAGTTGTTGGAAATGCCAAAATAAACAAGTGATTAAATTTTGGTATCTCTGAGTGCAGAATTAAGATGCAAAATGAGCTAAATACTATAAATATTTCAAGTTAGCCTACTCTGGCAATAGATGTCACTGTGCTGTGAAATCGGGTGCCGGGAGCGTCTTCCTCTCGAAATTTCCGTCTAGGGGAACCCTCCGCCGTCCCTTTACGGCCGCCCCAGTCGTGAAAAATCCGCCTCGGAAGGCTCATAAGGACCCGTGACGGCGGAGGTTTACACTCTCTGAGTGTATACATGCATCTAGTTTTTCATATTTATGGCTTACTAATGTTGTAGCAAAACAAAATTCTCATTTTTTTACAATTTATTTATTCTTCGAAGTAATTTGCAGTCGGAACCATGAATTATCTTCCATTCTACATTTTGACGAGAAAACCTGCTATTCTTAAAGTTCAATTCTCCGAGAGTTTGAGCATATAAAATTTTGATAGTATCTTAACCTCACCGTGACTACTATGAAGTGTCATTTATTAATGTCTGGGACATGGCACTAAGTGCATGTTTGAAGCCCTTAAGAGGGTTTTTTTATATATACATTTTATGAATGGGTGTTTGCTGAGAGAAATTAAGAGTAAAAGTGTTGTTGGCAATGGTCCTATCCTCCAGTTTATCTGGGATGTCTGAATCAGCTATGGTCATTTTGGCGTATGGTGTCCACAGCTGATTCAATATATCGTATCAGGACTCACCTCCTTACGATTCCTTGAGCCACTGCTCAAAAAAATGTCCTGATAATGATGCTCCTTAGATCTGTTCCAAACATTAGCCTACGTGAGACCGAATTCCTCCATTCCTTTTCTGGAAACTTTGCAAGTGCCGAAATATATATCTATTTTTTAAATCTTTTCGTTTACAGTTTCGCTTAACCTCCTTCGATAAGGGATCTAAGCCTCGTTATAGCTTTAAATATATCTTATGAAAGAGAACCGTAAAACCTATATTGGTCTTCTGGAAATATATTTTTTGATAATCCCCGGGGGAATCATTGGCCTTAAACAAATAATTGGAACGACCTGATATTGTTCATAGCTTTAGTATCGTGTTTGCATTTTTATTTCAAGTCTATGTAGCGCAAAGTATTTTTTTATCTACTTCGTTAGAGATTCAACAAATCTTAATTATTAATTTACTGCCAACTCAACAAATATAAAAAAATGTTTTAACGTACATCTACCAAAAACCGTAATTAAGTTGTGATTAAAACTATGACCCACAATATTTGAAACTCATCTATCAAGCCTTCATTACCAGATATCAAAGTTTATATATATATATATATATACTTTTGCATTATGCAGAGAATAACAAAAAAGTTTTGAGAATGAGAACGATGAACTTAATAAATTTATGTCTTCTTTCATTGGTTTTAATAAAGAAATATTTTCTGGTTGAATTACTAACTCCTGCATTAGGATTATAGGTTTTTGTGGTCGACCTCATTCGATGAAGTAAATTGAGTGATGTTGATGTATTATTATTACGTTGATTAGATGAAGAATGAATGCCAAGATTGAAAAATCTTCCATCTTGGCAAAATATTTTTTTTTAATGAAAATAATTCAATCAAGTCGAAAACAAGGTCAGTTTAATTGTGATAAATGAGATGTTATTCAACTTAGGATTGAAAAAAA
>CP045901.1:3687024-3717782 GCA_013387185.1 Caligus rogercresseyi | reverse complement strand
TCGGAGTTCCTTCCTAACTTTCAAGGTGAAACACGTCATTCACGCCCTCCTAGAAATATTTTCTAGAAGTTACAAGTGATTTCTGGCCTTTTATGGCACTAAAAAGTGTTGTGAATGTTGCCAACGTCCTCCCAAGATCAAAGCTTGTCTTCAGCTGCTCCAATCCTGGACTTCCGTCGATTGAAAGCTCTCTTTGGCCCTCCAGTTAAGGATACGTCATCTTGTAATTATTCTCCTTGAGATGAACATTCATCATAAAATCAAGCGGAACATTACATTATTTATATTCGCCCAACCTCGATTTATTTCATTAATTGAAGTCTTCTTTTACGTGAAGATGATTGAGGAAAGAAATTCAAGGACTCAAACAAGCAAGCTTTGCTCTTGCCTGGAAATAAAGATAATGCCGGTGACCTGAAATGGACAACGGTGAATTACAAGAGTAAACACAATAATATGAAAAGACAGAGGGAAGGCAATTCGAATGAAACCCCTCCTTCTAAAAGACAGCAAAAGCAGGAGGCTTTGCAATCAGAAGCTCCTAATACAAAAACAAAAAAAAAGGTTTCTTTATGCAGAAATTGCTAAAGAAGCCACAGAGATTGTCATCGTCAGGAAAAATGGTGACCATATTTCCATGATCGACTGGAACAAAACAATAAAAGTACTTGACACCGACTATGTTGGTCGATTGAGCGGGACAGCTGGGCAATTCGTGCCCTGCTACGAAGGCCGTCGCTATACAAATCAACAAGCAGTGATTTATGTAAGTGACAAAACCTCAAGCCAGCATGTCCGAAAAGTTATTTCGGAAAAGACACCTCTCTTGCCAGTCTCATGGGAAGAACTGGAGAAAATTAGAGAGAAAAAAAATTGTAAGACCCTTACTGGCTTCATAAGAGGAGTCACAGGGGACATAGTTGATGAAATACTCGCCAAGGTCATTGCATATCAATGCAATGTTAATAAGATCCGAGGCAAAGTTGATGTCATCAAATCTGACATCACACAGCTCGGAAAAGTGCTATATATTAAAGTTAACAAAGAGGCATTTGAAAGCCTAAAATCAATAAACTTTACAATAAATATGCTTCCGCTGGTAAAGTTCGCTTTCAAGACCCTCGGAAAGCACGACTATCCAGAAAGCGGAAGAAGAACATGAGGAAGACATGTCCGTAAAAGACCCGAACCACGAGGAAACAGTGGGTAAAATAAATTACAAAAAACCCTCAACTAAAAACGTCGAGATTGTCAACGTCATTCAACCGAAGACCCAGCAAGTGACCAAGTTTAGTGGAGATACTACTGAGGACTGCGCCACAGATGATTGGGCAAACAACATGAAATTTTCCAAGGAGCTACTCAAGTGCCAGTTGGCTCCGGGGAATATCCTTCAAATCAATTTACAGACGATGTAGAAGATTATTTAAAAACTAAACACCATAAGAAAAAATCCAAGCCAAGGAAACAATCTACAATAGATATGTTTTTCAACAGGTTGCTGATGACCTAAAGAAGAAAAACAAAAAGTTATAATTTTCATCAGCTTATAAGTTCATTTTAGCTATATATTTTATATTATTTCAGTTGCTTGAATATTTAAGAAGAACTCCACATTACTGTTGTAGCGCATATCCCCTTTGTGTGGTCGCGCTCTTTATCTATGCATTTTGTACAATTATATTATGTCTTTGTAATATTATAGGTATATATGTTATGTATACGGTATACAGTAATAAACCTCTAAACAAAATAAAAAAAAAAACTTACTACTACGTAACGTATCAAACTCCTCAGGATTAAAGCTTTCACTTTTGGGGGGGAAGATGATGGCCCCCTCCTTTTAAGTATACAACTTTACATCTTCTCCTCTAGGAATCCTAAAGGATTCATGAGAGCTCATGTATGCACAAAATTACATTCATAAATATTTGTACATCAGCTTATTTAATTAAAACCTGGGGAATAATTTGTAGCATTTTTTTTAGCAACAAGAGGAAGGGGGAAAATATAGAAAAAATAACCCTATGTTTGATATTGTTCTCTCCTCAGAAATCCTATATTACTCTTCACTTTAAGCGAAATCAAAGTTGTCTTTTTGGAAAAAGGCATTCATTTTTTTCATTTTAATGGAAACCAAAGCCAAATCGAGTGGGCATTTAAGTAGAAGACTTATATTTTTAATGGTTCAAACGTTGTTTGTTTGTTTAACTCCTATGCCCCACCAAACCAAAATTAATCTTGTATCAGCCGGTAGAGGTCTACCTAAGAGCAAGTAGCTTTATTATTAAATAATTTATATTTACATAAAATGTTGGATATTTTTATTAATTGGTCCTCCAACGATAGTTTTCTTTCTTGAGCAGCCGCCGCCAATTCTGTCATTTCCCGCATTGTACAGCCACAATCGAGGTTCAAAGTTACTACTAAATTAATTTATTAGCTGATATATCATGAAAAGTTAATATATTGTACATAAATATTAGAGTTGAGTGCTTTATAATTTTATTGCTTTATGGAAGCAATTGTTTTTGTTGAAGGGATCACAAAACTAAATATTCCTTTTAAGGGTTTTATATGATGATAAAGCTATACAAAATAACTAGATTTCATCATTTTCTGCGATCATCTCCTATTGGCATAGCAATAAGTTATGAGTACATTTGATTGGAACAAAAAACAAGAAATTGGATGCTAATAAACATATTTTTTATTTGTTTGTAGAAGCTTACTAAAAAATGACTATATCTAAAATATGACGTCTTGCATCAAACTGTTTATATACTTTATTTTATTCAAATAGTTTGGTCTTCATCAAAAATACCCTTACCGCTTATCATTAATCATAGTTACTTATTTTCTTATTTGTTTGACATAATCATTTAATTCTTAAAAAATTGCGTAAGAATTTGCATATAAAAGACTCGGCATATAGTTTTTTTAATAATACAAACTTTTACACGTAAAAAAACCAAGTTGATAGAAATATCTTGCCCTCCTTTTTGATGCTGTAGTAATATTTATTACATCACAAAAAACTTGATTTTAATTCATAAAGTCAATATTTTTTTTTCCATATATGCTGTATGCTTTACATTTGTGTTATGAAAAAAAGGAATAAAATCAATAGCTTTTTTTATTGTCGTCAATTGGACACAAGTAATGAAAAATACTCCGGTGGGGATCATCGACTCAATAGTTATCAATATTATAATTACCTCCGCCGAAGGTGCTTTCACTGGCGTTGGTTTGTTGGTTGGTTTGTCAGCAGGATAACTCAAAAAGTACGGAACGGATTCGAATGAAACTTTGTTGAGTGTTGGAAATGCCAAAATAAACAAGTGATTAAATTTTGGTATCTCTGAGTGCAGAATTAAGATGCAAAATGAGCTAAATACTAATAAATATTTCAAGTTAGCCTACTCTGGCAATAGATGTCACTGTGCTGTGAAATCGGGTGCCGGGAGCGTCTTCCTCTCGAAATTTCCGTCTAGGGGAACCCTCCGCCGTCCCTTACGCCGCCCCAGTCGTGAAAAATCCGCCTCGGAAGGCTCATAAGGACCCGTGACGGCGGAGGTTTACACTCTCTGAGTGTATACATGCATCTAGTTTTTCATATTTATGGCTTACTAATGTTGTAGCAAAACAAAATTCTCATTTTTTTACAATTTATTTATTCTTCGAAGTAATTTGCAGTCGGAACCATGAATTATCTTCCATTCTACATTTTGACGAGAAAACCTGCTATTCTTAAAGTTCAATTCTCCGAGAGTTTGAGCATAAAAAATTTTTTGTAGTATCTTAACCTCACCGTGACTACTATGAAGTGTCATTTATTAATGTCTGGGACATGGCACTAAGTGCATGTTTGAAGCCCTTAAGAGGGTTTTTTTAATATATACATTTTATGAATGGGTGTGTTTGCTGAGAGAAATTAAGAGTAAAAGTGTTGTTGGCAATGGTCCTATCCTCCAGTTTATCTGGGATGTCTGAATCAGCTATGGTCATTTTGGCGTATGGTGTCCACAGCTGATTCAATATATCGTATCAGGACTCACCTCCTTACGATTCCTTGAGCCACTGCTCAAAAAATGTCCTGATAATGATGCTCCTTAGATCTGTTCCAAACATTAGCCTACGTGAGACCGAATTCCTCCATTCCTTTTCTGGAAACTTTGGCAAGTGCCGAAATATATATCTATTTTTTAAATCTTTTCGTTTACAGTTTCGCTTAACCTCCTTCGATAAGGGATCTAAGCCTCGTTATAGCTTTAAAATATATCTTATGAAAGAGAACCGTAAACCTATATTGGTCTTCTGGAATATATTTTTTTGATAATCCCCGGGGGAATCATTGGCCTTAAACAAATAATTGGAACGACCTGAGTATTGTTCATAGCTTGAGTATCGTGTTTGCATTTTTATTTCAAGTCTATGTAGCGCAAAGTATTTTTTTATCTACTTCGTTAGAGATTCAACAAATCTTAATTATTAATTTACTGCCAACTCAACAAATATAAAAAAATGTTTTAACGTACATCTACCAAAAACCGTAAATTAAGTTGTGATTTAAAACTATGACCCACAATATTTGAAACTCATCTATCAAGCCTTCATTACCAGATATCAAAGTTTATTATATATATATATATATATATATATATATATATACTTTTGCATTATGCAGAGAATAACAAAAAAGTTTTGAGAGATGAGAACGATGAACTTAATAATTTATGTCTTCTTTCATTTGGTTTTAATAAAGAAATATTTTCTGGTTGAATTACTAACTCCTGCATTAGGTATATAGGTTTTTGTGGTCGACCTCATTCGATGAAGTAAATTGAGTGATGTTGATGTATTATATTTTACGTTGATTAGATGAAGAATGAATGCCAAGATTGAAAAATGCTTCCATCTTGGCAAATATTTTTTTTTAATGAAAATAATTCAATCAAGTCGAAAAACAAGGTCAGTTTTTAATTGTGATAAATGAGATGTTATTGAACTTAGGATTGAAAAAGAACACTATTCATGCAATATATATATATATATAAATATGTATAATAGTATATATATATATATAATATATATATATATATATATATCATATACAGTGCTTGTGAACGGAACGCAAAATTGAACGGCGTTCAGCTGAACGCACGTTCAATGGAACGGAACGCTGAACGGAACGTTAAACTTTTTTTTGAACGCGGAACGTTAAGCAAAAAAAAAGAGTTTCAGGTTCAATTTTTCCAACATTTCTTGACTTTTTTCGGAAAACATCATCATTACGCATAACTTTTTAGGAAATATCTTTAAAAAAAAACGTCAACACTACGCATTCTTTTTTTTGTAAATTCTTTTCAAACAAAGTCATCACAAGCAGTACTTTTTAGGGAAATTAAAACAAAAAAAAAAACGTGAACTACTTACGCATGACTTTTTTTGGAAATTCCAAAAAAAAAACGTCATCACAACGCCAGTACTTTTTGGAAATTCATTTTCCAAAAAAAAAACGCATCACACGCAGTACTTTTTTGGAAATTCTTTTTCTAAAAAAAAACGTCATCACTACCAGTACTTTTTTTGGAAATTCTTTTCTATAAAAAAAGTCATCACTACGCAGTATTTTTTTGGAATTATTTTGTTAATATTTGAACGCTGAACCTAACGGAACGCTGAACGCAAAACATTGAACGAAACGCTGAACGGAACGCTAAATTTTTTTTGAACGCTGAACGAAACGCTGAACGCAAAAAAAGCTGACGCTCACAGCCTGATATATATACCATCTATATATATATATAGTATATAATATTATATATACATACATAACAGTTACACTACAATTTTCTTTGAATCAAATTGAACTGTATTATATATATAATTACTTTAATTATCAATATCTTACTCAAAGGGCGTAATTTTGTTCTAACTTTTGTAATCTTTTGAAAATATAAAAATATAGGTTTTGATTCCCTCAACATAAAAAACACCAATTCAACTTCCCCCCTCATTTAAATTGTTATATATATATATCTATATAAATATAAGCTATCAACGAATATTCGATGTTCCAATTCGAATAGTACCCAATGTTGTCACTTTTTTAGAATTATTTTCTAAAAAACCACGTCGTCACTTTCTTTGTAAATTCTTTTCTAAAAAAAATTTGATTAGAATGAATTCGTGATTTTTTTTTAAAGAATATTCGAATGTCATTTTTGAGCAATTTGATCAGCCCTAATATATATATATATTATATATATATATATATATATATATATATATATATATATATATTATATATATATATATATATATATATATATATTATATATATATATATACATATATATATATAGATATATATATGTATATATATATGTATATATATATACATATTTATTAATATTTAATACTTAAATCAACTCCTAAATTACGCAAAGAAAAAAGAAAATAGACCCGTACGCTGAATATAAGACGTTGAAAAATAAAGAAAATGTATTTGCCGAATGAATAATGTATAGTGATAAATTTATGAGAACTACCATAAAAAATACCAGGGTGAAATACCAACAAAGAATTTTTGTGGAATTTACAAGGCTTTGAACTTTTATATTCACTTTTGAATTTTATCTTCACTTTAATCCATATAGTATTTTTAGTTCTATCTGAAACTATGAACAAAAAAACAAGTGAACACTTTTCATTCTTCTCGCATTGACCATATTTTTATATCTTCGTGTCTTTTATCTACTGTTAATAAGGCTTTCTATAAATTTGAATCATCGTCAGACCATAAAATTATGGAACTAGAATTCTTAGGTGTCCATACAAGAAGAATTTTAACTATAACTTTTAACTATACTACTTAACCCTTAGATGCATGAGTGACTCGACCCTACACTCTTCATAAGTGGGTCAAAAAGGACCCATGTTATAATCAATCAAGTGTTTTTTATGCCATTTTTGTCATTTTGGTTAAGAATAGTCACTTGTATAATATTTAGTATTATATTTAGGACCACACAAGAAGGATTTCATGTTTGAAATATCTTATTTTTCACTTTTTAACATTTTTGAAGAAGAAAATTACCCACAACAGCAAATAGAAAAATGTGTCTTGTCTTATCACTGTATGCAGTTTAGACAAACTACCTCTAATACAAAAACTACAATTTCTTAAAATGTATAAAAGGTAATTAAAAATGTAAATGGCATTATATCAAAAAAACATATTTAGGAGGAATACCTGGAAAAAGAAAAAATAACAATTTTCATTACGAAGATATTTCAAGAAAACAACCTCACCGGGTCATTTTTGACCCACTTATGCATCTAAGGGTTAAAGAACTTTGTATCTGGGACGCAGGACTGTTTATTCAAGAAAAATAATTTTTACGTAAGGACATTTATATTTTTTAAACGCTTAAATACTTGTTCATATTTACAAAATATTTATATCAAAACAAATAGGCAAAAAATAAATAATATTTGAGCCTTTACGCTACACAAATCAAATTTAAAAAGAGCAGTGCTGAAAAACAAGGTATTGCCAAGAGAGATGACTCTTTGATGACGTCATATCAGCCAGTCAGAGTAGTAATAATAATATTTAGTATTGTTTTTCTTCCCGCTTTCATCATCCAAAATATCTTGCTCCAAGAGATTTTGATGATGCTAAAAGTAAAAATGACGTTTTACTATACATAAAGAATGAAATTTACACATGAAACTTATTTTTGGAATCCCCGATGTTATGTCCTATTACGAAACATTTAACTAAAATCTGTATTTTTTTTTCATTTTATTAAATGTTAATGATAATCTAAAATTTATTTATTTTGGCTCAAACATTGTTTGGAAAAACTTAAAATAGAAGTGGTATTCTTTATTCTTGATGTATTTGATTTGTCAAAGTGGGTTTCTATTATATTTTATAGATAATAAAAAACATCAATGGTAAAATAAATATTTAGAACATAACGTATTAATGTGATGAAAGGTGTTTAAAATGTATAGTAATTGAGAATGATAAAATGTAATAAAAAGTAAATACACATAAGCATAAAATTTTATATTTATTTTTTTCCTTTTCTACCAAAAAAACCATATATGTAGGTAGTCATAGTCTTTAATTTTGTGTTTGCTGCCAACCAGTCCAAAGACTTCTTGGACACATGGCAGGGGGCGGAGTCCTGTTGCCAGACTCAGACCTTGGCGACATCCCTGATGGACCTGATGGGTCGTGCTCGAAGATGTCTGATGAAGCGGCGGTCCTGGCCTTGCAGGCGCTGCTGAAGGGCCTGAAGGCCCTGTCGACGACAGCACGAGGGTCCCTAGTATCCTTCAGCTGCTGCTTGAGCTCAGCAACCCTTTTTCTGTCGATCCCGAGTAGCTCAGAGACCTGGATGTTCCTGATGGTATTGCCCTTTATACAAAGAATCTGGATAACGGCACACCAGAGTTCTTGCTCGTTCCAGATAACAGGCTTTAGATTTCCATATACGGCCATGACGATGATAAAATTGAACTGAAATGATCTCTCATATGTTAGCTGTCTGCTAAAAAGTCAGATGCGCGGATCGGATGACGTCCTGAAAACCCATCGGAATTGATCTTACCACCCTGTATATATATTATATATATATATACTGATATAATGTAATGACGTTGAGAGACTGACATAAACAAATATGTATGCTCAGTTTCTTTTGTGATATGATGTTCAATGAATTCCATTAATTAACAAATACATTCCTTCCTTATGTTTTATGTGGAAACCTGAATATAGATATTTATATACTCACAATAGTCGAAAAGGGAAGTGTACGATATCAAAAAAATATACGCTACAAAAATTACGGAAGTCTGCGAAAAAATGCTAGCATATAGTTATTGCTTTCAATAATATACAATGCGTACAATCACGTCAATGTAATCAGTAGATATTGCGGAAACAATAAAAATATTCAATAGAATGCAGATCACATATATAAAAATTTGTAATTTTGTAATCTAAAGTCTTTATCAAAAATGATTACTTATTGAGAAATTAGCACGTAGAAGAATCTACGCTTCGGCATTAGAGACCAAAAAGTTTAAATAATGAAAAAAACGAAATATGATAATCATTATTTTCCATGTATATTAAAAAATGAATGGATGAATGAGTATTCTTATTTCAAACAATGAAATAGATATAATATTGATAAATGTTTGTTGAAATTTTTCAAAATATTTAGGAATACGACCTACATAGTACTTTTAAAAAAATGATGCTCTTCCTCTGCAATGCTTACAAACTTTTGCAAGGTGGGAGCTTTCTATCCCATGGTTTTTTCATCAAAAAGATAAGCTTCTGATGATTCCAAATATTTTTTCCGCCTTTGAATTGATTCGAAAGATTTGAAAAAATAAGAGTGCCAACAGTTTAATAAATACATATAGAGGCATTTTTGATCCATTTAGTGCCGAAGCGTAGATTTTTACACCTATCATTTTGAAACAAAAAAATACAGTCTTATTTTATAATTTGAGGCTTAAGTATCAAATATATTGAAAATATGTATTGTTAAAGGAACTTTAAGAAATAAAATTAGAATTACTTATGGCAGTAGAACACTCTCAATCACAATTAGTACTTACCCGTCAAAAGATAGTGAGGTACTTGCAACCAAGGTCTGTATAATAAGGTCTGGGCAATACAAAAACAAATATGTAATCCTAGCAGTATAACTACTCAATGACGTCACTGGAGATCGTATATATATATATTTATTTATATAATTTATATATATATATTTATTTAATTATTTATTCCTACACACACACACACACACACATTATATCATATATATATATATATATATATATATATATATATATATATATATATATATATATATATATATATATATATATATATATATATAGATATATATACAGATAGATAGATATTATATAGATATATATATATATATATATATATATATATATATATATATATAGATACAGATAGATAGATTGATTTTTATATATAGATAGATAGATAGATATAATCGTCTCCAGTGACGTCATTGAGTACATGTTTGTTTTGTATTGCCCAGACCTTATTATACAGACCTTGCTTGCGACCATAGCATACCAATTACTTATTTTCAAGTGAAACAAAGAACCTATGGAAATAAACTTTTTTTGTTATTTTAAATACTCACCCAAAGACATAAACACACATTTTGCGTATAATTTATACATTTAGATGTGCAGTAGAGTTCACAAATAATATTTGCCAACTTCCTTTTTCAACAAAAAATATTTCATAATATATATATTTCATTCTACATTTCGTGATTTATAATTAAAAGTAAAGCAAGAGGGTAATTCAATTTAAATACATGACTACTAAAACAACAAGTATATGTTTTTACTTTAAAAGAACTTGGCAGACTCTATTGCTAATTAAATTTGAATAAAGTCCCCCCCCCCCCCCTCCCCTCCGTTAAAACATTAAAATACGTCTCATAAAATATTCAAGCCTTAATTAGAGGAAAGTGCTTTTGAGTTAAAAGTACATGTATTTTATGGCTTAAGCCAAGGGAACTAATAGAATTAAAAGGAATTTACTTATTTATGACTTTCTGTTCGATATTATTAAGTGATAGTAGGTTGCTCATTTTTGTTGGGTGAATTATTTATTCCACGCATGGGCTGCATATAATGATATGCATATAGATATAATATCTACATTATTAAAAGGTATTTTGATATATGTTTTTAATTGAATTAAATAAAGTATGATGTGTATTAATGTAATGTTGTTTTAGTCGCTCAGGAGTCCTAAATGTCAAATGAAAAAGGAACGAGGGTAAAGTATATATTAGAAGCACTTAAAAATATAATATTAATATAAACGCAAAGATATATATATATCTATATTATATATATATATATATATATATATATATAATATAGTATTATATATATATATATATAATATATTATATATACATAATATAAATATATATATTATATACCATTAGTTGATCACATCTAAATTTTGTAAAGCTAATTTTTTTCAAAATAACCAATAACAAAAACTTTTGATTCATAACAAAACCTTTGAACGCAATAAGTAAAGGGGTCAAACCAAAATCCTTTTTCTACGATCATTTAGTTTCTTATGACGCAACTTTCGCGGGGGGGGGGGGGGGGGGAAAGTTGTGATATCATTTGATATATTTTGTGTTCTAAAAATCGCTATATTTTAAAAGAATAAGCAAATACGTACTCTCCCCCAAAAATTGATCTTTTGATATGAATATACGATTACCATTTGGTAACGGCAGTTAGTGTAACTGGATAGGAAGAAAAAAAGAAGGGGAAAAGTGAGGCAAAATACCCCTCCCTTCTCTTTCTATCCAGGTAACACTAACATAATGATTACCAGATGGTAATCGTAATTCATCAAAAGATCAATTTTGGGGGAGAGTACGTATTTGCTTATATCTCTTAAGTATAGCGATTTTCGAACACCAACATATCAAATGAAAGCTTGATTAACCAGCTTTAATCGTTTGGTATACTAAATATATCAATTTAATAAGTAGAGAGTTATATGTACATTAAAAAAAGCCTATCTCGCGTACAAAATGACGCATATAATGGATTATGTATGCGTCAGAGACAAGTAAATTTTTGAGAGGATACCTTGACGCACATCTAAGAAACACTTATGATTTATTTTTATGATATTATATATTATATGATATTAGGTGTTTCTTATTTTTCAATGTTTGAATGTACGAACTTTGTGGATTTTCTGTTTCTTGGTGATAAAAGAGAATACAAAGTTTGAACAAATCGGGCAACATTACGAGGTCGCGCAACGACGTCAAAGTTTTAAAAATTTAGTAAAATATAGTTTCCGCAAATTTCTTCAAAATTGGAACGTTAAGACTTCAATATTATTATTAATTTAAAGGAAATCCAGACAAGTTTGATGTTTTTTAATAAACAAAGTTTTCAGTAAAATTAAGCAAGAAAGGGATGTGTATTGTTAGCTTATTCATGGCTTTTTGTATCAATTCTTCACTCGCCGGAAAGATTACTTGTTCGCTTAAGCTAAATAGTACTTATAAGTTAGTACAACTTAATGATAAATCCAAAAGACCTGGTTGCACATCAATTCAGAATTAAGTACATCTGAGTTACATCAATGATTCAGAGCCGTATTGACTATAAGAAATCGATTAGAATAAATAAATCTATGTGTTTCTTAGATGTGCGTCAAGGTATCCTCTCAAAATTTTACTTGTCCTGACCTTTATAATCCATTATAGCGTCATTTTGTACGCGAGATAGCTTTTTTTAATGTACATATAACTCTCTAATTATTAAATTGATATGATTTAGTATACCAAATATTAAAGCTGTAACAAGTTTCATTTGATATATTTGTGTTCTAAAAATCGCTATATTTAAGAGATATAATAACGTACTCTACCCCAAAAATTGATCTTTTGATATGAGAATATACATTATCCATCTGGTATTACTTAGTGTTACCTGGATAGATAGAGAAGGATAGGATTTGCCTCACTTCCTCCCTTCTTTTTTTATCCAGGTTACTATGCGTTACCAAATGGTATCGTATATTCATATCAAAAGTCAATTTGCGGAAAACTATATTTACTAAATTTTTCAAACTTTGACCTCGTTGTGCGACCCGTAATGTTGACCGATTTTGTTCAACTTTGTATGTCGTCTTCTTTATCACAAGAAACAGAAAATTTACAAAGTCACTACATTAAAACATTTAAAAAAATAAGCACAACCCTATATATATATATATATATATATAGATATAATTATATATATATATATATATCTATATATATATATATATCTATATATATATATATATATATATATATATATATATTAGACTAGAAGAAATGTAGTGTTCCTTTGTCCAAAGTGATCGGTTAAAAGAAACGGAGTGAGAATAATAATAATAAATAAATTCGTATATGCATCATATTGTCTCATCACTCGCGGCACTTGAGGGGTCAACATTAACTGAGAGGAAAAATATCATCCTTCAGAATACTCATCATTTCTTCTTCATGGAACTGTATCAATGACGTCATTGTCAAAGCCTTGGAAATGACTCCTCGTATTCAATATTTTATAATTAACTGAATAAAGCAATTGTTCATACTCAAGAAAAAAATCATTTGGTTTCCTCATATCTGTTGATATATTGATCATGGCTGCAAACTAATGGACATAGAAATAAAGAAGGGCAAATGAAATAGTCATACTCATTTCAGTGTTTTGCAAACCTATTCTCTATCACTGCTAATAGAAGAAGACAAAAACTGTGCAAAAAATTCTCACTAGAGTATAAGTCTCACACTTGGCCACACTGCGAAATAAATCATCATCATATAGTCCAAAATATATTATATATGAGCAATTATCCTTTGATATCTTTTTGATTGTTTTAGTGACTTTATTTTATCACACTTTTTATTATTGTAGATAAATGAAAAAGTATTTAATAGCATTTAACTGCCTCAGATCGGAGGATACCATGTGACCCTTATACCATTGGAAGTATTTTGGGTAAGTTCATCAATCAAACAATGCTAGCCACCACAATATGTGACAAAAAATATCTATCAATGACACGAAGCTTATTTTCAATATGTTCGTAAAAGAAATAAACAAAAATGGCAACCTTTTTAAAAGATTTTCTTGCTTTTAATATATGTATCCACACTTCTAAACATCTAATACTTTCAAAGTATTTATCCCTTATGAATATTTTTAGTGCTATGTTTCAATTACTTACCACTGTCTTATATTGTTGACTTTTAAAATACAGTACATAGTAAAATTGAACACACTTTGCCTTCTGCTTGAATAAAAGGCCAGGAAACAAAAAAGTTTACTCCATTTATACTTTAATATGATAAACTTATACATCTTGCATGTTCAAGAATCCTATAATAACGATATTTTTTCGAATCTTACAAAAAATCAGGTTAAATGTTAAAAATATGATAATAAAGTATATTGACATTATTGGACGAACAAAACCAAAGTAATTGGATGTGATTTTCTATAAAAGTGCAAAACTTAAAACCACAAATATTGATAACGTATGAATGTTATAAAAAGTATTTCAAAATTAAGAAGACTGCTGATCTAATAGGACCAAAAATGGGTTCTTTACTTTTATTTGTAGTCCTTTTGACAAAATTAATATTCAGATAAAGCTTTCAAAACTGTTTGCATTTTGCATCTTTTTATATAGTATTGATAAGTTCTAATTTTGTTCACTTTAAAAGTACTCTTTATAAAATATTATGATTTTTCCCTGCAGCAAAGAATTTAGTTAGTTACACATAAATGAATCCGCATAACATGATAGGGAAATTTTAAGTTTTGCAACAGCATTAAGCATTATAGTACATATATTTCATTTCTTATTAGGGTTGAAATACATGCGTAGATTAATTACACAATTAAACATTATAATCTAAATGTGCACTCCAACTTAAGACACCAAATTATAAATTCAAACTTATGAAGCTTCCATAAGAAATCACTTTGGTGTTCAGGTTGGGTTCAATCATGTTGTACACATTCGGCGAGGCATCATTAGTTATGTAAATTTAGAAATAAGATAGTTGCATAAAAACTTATATTGCAAACTAAAATTACAATAATGAAGCATAGCGTTGAATTATAGGACTAAAGCAGATAAAAAATTCATATAGCTAACATATAATAACTGAGAGACTTTGTTGGGAAATGCTAGTTTTCCTTCGAAGCGAGAGTCCACGAGTTGTTGAGGGTGAGGGCCCCATATCTGGCGGCTGGCTGCCAAGATAATTCCACAGAGATCCCGGGGACTTAAAAGCTCAGTCGAAGTTAATTTACACGCTATTCTTGCATAATCATTCAAAACTGCAAAATCAATTGCATTGGGACGCTTGAGCGATTATTTTTCCGTTTAATTTTTTTTATTTCATTTGTTATATTTCTTATATGCTTATTTTTGTTGCAAAACTCTTACCATGCCGTTGTAAAGTTTCATTTTTAATATGAATAAAGAAAAAACTTTTTGCCGAATTAAAGACAAACTTAAGTGCAACGCTATATAAACACATGGATTAGTTTATTTAAAAGTACTCACCTTGCACATGCTGCTCACAAACCAAATCTAACAGAAGAAAAAAATGCTATCTCAACCTTTAAACTTTTACCTATCAGGCCACCGTATAAAATGAGTAATTGGGTTTACCCAAAGTATATTGAAATACATGGAAGTTCCATATTGCCAAGAGAGCTGGCTATTCGCTTGCCAGTCTGACGTCATTAAAACCCCGGCAAACAGGATGTTAAAGTAATAATATGACTACTTTTTCTGAAGGATAGGTATACATGGAGACGCCAAAGCATTTAATATAGAGTGCAGTCAGGTTAACAAAATTTTAGGCTATCTGAGGTCAGTTTTAACAAATTTTTACATCTATAACTTCTTTGGAGAGATCTAGTTTACCTCTATGTTGGACCTTCATACAGACACCACTAAAGATATTACTTTGATAACAAAATTTTACATTAAGAAATAACTTACGGAAAATTACTAATGCCCCATAATTTTTCTAGGGTTGTGTACTGTATGATAAAAAAATGTCTATTTAAACAAGTTAATTGTACAACTTACATATATTTTTAACTAGTAAATGAGTCTCTATGTGATTATCTCTTTTAATGTGTGTCTTTTAGGTTGTTTTAATTTGAGTAAATAAAGATACGTCGTTTTGTCGGGAAAAATAGGATTACTGACGTTTCACTATCCATGAAAACATGGGGAAAATACCTTTTTTCTATATATACCTTGGGTTTGGCCAGGAAGAAAAAATATTATTACTTTTTATTAATATTTTCAAGAGCACTCACAGACTGTTATTAAAAACCGTATGTAGCATAAGGCACCCAGCTAACCCACTTATGGCGTAAGTACAAAAATAGTCAACCTACGTGCTTATAAAATATGTAAGGGCTACGTTTATATAAGAACGCTTTAATACGAAATTACCCTCTTTTTATTATATGAAAGGCTCCTATGTAGCCTTCATACTCAAAGACCACTTAATTTAATGAATGCATCCTCTGTCCGTATGTGAGGCTCTCATGTCATACCCAAAAAGTCTCACACAAAAAAGGTTGTATTTATAAATTTACACTTGAACAAGAAAAAACACATTATAACTTATTTAAAAGTATAGTTTTTAACGAAAAAAAAATATTAAGGATTTTTCCTCGTTGAAAAAGAAAAAGTTGGCTCATGGGATGATCCAAGGGAATTAATATGTTTAAGTGCTTGAATTATATGAATAGAGAGTCTTAATATATATTTTTGTATAGTATAGGTTAATATTCACATTTAAATTGTTGCTCCATAAATATGAAGATTGATTGAAGGCTTTTCGTCTCGTATAAACTTTTGTAATAGTTGGGTTCAACATAATTCTGAGTCAACTTTTACATATATAAATAATTGAAATGTCAATAATCCATCAGAATTATTAGTCCTATTTTTTTTGCCTATATGGTTCGATAGAATTGCAGTGTCCGAGTGGATATAAATAAGCATTATAGTATTAAAATTGGTCTATCGAACCAAGGATGAGGTAGATAAAAAATGACCATCCCTTCTCGGGAGTATTCGAACCTGCGCCCTCAACATTGAGAGTTGAACACGCCTTAACGCACACGGCATTCACACTCCCTTAGTCTGAATGCGTTTACGATATAATCGAAAGGTTGTATTATGAAAACAATACTGATGTTAAAAAAAAAAAAATACGCAAATCTAAAAGATACAAAAGATTTATTTCCATATTATTTGTCGAAGCTAATAAATTATTAAATATCTTGGCAAAATATGCTTCAAATTCGAGCCAAGCATTCATTTTGAAAAACATTTACTTAGAAGTTGAATACTAACATTTTGGGGTTCACCGCATTCTAAGAGTTTGTGGCAGTCTCTACAATTAGATGGGAGAAAAAGCTTAATATAAAAAACAATTTCTCACTTATACTTTTCAAAGTTTGGAAATTATTTATTGATAAATCGCCAATTGTAAATCTTATTAAAAAAGTATTCTTTTAAGTTCAACATTGAATAAAACTAATAAGACTATAAATTTCTACAAATGTTTTATGTTTTTTATATGTAGACTTATCGCAACAGAGTCAATTTGTATTTATATTTTTTTTATTTTAACGCTTAAATTGAACTTATGTATCAAAACATTATATGTATTTTCATAAGAAACTTGCTATATTTTAAAATAATAGGCTGCAATGACAAATAAAATCTCTATTTTATATGATCAAAATATACTAATTTGAGTTGGAGCACTGAAAAGAGTCAAGATATGATCTTTGTGAATTTTAAACTAATTTCCCTGAACTCTAATAGCCAAAATACTGTTTTCCATTTATTTTTCATTCTAATATAGAAAGGATACTTGTTCACATATAACATATCTCAAAGAAAACAAAAAAAAGTCTGATGAATGTCTTTTTAATCTACTCTTTACATATATTAATAAATATTATTTCTTATAGTATTTCAAATTCTAAACTTTAGGTCACGTTTCATTACCTCCGCCGAAGGAGGTATTGTTTTCACTGGCGTTGGTTTGTTGGTTTGTCAGCAGGATAACTCAAAAAGTACCGAACGGATTCGGATGATACTTTGTGGAGTTGTTAGAAGTGCCAAAAG
The DNA here is from genome assembly GCA_013387185.1 of Caligus rogercresseyi. NCBI lineage: Eukaryota > Metazoa > Arthropoda > Copepoda > Siphonostomatoida > Caligidae > Caligus > Caligus rogercresseyi. Next base: position 3,699,964 of record CP045901.1, on the reverse strand, counting down.
GAACAAGTGATTAAATTTGGCATCTCTGAGTGCAGAATTAAGATGCAAAATGAGCTAAATACTAATAAATATTTCAAGTTAGCCTACTCTGCCAATAGATGTCGCTGTGCTGATAAATCGGGTGCCGGGAGCGTCTTCCTCTCGGAATTTCCGTCTAGGGGAACCCTAAGATAACTTAAAAACATCACTTGAGTACCCTCTTATTCTTTTTCCTTCCTGAAACTATAAAGAACCCTAGTAGGAGCAGTATTTAAAAAATGGTTGGTGCGTCAGCACTTATGTTCATTTATTGGCACTAAATATTATTTGACGAAAATTTGCAAAAAGTAACAAAGTCATCAATTGTCATAGCTAAATTTTGTAAAATTAGTTTTTTCAAAATAGTAATAACTGAAAAGTTTTGATTCATAACGAAACCTTTGACACCAGTGACGTCCGATTTCTAAAATTGCTAGAATTTTTTATTTAGATACTCGTTTCAGCATCCAAAAATGAACCAGAATCGCTGGGTATATGTAAAAGAACTAAAAAAGTGGTTTTTTTGGGAGGTCTAATATATATATATATATATATATATATATATATATATATATATAGGTATATTATGTATCTATTTGTATATAGCAAAGAGAAAATACGCCATATTTTTACTGTTTTTCTTCGGATAAAGGCGAAACGCAAGCCAAGTGGCTGAAAATGTGAATAATGTTATGATCCTGATACTGTAACAGCAAATCAGGTGCAATTTGGTTTCGTCGATTCCGTTCCGGTAATTTTGATGTTAAAGATGTACCACGCTCTGGAAGACCAATTGTCGAAAATATCGCTAAAATAATGGAATCATCGAGTCCGACCGTCATGTAAGCACTGTTTCGATTGCCCAGGAGCTAAACATTGCACAAAAACCGTTTGGAACCACTTAAATAAGGTTGGATACAAAAAGAAGCTCGATGTATGGGTGCCACACGAGTTTACACAAAAGAAACCTTATAGACCGAATTTCCATCTGCAAATCACTGCTGAATCGCAACAAAATCGATCAATTTCTGAAGCGGATGGATACTGGTGATGAAAAATGGGTCATTTACGACAACGTCAAGCGAAAACGGGCCGTGGTCGAATCCCGGTGAGCCGGTGCAAACGGTGGCCTAACCAGCATTGATGGTCAGGAAGTTTTGCTGTGTGTTGGTGGGATTGGCAGGGAATCATCTACTATGAGCTGCTCCCCTACGGCTAAACTCTTAATTTGGGCCTGTACTGTCAACATTGGACCGTCTGAAGGAAGCAATCGCCCAAAGCGGCCAGCTTTGATCAATAGGAGAGGAATTGTGTTCCATCAGGACAACGCCAGGCCACACACATCGTTAGTGACTCGCCACAAGCTCCGAGAGCTTGGTTGGGAGGTTCTTATGCATCCACCTTATAGTCCAGACCTGGCACCAAGTGATTACAACCTGTTCCTGTCCATGGCAACTAATAGATTCGCCTCAAGAGAAGCTTGTGAAAATATACTGTCCCACTTTTTTGCCAATAGTGACGGGGTTCTAAGAGAGGAATTATGAAATTACCTTCAAAATAGCAACAAGTCTTCGAAAAAAACGGTGCATATTTGACCTAAATCGGATCATTCTAACTATACTAAATAAAACCTTCAATTTAATGCAAAAAATGGATTTATTTTTACTACACCTACTATATCATTTAGATTAGTTAACTACAGGTGTTATTTATTCGCAACAACGGTTATTATATATATATAAATATATATATATATAATATATATATATTACTTCGTAGAATTGGTTTATTAAACTTTAATATTAAATTATTTATTCCAAATGGATATATTGTACAGAATAAGTACGAGTAACACGCTTCTCTATTTTGGAATTCATCTTTCGTATTAATTTTCATTTTTGTTTATAGCATGGTCTATATTAGATGAAGACTACCTTTAATATTAGGATATACTATTTTATGCTACAACTTGTATATATACAATTTCTATAGAATGAACTAATAAATAATTTCAAGTTTTTTATTGAATCCCTTGATTCTGATTCTTAAGATATGTAAGACTTTACCAAAGAACAAACACAGAGTACAATGATATACAATGGAATCGTATTGCTTACATGGATATGATATGTATTTTGAATTCCCACAGAGGGCTGGAAGAGAATTGTAAATAAATAAAAGTAGGAGAGAATTTAAAGTTCATGCCTTCTTCCTTGCATATTTCTTCTACAAGCAAACAGCAAATAGATTAGAAATATTTGGCATTACTATAGTGTTATTGGTCTCAAGAGAGCATATAAACTTTTGCTTTATACTTTCTTCATGATCGATTTAAAATAACTTTGAACGTTTATTTTTTATATAATAACTACAAGTAAAAGGAACATCGTATTTTAAAAAATTACAAATTTAAGTTAAACTATTTTAAAACAGTGGGGGGAACTGCTGAATAAGGATTGCAATTCACTTATCTCTTTTCTCTTATATTTTAGCAAAGTATGTATTTTAAATTTTTATGAAGTTAAGAGATCCTTTTCAATAATTATATAGACATATATATTACTATTTTAATACGCAAACTTTTTTCTCCTTGCGGGTCAATGTGGTAACACAGTATATTCTAAAAATAGACCGTTTCTCAAAATAAATATTCTTGACCAATTATGCCTAAACTGGATACAAAAATGCAATGACAATATAGAGTTTGTTTGTTTGTTGATATTTATTACTATCATCCACGATAGACATACACACGAAAACGCACATATAACACTAAAGTAGAGAACACAACCACACTACGGGTATCTGTGTTACAATAATAATGATAATAATACCTATGTACATATACTTATTCCTACTTAAATACTAAAATTATTTACAATAATATTTTTCATTATTTTACATTGCATAAATTTGATTATTCTTATGTTTTCGTCCTCCTCTTGAGAAACTTCATGCCTCTCATAGGACAGAGCGGGACATCTGTTTATGAGGTGATCTGCAGTCTGCGGTTCTTCCGTGCAGAGATCGCAAATTGGACTGATGTTCTTCCATTTACTCAAGTGCGAGAGAAAAGGTCCATGGCCAGTGACTGCTTGAACAAGCAGTTTCATATTCTCTCGTCGAAATTTGATCGTATTTTGTTGAGGAGTATTCAACATTAGACGAGTGTGCTTCATATTTACACTGTTTTTGTGACGGCTGCTCCACCTTTGATAAAACAAACTATCTACTGCCTTCTTTACGTAGCTCGGCGGTACTCCGGTGCATATTTGATTTTGACTCTCACAGCCACTTTTTGCAAGATAATCGGCGAATTCATTTCCAGTTATGTCACTGTGACCTTTACACCATTCAAGGTATATGTTTTTCTCCTTTTTTGCTCTTATCAAAGTTTCTTTACATTCTTTGACTATGCAGCTCTTCGTGAGTGGATTGAGGAGAGCCGCAATGCCGATTGAGAGTCGGATCGTACAAGAATATTCTTAGTAGGTTTTTCCAGTTTCAGAAGGTCTTCCCACAGATCTTGAAATGGCGAGGACCTCACCTCACAATATAGAGTTAAAGGAGCAGTAATTTTGCATATATAAGATGCAAAGGTATTGGGATTAAACATGTTTTATTGTTCAATGTTTCTATGAATTCAATTAGACTCTAAATGTGATTAAACTTACGTATTTAAAAGAATCCTACCAATGATGTTATATTTGAAGTCATCTTATTGTGAGTCACAGAAACATTATTCAAAATAACAGTAATTGAAATCCAATAATATTAGCTAGTTTGATAGGAATTGCTGTAAATCAATACTGTTGATTAAATATTAAATGATATAGTATACTTCTAAATTTTGTATCATATTATTTTTTAAATCTTAGATGCACGAACTATAAAACGTTGTTTGTTAATGAAACATCAGTCTATGCGAGTTATAAAATTGTTTATTTTTTTATATAAATTTCGAATTAGTATAATGAAATTTAGCGAATAAGTTAATACATATTTATTGTTTATACTTATTTACTTTTACAGCATCTTTAAGAGTTAATAAAGAGATATTTGCATAAGCTCTATATTTATTAATCATTTCTATTTTTATAGTTTGCTTATTTACATATAAGCTCACTTATTAAATTCAATATAAAAATCTTACATGTTAAACAAGTCCGTCTTCGATAGTGGGAGGTTCTTTTTCCTCTGAGAAGAACAGCTAAAAGTCACTTACCACTCTTGCTATGGTATTTGAAATTCAAAGATATGGGTATAAACAATGAGGTTGCAAATAACCTCTGGAAAAGGTTTTGCGACTCCTAAACCTTTCTTCTATTTGGAAGAATCGAATAATGCGTTCGACTTCTGGACATTTTTATGATAAGACTTTTACTGTTCAATTTCAGATCTCTAATGACCTAATCTTTTACAACCACCATTGTAAAGATTGCGGTGAGCTCTACCCCGAACTCTACACACCTTCTTCGACTGTCCGGTTCTAAGTATTGTAAGGAATTCTTAAAATTAAACATAAAAGCCGCGTCTCCGACCGATCTAAGGGCAACAATGCTGTTCGGAGTTGATACCGACCAAAATATCAAAGCTGACGAAGTCAAATCCATAAATATTACTCTTCGAGGTATAAAAGCGTACATCGCCAGAGCATTAACGGATGGGTCTCAATTAGAAACGTCAAGCATCCGAGCAATAATGAAAGCTACATCAGCGAGATATTCGACATTCTCAGTCAAGATTCCGAAGATATTTGGACAGGAATGGGACTTCGCGGGAAATCTTATGAAATTTTTCTCTTCCAGTTCCGTGCAACATTTGAAAACATTAAACTTTATAATACAACAGTATGATAAATTCACCCCAAGAAACTCTTAAATCTCTTTTTACAAAAACATGGTTTTATTATGTTAGATAATTGTTTTACTTTATAGTCCACCCTGATATGAGAGCTTGTTTTTTTAATAGGGTCTACTTTTAACCATTCAATCTCTTTGTTTTTTTAAAGTAAGAGAGTAAAGCAATATTTGGAGACTTATTAGAAAGACTGGTTTGTATATGTTTATGTGTGTATATATACATTTATTTATTTTTTAAAAATTAGTGTGCAAAACCATTTGCTTGAGTTAATTTTCCCCTAGTGAAATTTTAAAGAAAAGTTGTTTATCCCACCCTTTGTCACAATTATATTATAGTGTATTGATGTTCTTTTTATAATTGAGTTGATAGGTCTTTAAGGGGCATTTAATTTTTAACTACAATGTTAATTTATGTTTTTATAATATAATTTGTCCTTTGAACGTTTATAATTTAATTTATATTTAATAACATTTTATGTAAACTATTGTATATGAAAACTATGAAAGTGACCATATGCTATTGTTATACTCTTGTTTAGAGGGGAAACATAACTATTTTTAAGGAATATAATTTAACTTTCTCAGAAAGGAAGTAAATCTTCATTTCTTGGAAATAAGACCCTTGGAGGGGGAACATATTTTGGAAACTTTTGAAAAAGTAAATTCATTTCTGGAAGTCACTTTGGTTGAAAAGATATATTTCAGTTTAAGATTTATAATGGATCTCTTATATTAAATATTTCGTTTACTGTGAAGGTCAAGAATGATTTTTTAAATCGTTGATTTCACAGTTTAAAAAAACAGATGGCAAGTAGAAAGCGAATTGATGTCCTCAAAAAAAAATGACCCTCAAATACCTTGTATAAAAAGATTCTGCACGCAAAGTCACATGCCGACTTAAGAGATTACATTCTCAATAGTAGATATAATCAGATAATTTTTCATTTATTGGAAGTTTTTTTTTAAATTCCCCATGAAATAAAATTCATACTATATATGTGAAGGCTTTTACACATGAAATAAACTATGGCCATTACAAAATGTCATTTATCTCATATTGAAAATGTCGTAATTTTTTTCTACGTATTTAGAAAAAATAAATATGAGTCCACCAAATTTAATTAAAGAACTTTAAAGTAAGATAATTCAGAAAAATAATGTCAAATCTTCTCGCAAACCCATAAAAAGAAGATGATTGAACTATACCAACAAAATTATAAAAAAAAACATGCACGTTAGGAGACCAAACATTGAATTCTTATATCCTTTAGACCTCAAAAGCATAGGCAAAGGATAGCATTTTTTTAAATTCTTTCTATTCGTCTTTGATGGTGGTAATGTTTTTGAGATTTTGGGTCGGATTTAATATTCGGGCACCCCCTGGATTTACCTTAGTACATTGAAATCGTCTTGTGAAAGTTGAACGAAATCGAATAAATAAAAAGAATGTGTTCAATTGATCCAAATTTTACTTATTAAACTTATGTGTTTTGCCATTCAATCGTCTTCCATGTCCTCATATTAATGTTATTATAAAAATAATTGGGTGCAAATCGTACACAAATCTCAAGAAGAAACATTATCCTTTATTTTGTGTACATAATAATACACAACAATTTAGGGATTTGATCAGTTATTTTTCAGCAAATGTCCCAAAATGTTTTGACGGTATTATCAAGCTGGTAAATACACTTGTCACCAAATTAAATTCAAGTACTTTAATGAGCCAATGATAAAAAATCTAATGATATTGAAGACATGAAGTACAGTTATTTTGATGAAATTTGACTAGCTCTCTTTGGGTTTTTACCCCATACTGAAGCTGTCCTTTCAAAATAATACTTCAACTAGAGGCATGTATACACTCAGAGAGTGCAAACCTCCGCCGATCCCCTCCAGGTTGTCCAAATGACGTCACAGGGTCCTTATGAGCCTTCCGACGCGGATTTTTTACGACTGGAGCTGCGTTAGTGGACGGGGAAGGGTTCCCTCGAAGGAAATTCCGAGAGGTAGACGCTCCCGGCACCCGATTTTGTGGGGGAGTTCCAAAAACCCTACGGAGAGGGACGAGGCGGAGATTGGGGGTTGACCCACCAGAGCAGGCGAGGGGCTCCACGGGGGGGGGGGGCAGGACCTTCACAGGCAGTCCCTTGGAGGCTTATCCATGATTCCTGCGGTTTCTGGGCCGAAAAAAGGAGGAAAAACCCACACTCCAAAAAATTATTTTGGAGAGAAAAAGCCAGAGCAGATGTCAAACATATCATTGTTTACCTCTAGAGCTATATGGAAAGAGAAAGAAACTGACGTCATCAAAGAGGAGAGCACAGCACAGCGACATCTATTGGCAGAGTAGGCTAACATGAAATATTTTGTAGTGTTTAGCTCATTTTGCATATTAAAGAAGCACTCAGAGATGCCAAAATTTAATCACTTGTTTCTTTTGGCATTTCCAACAACTCCACAAGTTTCATCTGAATCCGTTCGTACTTTTTGAGTTATCCTGCTGACAAACAAACAAAACCAACAAACAAAGAAACCAACGCCAGTGAAAACAATACCTCCTTCGGCGAAGGTAATAAAGATTACTTGGCTATAATTGGCCTCTTTGTGACTCAAGTCGTACAACATATTTTATGAGCAAGTAGGAAATAAATAAAAGTAGAAGATATTATACTGAATACAAGTTTTTTCTTACTGTGTTTCCTGCATCGTTTAATTGAACAACGACTGGCATGTACATATACAAGATTTATAATCTCTTTATCTCCTCTTTCAGAGTAAATAGGAAATTATAATATACTATTATCCCAAGGCTTAATCCGTTGTAAATATTACACTATTACTGGATACAAAGTCTCTTACCTCTTATGCAAATGATCCTCCTCTGTGACTCCTTTTCAAGCCTATAAAAAGTAGGAAGATAATAGGATTAGTTAGATTATTTGAATCTAGAATGAATCGTTCAAATATGCTATTCATTGTTCAATATTTTTTTGGAATTGTATTTTATTATTGGTTAATTTCTATAAATATATTTTATTTCAGTAGATATTTTATTTTTATTTTCTTACTATAAAGATATATTCAAATACGTAAAACTTGAAAAAATTATGGAAGGTAAAAACTATAAAATCCAATGTTTAGTTGATTTCCAATCATACTATAATTGAGATTGTTTTTTTTTATTAAGTGACTTGAAGACCCAAACCTTCACAGCTTTCAGAATTATGGGCTTTTGCTTCGGGCTGTGGTTGAATGGATAAAGATTGCTAAAATAGATATAATTTTTTAAAATATATATATTCAGAGTTCTTAAAAAACTTTCCAAAAAATATTATATGTTTTTAAAATTGAGGTAAATACGTAAACAAAATACACAAATAAACATTACAGTTTAAAATATTAATCTGTGTTCAATTAAATACTAAACTATGAAGCTAGGATATATATTTTTTTCTTTACAATAACAACGCTTTTACATATGTTTTTTATTAAATTTGTACAGTGAAATGGTATATAATTTTTAACTCGATTAGAATAATGTGACTCCAATACTTTGCCAATGCTTCTTGCAAGATTCCAACTAGTACAGCACATAGATTTGTAGGTGGGCGTTCCTTCATTAATGACCAACATTTGACGTATTTTGTCTTATTCTAATAGCAATAAAGTCTCTGAAATACCCACTCAAGTCATTTTATTCTCGTTTGAGACTCATTGTTAGAAGATATAAGAGGACTTCAAATGACATCATCGAGGGAGTCGTGCAATAAAGATATACTATTTAAAAAAATTGTTTCTCTATTCGTGTTACTCACTTTCACTTTATCTAATTTAGATTAGGATATTTTAATAATGTGATGGGTCTTGCTTCAGAGGGTTAATTTTAAACTAAAATGTTTAGTTTTATTTTATTATCACAACCCTCTTGCTCTCTTTATTTATTTATTATTTTATATATTATATTATGTATGATTTTTAACTAAATGACCCATTAAAAAAGTAATTTGGATAAATTATTAATTATAAAGGTGTGCCAAAATGTAATGAATTGTTGGGTAAATACCTATCCACAAAACATAATACAATATTGTAAGTGTGTATTGTTAATATTTCATTGCTTTGTGGTGGGGTTTAGGGGAATAATAACTAGTTGTGTTTTAACGCTTCCAAGAACTTTTTTAAGGGTGAGTAGAAAAATATGGTTGAAGCCCCAATAGAAAAAAAAATGTAAACCAACAAAATTTATAGTTAAGGAAACATAAAAAACATAAAAGCCCTGAGTTGTTGTGTATTTTTTTCGTAAAAGCTTTGACTTAAAGCTTTATAGCAAGTCATCATAACAAATGTATATTTTTTATACGGAAGCTTCCTATACAAATACTCAACATAGTCTCACGTATTACAACAAACCAAAGCATCTTTGGGATTTTATAATGTAACCTCATCCAAATATAAAATAATACTTTCTGGTTTTAAATTATGAAATATAGGCCTTCCTATATTATGTCGAGTTCATACTTTATAAACAAGGTTTTCACTTTTTACGCCTTTCGTAGGATGATGTCATGATAATGACTTTTACATTATGTAGAATATGCCTTGGCTTAATATGTCTATAGGACTGTAAATTTAGTTGTGAAGGAACCCTTTTATTAATATTTATGTTTCTCGCATTACTTCAATTCAGAAAAAAACCTTTCTGTATGTCAGTTTGTATAGGGTAGAAGTTTAAGACATCTCTTTTCTATATATATATTATTATATTATATATTTATTTATCTATATATAGGTATATATATATATATATATATATATATATATATATATAAATGATGTTAAATCGTATATTATTTTTTTATATTAAAGATGACATAGTTCTTTGGCCGTAAAGCATTTTAGAAAGTAGAAAAATATATATAACAAGAAATCCCGTATTTAAACATATTTATTTAGCATTTTTTCCCGTGCGTAATAACTTTTCTACGTATTTGTTAGATTATCATGTGTTAATTTTGTGAATTGAAAATAAGCTAAGAAAATAGTTGGTAGTGCCTAATAATAGCATCGAAAAAAAATATTTCTCTGACAAATATTTACGATATTTTATTATAGTTTAATGAAAGAAGAAGAATCTTTTAAATCCTAGCATATTTTAAAACTTTATTCCTTAAATTAAACATTTTACTAAAGTTAAGGCTGAAGGTCTTTTTTTAGGTTAAAACATGTATTCAGTAATTAAAAAAATTATAAAGGGTTATAAAATACATAAACAAAATTAAATTAAAAAAACAGAGTAAAAACTATTCAGAGCAGTTGAAAGGAAACACACAATGAACATTTAAGTTCACATTTACTGCCAAAAGGATAACCTTATATAAAAGGTTCTTTCATCGTTGTTTTAACATTATTTTTGAACACATCCTCATTCAGACCTCCAATATCATCTTCAAGTATCAATAAATTTATGATGAATGGGATTATCGAGTTTTTATTCAATTTTATGCATATTCAATGAGTCTTCTATAAATAACAAAGTCAGATAAATATTTTGGGGGCTTCTAGATGAAAAACTGTATTCATTTATAATATTTGAAACGGTCAAATTGCACGCTTTCACTTTTTAAGCATCATCTGATTACAACCTCGGTGATTAATACATACCTACACATTGTACTTCTTGTCTTTTTTTAAAGTTTTCCTTGTGTAACAAAAATTTTTTTTTGAAAATTTTACTTGAAAAACTAATTAACAAATTTATATATTTTAATAATAAATGTGATGTGATTTGCATATCTAAAAAGAATCAATTGAACACTCTTTATAGCTTATAGTTTGTCAAAAATCACTAAAACCAAAATATTGCTTACACTCGAGAAAAATTAAGGTTATTCATAACATAGTAACTAATAAGTTTATTTACTAACTTATCTCATTTCATACCATTTTATTCGTATCTGTATCTAAATTACAAAAAATTCTGTGATAAAAAGTTTTAAAAAATTTATATTTGAAAAAATAAGGATAAGATAATGAACAAAATATATTTCTACCATTAAATCATAGGCGTCCTTAAATCATATTCGATAAAAGTATTTTATGATTTTAAAATAATAATCATGACTAAAAAACAATTGATAATATACATATTTATGTTATAAATCGAAATGTTATCTTAGAAACCCATGTTTCCAGATGACCTATGAAGATACAATAAGATTGCCTAGATCGGAAATATGGATCCTTGTCCTTGCTTTCGAAAAAGCTTTGAATTTTTATTTTATTAAGGCTAACAAAGTAATTATGTGTCATCTTGTAAATGATAAAGAAATTTATGAAAAGTACATTATACCGACTTTTTTATTATATAAATGCATTTATTTTTAAAATTCCTCACTAAAAGGATCATTAAATGACTTTATTTGTTAAAGAGAATAATACCAGCTTGCCTAGTATTTTCCAGGGATGTCCGCTTTCACCTAATATTTCCTTATCAATATATAATTAAGTTATTTTTTTCTTTTTTACTCAAACATCCTCCACATGAAATTATTCAAATCTTACGCGTCAAGAAATCATTAAAAAAACTTTTTTGGCATAAAATAAAAAAATGGAAAATATTTTACAGGAGTGTCCAGCATCACTTAAACACTTCCTAATCCCTCAAAATTATTCATAGGATATATGTAATCGTTTTAGGGCAGGGATGCCAGGGCGAAATCGGTCAGGGGGCCGGACTGTTTTCAAGTGGGACCTCGGGGGGCCAAGTTACCGGACATTTTTGGCCTCGCAACACTAACACTAAAAAAAGTAGATTTAAATTTTTTGTTGATATTGTATCATAGTATTATTTATTTATACAAACACTTCTCAACCACTAACGTAACGGGCTAAATGAGATGACCCTTCGGGCCGGTTCCGGCCCGCGGGCTGTCACCATGGCACCACTGGTGTAGGGATATAGACGAGCGAACCCATTCGTTTTTTTATATGAAATACAAAGATTTTATTTCATTCTGCTACAGTAATAAATGTAATAAAAATACATAACAGCAAAATAAAAACTTTAATGAACAGTTGCGTAAAATAGTAAATAATTAATGATCACATAAATATATGTATACAAAAAAATCCAAAACTAATATATTAAAATTGTTAGTAACGTGAAGTATTCATTGCTTTTTTACCGTTACAAATATGCATGATATAAACCAATAAATACATACCGCCAAAAAAAAACGACCAACAAAGGGGTAATGTGCTACAACAGTAAAAATGTATGTATATTGAGTATTATATTATAGTTATATGGTATTAGTTTATAATCTAGTTAGAAGCATTTATATTTAAAACTCTAATCTATAATTTGTTGCATCAGTTTATATTTAATAAATTTAATAATATAAAGATCTTCAACCTCTTCCTGCATGACTTGATATCTCTCATAAGAGAGTGATGGGCATCTGTTGATTAGGTGGTCAGCCCTTTGAGACTCTTACATGAATATATTGCATTTGGTATATTTTTTGATAGTCCCATACTTAATTATTTATTAATGTCATATTTTGAAAATGAATAAGAATTTGAGTGCGTGCATGTTAATGATGTATATTATTATATTAAACTAATGACTGCTTACTTTAAGGAGTATATAATTATTTCTTAGAAAAATATATTTTTATTTATAATTTGCTTGGAAGTTCATTAACAAAGGAGGTTATAATATTTTCATATTTATTAAATGGGGTATGAATGAATCATGTATTTTTTTATGTTCAAGGTATGACTCTTATTATGTTAATTACAGAGGCGAAAAGAATATATACATATATATATATCATATATCTAATATATCTATATATGAAGTATTGAACACAAATAAAATGGCATATATATATATATTGATTACAATATATATTTCGTCAGTTTTTCTTATTGCTCCTCATAGTGAGATTCTACAGATTTCAAATATATGTATATATTTTTCCATCCCAAAAGAATTGTCTTAATGCAAGTGGAAATGGCTTGTATTGGCTATATATTAAGTAATAACAAGAATT
>CP045901.1:3648474-3677507 GCA_013387185.1 Caligus rogercresseyi | reverse complement strand
ATAATTTTTTTTTTTTTTTTCTCTTCAGCAAGGTCTTTATTTCATTATTTAATATATCTGACGTACACAATATACACATATATATATCAATAAAATTAAAAAGGAAAATTGTGCAGTGTTGAAACAAACATAAATAAACATTGTAGTTTAAAATTATTTTCCTCTTTAAGACCTTAAAAACATCAAATTACTTAGGAAGTATAAAAAGCAATACTAAAACCAAACAAAACATAAAATCACAATAAACGAACAAAACGTAATATTATAGCAAGTCAATGAACAAAGACAGATAACACGCATACATAATTAAAAACGAATATAATAATCCGATTTAAAGTCCATAAGCTATTAGTTCTCCGTGTCCTTAGTGTTTTCGTTATAATAACTTATTATACGTTTTAGCATTCTGGAGTGTCGGGCTGATGAGGAGGGATAATACTTTATGATTTCATACGCGAAGTTCCATATATTGTCCTGGACCTTGGGAATCCTTAGGGAGAGGGCAGCATACCTCGCTGCAGCCGATATGATTATTGATCTCATATCAATAACATTGACACATCGATCCGTTGTTATGCATTGACCAATATAAGCTTTGAGGTTGGCAATGGCGACAGATAGAGCTTTACCTTCACTTGAAGTACCCTTCAAGAAAGATGGTACACCAAAAAGAAAAACTGCTTTGATAAAAGAAGGTCTAAAATCTTTTAAGAACTCTTGATTTATAAGTAAAAAATATTTAATCACGCTCAAGACAGGGCAATCAATAAACGCATGAACAATAGTATTAAAAGTTTTCCCACAATCCTTACAGGGCCGATAAAACTTAATGAGGTCTGCCGAAATCTGAAACTGGGCTGTGAATTTACGACCATCATTAATTCCTAGCAGTGAACGAGCAACAACCCCACCCCAAGATGCAGGAAGACCAAGGACATCAATATAGTTCTCTATTATTTTTTCTACCTCAGAGAGATCAATAGCTACTGCTGACAATTTAAAACACCATGGCGTGAGAGGTAGATGATTAACCGCATTTCTGCGCAGAGGGAAGATAAATCTCCCTGTATGAAAGACAGATTCTCTGCCCAGATCATGATAGGTCAAAATATCTTCCTCAATTGCAATCTTTTCTAGCTCTTTTGGAGACTTCAGACCCCTAAAAAAAGGAGGTTTCTTATGACTCTGCCGTATGACATCGATCGTTCCCATTGAATCAAAACATGGAGCTAAAGTCCATATAATTCTTTGGGCAGCCCCCCATTCTCTCGAAAAAATAGTGACGATATCATTCGAGAGAGTAGTACCGAACATAAGAAATTTAAAAACGTCTGCCTCAAAAATAAAACTCCTCCATTCCAGGTCAGGATTTGTTAAAACATCTTTTAAAACATCACGATATATTCTAGGTAAAATCTTTCCCAATAAGGACAGACCACCACCTAACTGCCTACGTGGCCGTTTCAACGCAGGTAGATATGTATGATTAAAGAGTGTTTGAAGCCAGTGTTCCTCTTCTTGGATTGCTCTCTCCCCAACAGATGGAAGCGCTGTGGCGATATATATGATTTGGGAAATTATTTGTGTATTATACAAATCAATTCTTCTTTGTAAGTTTAAATTCCTCCATGTTTTGCAGCATTTTTCAGCCTTTGAGAACAGTTGGCACCAATTAGCATCCGACGCTCCATTGCTAAGCCACTCAATGCCTAAGATGTTCACACTATCCGTAACTCTACAACCACTTATAATAGTGGATGGCTCAGGAGACCAGAGACCTAAAGGGAGGACAGAAGTCTTTTTCAAGTTAAGTTTCATCCCAGAAACGACAGAGAATTTATTAAAATAAGAAATAATAGTCTCTATTCTTTTACGCAATTGTGGTACGGAATTGCCCTCAATCATGATAGTAATGTCATCAGCATAAAGATCGACTAAGTGAGTCTTTCTTCCAAAACATACACCAAACCCATTATACTTCCGCACTAATTTTCGATATAATAGCTCCATTGCAGCAACAAAAAGTAATGGTGACATAGGACAACCTTGCCGACAACTCCTACCTAAAATAATGGACTCACTCTGTACTCCGTCAATATTAAAAGAAGAAGATCCGTTAAAAAGAAGTGCCCGTATTGGATTAAAAAAGCGTCTGGGTAAAAGTTTCTTAACTGCCTCAAAAATATAACTATGTCGAATACAATCGAAGGCTTTACTAAAGTCGACTGCTATAATTGCTCCGACCTTTCCTCTAGTCCTTGTCGAATCAATGGCAGCTTGGATATTCCGGGAAATATCGGATATGCGTCTTTTGCTCAAAAATCCTTTGTGACCCGCTTAATTTTTTATTCAAGATGGGCTCAATCTGCTTCGCTAGAACTCCCGCCAAAATTCGATACGCCTCATTCAATATGGTCAACGGCCTCCAATGACTAATGCTCGTCCCATTTCCTTTCTTGGGGATTAAAGCTATTCTACCCCTAGTAAGAGCAGAAGGGAGCCTCCCCTTTGTTTCCATCTCTTCTCCAAATTTTAGAAGATAGGGAACTATGTCACGAGTACATAGTGTGAAAATTTTCCCTTTGATGTTATCTGGCCCGGACGCCTTGCCATTGTTATAAAATCGTTGGATATAATGTAGTATATTGGCGTAGGAAAACACTGTACAAGAATGAACTTTTTTAGCCCTTGGAAAATGGTACCTTGGACCTCCAACACATTCTTGAAATTTTTACGAAAAACATTGAGGATTTGGCGAGGATCAGTGATAGTTTTGCCGTCAATAAGGAGCTTTTTTACCCTTTTTGCAGTAAACTCTTCTCGCGGCAGGAGTTTTTTCAACCGAGCCGTTGGATTTTGTTCTATTTCAACTTCCTCCTCATTTCTTCTTCGGCAATTTCCGCAATTGCGAAGTCATTTGAAATACTTGAAGTTAGTTGTCTGGTAAAAAGTGCTCCATTTTCCATTATAGCGTCAATTTCTCTCGTCAACTGATTCATAAGAGTATGCTTCTTTTTTATAAAAACTAATGTAGTATCACGAACTATTTTAATAAAAATGTTGTATAATTTTTTAGCAGAGAGCAATGGGTTAAAATAAGATAAAAGCCTATTTGACAATTTTATTTTAAAATCTTCTAAACTAATGACCCACTGAGGTATTCTAAAACTTTTCTTTAAAGGAGCAGTAAAAAATTCTAAGACGAGGATGCGGTGATCAGATGAGGGAATGAATGTATAGTATGCTTTTTTAGCGCAGGCATATAAAGAAGGAGACAGTAGAGCATGATCAATTCGAGAATATTTTTTGCCTCCTCTCCAGGAATACCCCTGGTTTGTTTCGAACTTTATAAAAACATCTAGCAGGTTCAACTGATGGGTCAACTTCAACAAAATATTTGCATTAGGATACGACACAGTTTCTCTGTGCAAACCAACGTTGAGGTCCCCTATCAAGATTGTGGACTGCAGATTGCTTTTGAGGTTATTAATCATAGCTTGGAAAAAAGCCGAACATTTGACATTCGGACCGTAAGCATTGATAATATTAAATGATACGGAGTTGCACATCACTACAATCCAGTGCCATTCACTTTTATATCTATATTCTCTCATGCACTTCGATTCCCCAAGGCTTTTAGAAACAAAGGTGACAATTCCTCTCCTTGGGTAGTTGCCAGTAAAGTAACAAGAGTACTTAGCAGGGACACACAAACCACATGAAGAAGGACACGACGCAGAAACTAGTGAACGAATGTCCTGCAAACAAATAATATCAGGCTTCATACCTAAAATCCTCTTCATCATCGCATGTCTAGATCTACGATCCCTTCCACCACATGAGTTCAGTGATACAATCCTCTTTACACCCATGTTCCTTAAAATCTCATTTGACAAAGGCTTATTAGTATTAGAAATCATTGTATTAGCTAAAAAAGAGCGTATCAAGCAAACAATTAAAGTTATTCCTTGTTTCTATGAACTTTTTGGGAACTTCTCTTATCTGGTGATAAGCCCGACTCTTGAGCACTTCTTTTAGGTATTGACCCAGATCTGGTTCGATGAGGTAGGACAATACTAGACGGCTTTTGTTGTTTGTGAAATATGTCACTGTCCTCTTCTTCACCGGAGGTTGCCGATTGACTCTGATCAATCTTCCTACCCACAAAAGGTGGTTCACCTATTGTTTCGTCACGTGCATCTTCATTCGGAGGATCCCCATCTCTATCCTCAGCCCTATCATTTCTTGCGTCCTTTTCTACTTTATTGGATATGTCCCTCCTCCTAGGTGAAGCCTCTTCGGTAGTTGTATTTTCATGCTCCTTATCTATTGTCATTGTATGCTGAGGGTCGGACTCAATGCTGTCAGCTGTCAAGTCTTTCCCAATTTCCATTTTCATTGTATTGCAATGGTCTCGCCATTTTACTGGGCTGTTTGTGCACTCTTTAGAAAAGTGACCCACCTTAAAACATCTTGCACAGTATTTCTTTTGCCCTAAGTACGAAACTCTTGTTTTCATCCCCTAATGGGAAGGAAGCCAGGGATCTCACGTTTTGGAGTCACTTTCACCGAAAAGTTCCCATTCATCAGGCCTTTGAGTCTACCTTCCTGGAAGCTGCACTCTTTAACAGGGCCTGAAATGTCTCCATACTCCTTGAGAGCACTACAGATATCATCTCCAGTGACGTCCTCATGTGGAGCGTGGATTATGACATTTCTGCCATACACTAAAGGATTCCCATCCTTGTCCTTACGTTGAGCCCGAAGACCTCGTACTACTCCTTTGATTCCCCTATTATTGCCATTGGGTTTTCTTATGAGGAAATCATCCTCAACATCAGCAAAGGAAACTCCTATGTCTATCTCTCTTTTCAAGTCAATCAAAACAATATTCTTATATCCAGGACATATACGGACCCTAAGTAAATTTTTCTGCTCTATTTTGAGGACACTAAAAACAATGTCCTCAACTTCAACATTTGAGGGCCTGCTAGGGTATTGCTCGTTCTCTGTAGAAAAAAATCTATAATTACCCTGTTCTTAATAGCTCTGGATGCCAAGTTCTTCTTTAATGCTTCTAAATAGCCATCAGTTGAAGGGTTTATCCCCGAAGATCCATTCATCTCCACAAAATAAACGCAATATTCTTGCCTTCCTCACAAAACCTCGAAGAGGGAAATTAGATCGTATGAAGGACTCCGAGCATGGACGTCGGAACTATTTTCTGAGAGGGGGGGCGGGATTTTTTTTGGGAGGGTCGGGGGAGAGACGCACACTTACAGTATCAATGATTAACGAACTATAATGCAGCATCTTAATTGTTAAGAAAATTAAACGAAATCAATGAATAATAAATCAAGCCTTTATTAAAACACATAACACTAGTATATAAAAACAGCATTCAGAAAAAGAACGTTTGCGCACCAAAGGGCTGTCACACTTTTCCAAAAGTGGACCTTCTCTCAGTTGACCTGCTAATGAATTCTTCAAGCATGGCCGAAACATTGCATTCATCAAGAAGGTCACTATGTGCATTCATAATGGCCAAATGCGTGAGTCTTTCCTGCTTCATGGTATTGCGCAGCCAGGTTTTCAATCTGTGCAAGGCAGAGAAAGAGTGCTCGGATGCCGGGACAGATATGGGCAGGGCCAGACAGAGCTTTATGAGCTTCTCCACCTCCGACAGCATGGAGCGGGTTTGGGGCTGCAAGGTGTGCAGGATGGACACAACATCCTGAATGGTGAAAACTTCTCGCCCCCTACACACGTCCCTCAGTATGTCCAGCTCAATGCTAAGCTGCTCTCGTGAGAAGGGCTCAGTTCCGGGGAACCCACATCAACCCGTTTCCCTTGGGCCGCCTCAAGGACTGCCTGCTCTCGCCCTGCAGCTATGCGGAGTCCCTCCTGATCAAAACGCCGCTCCACCTCTGAGCGCACCACGTCCAGAGCCTCAAACATTCCCCTCTTCCACTGGCTTGGATATTCTGCAATATTAAATATAACATCAATTAAATAACAACCAACCAATAGTTTACACATGGGCTGCTTATGTAAGCTAGGTCAAACTTTAAAAAAAAAAAAAAAAAATTCAAGTTCATTCATTAAGTTCAAATTCATGAATTTGGTTGTTATGAAAATGAAAAATACACAAACCGTTGTTTGTGTATTATTAATTACAGGCTCATTTCTCAAATAGGCGTACGTGGATGTACAGTATTATTAAACTATGTATCGTTTTTTATGTCATAATCTATGAATAGATACATAATATCTGTCTGTCTATTTGTTGCATTATTTCAACATATACAATTACAGGCTGATGAGTTAAGCTATGTTTTATTTAAAAATACTGTTGGCATTATTATTATTTATTTATTTACCCTCTATGTTCCCCAACTCCCCTTCCTCCTCCTCCGCTGTATGGCGAAAACGCGTGGGGTCTTGCTCGTGCTCGCTGGATGAGGAGGCTTTAAGTTGTAGCGCTCTGCGTACTGCTTGGTCTTGTCCACAAGGTCAGCGAAGATGTCATCCTGTCGCAGTGAGTTGAGTCGTTGGCAAAGAAGTTTCGAAGCTTCCACTGATCCAAGGGCTGTGACCTTGATGCCTTGCAGTGACCGAGCCACGGATTCAACCCGGAGTAAACATGGTAACGCAGGTAAACAAACCAAAGACTGTGCGCGTAGTGGTGCCCTTTTTGAGCAATCCTGCCACTTTGGCACGCGTCTCCCCCTTGACAGTCCTGTCACTCTCCAGGGTCCTGAATGTCTGCAGCATCTCTCCATAGCAGGCCAGCAACCGTGACAGTGCCACAACTCTGACGCACCACCGAGTTGGACACAGGGCAAGCAGGTTTACCACTTCTCCACATCCAAAAAGAGACTGGTATAATGTTTTTCTCTTTGCTGAATCATTAATAACAACAGTGACTTCTCGAACGAAGTTTAGTATATCAGCAACAAGGCGCACTTCTTTTGCCACTTCTTGTAACACTAAATCCAGAGAGTGATTTGCGCAGTCAACAAACACGGAGTCAGGACATGTTTCCTTTAATCTTGCCTGCACTCCCGTGAACCTCCCAGACATGTTGCCGGCTCCATCAAAACAGTAGTCTTTCAGCTTCTCCATTGGTAAATTGAGCCGAACAAGGACATCTTTTATGCACAAAAACAGCATCTCTGCTGTTGAGTCTGGGGAGTTGTAAAAGCCTTGAAAGAAATTCTGAATGTCCAGATTGTGATCAGCAAACTGTATATTGCACGAAAACTGTTCTTTGCCACTGAGGTTGGTGGTCCCATCAGCAGTTAAACCAAAAAAAGAACTTTGGGATGCTTTAGCTCCGATTTTTCTCTGAATGTCATGCGTACAGTAGCCTATGCCAGGCTGCATGTCACATAGCCTAGATCTGTTCATTATGAGATAAATGTAGTAAGTCAGACAAATTCAGTTTACATTCAGATTCTTTATTTTTAATTTTTAAGCATAATGATGTGGGTAGAGAGGCTGATGGGGGGGGGGGGCGGATGGGAGGGGGTGCGGCCGCACCCCCCGCACCCCTAGTTCCGACGTCTATGACTCCGAGGGGTTCCAATGTCTGTGAAAAGGGGGTACAGCCCCCTTATTCAAAAGCACTCGCACTTCCTTGTCACTGTCGAGTAATGCTGGAGCCGTTGAATCCTCTCCAGTGAA
This sequence comes from Caligus rogercresseyi, assembly GCA_013387185.1. Classification (NCBI taxonomy): domain Eukaryota; kingdom Metazoa; phylum Arthropoda; class Copepoda; order Siphonostomatoida; family Caligidae; genus Caligus; species Caligus rogercresseyi. The sequence goes on along the minus strand of CP045901.1, from coordinate 3,669,821 downwards.
GAGAATGACGTAATCCCTGCTGAGACTCCGGGCACCTCCAAGAAAGTCAAAAACGGCCCCACAGTCCACAGCCTCGCAAAGCCAGCCTCAAGAGAGGTCACCAAGGACGTAACCTGCACTAAGACACTGCACTTTACTTAGATAGATCCCTAAGACACAGTTAAATTAATTTTTCAATAGGAGAAAATAATCAACGTCATGCCCCGAGATATACATAAACAACCTGCACTTATTTACTTATATATAAATTAAAAGACAGATCATAAATATTTAAGTATATGAAATATATATAGGCTTGGCAGTGTGATAATTTTTATTTTCTAGACGAAGTAAGATATTTCCATTATTGGGGTGGTTTATAAGATAGTTTTTCCCGCTGATTTCAAAAATGGAAAAAAAAGTTCAAAAAGTGACTTTTAACCGGAAATCGAAACCGGAAGTACACGAGCTGATGCTCGCTGAACGCTGAAAGTATGTTTAAAAGACGCGCAGTACAATTTCACATAAGTATGCGAAGTTTCAAGACTCAGCGTGATTCAGCAAATAGAAAATTTTCAGATTTACCGAAAAAAAAGTGTCTAATTGACGATTAATTCTAGATTTTCAAAAAAAGGTTTAATTCGATGTCTTTATGGTTTAGTTAAAATAAGGAAGAAAAAAGACGTCATTTGAAACCGAAATCACCAGATTTGGTCAAGTACAGACTTTGGAGAACTATCAGATGCCAGGTGATGCAGGACTTTGGTTCTTACTGAAAACTCCATAAAATATTCATTTTTTTATTATTTTTCAAATGATAGAAGAAAATACTATTAAAATCAGGTATACCCCCTTCCTGATAAGAGTAAACTACTATTTTTGACATTGAACTTCAAAAATGGTTCGTTCTTAAAATGACAGATATACCCGACTTTCATCAAAGTACTCACGTACCCGCGCCTACATGTTTTACAGTATATAAGGGCCTGTTATTATGAAATATAAATTATATATATTATAATATTATATAATTCAAAAATCTTCATGGGGGGTCTATTTAGGGTTTTCGGGGTCGCTGATCACGATAAGCGTGGTTAAAAATGTCTAGAAGACTTAAAACCCTTCAAAAAAGCTATTTAAATGCGTTTGATGGTGTTTTCAGCAAACCGGAATGCACCTCGGACCGGAAATCCGACTTCAGATTCGAGTTCCTCGGGTCGAACTTACCCTAAACCACTCCTAATATATAAACAATTAACCTTTTCTAGAAAAAGTGTCTCACACTGCCAAGCCTAAATATATATAATTAAATAATATGTTTTAACTACATTAGGGAGTATAAAAAATGGTCAACATTATAAGAAACATAGTGAAAAAACCTTCTTTTTTATTGAAATACTTTTTTTTTGTTATGCCTCTCAACACACATCTAGAAATAATATGTTTTAAATTATATATAACTTAATAATAACATCTGTGGGTGAGTAAAAAGTCCATCATGCTTTTTCATGAACATAAAATAATTGTTTTTGCGTGAAGGTCAAAAGGTACTATATTTACTGATTGATGATTTTTGCATACAATTGATTGTTGAATAAAGTTGTACAATCAAAACAAAAAACTTTTCAATGCATTTTACCGTATTTTGCATCTTTCCTTTTATATTTCTATTGTATTTTCTATGTATTTCGCTTTCCTATTTGTTTGAACAATTTCCCGCATTTCACCAATAATAATGATTATGAAAAAGCAGTGAGTTTTATTATTTCTTTCCTCGTTTCTTCATATAATATGTACTCATGTATCACCTCCATCAGTCATTAATGGGCCTTCCCTTTAGGCAATCGTTGTTTTTGCTAACCCAAGGTTGACCACAAAGAGTGAAGTTCTTACTCGAACGTGATTGATGAAAAAATTGGTCCAACAACATTGAAAGCAGTTGGAATTATGAAATATATTACTTGATTACTTCACTCAGGGCTGATGAAGTATTAACATCTACTCAGAGATAAAAAATATCGTCCTTCAAAGCACATCTTCTCATTATGTATATTTTGTGAGATTAAAAATATGTAAACAAAGAGGTGATTGACCTAACGGATGACGGCAATTATTAGCCTCTTTCATATTAGGAATAGACTCAATTTGTGTTGTTCTATATTCGCTCATTTGTTTGCACAATATATATTTTTTCCTTGTTAAGTGGAAGAAAGCATAGAAGAGGATGTGTGAGTATTGATAGACGTTTAGTGTAGTATATATATATATATATATATATAATACCATTTCCAGCCGATTGTTGTGCTCTCGGGCGCTTTGGACGAGGTTTATCAGTTGCCATCCACACAGATGACGGTCGTTTTGATTCCGCAGTGAAGTGATGGATCCATGTTTCATCCATTGTCACATATCGACACGAAAATTCTGGTTGGTTACGTTTAAACATGACCAAACACTGCTCAGGATCATCAACACGTTCCTGTTTTTGGTCAACAGTGAGCAAACGCGACACACATTTTAAACAGAGCTTTTCTCATAGTCAAATACTCATGCAATATAAAGCCAAGACGTTTTTTTGGTATCGTTACGATGTCAGATAACTCACACGACTTCACTTTTCGATAATTCCAAACGATTTTGTGGATTTTTATGTTTTCTGGTGTTAGCACCTCATTTGGGCATTCACTGCGTTCTGCGTCATTGGTGTCTCTACGACCACGTTTGAAGTCAGCAAACCAACGTTTTATTGTTGTTTCTGATGGAGCGGAGTCCCAATAACACTTTTCAAGCCATTACTTCGCTTGAACGGTATTTTATCATCAAGAAGCAGTGTAAAATTAAAACAAGAAATTGTTTTTGATCCATTGTTGTTAAAAAAACAGTAGCGTCACTCTTAGCACGATAACTCAAAAACTAATGAATAGAATATCATGTAATTTTAACAGCTGTCTTATGAAGGTTAGTATACTGCCATTATGTGTTAGGCCCGGGACTTTTTAGCCCATGTGTTATCTATCTATATATATATATATATGATGTGGGAATAAGTTTTAATCGTTTTTTTGTAGACAGCGACAACTTTTGGTTATCTTTCAGGCAATAAATGGATTCTTCGAGTGACGAATTCCATTTTTTTCGAAGCAATCTAGTCATCGTCCCATTTTTGTATGCTGCATATCAGGTGAAGCGCTCAACCGGAACAAACGAAAATCTGAAGTGGCGATGTCTGGTGAATACGGCGGGTGGGGTAGGACTTTCCATTTCAGTCCTTCTAGATTTTTTCTGAGGGGTTGACAAAAAATGCAGCCTAGCATTGTCGTACTGCAAAATCAGCTTATCGTGTCTATTGCGCCATCCCAGCCGTTTTTCTTGAATAGCTTGTTTCAAACGCATTAGTTTAAGTCGGTAACGTTGGGAATTGATAGTTTCGGACGGTTTCAGCAACTCATAATATACTACAACCCGCATGTCCCATCAGATACAGAGGATGACTTTTGCCCCGTGAAAATTGCGTTCTGGTGTTGATGGAACTGGTTCACCTGGCTTCAACCATTCTAGTTAACGTTTGGGATTGTAATAGTGAATTTTTCTTCGCAAGTGATGATACGATGTAAAAAACCTTTCTTTCTTCAAAAGATAGTAGTGGAGAATAACTTCCCATTAATGCTGCTTTTTTCGAACAAATTCCGACATTTTCGATGCGATAAAAATACTAGTTGTTTGCACACAAAAACAAAATCTTATACTGCATTGGACAGCTCACATACACACCTTTTAAATGCATGTAACGAAAGGCTAAAAGCAAGCGATACTAGTAATGTTTTCTATGAAAAAACAAAACGATTACAATTTATTCCCATAACCCCTATATATTACAAACAGGCTTACAGCTATTTTCATCATTTTTATCGGTTGCAAGTTTTCTTGAGAAGACTTATTGAGGATCGAATTAGATATATCTAATCATGCATTGGTGGTCTCTGATATTGTATATATTGCAATGGCGAAAATACCAATAAAATCCATAACAAATCTATTTTCACTACATAAACTGTGTAAAGGAGATATTAAAACGAACAGTTTTCAGCAATGGACACAAAATATCCTTAATTTCTTTATTTATAGTTAAAATATTATTACGAACGTTTCAATTAAATAAAAAATCCGTCTTTCCATGGGTGTTTTTTCTTTAAATCAGTTGGATAGTTTTATATATCCTTGAATGTCTTATGATTCACGTGATATGAATCTGCTTTGAAGCAATTTTTCTGTCATTTAAAAAAGTAGAAATTGAAAGTTGGTTGAATTAAGTTGTTGTTGACTGGCAAAAGAGATCTTGAACCATAATGCCTTTATTAGACATTATTATATTCAACACAAAATTTCAAAAAGCTCTGACCTGATTGAGCAAAATGGTTTCATATTTAGTTATCGGGGCCCAGTAGCTAATCAAATCAGTTGAACTACCCCCAGAAACTTTTACATTATTAAAATTTTTTGCCCTGTGTAATTAGTTTTCTTTCACACTTTTTGCATATGATGGATGCTAAAGACGACTACAAAGGCTTATCCTAACACTTTACATGGGGATCAATATTTTTCAAAGCAATTCGCCATTTAATAAAAAGGCTATAGTGAAATAAAATACCCTTTATTGGAGCAGTAGGGTAAAACACAACAGCACATTTGTTTAATTTAAGAAAGGGACCACCTTATTTAGTTTAATGTATGTTAATTTATAAAGTATTCTTACAAAAGGAGAGGTTGTTTACTTTTTCTAGAGCTTCTTATGACCGCGCAGTGTGACGTAGCTCTCACACCTTGTCATGAATTTATGCATAAATATGTTAAGTTGACATCACCAGCCTAAACGGAAGAAGAAATATTTATTTATAGAAATGATTTTATATATTAAATAATCATATGTGATAGAAAATTAATTCAATTTATTCTGTTAAGGTTTCTTTCTAAAGAATCAAAATATGAATAATAAAATTGCGATATGCAAAACTGCTTTTAGGTTTCAGTCGTCACTTTTTAAACGTCCATTTCCATTTTAGATAGTTCTTGGTAGGTTCATTTGTTTGATGAGTTATGTTATTTATTTGCTAAAATACATTATTGTTATTTTTAGTTATTATAAAGTAATTAATTATTATTTGAAATTCTGGCGAGCTCGAACTCCAAACCTTTGGGGAAGAGCCCGACGCCGAAAAGCTTCTCTATTTCCAGGAGTCGAATCAAGGAGCCATGATGACATAGGAGCCGCGACCTACACATGATTATATTGGTATATGGGTGACACTAGGATCATTCATTCGATTTCACAATGGGTCAAAGCCTCCGCCTCAATTCGTCCTCTTGGATTTTACTCTCTCTCTCTCTCTATATATATATACAACAAACAATATGATAGTTTTAAGTATCTCTCTCGCTCTCCCTCTCTCTCTCTTTCTCTCTCTCTCTCTCTCTCTCTATATATATATATATATATATGTTCAGCATCTGTAGTCAGGGCCGGTTTTTGCTATGGGCAATGTGGGCGACTGCCCAGGGCAATCTATTTTTGCCAGTTTTCTACTCTAAAATCGCTAATCTCCATGTCAAGTTAGTGGACTGGTCGCTGGGGTGCCCCTACCATCACGTCAACTTGCTGCAGTCTGGTTGAGTGTTTGTGTCAGAAGAAAATATGAGAGCGTTTCCACAAACTGCGGATCACGTCCCAATCTCTATTTCTGCCGGACGCCGCACCGGAGCTCACTGCAGCTCGAACTGTATTTGTAACTCGAAGGGAGGGGTTGGGGGGCCCATGGAGTGTTCGCCCAGGGTATAAAAGTCGCCTGGACCGTCTCTGTCTTTAGTTGAATAAGAAAAAAAATCCCAGAATGCACTGACAATCCAGTAATTCCTTAGAAAATCAGCTTTATCACCTCTATTCGTGGCCCTCAGTAGTGTGTTTAGTCCCCAGCAAAGGCTGAAAAAATCAAACAAAAACCATTATAACTTTAGTTTGCTGGCATTCACGAACTAACATTAATTCATCATTACTGTAGTAGCATTATTTCTCAAAAACCCTTCAAGTTGTTTATTTTTCTGATGTAAAACAGCCTATGAAATATAAATGCAAAATGTAATCATGAATTAGTGTCTTTCCTTTCCTACATCTCCTTTAACTTGGGTATACTTGGGAATCATCAATTATACCTAGAAACGTACAGAGTGGCTCCTCAGTAACGGCAGAAAGGAAAACAAGAGTGGTTGTGTTTATCAAACAAGCTTAAAATATGTTACACTTCTTACACAAAGTTTAGCCAAGAGGAAATACTGATGATATTTTTTTCTCCCAATTTAATTTCAAAGACGTCATAGATTAGACAATATTCTTACCTCTTATGATTGGATTGAGTAGTTGTAATTTAGTTGTTGTTTATGATTTATTACGGAGCTAATATAACTCTAGCCTTCATGGCTACTAATTAAAAAAACATAATTCCTTATATACAAACCAATAATTATACAATAATATAAAGTATTAAATAAAAAATCAAACAAAATATACAATCTATTTTGTAATTTTTATAATTACATTAAACTTAAGGAGCTATAAGGATCTAGACAAACCTGCAATTGTCTTTGCTACCCTCTGAGCACTTGATAAAGTGCATGCCTCTCTTAATGGCTGTGACAAGCTTCAGGCCTTTGAAAGGTTAACAGCAGCGACACAGTTCGTAGAATCGGGTTTCTTGAGGCATATTGTAGCACTACGGGTGTTCTCATCGAAGCCCTCGAGAATCCTCTCCAAGGGACACCTGACCACGTTCATAGCCATCCAAGCGGATATGGCAGCCTGCTTCACTAAGATCTCATTTACAGATGGAAGATGTGCCCTGTCGAGAAGGTCGACCACACACAACCGATCTGCTCTTCGAACTCCCAGCAAGATACGTGCGAGATCGTTGATGGCAAGTTGCGCATCTGAGCTAGTCTTTGCCATTGCAGGGGTGTGAGGGGTTTCAACAGCAGACGAGAATTTTGCCCTTCTAGTCACCCAAGCAGACGTCTGAAGTTTCCCAATAACTATGGCTCAAGCTATCTCGGTCAGCAGTGGCCCTCGCGATACCGTGGTGCAGAGCCGGCGGATGACTCCGATTCTTTTCCTGACATCCTGAATAATTTGGGCCCAAATGTCATGCTCCTGTTAACAGTTACCCCAAGAAGGTCGAGTGTAGCGGTCGAAGCAGTGTAGCTTTGGAGCACCCAGATGTAACGTTTGGGTTTTCCCAAAGTTTAGGTGGAGTCCATTGATATTAGAATACGCCTCCAAGGCCTTCGATGCCGAGCCCATAGCGATTAGTATTATATTAGTATTCTACTTGATAAATAAAACTTTTAAATGCGACTGTTCAATAAGACCTTCCCCTCTCGGAAAAGCCAAACCTGCGACTTCAACATCGATAGTTGAACAGGAATATCCACTGAACATATATATATATATATATATATATATATATATATATATATATATATCAGTATATATCTAGATAACTCAAAATATCCTTTATTAAATTTCATTTTTTACATCAATAATATGCTCCCCTTTTTCTTCCTCTCCAAAAAAAAGAGTTGTTTCCCCAAGGTACCTAATTTCAAACACAATGGATGTCAATATTGATATTACTCCCCGCTGGGACGTCATTAATATCCATCGGCAAATGAAAATAATTAATTTACCAAATTATATCTTTAATGAAGTTTATATAATGAGATTGCATATTTTATTGATGTACGAGGTTGTTTCGGATAATGATATGAATCAGTTTATATCTTGCAAAATATTGCATCAATCTTCTAAATCATAGACTTAAATTAAAGCTCAGACAAATTGATTGATTTCTTTATTATGTATCAAAACCGGTTTAGAAATTTGTTTTTTAAGAAAATCAAGCTTTTGTTTGTGTTATTTCGTAACATTGGGTCAAATTTTCTCAAAAAAGAGAAATGTCGCGCATCCACAAGTTCGTCAAAGACCTCGCCAAGGCCAGGAAGACTCCCAAGGAGATCAAGACCATGGTAGACACGGCCTTTGAGGTCAACAGCATCTCCCAAAGCCAAATCTACCGCATTTCAGCATTAGTTAAGGCCGGGAAGGACTCTTCAGACAAGAGGAGCACGAACGGGAGGAGGAAGGTCCGTACCGACGACTTTATTGAGGCTGTGAGGATGTACGTGGAGGCTGACCGTCGGGTGACAATGGAGGAGCTGGCTATCAAGTTCGAGACGTCGATCAACACCATTTTCTACGTCCTCCATGATGATCTTGGGCTCTCAATCAAGTCAGCAAGATAGATCCCCAAGATGCTCACAGAGGATCACAAAATGAAGAGAGTGAGGTGCGCACAAGCCTTCTTGAAACTCAATTTTGAGCTCGGATTGGGGTTTCTGGACAAAGTTGTGACGAACGATGAAACCTGTGTGTCTTTCTTCACTCCTGAGTCCAAACAAGGGTCATCTCAATGGCTCCCGAAGGGCTCCAACCCGCCCCTGAAGTTTAAGCGTCAAGAATCAAGGAAGAAACAGATGGTTCTCAGCTTCTTCGACAACTGCAGCGGGATCTTCCAGCACTATCTCCCGATGAGGACCTCCGTCATGCGGCCGTGTTCAAGGGTGTCATGAACATGTTTTTAAAGAAATTCAAGGAGAAGCGACCTGAAATGGCCAAAAGAGACTGGTACTTCCACTTCGACAATGCTCCGTGCCACACGGCAAATAGCACGAAGGAGTTCTTAGCCAAGAAGGGAATCAAGGTCATCGATCATCCACCCTACTCTCCTGACCTTGTCCCCGCAGACTTCTTCTATTTCCCCGTCATGAAGAAGATGCTCGAGGGCGTGGAGATCGTCGACAAGAGCGTCCAGAAGGAGTGGACCCGGGTCGGGAGGGCCATCCCGGAAGACAGGTTCCGTGAGGCCTTCAGGAAGTGGGTTGAGAGGTGGGAGAAATGTATTCGAATCGGCGGAAGTCATGTGGAAAAGATTTGTTAAAGTGGTTTTCGTTATAATTGAAATTATATTTTATGATTATTTTTTCCCCATATTTATCCGCATATTATATATATATATATATATATATATATATATATATATATATATATATATATATATATATATATATATATATATATATATATATATATAATACACATGTTACTCCATTTCTATATGTTACTCTACTCGTCGCTGCAAATAGATACACCCGACTTTCACTCCTACTTCTTGATCAAAATCAAGCTCGACAAGACAGTCAATGAAATCCACGGGGACCTCATTTTTATCTTCCCTGACTTCTGAACTGGCCTCTCCAACATCAAGAAATGTAGAAAAAAAAATTCATAATGACACTTTTGTTCTTGAGAAGAATACGCCATTTAGGAAGACACCGGGAGACGAGGATACCAGAGACAATCGTCGCTGTGAAGCGTCTGATCGAGGATAACCCCCGGATGACCACTCGACAGGTTGCCACCGAGGTTTATCTACCACATATAACCATTTCCAGGCTTTTGACGGAGTATCTTGGACTATGAAATGTCCTGAGTGTACTCGCCCCCCACTAGTTCTAAGTAGCAGGGAGAAAAGTGCTTTCAGGGCTTACTAAAACTCTTACAGGACCACGGGGAAGACTATCTGGGGTCTCATCTGTTAGTCCAAGACGAGTCCTGAGTACTTGCTCCAAAATGACGAGCTTGGGGGCCACGAGGACTCCACACTAGCCGTGCAGCGGGCGATGAAGAGGTTCAGTGAAGACGAGGTGTTTGACCATCTCCGAAAGCTCCGAGACCACTGCCACGACGCCATTTTAGTTGGAGGAAGTTTATTGATTTATAATTATTTTATTTTTTATGAAAATTTCGAGATGGACTGGGTCAGGCTCATTTTTTTTTACTCACCCTATATATAAATAAACTGGTATAATATTTCTATACAGAGTGATAAATCCCATAAGCCCCTCTTTCAATTCTCCTTTGTATTCACCAACAAAAACCATTATATTTAAAAAAATGTTAATGACAAAAATGTTAACCAAAGCAGTTTGTATGGTTTTTTCTACATATTTCTTATAGAAAGAAAAAAGTCCCCCATAATTATATACCTCAACATTAAATGAGTTGATAATATTGTGGCAAATTTAACCACAAAATGGCTTCTACTTAACTACCACATTTTCTATGCCTTTTAAATAACTACAGGGAAATTAATTAAGAGCCTAACCTAGATATTCAAATGCATATATTCATAAAAAGGTGCTTTAGTGTTGTCAAAGCCTTCCAAGGGGAATATAAGAAAACTTAATTATCACGTACGAAATACACTATTAGTGACTGTATTTGTAAGATACAATTGAAATTGGGTGATGAGGATGTTAGTTTTATATATAAAAAAAGTTCCTAACACTTTTTATATATTTTATCAAATAGCTCAGGTTTTAAGGAGTAATTTTAATATTAAAACGCTATTTCATATCCACCAACAATCAATCGTTTTTTCGAACTTGATTGTTGAAAAAAGTATGAAGGTACCGTTGTCGAGTTGCATAAGGCATGCTTTTCCTCATGAAAGTCAATCCATCTCATTGACGAATTATCACGCATTGATATTAATTATAAATGCAACTATTCATATTCAGCGAAATAATAATATATGTTGCTTCTAGGATGACAACTGTAAAAGTGACCTTATAGGCTGAGCTTGCAAGAACTGCCATGCCTTCATTTTTATTCATATCAGCAGCAGGGATGTCATTCCATCGAACCAAAAAGATAAAATGTTTAGCTCTTCAAAACGAGCTAAACTTTCAATATTGAGGACCAAGGTTCGACTATAGGGGGGGGGTTAATATTGATCCACTTGATATGATTTGAGGGTCTATGGACAGCCTGGAATAATAACTGTCTCCTTTTTAAGGCAAAATTTAACTACCTTCGTAAAAAAGGAAAGGAAAAGGTGGGAAAAGTTAGTTATATAAATAAGTATTATAGCGTTAAAATGAGTTTATCCAGGGAATACTATAACAACCTGGAATACGAACTCCCTCCTTTTTATGTCAAAGTTTAACTACCTCCGTAAAAAAATGAAAGCGTGGGAGTTTATATTCCAGGATATAGGATTCCTTGAGTGTAGGAACTCAAGGGGAACATACATCTCTCTGTATCAAAACTGATTCCCTTTTCAGGCCGTGAATAGTCAAATGTTTGTTTGAATGGCTATGTTTTCGAGTTCTACTGGAGTAGGTAAGTTCCTGAAGAAAGGAGGATCCTTATCAAATTTTCGACGTATATCTATGATACTGTTGGAATCGAAACACAGTACTAATTTCCATAAAATTATTTGAGCTGCTATCATTTCACTAGAGAAACGAATAAGGTAATATTTGATTAAGGAGTATAAACATAAGATTAAAAAACCCACAATAATTCCGACAAAACCTCTTCATTCTTTGTTGGTTTGAATTAAAATGTCTTTAAAAACCCTAATATAAAACCTCGGTAAATTTTTTTCTAATAAAGCAAGCTCTCCTCCCAATTGAGAACGTAACATTTTCAGAGCAGGAAGAAAGCCTGGGTGAAATAAATTCCTAAGCCAACTTTCTCCTCTTCCTTGATTGTTTTTTTCGGCTATGTATAGCATTTGTGGAATAACTTGAGTATTAAAAAGCACCACCCTGTCATTAAGACATTGGTTCTGCCAGGTTTTACAATGTATTTGTGCTTTTATAACCGATGATCCCAATTTGAGACTACAGCTTCCGTTTTCTCCCAAACAATACCCAAGAGTATTGATTTGGTCAACAACTTTACAGCCACCTTTAGCTGTAGTTGGTAGTGGGGACCAAAAACCAATGGGCAAAATAGAGGGGGTTCCCGGATTAGTTCTCAAACCTGACGCTATCGATAACTTATAAAAGTAGGTTTGTAGTATTTCAATTATTTTATTTTATTGAATAACAGAGTTGCCCTCCACCATCAACGTAATATCATCAGCATATAAATCCATTAAGTGCTTTTTATTTCGAAACAAACACAAAAAAACCATACTTTCGAGTTAGAGATCGGCATAATTCTTCTAGGGACATAATGAAAAGTAGAGGAGAAACAGGACATCCTTGACGACAACTCCTACCTAGAAAAATGGGATCATTATATTATCCACCTATACAGAAAGCAGATTAACCATTTAGCAAGAGGACACGTATTGGGTTGAAAACAGCCTATTAAGATATTTTTTAAATGCCCTTGAGCAAAAACAGTGGTGTAAAGAATCAAATGCCTTGCTAAAATCATTGGCAATGATAGCTCCAAACTTTCTACCATTTCTTGTTGAATCTATTGCTGTCTGTACATTTTCTTGAAATATCAGAGATATGTCAATTACACATAAAACCTTTTTGTTTGGATCTTATTTCTAAAATCAAAATTGTCTGTATTTCCTTCGCCAAAACACTTGAAAAGATCTAACAAGTCACATTTAATATATTTAAGGGCCTCCAATGTTCAATATGAGCACCATCTCTCTTTTTTTGGTATTAGAGCTATCCGACCCCTTGAAAGGGCCTCTGGGAGTCCTCCCTTTGTTTCCATTTTCTTGTGCTATCTTAAGAAGATATGGAACAAAATCAACCGAGCAATGAGAAAAAATCTTCTCTTTAATATTATCTGGCCCAGAAGTTTTGTTTTCTTTCAAGAATTTGTTAAGGAATTTTGTGATTTTGTCATTTGAGAAAATAGAGTCTATCTTCCCTCTCTTTGGTCTGGAGAAATTATTTCTGGAATACTCCATATTTTTTATTAAGTTATCAGTTAAAATCAAATAGGGGTCTGTTATTACTTTACCATTAATGTTGAGTTTCTTTATATTATTAGCAGAAAGTGATTTTTTGCCCGATTTTGATCGTTTTTGCTTAAGTAATATATTTAAATATTTCCAATGCTTGTGGACATGCAAATGGTTCCAATCTGATGTACGATTTAATTAACCATAATAAAAAGCTAAAGAGTGGTTGGAACCTTAATTACCTTCCCTCTTGTAAATACACAATAGTACATTCGTCGTTTTTTTTGGTTTTTTTTACTTCACTCTATGTTTTTTATACTTTGTTGGCTTTTATTACACAACGTTTTATTATTTATTAAACCATGTAGTTTTGACTTTTTTGGTGATAAGAAAAAAAAGTACTGTGATATGGATTTGTTTGGTTTCATTGTTCTATTGTATGGATCAGAAGTATATTTTAACTACACATAAAGGTCCAGATTATGTTTTAATACATTTACCAATACCAAGCAAAAAGCTGGGTTTAGTTTGGCTCATGTGATAATTCAAGGGGAATCTATGGCATATACTGGATTGTCTAGTAATATCCTGGAGTAATACTTGCACAGAAGACTGTTCTGGACTATGTGACAGCCGCAATCAAACGAACTGAAGAGGCTGATCATTAAGATAAATGGGAAAATCACCAGTTTTGAGGAATGAACAGGAAAGCTAGGAGTGTTGCTGTCGATTATGAGCTCTCTGGAAATAACCGAAATCGAAATAATCGAAAATGGAAGAAGGTAAACAAGATTGAAAACACTTCTATTATTTCAATAACAGTTTATTATATCATAACACACATTGAAACTATATTTAAGTCTGATAACATTGAAATTATAAAGATCTGTGATTTAAGCGAAAGCAATCATATTAGAATACTAATACTAACCTATATTTTTCAATCGAAAAAAGGGATGGGTAAATATGGTCAAAATAACTATTTTTTGCCTTTGATTGTGGTTTATTTTATCGTACAACAGCTGGAAACGATATGCAAATCCCCAAAAAATTACAAATTTATAAATCTGCGATTCAGGCAAGAAAGATAAAAAATATACAAAAACGCTTTGAATTTGAATTGAAAAGGAGGGTTGATAAATATAGTCCAAAGCACTTTTTTACTTTTGAGTATGGTTATTATATCATAAGACAACTCAAAACCTTATTTAAAGACATTATTTAACATTCTTATTCCTTAATTTTAAAAAAATTCTTGACAAAAACTGTATGCAAATATTTGAATTTGGAAGTATTATTGAAAAAGCCAAGTTACGCGCTGCGGCTCCTATTAAGATGGCTCGCATATACTCCTTAAAAATGAATGGATCATTTGCTAGCCTATATGTGATATAGCTCCTACAACTCATAAGAGATATAATATTGTATTACTTAAAAAAAAATATTATCCGATTATACTGACTTCTGACAGGAATTAAAAAGAAGGTCTTAAGAAATTTATAGAACACCGATAAATGTATCATGCTATCATAAAAAGAAAGAATATTTTAATGAGAAAATAAAGAAACTCGATAATTTGTGTCAAAACTAAGAAACTATTCATGAGACATCGTTTAAAAAAAATTATAAATGATTGAGTTGGTGAGATGAATGTTACAGATATAAAAACAACTGTATACCTTGGACTACTTATTTGCAAATCCCTGCTGGACTTTATCCTCCGTTGACCCTGCACGCATTGAGGACCCCTTTCACCGTGGAGATAATATGTTAGATGTGGAAGATCTTCTCATATCGAAGTGAGGTAAAAATCTAGCCAGTCAGACGATTCTAATGTTGTTCCATAAACACTTACTATGTCTTCCTCCATAGCATGGGTAACTAGCAGAATCTTTATATAAAATAAAAAGGAAATGGCTTGCCGTACATTAGCTATTTTAGTTTTGTATCGCTGTATCTATTTCGCATAATAAATATTGCATCCTATTGTGGTATTTCCTTTTCTCATCGTATTTATACAATCTAAGAAGGGCTTCCCACCTCTACAAGGGATATCCGAAGAACTTGCTTAGTTAGAGGACCAGTTCATATTTAAAACGGACTGAGTGAACCGACAATCCTTTTTCCAAATGATAATGCTTACAGTATTTCTTAACTCGTAAGAATAGGATACAGTTTTTAATATATTTTCTTCTTGAATGAATTGACAATCTAAGTTATATGTATTGTTCTAAAAACTCCGTAATACTATCTACTATTGTTTTATTCAAGGGCTCATTTAAGCCAAAGAGATGAAGGGTCCTATGACCTACTCATTTTCTTCCAATGAAAGCAACTTATCTTTTTTCATAAGTTCTGAAGGGCACATTAATTAATTGTCAAAAGAAGTGCATTAACATCGTAGATTTTGTTTTTGATTCTCATCGCTTAAAAAATCTCTTCAGTCATTGTAAGTTCAATGACTTTCACATGACGTTCATATAACTTTTTTCATGCTAGTCAGTAACCCCAACATCGTGCATCAAGAGCAGGGGGGAACCTGATACACTTGCAGAAAAAACCCTCATTTCGACTAACACTTATAATTTGAAAGTTTACCTAATAACAGATTGTTTGCATTCCTGGCTCCTTGTTTAAGCTAAGAAAATTTGGTTAACATGTTTATATACACGGAAAATCCATTTTCTTTGATTTATTTTTAGACTAAATTCACGATAATTTGTTCATCGTTCCCCCTAAAATGTGCTTTCATCACTAAAAAAATAATTAGGATAATAAATATATTTTATGCACATTTATCTTAGTTTTAATTTACTCATGCTAAGTTGTATGTAAATGTATGTCTACAGAGAACATCAATTTATAATGGCGCGGTTTGTGGATTAGATTATCCAGTTGATGTAAAATTCTAAGAAATTATAATTGAAAACTATGAAGTCAATATAGAATGCTTTCACTTTTGGCTATATTTCTAATATTAAACTTTTTATACCTATAAAAGGTAAAAATTATCATATATGTTATTGTTGTTAAGAAAAGCAGAGTTAAAAATATACACATCTTAGGGACAGATTCAAAGCTTGCTAAAATGGAGGACATACAAAATGTTTACAAAACGGAAGGGTTTTTGCCTACAGAAGCTCCTCGGTTTAAATATATATTTGATGAGCTACGAAAGGCTCTTTTTGAAGTAATTTTTTTAAACTTTGTATCCCTGCACATCATTATGAATTATTTAAAAAATAAAGAAGTATAAATAACGTTACTAAGAATTCCAGTTAAAAAAACAATCGGAAATTCATTGCATACCATCATCTCTCTGCCCTTTCTTTGTCTTGACTTCGCACCAAGGTTTTTACTAGACTAATTAAGCTCATTGTGGGCTTCACAAGAGTTCGTTTTAATATTAGCTGTAGTATTTTCCTAAATGACATGATTTAGCGGGCAGTTAAGGCCTTAATGTGAATATTTTCAATTTGTCTTGGCGTTACCTTAACAAGATATGCCATATTGAAGTATGAATAGAGATTAAAAGTAACTTTAGATTCGTGCGAGGTGTTAGCTGTATAAACTAATAAAATTTTTGTCAGTAAAAGACTGGCAGCATATGAGAGGAAAGTACCAGCCATTTTTTGCCTCACTTTATCATAATGACTTGCAAGTTTCTCTGTAGACTAGAAATAATGTACAATTTGCACCTCGGTCAGATCCTACACACAAAAAAATATAGCCGCCATTAAAAGACTCGTTGAGCATGAAAGGTTTTATAAAAAGTATATGACAATTACATTTTTCCGATATATAATTAAGAAGTATTTGCAACTCCTCTAAAACAAGGACAATTACAATTCGACTATATTTCCTTATATTTAGCTTTCGAAAATATTTTTAAGAAATATTTAAAATGGGGTTCATGAAGGTTTCTATTACAAATATTCTTAATAAAAAAACGATTTATACGGTTTTCTTTTTCAAAGGAATCCAATTTTCAGGAACATATTCGAGTACGAAGTTCATATATATGTCCTAAATAGTTAACTGTAGAAATAGATATTGAAAAGATTTATTTTCAACTATATAAAACTTCATCACTTTTTATTTTTTGAAAATGGAAGGCAGAAGTGCAAACAAAACTCAATCTTTAATTAGCAAAAGTCTTTTTTAATTATAATATGGACATACTTGATCTATATACCTTTAATACTTCTGTATGTCTTCATTTCCACTATACTCCATATGTACTTTTTGCCATATAGACCCGTCTTCACTCTACCAATATATAAAACTAAGATTTATTTTATTACATGAATTAATTGTTGTCTTTCATTCATAAATATTTTGTAATTTACCAAAATATGATTAATAACCTGTCTAATAGTATTGATGACAAAAAAGTATATCCAATCTAACTTTTATCTTACTCTGCATCTATAATGACATAAATGATTCACTCACAAAATAAATATTATAAACATTTTGAAATATTAGGTATTTTAGTAGGTTTTTAAGTATATACTTGTCGCATGTAGAGCTAAACTTTATTATTTACCCCTCTTGTTGACCTAACATAGGAATTAGCAGTTTTTCGAAAATTGGGAACAATTAAGGAAAATGTATTAAAAGATCATGAAGAAATAACGTTAATTATAATAAAAAGTCGTTAATCTTTTTATAAAATTTTTAGAAAATGTTGTTTGCCTACTTCTGAATTTGTAAAGGATAATGAAAACTTTAGTTAAAAGGTAGCATATTAAGGGCCAAAATAGATAAAGGAGAAATGGAATTTTATAAAACAATATTAAAATCAATATAAACCGTTAACGTAATTTTTCACCCAGATATCGCTTTACACTGAGCTAAAAAGTGACCCCCCCCCCTATATGGTTCGATAGAATTGCATCCGATTGGATATCAATAAGCATTATAGCATTATAATTAGTCTATCGAACCTAGGATCTTATCAATGAGGTAGACCAAAAATGACCATCCCCTCTCGGGATTCGAACCTGCGCCCCCAATTTGATCCTAGGTTCGATACTCTAATTTTAATGCTATAATGCTTATTTATATCTTATCGGATGCAATTCTATCGAACCATATAGGCAAAAAAAGTGATTTGCTGTCTCTTTGTGTTTCTTGCAGAAGAAATGACTCCAATAGTTCACCAGTTTACCGTGGGAATAACTTGTGATTAAGGTATTTGATATTATCCTGTACCGAAACCAATATATGGAAGGATCAAACAAAGGTTTTCTAGTTCTTTAATTATTGACCCGATGGAGCGGTTTCGCCAACTCTATCACTATGTCTTTCAATTTGTGTTAAATACTTGTTTTTTATTTCGTTTGGTAGTAATATAAAACGTATGCGTTTGTTTTCATAAACTGATAAATTTAAAAAACTGTCATGTGGTCCAATTGGCCGTTTCTTAAATGTTATGTGTTTTAAGATTCTACGCTTTATTTGTGCTTCGATTAGAGTCATATCTCCATTAAAATTTAATATTGCCCCGATAAAACTGATTTTTTTATTAAATGCGGTACCCGCAAAAATCTAGACGATTATTATATTGGAGGTTCTTGCCAGACCATTTCTCTAAGAACTTTATTTTATATAAGCTCCACTATTGTTGCAACGCTGGACCAGAAAGAATATATGGATTTCAGTGACCCGATGACTTTCATGGGTCCGTTCCCTTTTCCATTTATGTACACGCACTTTGCAATATTCTCGATTTTTTCCGTAACTGTCCTCACCCATGAAGAGTCTTCTCTTACTAATCTCTTAAACCAGAAGAATAAGATAGTTTTCCAAACATCTTTTATGGGTATTCTTAGAAGTTTAATCATAGTTAGAAGTATAAGTGAATTCCATACCTTTATTCTAGTACGCAAATTCCAGCTAATTAAAAACTCAGTTTGGAATCAACTTTCCTTAATTTATTTTCATTTTTCCCGATTGTTTTCATTATTTGAATGCCTCATGGATATATTTGTACCTTAAATAATAACATCGGGAATAACTTTAACATTTTTTTAAAAACTAATTTTTGGAAGTCATGAATGAAAATATGAACTATATATTTCCACTGCACCAAATTTAATTCCTTTTAATTTTTTAGACTCCTCTATCCCCCTACATACTTAGTTGGTCAATGACTAAAATTAATAGACTTGGGGCAAGTGGGTCACCTGGGCGATAGTCTCTTTTAATTCTAATGCTGTCCTTGCTACTTCCATATGTATAGTAGATATTTCGAAGACATATCGCCACCATTTTAATAAATTGTAACTAAAGCCATACTGAAGGAGTTTATCAATAACATAACCATGAGATAATGAATCGAAGGCCTTGTGGAAGTCATTTACCAAGACAGTTCTTTTTTCAGAGGTGTTTTGGCCTACAGAGTCTAAGAACCCTCTTACGGCGTCTTATATATACATTCCCTGAACGAAGCCTTGTTTTGATTATGTATTAGTGAAGGTAATACCTTTTGAAAACGTTTTGCAATAATAACACTTAATATTTATAGGAGAATTTAGCATCGCTTCTTTAAAAACTTCTTCGATTAGATTCAAAATAATATTGTTATATTTTTAAAGAAATTCCATGTCAAATCCATCTGGCCTGGATATGTTTTTTCTTAGAATTTTTTATGTGCTCATTTATTTACCCAACATTAATTCCATGTTATTGAGTCTTTGAGCGCCTGTGAGACTTGGGGTGCACAATGTTTTATATCATTTAATTGTAAGTTGTTTACAAAACGAGGATAATTCCTCTTTTTGGAATGAGAATGAATTTTCCTTCACTTATTTGTTTTAGAAATGCCCTACATGAATTGCTTCTTTAAAAACTCTTCGATTAGATTTAAAATAATATTGTTATATTTTTAAAAGAAATCATGGCAAATCCATCTGGCCTGGATATGTTTTTCTTAGAATTTTTATGTGCTCATTTATTTAGTCCAACATAATTCCATGTTTATGAGTCTTTGAGCGCCTGTGAGACTTGGGGTGCACAATGTTTTATTCATTTAATTTTATTTCATCTTCTTTAAAAGATACATCATCCCTATGTACAAAACAGCTTTGTGCTCAGTTTATATCCCCTAAATGACACCCATGACATTGAGATAGGTTTTTATAGAAGTTTGTTATTTCTTCTGCTATTGCCTTTTTACACTTTAATTCCGACCCTCTCGAATCCATCAGGAGATTAATGTAGTTTTGTCTTTTGGTTCTTTTCAAAAAGCTTCAAGCGTTCAAATATGATATGTTCTTCTCCTTTTCCACTAAAGCTCCTCCTAATAAGACAGCTGTAAAAAACTAGCCTCCGAAGAAGGACCTGGTAAACACTAGACCTCCGAAGGGCCTAGGCCATATAAAACCGGCCTTCCGAAGGACCATGCAAAAACTGTGATTACCCGAAATTACCCAAGGATGAAGAATTAAAGTGGACTGTTTTACTTACTTAGAAATATATTTTTCTTTCTTTGATGGAACTAAAAAAACGTCATACTCATTTGGAAAAGGGGTTTCCAACAAATACTCTATATTAAATATAGTTCATATTTTCCTCATAATGTCAAAATGACAAGTGGATACAGAATCTTTGTGAATGATTTTTGATATGGATTTTGTAGAATATTATCCCTGAAGCAAAAGATTTTTCAACCTTGTAAAAGGGTTACATTCTTCTTCCAACTCTATATTAATTAAAAATCTCCAATGTGAAAGTCTGATCAAAAAAGGATGAATGGTCTTTCTCTTTTCGTGTTACATAAGAAGTTCAAGGTAGAAATGCAAAATACTCTATTGAAAACAGAGACTGTTGATGCGAAGGCATAGATTGACTGAAGCTTTGCTTCCAAGGGTTTTCTTAACTTTTCTCTAAATTAGGGGTCTTTAAAAATCCACTCAGGAACCTTATAGGACGTTTTACGAGGGGAAAAATCTACCTCTACCTCTAAAGTGAAGTTATCTGAGAATGGCTCAGGCTTGAGAGTTTGTGCTTTAATTTGTCTGAACTCTGATGGCGATACCAAAATTGGTTAATTCGCCCACGAAATGCATGGTTAAGGATGATTTATTTTTGTGCTGCAAATGAATATTAGGGCAAGTCCCCTTGTTTTTTGTCTATGTCAACATTAAGATCGCCTATGGTAATCAAAGGAATATTTTTGAGGGGCTCAGAACCCAACGTAGAATGGAAAAACTGAGGATAATGTACATTTGGTCTGTTGGCGTTAATGATACAAAATTTCATGTTGCTTACCGATACGTATAGATTGTGCAAATCACTTTGCAAAGAATAATATCCAACACATTCAACTGTGTTTATCTTCTTCGTTATGAAGGTGAGTACACCCCATCTTGATTTTTTTTCTGTGAAAAAACAATTTAACAAATCAAACATTCAATGGGACAAGACGAAGAAACCTGTTCTTTTTTACCCTAGAGGCAAACTTATCAGGATTAAGTTAGAAAACAGATTTAAAGGAGCGTGGCGTCGTTTTCTGTCCAAACCACCTCTTGTGTT
>CP045901.1:3576974-3648374 GCA_013387185.1 Caligus rogercresseyi | reverse complement strand
ATTTAGAGGATTATAAAAAGGCAATAAAACAGCTCATTGCCCAAAATAAGGCAAGTGATAACGGTGGTCAAATTGTCGATTCGGCTCCTCCTCTAACAGAGGACCCTCAAACGGAAAATACGGGCGATTCTGAGCCAGCCCACGAAGTAGTTAGTATTGAAAACTCGAATGATGACCCCCCAATTGTAGAAGTTACAGAGGTTGTTCAAAATAACATTACTGAGCATAATTCAAATGTAGTTAATAACCCTACCAACATAGAAAATAATAATGATGTTGGCATGATTTCATTGGAAACAAATATTGCTACCTATATCAACTGACAAGGCAACTGAAGAGACGATTGAGATGCCTCAACTGCCGGTAGATCATGAACCAATCGTAGAAGAGGGTGTTCACGGAAGATCCCGAATGAAACCTATAAAATCACATATCAATCCAGACCTTATTCTACCCTCAAGATCAAGGTCGGGGTCGTTATCAAAAAGAAATTCCTCCATCTCTGGGATCTCGCCTCAAAAGGGCCAGACCCCAAGTAAAGTAAAAAAGAAATAGTCTCCGACTATTCCATATATTTTTACTACTGTCATTATGCCATCCTTAAAACAAAAAATAATTGACGATTACTTTTCACAACCGTACTCTTCGACCCAAAAACTCAGTATGGGGATCGGAAAGATAATTTCTTTGAACACTAGGGGAGGAAAAAATCAACTAAATCGCCATTCTCTCATGAAACATTTAATGAGGTATAACCCTGATATATTGTGCCTACAGGACATAAGATCAATAACATCTTCGTCCTGCTCAATATCTTGCACTTTTTGTGCCCCAAAAGATTACCACAGCTTCTTCACGGGTGACGGTACTCACCGCGGAATTCTTTCTCTGGTGTCTAAACGGATTCGAGATCCTCAATTGGTTAAGGAATTCAAGTCCGAAAATGAATGGCACAAGATCTTTATTCCCACAAAAGAAGGAGGATTTTATCTTCTAAACACTTATGGTCCTAATAAGAAGTACACACGCTTCTTCCAGGCCATTATTAATGCATGTAAGCACGATATTTATCCTCATTTAATGATTGGAGACTTAATGTAGACATGGACAGAACAGGATACCCAAATCAACAAATTTTGTCGAAATTAATGATGGAACTAAGATTAGTTGACACCATCAAAAAAACTGAATCCAAATGATAGTGTATCGTGGAGATCTGGTAATAAATCTTCGTGCATTGATTTGGCCTTGGCTCCTCCTATAATTTTGACATTGTTCAAAGATGCACGATACCGACCCAACCAAGCTCTGATCATAAAGCTATTTTTATTGATATTCAATATTCTAGACCCAAAAAGCGTTTTAGAATCCCCAAATGGTTAATCAGGGACAATCTTTTATTAAGAAAAGAAATTGTTTTTAACCTATCGTTTTTAAACCCCTCTTTAACGCTAGGAAACATCATTTTATTTTAACTAATACAATTAAGTCTTGACATCTCATTTTATTCGTAAAAACAACCAAGCATCAAATACATTCCAAGAAGAAATCGAAGAAGCTTTAAATAATGGGTCTTTATTTTTACGTTCAATCACTTCTGACACCACCAACTTATATCGTCTCATGGAAATTAAGGAGTTGATTTTAAATGTAAAATCAAGTGGAACCATGCTAATTTTAGACTCAAGAAACTCTTTCAAAAGGATATATTTTCAGCATCATTTATTACTAAAATTATTGAGCATGGTCAAGAAATTACGGACCCCACAGAAATACTTCGAAGATTTCACAAGCGTTTTCAAAGAATTTTTGAAGCGGAAAGTGCATTTTCCTCGCTCTAGACGTGGACAGCTTTCAATCTTTTTCTATAGAGACTATACGTACTTATATAAAGAAATATTTTAATAATAGCAAAGCCAGTGGACCGGATGGTTTGGGAGGAGAAATTTTTACCCAATGTGTCGATGAAGTGGTTCCTTATCTATTCGAACTTGGAAAAGAGATGGAGCTTAAGGGAAGACTCCCTAAACCTGTTACCAAAGGAGAATAGTTTTAATACCCAAAAAAGGAACACCCACCGATATAAACAATTGGAGGCCTATTACGGTGCTCAATGAGACCTACAGGATATTGTCTGGTATAATTGCTCAGGAAATTGAGCCTATTTTAAACATGAAATTGGGGGCGGAGCAAAAAGGATTTCTTAAGGGGAGGAAAATATCGGATGTGTCTAAAAACATACAAACTGCAATAGAATCCTCACAATCGAGAGGCTCGTTCGGAGCAATAATTGCAATCGATTTTTGCAAAGCTTTCGATACGATACTCCATGGGCACATTATGAAAACTGTAAAGAAGCTTCTCCCAAAAAGTATTTTAATCCAATAAGAGCACTTCTTTTCAATGGGACGTCAACTGTGACTATGGGTGATCTTAACAGTGAAGCCATAGCCTTGAAAAGAAGCTGTCGTCAAGGCTGTCCATCAGCGCCTCTTTTGTTTGCTGCTGGTCTTAAGGATCTCAGTGATTCTGTAGCAAAAAAAATTAAAGGTTGTGGGATTGACTTCGGATCCTGTAAACATATCATAGATATGTATGCAGACGATATTACTCTCTATATAGAAGCAAAAACAGAACCGCAATTAATTAAACGCTTGGAAGTCATATTTAATCATTTCAAAAAATATGAATCAAGATCAGGACTAAAAATTAACTTTAAAAAAACAACGGTTCTCCCCATTGGAAATTGGAATCCCTCGCTAGGACTTCAGGTCGCCTCACTTCAAATCAAAGACAGAGTGGAAATTCTGGGAATAACTTGGGACAGACATGGTGCATCACTGAGCAATTGGTCTTCCTTGAAGCATTTAATAGACGTCAATCTATCGAAATGGAGAAATTTAAACCTACAACAAAGGATCGATTTGTACAATTACAAAATTGTTCCAGCAACGCTTTACAAAGCAACAGCCATTCCATGGCTGGCAGAGAAAGCACTCGAGGAAGAAAACATATCCTAGGAAAACTTTTCCATAAAAGCTACATTCCCTCACTCAAGAGACCCAAGTGTTATATGGGTGGCGGACTCTCGAACCTTTCTTCGATTATTCCCAGGATTTATAAAAAGATATGTATAGACCTTTCAAGAAATCCGGAAAAAGAATGGCGATCCTATTTCACTCTGCACCCTGCATACAATTGGTTCATGATTGGTACGGACTCCATGAATCAGAGAGTGGAACGGTTTTCTACTTCCCTAGCTGCCTCCCAAAGAATCCTTTGGAAAGGACAACCGTCATTTTATTCTTCATCCACAATAGACATCATACGTGAAAATCATCACAAGAAATTCTTTTTTACAAATCTTAAGGAACCCAAAATTTTAGAACTTGAAGCATTCGAGGGGGACATTTTATCTTATCATGACTTAAACAAATCGTCTATTTTTAATTGCGGAAAATTCTCTTTTAAGCTAAAAAGGGCTGCTGATCACCATATAGTTCCCATGCCCTGGCATTTAAGAATGTCCTACGAAGAGTCCCACGAAAAGGAAGCAAATAAAATGGCGTCAAAGTTTTTAAAAGATCTGCAACTTCCTAAAACATGGGTAAATAGGATAATGTCCTCTGTTAAAAAAGTCAAATATGACAAACGCTTCACTGCTCAGTTCCAAATATCCTCAGGAGTGCTATTTTTCACAACTCTTGTAAGGATTGTGGAAAATTATACAACACTGTATATCATGCCTTTTCCAGCTGTCCATCTCTTACCATAATAAGACAATTCCTTAAGTTAAATCTGAAGAATTTAAGCCAAAAATATGTCACACCAATACTTCTATTCGGAACAACCTCCAATCCTAACAACGGCAACTCTAAGTCGAAAGCTATTGAGTTTGCTCTCTGTAGTGTCCGGGCCATGATCGCAGAAAAACTCTCGACGGCTCAACCCCTGGATCAAAGCGCCTTAAGATCTATTTTAATGTCCTCTTCGGCCCGTTACTCGGCTCTCACCGTCAGGATCCCCGATCTCTCAGGGACGAATTGGAGCTACGCTGGAGACACTCTACGCTTCTACCCAAACGGCTCAAAGGTGAGCCTACGGTTTCTGAGACGCCTATTAAGACTATATAATGGTTTCCGAAGAATCAGAAAGGAAAACTTTATCGAGTTTTAATCATACATTTAAAATTTTAACATTAAATTTTTATGAACTTTAGTAATTTTACATTCAATGTTTGTTCTTTAAGTTTTATTTAATTGTGTATGTTTTGTCTTAAGTATTATTTTACGTGATAGAGATAGGTTTATTATTGTAACTGCTTTTGATTAATTGTATATTTTATTTGTAGATTCATTCTGTTATGACTTTAGTTTAGGGTTTTAATGTTAAACTATAATGTTTAATTATATATACATGTTTATACAATAACTCTAATCGAATAAAGTCAAAAAAAAAAAAAAAAAAGAAGTTATGATTAATATTCTCAGACATAATAAATTCCCACTCCTAGACGCTACCCTCTACCTACAATTAATGATTTAATTTCAAAGTCGCCGAAAATAGGGTATTTAGCACTGTGAAATCTCAAGTGCTTATCATCAAGTTGGATATTCTCGAAGATGAAAGGTTCATACCGCATTTGAGGCTTGTGGTAAACTATTTCAATTCAAAATAATACATTTGGCGTAACTAATGGAAGTGGCTAGATTACAACGAATCATTGATATTTATTATCTAAAATACTTTCGCCTATATAGATGATGTCACTATTTGTGAAAAAGGTTTAGCCGACATGAATATAACCTAAACAATTTATGGATGCTGCCAGATACATACTCACCATCAACAGCAAGTTCAGATTAACAAATATTAATTGCTTGGCTGTGAAATGCCACCGGAACTCTCAAGCCAGATCCTGATAGAATGAAATCCCTTTGTAGATATGCCCTTACCTAAGACAAAAGTCTCTTAAATGGGCTTTAGGCATGTTTTCACACTACTCCAAGTGGATACCGAGATTTTCTTATAAGATAAACCCTTTCTCTAATATAAGTAATTTCCTTTAGGCTCACAAGCAGAAGAACATTTTGAAAAGAAGGAACATCAGGTCTACTATGACTGTGGTAGACCTATCATGACAATGACGGTAGAGACTGACGCCTCGGAGCATGCGATTGGAGCGACCCTAGGACAAGAAGGAAGACTGTTGCCTTTTATTCACAAACTCTTTCGGCCTAGTGAAAAACGACCCCCCTCCGTAGAAAAGAAGCCTATGCAATCGTCGAATCTATTCGTATAGAAACATTTCCTTCTTGGTCGTCATTTACCCTTATCCGCTGTATCATGCGTTTTTAACCAACGGCATACTTGCAAAATCAAAACGATAAATAATGAGATGAAGGTTAGAACTGTCATGCTTTAGCTATACAATTATTCACCGACCAGGTAAAGCAAACGTAGTCGCTGATGGTTTATCCGCGTTTGTGGATCAACTCATAGTGCAGGTCACTACTTCAACTTCATAAGGATCTGTGTCATCCAGGAATCAGAAGATTCTTTCACTTTATCAAGATCAAAAATTTGCCTTTTTCCATTGATGAGTTTGAGGCTATTTTTAGCTGTAAGGAGTGTAGAGACCTTAAACCCCTCTTTTTCAACCTTCTAATGACCCGCTTATTAAAGCAACAAAACCAATGCAACACTAAGTCTTGACTTTAAGGGTCCACTCCCATCATGCTCAAGGAACAAATATCTCTTGACCATGGTGGATTAATATTCCAGATTCCCTTTTGCGTACCCATGCCATGATGTTTCATCTCAAAGTGTCACGGGACTATTTGAAGTGTTTTCTATTTTTGGATTACCTAGCCTTGTGCACACTGTCAGAGAAAGGATTTATTGTCGAAGGAATTAAATGTATTCCTTCATAAAAAGGAGTTGCAATAAGTCATCCAACACCCTATAATCCATCGGGCAATGGGCAATAGAAAAAACAACGGAGTAATTTGGAAAACATTCAGTTAGCTCTTAAAACTAATGGGCCGACATCATTATTTGGAATCTGTACTCCATGATGCATTGCACTCTATCCGTTCACTACTATGCACTTCAACTAATGAACTCCTCATGAACGCATGTTCCGTCACGATAGAAAAACAACTATGGAGTTTCATTGCCAACTTGGCTCACAACACCAGGGCCGTTCTGGTAAAAAGACATGTGAGGACTTCTAAGAGTGATCCTCTAGTCGATGAAGCAGCTTATGGAAGTTAACCCTCATTATGCCCATGTGAGATTCCCTAATGGGAGGAATCAACAGTTTCCTTGAAGCATTCGGCACCCATTAGGAAGCAATCCTTGTCCTGAGAGCATAATACCACTTGAAACCCCAGAGAGTGATATATCAATCCCTCTTGCAGATACTCAAAACTCCAGGATTCCCCCAATCCCACAACTGAGCTCCCTGGAGTGGATTCATCGAGGAAAATCTGACCACCTCATCAACATCACTACAGAGGTCTGGAAGGAGTGTAAAACCACTTAATTCTATCCAAATTGAGCGGGGAAGAATGATGTGACATTTAGCAGGAGCATGGCTGCTTCTTTTGTCCACCCTCTCCCTCCCTTTTCTTCTAGTCTTTTACGCTTCAGTTGTGTCTCAAATGCTCAGTCAACAATACGTTAAATAAAGCCTTACTACCCGTCATCTGAGTGTTTTTCACTTCACAAAATATAAACGATCGGTATAAACACTTTTCTTCATTTGAATTTTGATGAGCCTTTTTATTCTATTTTGTGAATATACACTGAGTTTTGATTTTGTGTAATCTGTAGGAAGTCTCCAGCGTAGTTTCGGTTCGTCTCAGGAATAACCTTTGGTAATTTGTCGCTTTAGAAAAAATATATATTTTTAAAATATCCTTAAATTTTGACAATGGCTTAAAAGAAAATGTTGAATTAAAGAGTCTAATTGCTAAAGTAATGATTTTAATCCGAGTCTCACAAAAAAGAAAATAATATTTGTTTTGCTTTGGGATAGGTTTTTTATTAATTCAATATAATTTCAAAATATCTTGGAATAGGTTTTTAAAAGAGCCAAATCGAATGAGATTAATTACATTCATTTTTGATCCTTAATTGTGAACCATATGTGTTTCAGCCGTTATTTCAAATTCTTTAAAAAGGTATGAAAAATGACATATTTTTAGCTTCTATGTAAAATTCAACGAAATATTTTTTCACCATACAAACATATTTTGATTCATGGGAAAGACCAAAAATATGTTGTTTTCAAATAATTTTATCTTTGAAAACATGTGCTTTGACAATACTTTTTTTGTTTACTTGCTAATAATGTGTTTTTTCCAATCAATACTATTAAAAAAAACATAAGATCATAAGTTAATGCATAATACTAGAGGCATATATACACTCAGAGAGTTTCAAACCTCCGCGATCCCCACCTAATATCACTTAACAGAATTACATCCAATCATATATGTCTACATAAGTAGGTGTGTTTATGAAAATATGAGTGAGGAGAAGCAAAGAAATTATAAAGAAATAAACACTCAAGAGTGTGTACCTCCCCCGATCCCCACCCAAGGTATATAGAATACAAGGTATGTTACATTTAGAATTTTTACTTAATAAACTTTTATAAATCCCCGGCGTGCTCTCAGTCGTCATTGGTCCGACTTCATCTGCCGTGCTAGCTGGGGATATTTTTTAAATTTCCTTATAATTAAATATCAAGATGATTTACAAACAAAAATCACTAATATTTTAAAAGGAATATTTCAATTGTCATTTATTTAATCTGAAAGAATCGAAAATCATGCATTTTTGGAAGAATTATCGCTTATTAAAGGATGATTATAATAATGCTATGTAGAAAAGAAAGGAATAAAAGCTATAAACTCTCCAGTGATGTAATTGTAATAAATAAAGTAAATAATGTGAAGAAGTGATATGACATAGTTGGATATGTGTTTATATCACCTTCTTTTTCTATTCCGCAAATCATGAAATATATGATACAGCAATTTATTTCAACTACAATAAGGACATCTACCTTTTATGGACAAAATAAATTAACTCACATAGAAACTTCTCAAATAACAGTTTAATAATTTGATGTTAAGGATTTAATATAAGACATCTATTTTTTTGTTCTTATTAAATAGTTTAATGGAGTATTATATATTATTATTTAAAATTTATAAACAAGATTAATAAAAAAGTAAAAGTCTGAATAGAAGAAATATTGATGAATTAAAATAAAATTGATATTGAGCAATTGAAATCAAACTAATATCCATCAATTTATTTACAAACAATACTTGATTTAACTTAATATTAACAAACCTCTTTTAAATAAAATGCCTTAGAGACATTCAGATTGTATTATTGTAGAACATAATGAGAAACCTTTGTCGGGATTTATGTGGGAGTAGGGTCTTAGAATATTTTTATAAAACTCTCTTGCATAAGGAATTTATGATAACGTTTTTGTAAAAGGAATAATTGACACTATAAGTTCCAAGCACACCTCGAGTGTAAAATGAGACAATTCAATCACTTTGTTTTGTCGCAAGGATCGGGTTATTATAATAGGAAAAAAACTTCTGCGGAAGTATCCATGAACTCCTATAAATATTTTCTTTTTTTAACTTTTACAAGTTCTAACATTTTACATCGATATATATTCCTACTTTTGAATAGTAAACTTCACTTTTGTATAAAACGCATTTTAAAGGAAACTAATGACTTTTGATTTATATAAAATTGACCCATGTTTCACATGTCCTACGGTAAGGAAAGGTTTCGTTAAGAATATACAATAACATCAGTCGTTGATTCCTGGACTCATTACTATCGAGGATTTCGACTGGAGTGGTGGTAATGTGTCTAAACTCTTGAACACGCCGTGACGTAGCTTCAAATCAAGCATGGAGCAAGGAATGGAACCCACGGAGGAAATGACTCCCCAGAGCCTATCAAAGAGGATGATGTGTTGGAGACAGACGGACAGACCCTGAAGGACATTACCCCCCCCCCCCCCTCCTCCTAAAGGCTGGTTGGCTGGCTTATTCCGTCTGCATCAAAGAAGATGACGTGTCGGACACCCCGGAGGGAGGGAGGAATGGACTCCCGTGAGAGAGAGAGAGAGTCATTGCCCTTGTCCTGTCGTCCTACTAGCATATTCTATCAGGGAGTATCCTATTCAAGTGAAGACATCCAACAACACAATCCTTTCACCAGCCACAAATCACAATGATACACATCATTCATTTATGAGACGCGCAGTTGTCTACCCACCGATCCGCCGCCGTCCTCTATTCCGGGGGGGGGGGGGGTCCACCTGCCCTACATCCACTCATCCTGAAACAGAGAACCATTTCAATAGTAGCCGCCGGGCATGCCATGAAGATACCACACAAGCGACCCTGCATAGAACTGGGGAGAGACTCCCATCCCCCACACACTCAAGAAGGCGGACCGAACACCACCACGCCCTCGCCTGCATTGGTCTCACTCTTCACGTCACTCTAAATCCATACTTGGGAGCTAAGCAAAGACTTTCCAACACCCTCAGGTGGAAGCCATCTCCCCCATGGGGCCCGAGTCCTCTACGGAGCGCTATGGCATCCGCTCCACCAAGGACAACCTCCTCCAGATAATTTCAATGTGGACAGGGACATCGCAAAGGCCGAGTCACAAATCGTTAAGCTAACCCTTCCCAATAAGCATTCCATATACAATCAGCCCTCCGGGAACACCGCCTGGGCACCCGACGGGCCATCTGCTAGAGACAGACATCGAGCAACTTTAAGAACAAAAGCTGGATTTATTTTTTCTATACTTCAGTCCTTGTATGTCAATAATGGATCTGAATCGAAAAAGTCCTGAAAATTTTGAAATCCATTTAGCTCTGAATTTATCACTAACTTTGAAAAATGAATACCATATTCGGAATCAGTGGATAAAACTCTATAAGAATTAGTGAAAATTAGTCCGACCTAAATTTTTTAGTTGATTTTTGTTGACCTGTGTTATTTATTGTTAATATTATCCAAATGCGTTTTTAGCGAGGAGGACATCGCATTTAATAAACAACACACACAGTTTGATAAAATATAGCAAATATATTTTTTCAAATATTCCTATATCAATTTCATCAACCAATATAGTATTTCCTCTGCACAAGTAACCTGTCTAAATTAAATTATCATATTAAATAAAGACAGGCTTGTGAACGGAACGCAAAAAAAGAGTTTTGCGTTCAGCGTTCAATTTTTCAAAACATTTTTAATGTAGTTTTTATTTTTAATTGGAAAGGAATTTTTCGAAATACTCTTTTCTAAAAAAAGTCATCACTTTTTATCGGAAATTCTTTTCTAAAAAAAGTCGTCACTTTTTTGGAGATTATTTTCTAAAAAAACGTCGTCACTTTTTTTGGAATTTCTTTTTTAAAAAAACGTCATCATTTATTTTCTAAAAAAACGTCGTCACTTGGTTTAGAGATTATTTTCTTTTAAAAAAATGTCATCACTTCTTTTCTACAAAAAGTCGTCACTTTGTTTGGAGATTATTTTCTAAAAAAACGTCGTCACTTATTTGGGAAATTCTTTTCTAAAAAATACCCTCTGATGTTGTGAATATAGACGTTCTGTGGACCCCAGGTTGGGAACCCCTGGGTTAGATCCAGTCAACAAATTTATATCATTTGAAAATCGGTTCGGGCTCATTTTTATTATAAAAACCCTAAATAGTACTTTCACTTTTCAAAATTACACAATGTAATTTTTATAAATATTTGAACGCTAACGGAACGCTGAACGCAAAAACATTGAACAGAACACTGAACGGAACGCTATTTTTTATAACGCTGAACGCAAAAAAAACTGAACGCACACAAGCCTGGATAAAGACCATATATATATATACAGGCTTGCACGCGTTCCACTTTTTTCCCGTTCCGTTCAATTCTTTCCGTTCCGCGGAACGCCGTTCAATTTTGCGTTCCGTTCAAAAATTGGATTTCAAAAAATTTCTCATAAGAAGGCTCTGTACTTTTCACTGCATCCTCGTAAGTATCGGGTATAAATTTTAAACCAGGCTTTAATAGTTTCGGCTTGAAGTTAGTTACCACAATTAAAGTTCCAAAAACTTTACAAACTTCGATAATATTTAAGATATAAAATTTTGAACCAGAGGCTCGGCCCGAAAAATTAACATATTTTTTTACCCCGACCGAAAAATGTTACAATATGAAAAGTCAAACATGTAAAAATCCCACCCACATATGGTCCACCGAATTTCTCGGTCTATACTACTCATAATTATTGCGTTATCTGAGAATAATTATGAAAAGTTTATTTATTTACAATCTAAAGAATAACATTAGTTTATAAATTACACTATTTATTTACTGCCAAAAGGAGCTGTTTTGTCTTGTCCTTCGCAATAAAAGTTTAGATTTGGAGAAGAGTCTCTCCAAACTGGCACTGGGAAGTATAACATTATATGGAATGAAAATCTTTTTAATCCTTTTATAAGCAATAATTGATTCCATTGCCTCAGACTCAAGCGGTCAACCTCCTGCTTAGCTGAGTCAGTCTTCTTCGGCCTCTTGGCAAAGAAATTGCCTTTTTCTTCCGCTGCTGGTTCTTGCAAAAGTTGACTAAAAGGAAAATCTCCTAGTTCTTCGGCCTCTTCAAGTAAATAATTCTTTGCTAACTGTTGCTTTGCGATGTCTAAAAAGCCTACTTTGAACTCACGGAGATATGCTGAAGCAATTAGCATCTCCCTACGTTCAAAGTAGGCTCCAAATCTTCGTTTGATCCCAAAGAGAGTGCATCAATTTACACCCTACACCTGGACGCAGCTTCCCTCTCCTTAGTTTGGAGGTCAGAACGATAATGATCGAAAGGGATAAAGAGTGAAATAAATAAAGTTCTGTTAGTAACTAAATAATTAAATATATTGACCGACAACAAACCTGATAAAATTATATAATACATACTAAAATCGAGGTTGGGTGATTTCCTCTCGAATATTATTTGAACGGAACGCAAAAAGACAAATTTTAGCGTTCCGTTCATCGTTCCGTTAATTTTTTTCCGTTCCGTTCATCGTTCCGTTCAATTTATTCCGTTCCGCGGAACGCCGTTCAATTTTACGTTCCGTTCACAACCCTGTATATATATATATATATATATATATATATAATATAAATTGATAATAAGACTGTAAAAATTATATATTCTTAATTACCATTCATCTTGCCTTACCGACCTCGAACTCGTTATAGATATTAACTCAACTAACTTTAAGAACATTTTCTCAGTTTATTTTCACTTTTCCTTTAGAAAATAATAAAGACTAACCAGCTTATAGAAATTTGAACTCTAATAAAAACAATATAGCAGAACAATAAAGTTTGATATGGTCTACACCAAATAATCATTTTTTTGATTTACTAAGTTTAGCCTTGTATTTGATACAATTAGCAGTTACTTAGTGCCCTATTACAAATACATTTAAATATTGATAAACTTATAATTCAAACAAATCATTATAAAACAATATCTATACAGTTGTTTATTATCTGGAGAACCCTCCCCCTCCTCCGGTTACAATGGATCCCTAAATTCTCCAGATTTCCACCACTCTGTATCCCCAAAACAATCACAGGATCCCTTCAGTTCTTTGTATGCTAGGGCACTTGCTCCACGACTGATCACCACGATAGCCCTATCAGAAGGAAGCTGTTCTCAATCCCAGACGATGGTCAGAGCTCAGGGAAGAGTGCTGCACTTTGAATGAGGACGGAGTTCATTGGACCTCAAATTTATTTTGCATCCTATATTTTCTTACTCGCTCTTATTTATAGTTTTTTTGCTTTTATCTCTATCAGTATACTCTTTCTCAAAGAACTAAATATACTCAGTTAGTTGATCTATACATTGATCCTTGTGTATTTTTGGGATCTGTGGTCAACTAAAATCCATACCCGAGGTTTCTTCATACAACCAAAACCTCATTTTATTTTTAGAAGTAAAGTGTGAAGATGGATACTCGCTTATTGTTCTATATGAAGCTGTAACTTAAGGGAGCCTTCCATGGCTCTCTGAGACCTTAATTACACTTATAGTTGAATCCAGGACAAAGCGTCCCATTACAAACTTCATCGAATGTTTACTGAAATCAAAATATAAAAGGATGCATTCCTGATCAGCGTCGTCGTTTGTTTAAAAATGACCATAAATTTATACGTTTTTTAATATATTTTTATACGTAATTGTTCATATCCCTTTCGATTTTTTAAAAGTTAATGAGCTTTGAAAATCATTCATCCGTAATTCAAATTAATCAGAATAAGCAACAACTAAATTTATTTTCTTGAATTTTGATGAACCTCACTAGGCTCTTGAACTTCATATCACTCTATTGTGCTGGATAATGCAGAGTAAATAATATTTTATCATGCAATTAAATCAATGTACTCATTATAATTAAAATAGTCACATGTAAAGTATACTGTTTATTTAAAAAATAATATAATAGGTGAATATTATAAATAACACATTTTAATAAGAATGTAAGTTACGGGCTACATATAATAAATATTATCGGATACGTTGCACCCGCCTATCATTAATATTTTTTAAATTTCTTTTTGACCGGATGGTACCCACCACTTCGAATGTCAATTAATTTTTAGGGGAAATGGTAACTCATTTTTAAAAATACAAATGAATTTCCATATATTCTAATATTTATATAATTAATTATTTGGAGGGCGTTGTGATATCCCTCGATGTTTTTTGTCCGAATGAGACCTCTTTGTGTCGTGGTATGCGAATTCTAAAGCGAGATCGGAAATGTAAGAGCGACCCTTCGACGTATCCAGATAAGCGACAGTGGAGAGATGTCGTTCGGTAAAGGTGATCAGAGAGGTCCATAATTGAGGCTCCTGCGTTAACATTAAAAAATTCCGTTTGAACCTGATAAGAGGAAGTCGGGTGTAGATGAAATGTGGACGAAGTCGGGTTCCCAGGCGGTATTCCTGCTATTTGCACAGCTCAAGAAAGATCTTATTTTTTGGAGGCTTCTTGAAGTACTCCAGCAACTGCTTCTTGGAATAGACATGGCTGGAAGAAGATGCGTGAGTAGTTATAATACGAATAATATAATAATATGGCCATCGACGCCTCACTTTGTCTTGTTTTGGTGATAACACGCCATGTCCAAGGGATGCATATTCGGTAGGATTAGCTTGGCGATTTGGGACTCGGCCTTTGTGATGCCCCTGTCCACTTGGGTAATTTTATGGAGGAGCGGATGTCATCACGCTCAGCATAGAGCTCAAGCACCATGGGGGAGACAACCTCTAACTGAGGGTGTTAGAAAGTATGTTTAGTTCGAGCATGGATTCAGAATGATGTGAAGAGTGAGGCCAATGAAGGTAAGGGCGTAGTGGTGTTTGGTCTGACTTCTTGAGTGTGTAGGGAATGGGAGTCTCCCAGGTTCATGCAGGGTCGCTTATGTGGTACCTTCATAGCATGCACGGCGGCTACTGTTGAATGGTGCTCTGTTTCAGGAGGAGTGGATGGAGGACAGGTGGATCCCCCTCCTCGAGATAGAAGACGACGGCAGATAGGCTAGTAGGACGACAGGACAGGACTCTCTCTCTCTCTCACGGAAGTCCATTCCTCCCTCCCTCCCTCCGGGGGTCCAACACGTCATCTTCTTTGATGCAGACGGAATAAGCCAGCCAACCAGCCTTAAGGAGGAGGGGGGGGGGGGGGGGTAATGTCCTTCAGGGTCTGTCCGTCTGTCTCCAACACATCATCCTCTTTGATAGACTCTGGGGAGTCATTTCCTCCGTGGGTTCCATTCCTTGCTCCATGATTGATCCGAAGCTACGTTGCGGCGTGTTCAAGAGTTTAGACACATTACCGCCACTCCAGTCGAAATCCTCGATAGTAATGAGTCCAGGAATCAACGACTGATGTTATTGTTTATTCTTAACGAAACCTTTCCTTACCGTACTTTTGTTCTTAATTGGTCAATGTCTTTTTATAACAAAATGTCGTAGTTTCCCAGGCGTGTTACCAAAGGACTGATTATATTCAAAATGTTAGTGGTAAAAGTTCTTAAAGATTTGTAACTCGGAGTTTGGATGTTCCTGCCACATGAATTATCTTGGGAGGTTTTCCTTGGTGGAGCGTTATGCCCAGCGCTTTGAGAAAACTCGGGGCATCACGGGGAGATGAGATTAACATGATGGTTGGAATCTTTGCTAGCTCCCATTATGGATTTAGAGTGACGTGAGATAAGATCAATGTTATTTGAAGAATGGTGGTCTTCGGTCCCCCTTCTTGATATGTGGAGGATGGGAGTAAATCAAAAAGTTCTATGCAGGTCGCTTGTGTGGTATCTTCATTGCATGCCCGGCCGCTACTTTTGAAATGGTTCTCTGTTTCCGGATGATGGATGTAGGGCAGGTGCCCCCCCCCCCCGGAATAGAGACGGCGGTGGATCGGTGGTGTAACAACTGCGCGTCTCATAATGATATGTGTTCTCATTGTGATTTGTGGCTGCTGATAAAGTATTGTGTTTTTGGATGTCTTCACTTGAATAGATACTCCCTGATAGAATATGCTAGTAGGACGAACAGGACAGGGCAATGGCTCTCTCTCGCTCTCACGGGAGTCCATTCCTCCCTCCCTTCGGGTGTCCGACACGTCATCTTCTTTGATGCAGACGGAATAAGCCAGCCAACCACCTTTAGGAGGAGGGGGGGGGGGGGGTGTAATGTCCTTCAGGGTCTGTCCGTCTGTCTCCAACACATCATCCTCTTTGATAGACTCTGGGGAGTCATTTCCTCCGTGGGTTCCATTCCTTGCTCCATGATTGATCCGAAGCTACGTTGCGGCGTGTTCAAGAGTTTAGACACATTACCGCCACTCCAGTCGAATCCTCGATAGTATGAGTCCAGGAAATCAACGACTGATGTTATTGTTTATTCTTACGAACCTTTCCTTACCGTAGGACATATTAAACATGGTCAATTTTATATAAATCAAAAGTCATTAGTTTCCTTTAAAATGCGTTTTTAAACAAAAGTGACGTTTACTATTCAAAAGTAGGAATATATATCGATGTAAAATGTTAGAACTTGTAAAAGTTAAAAAAGAAAATATTTATAGGAGTTCATGGATATTTCCGCAGAAGTTTTTTTTTTCTTTAAAGCCCAAATTGAAGTTGCAGATTTTTGGAAAAAATTGAGGGCATCTCGCGGCCTTTGAGATTAACAATGGTTGATAATCTCAAGGATTTTTCTGCATTGAAAGCATTAAACAGCCACGGAGTCATAAAGATCAAGTTATTTTGTAAGAATACCATTCTTTCATGTCCCTTTTTTAATATTGATGGAGGTTTCGTGACTGAAAGTAAATCAAAAAAATATGATCATAAAAGAGACTATGACATCATCGGTACATTCTTTTTTATTAAGTGTCCGCGCCACTTTTTAAATATCACATACCTTATATTCTATCATAGAATACTAGACACATGGAAAGGAAGATAAAAAAACACACGCCTAATTTTCAACAGCATGCGGGCTTCATTTTTAGTATTGCTTAGTCATCACATCGTGTATACGTGCTTGATCTTGCTCCAATAGACAATCATGGTGAACATGTGTTGCGCCCCTGGATGCAAGCAGGGATACAAGAGCACCCCAAAAGATCCTTCGGTGACTTTTCACACGTTCCCCAAGAAGGACTCCATCCTTTCGGAGTGGATCAAAGCCATTCCTAGGGATACATCTAATTAGACACCAACATCGAGTTCAAGAATATGTAGTCTCCATTTCCTTCATTCGGACTTCGTAACAGCTTCTGAGGATCCTACTCGAAATATAGGGAGAACCCTCCAAAAAGGTATGGACTTATTTTGGCTTGCTTTTTATATTTTTTATTAATTGAACTTTTGTTAATTTCTAGACGTTTGAAGGATGGTGTCATTCCCTCAAAATGGCCTAATCTCCCCACTTATCTCTCCTCGAAAAGGCAACTCCCGAGGCCAACGCAAGCAGCTACCACTAGCAAGAGAAGTGTCCTCATCAATGAGAGACAAGAGGCTCTCCGTAAAGAACTCTCCATGAAGGAATCCGTCAAGACTGCCCAGGAACTTTATCATAAGTTGACATCAGAGACTTTGCCTTCGGGATTCACTCTACTTCAACTTCCAAAGGTGTCACTTGTGAAGATGGTTTCAACAGAGAACGGAATGGACATTTCTTTAAGTTTGGAAGTTGATGAAGATCTATCCTTTCAAATGTATCACCGTCACTCCCTTCTGGAAAAGAGCTTAGTATCCCACTGTATGACGTCGATTAAAAGATCCGTTCAATCACTGAGGCTCTTAATATAGCTGCTTATTTGGGGTCGAGGGATCAACTTCCGGACAAAGAAATGTTCGAGGATATTCGTGCTCGGCTTGAGAGATACATAAACTCGGCTGAATTAGAAGAAGTTCATTATTCAAAGCTCTCATTCATTTTTGAGCAAATGAATCTTCTTTTCAAACCGCGAAGTGGAAGAAGATATTCTCCTGGACTCCTTTCTTCTTGTTTGATGTGGCAAAATATCAATTCCGGCCTCTATGAACAACTTCATTCCTCTAATGCAATGTCGCTTCCCTCTCCAAGATACCTGAGATCAATTGCATGCTCTGTTACTGTGGAAGCAGGACTATCATCATCGACAATCCGATACCTCCAATCACGAATCCAAGACCTTTGCACAAGAGAAAAAAAACGTCACATTGATCATTGATGAAGTTTACTCTGCTCAACGAATTGAATTCGTCAGAGGAAAGTTTCTGGGCAACGAAAATAATCAGGCCACGAAGACCGTTCTCACATTTATGATCAAACCGGCTGGTGGGAAATACATGGACGTCGTCGCACTAGTTCCAGTAGTGAACTTAACAGCTGAACTATTATTTAATCAGTATACACGGATCATGAAAACCCTTTGGGAAATCGACTTCACCGTCGTGGCCTTGTCTGTTGATAATCACACCGTAAATAGAAGATTTTACACCCAATTTCTATGTGAAGATAATCTACAGACATGGATTCTTCACCCCCACGACAGTTCCAAACGCGCTCATCTCCTCATCGATTCAGTCCACAATTTCAAAAATATTTACATAAATGGGTGGTCATCTTAAAAAAATAAGTCAAATAATTTTCAATGTCTGCAGTAAAAATTTGGTTGCTCAATTAAACGACGAGATTCATGATCAATGTCGCAAAAGAGCAGCCAACAAATTGAATCTTAAGGAAAGAAAGATTGCTAAGCTCCTTTCAAAAGCTTAATTATTTTATTGAACTTTTTTGGTGTCCTTTTATATGTATGTATGTACTAATGTATTAATAAACTATTATGCATATTGGTTCCCGACTCATTTATTTCATTTACATATAAATTTAAACCTTCATCAAAGTATTAAAACAGTTCAATTTATTTTAATATTTAACATATATACGTTCAATAAAGGAAGAATAAATGCCCGCATCATGTTGTGTAAAATTCTTTCTTCCTTCCATGTGTCTAGTATTCTATGATTCTATATACCTTGCCCACAACATTCCTATTCAAACATTCTCCCTTTCACACGCCCGATTTTCTATCTCTAATCATTGTTTCCTCTCTGTTAGCTCATTTTGCATATTAAAAAAGCACTCAGAGATGGGAAAGACGGAAGAAGTTTAAGCTACGTCACTAGGTTAACATAGTCCTGAGCTGAGATATATAATAATACGTCAATGAATATTTTTTTTAGCGTTTGTTCTTTCCTACTCCCTGAATAGAGACCCCATTTCATTTAGTATTTTGCTCATTTTGCATATTAAAAAAGCACTCTAAGATGGAAGACGGAAGAAGTTTAAGCTACGTCACTGGGTTAACATAGTCCTGAGCTGATATATGAACAATAATACGTCAATGAATATTTTTTTAGCGTTTGTTCTTTCCTACTCCCTGAATAGAGACCCCATTTTCTTATTATTAGTATTTTGCTCATTTTGCATATTAAAAAGCACTTAGAGATGCCAAAATTTAATCACTTGTTACTGTTGGCATTTCCAACAACTCCACAAAGTTCATTTGAATCCGTTCAGTACTTTTGAGTTATCCTGCTGACAAACAAACCAACAAACACCAGTGAAAACTAGAGGCATATATACACTCAAAGAGTGCAAACCTCCGCCGATCCCCACCTAATGAATCACTAACAGAATTACAATCCAATCATATATGTCTACATAAGTAGGTGTGTTTGGTGAATAATGAGTGAGGAGAGCAAAGAAAATAATAAAAGAAATATATACACTCAGAGAGTGTGTACCTCCGCCGATCCCCACAACATTCCTATTCAAACATTCTCCCTTTCACACGCCCGATTTTCTATCTCTAATCATTGTTTCCTCTCTGTTAGCTCATTTTGCATATTAAAAAAGCACTCAGAGATGGGAAGACGGAAGAAGTTTAAGCTACGTCACTGGGTTAACATAGTCCTGAGCTGATATATGAACAATAATACGTCAATGAATATTTTTTTAGCGTTTGTTCTTTCCTACTCCCTGAATAGAGACCCCATTACATTATTATTATTAGTAGTATTTTGCATATTAAAAAAGCACTTAGAGATGCCAAAATTTAATCACTAATTACTTTTAGCATTTCCAACAACCCCACAAAGTTTCATTCGAATCCGTTCAGTACTTTTTGAGTTATCCTGCTGACTAACAAACCAACAAACAAACGCCAGTGAAAACAATACCTCCTTCGGCGGAGGTAACTAGAGGCATGTATACACTCAGAGAGTGTGTACCTCCGCCGATCCCCACAACATTCCCATTCAAACATTCTCCCTTTCACACGCCCGATTTTCTATCTCTAATCATTGTTAACTCTCTGTTAGCTCATTTTGCATATTAAAAAATCACTCAGAGATGGGAAGACGGAAGAAGTTTAAGCTACGTCACTGGGTCAACATAGTCCTGAGCTGATAAATGAACAATAATACGTCAATGAATATTTTTTTAGCGTTTGTTCTTTCCTACTCCCTGAATAGAGACCCCATTTCATTATTATTAGTAGTAGTATTTTGCTCATTTTGCATATTAAAAAAGCACTTAGAGATACCAAAATTTAATTACTTGTTCCTTTTGGCATTTCCAACAACTCCACAAGTTTTCATTCGAATCTGTTCAGTACTTTTTGAGTTATCCTGCTGACAAACAAATAAACAAACCAACAAACGCCACTGAAAACAATACCTCCTTCGGCGGAGGTAATGAATATATATATATATATATATATATATATATATATAACCTGAACACTGCACTCCACTAATCTTCTTTTCAAATCAACTTAAAGATGAGTCTCCTCGAGAACCGAGGTTTCGAATACTCAAGGGTATCCAAATCTTTGTTTTTATCACTCCTTGAAGTTCTTCCTCCTCGTGGAATTAGAGTTCGGTTCATCAGATTGTTCATCATTATTTGTAGAACGCTCCTCTATATTTTTCGTCGAGGCTTTTTCATAATGTAAAGTCTTTACCCTTTTTTGATCACAGTGTTGTTTCATATGGCCTAAATTAAAGCACTTTTGGCACTGCAATTTTACACCCTGAAATCTTAAGTTTATCAAATACCCCTGAAAAGGTATTATCTGTGGGATACATGAGGGATCAGTAAATATTTCTACCATATATACGATATATATATATATATATATATATATATATATATATATATATATATATATATATATATATATATGTATCTTTATATCCCATTAATTTGCAACTTTTTATTTTCAAGGAGATACTTTACTTCATTGCTATGATAAAGGGAAATCCTTTTGTTGCTTTTTTCTCCCTATGAGTAACTCACTCCCCCCAAAAAAGAAGAGCCATGAGGCTTTTTCTCTCTTTCCCCTTCCTCAGACCTGTTGATTTGTCCCACCCTTCTCTCCTCCATAAGAATAATTCCCTAAAGAATTTAAGCATTATATCCTCGTGCTGGAAGCCGAGCAGCTTGTTGCAAAGAAAGAGAAAGAAAGAGACGCTTGAAAGCAAGGTGAGTGTTTCTATTGGCAAGCATTCGCTCAGGTTGTCTAGGCTGGCTTCAAAGCACCATCTCTTGGCATGACGTCATAGCGGAGAAAGTGATATTTGGTTACAAAATCATAAACATATATATATACACATATATATATATATATATATATATATATATATATATATATATATATATATATATATTTTTTTTTGATCAAGAGATCAAGATTTTTCATGGTCACCTTATTAATGAATCAGCAATATTTATCACAATGTGGAAAAGCCGTATATATAATAATAAAATTTAACTTGTATGTTTCAAAATCAAAGGTTTGTTGGGAGACATCAGTGTTCTCCAAATATATCTTTCACCATATGAAGCTTTTTCCATGCTACCACAAGTAAACATTTCGTATCAAATTAAGTATAATATACTATTTTCTTAGAATAATAGAGTCAAACATTTTAAAGTTTATATCTTTGATAGATAACTTTTTAGCATTTCAAATAAATCATAATAAATTATTCAGAATGTTGGTTTTATAAGTCATATTATATATTATAACTTTGCACAACAATTAATAGATACCCATGAAGAAATATAAATCCAATACTATCATATGTCTTGAATTGTCGTTGATAGACCTCAACCGGCTCATACTAGATTATGCTCTGGGTTATTGAAACTGATCAAGTAATAAAATGAATATTTGTTAAATAATCCATCCTTTTAATTAATTTATTAGGTTGGTAAGTTTG
Source organism: Caligus rogercresseyi (assembly GCA_013387185.1). Taxonomy (NCBI): domain Eukaryota; kingdom Metazoa; phylum Arthropoda; class Copepoda; order Siphonostomatoida; family Caligidae; genus Caligus; species Caligus rogercresseyi. Next base: position 3,626,456 of record CP045901.1, on the reverse strand, counting down.
TTTTTAATGTGCTCTATAGTTATTATTTCCTTTTTCCTTTATTACGTCATTGATTCATTCAACTATGTATTTTATTTTTCTTATGGATGGTTGTTTCTTGTATATATATACATAAATGTAAAGAATGTGCTGTGCTCTTTAGAGAGAGCCTTCTTTGAGCGCATAAGAAAAGAGAGAGAGACTGAATATTATATTTCGTTGGAGGTATTCCATCAGCAAGGTGATAATCCTCCTTTTTTTGCCTTCTTTTGGTACAACCTAGTACAATTTATATATACATATACAACACAGACTTTGCACAATAGTAGTTTGCCTCCTATAATAGAACAACTTTTCTTCTTCTCCTTCTCCAAATGAAAAAAAAGTTACCAAGTTAAGAAACTTAGTAGTACTCTACGCTTTAATTTGTGAATGGCTGCTGTCCGAGGTAGAGGCTCCAATTTTATTTATATGTGCAAGGAACTAAATAATCATAATATATATTTTTAGTATCATAACCACAAAAATACGGAAATATTTTTTAAAATTGAATTAGAGACGTGAACTCGTGAATTACTATACATTTAATACTTTAAAAAACCTCTTCAGATATTATAGGTAAGTAGAATAACTTTTAATAATACTTCATTATTATGTTATATGATGTTATTAAACGTTCTAATATATATTTGTAGTCAGTTTGGAGATATGAGTGTATATTGAGAATGACAGGATATAAACGTCATGTAAGGTTAAGATTCTAAAAAAAAATGTTTAAAATATATATATAGATTATGGGTTTTTGAACTTGAATGGATGTATAAGGTTCACTATTGATGATATAAATAAAAATAGTATTTTCCATAGTCATTGCCTTTTCCCATGTATTGTTTTTTTTTAAATAAAACGCTACGCTGTCAAAACATGTGCTTTTATCATTTTTTGACATCTATTTCATTTTTCTTTGAATACTACTAGTATTGCCCAACAAGCTTACTCCTTTGACGCTGTTAGACTCGGAGATAAATAAATGTAAAATACATATTTTATATAAAAAACAAGGTTAAAGTTCGTTTATTTTTTCTTACGAAATATATAAAATTATTTAAATAATATTTTTCATTCAATTATGAAATTATTATTGTATTAAAAAACATATTTAAGAGTCTTTTATTTCAATCCTTTTTATTGAAATATCAAATGTACATACAATTCTAGGTTTTAAAAGGGGTATATGATATATATATATATATATGACGATATATATGGTTTTGATCGATTGAAATCCATTTATAGGTCGTCAAAACGTATTTGAAGACTACTTGCATCGGCTAATATATTGGTGTTGATAACAACTGTGACTTTATTATGCATGTGATCAAAGAAAGTTTAAAATAAGACCTTAAGCAGATCATACTATTCACTCACGTAATGTTTTATGTATAAAAAGATGTGACTCAAATGAGTTAAGTCACTTGCATATTTATATTTTACTTTAAGTCCAATGAGTTATTAAATCAATGTAGGAATTTGAATTTTTTTGGTCAGTTTCAATACGCAAATTTGGTATATAATATAAACACCTTGTATTGCTTTTCTTTCCTTTGAACGGAGTTTTATCCCTGTCAATAATGTAATTTACTTTTTGCCAGTAATTTACAAACCATTTTGTTGATCTTTCTGATTCGATGGAATTGCATCCGAGTGGATATAAATAAACATTATATAACATCCATCGACCATAGGATCTTTCAATTGAGGTGGATCAAAAGAGGAAGGAATATAACCTTATTATACAACGACCCCTGTGATCATTAACAAACATATTTTGCCTTGCATCTTACGCATACACTATCAAAAAAAACAACTTTGGAGTATGAATATAATATATGCAAAACCCCGTCATTATTGTGTTCTTCATATATTCAAAGTGCAAACAGGGTGTTAAAAAATTATTCAATACTTGTTTAACAACAATAAGTTCAACATCAAAAAAGTATTAAATGTTTGTTAAACACATGTTTTTTAAAGAAAGAAAAAGCAATTACTTCTTGTCAAACTTTAGAGCAAAAGTTTTTTCTCATATTTTGTTAAAGAGTGTTTTTTGAGCAACAAGTTTTTTCTGCTTTTGAGGGGCAAAAAGGAACTGCTTTATGTGTATAGTAAGTTAATATTATCTGGTTTATTGGGTATTTAATGATACTAAAGAACTTAAGAGTCATTCTATATGTTTTATGCATTTATTGACGAAAAAAAACTCCAGTCATATGCCACCAACCAAGCGAAATGAGGTTTATATAATTTCAATGAATGATGATAAGATATAATATAATGAGGCTTTAAAATTATTTTATATCGAACTTTTTTATCGCTTTATTTCATTTAGATCGTATTTATACAAATAGGTTTTAACTTAATTGTACAATAAATATCAATTTATCTTTTTCAAAAACATATATGTTCTTGTTTAACTCATATTATTCCATTATTTAATGTCTATTTTTTACAATGAATAAATATGAATGGTAAAAAGAATGATATATTTAATTTATTAAAAATTATTATTTTTAAATATCCTCAAATATTCCAAGACATACATTCATCGTACTAAACAATGAATGCAATTGCAATAATTTATAAGAAGATCCATAATTAAGTATATATATATATATATTGTGTTATATATATATATATATAATATATATATATAATACATATATATATAGTACTTTTCTGTTTACAACAAAAGATGCCTCTTGTCAAATATTTAGAAGCAGTTCATTAAAAATGAACTGCAGACGGTTTTTGATAAAAAATTCTTTAATGGGTCATTTATTTCAAAACCATACATAATAAAAATATATAAATAATAAATAAAAGAGCAAGAGGGTTGTGATAATAAAATCATAATAAACATTGTAGTAACTTTTGTGTGTAACTTTAACATTCTTTCTTTAAGCTAGGTTGGTTTTTACTTTGTCATTTATTTTTCCCAAACACTAATGAGTTCTTACGCCAATTCTATATAGCAGTAAGCATTTACTTAACAGCAAGTACGAGGCCATTTTTTCCCCTTTAACTTGTTTATACAGTTTACAAAACCAACATTCATTAAAACCTCGCTATAAATTAAAAGGAGAATGTTAATGAAAATAAAACCAACGGCAGAATATAATATAAAAGAAAAGTTTATAACTTTGATATGAGTTATTAATGAACAATTCGTCATACTTTGAACTTACATATACAGAAAAATATTATGGGAAAGCCCTATACCTATGTCATTAATTTTACCTTTCTTCTTTAAAATGATATTATAAAAAAATAATTTACTTTTATTGGTTTTAAAGATTTGAACAATATCTACTATTTAATTCATTTAAAAAAATGAAGTAAAGAGACTCAGTTCATTACCAAGTTAAGCCCGAATACCTACATTAATTACCATCATTGTCCTAAGTAATCAGTTGTCATATTAGACTAAAATCATTAATATTTAGTGAGTGCTTATAATAGAAACCACTATCTAATTAATTCAAACTCTTTCCCAGTTCTATTGAACCAAAATACTTTGATTATGACAATAATTAAATACACAGTTTGTGAAACCAAAACTCTCCAAAATATCCAATCATACTTTCATACATTCATTCTATTTTTTTTAAATATTGCCGGAAGCTCGTTTTTCCTCACACTTCATTTAATTTTGAAGCATTATGGTATAAAACATTTGGTGTTTTGCAAAACCTTTTTCTAGAAGAAATTTTATAAAATGAAGAAAGAGCTTATCCTTAAAAATAAGTTGTTACTATTATATATTAGTTTATAGTTATATAATATACATATCAATCACTAATTGAATAAAAAGGTTGTTCTTGCAAACAAACGAAAAGGCATCCATCAGTATTCATTGAAAAGTTTTATCTAATGCAGAGGCCAATATTACTTCGCACTGGTTTAACTAAAAATATCGATGGTTGCACTTCGAACGGGCAATTTCTGCAGCAGCATCAGTCAAAGAAAATTTAACTTGTACCACCACGAAAACTTTTTGTCAGGATGTGAAGTCCCAAAGAGATTCCAGTAGAATTTCCTATTCGTTTATTAGCATTATGATATAATTTAAGCCCAACTTTGCTATAGTTTTATTTATATCGCCTCCATATATACGTTTTGTAGTATTAAATATCTGCATTTTATATAATTTAAAATCCTCCAAGCTCCGCTTGCCTTCAAGCTATAATCGAAATTATAGAACCTTTATCTTAAGCTCAACATGAAAGAGTATTTCTCGCATAGTTTTAATATTATTTTCTTGTAACGAGAGCCAATATGCGGGTTTAAAAGCTTCTCATCATACATGTACATTGGCTTATTACTATTTAAGTAAAATATTATTATTCTTTTAAACCAAATTTGATATACTGAATTAAAATGTTGAAAACCCCCGATTTTCTTTTGTTCTGGCAAGCACCCCCATAATTGATTTTTCATTTGATAACACTGTTTTTTTATTGGTTTACATCCGATAGTCAAAGATATTATCCAATTATAGCCAGATAATAAATAATATTTTTTATTGGGTAGGAGAGTTGATTCATTCAATTTATATAACTAGTTGGAACAGGAGGAACCCATTCAAGATTCGGAAATGACATGGATAGTGTCCATTGGAGAGCCACGCGCTTATTTTAAAAGGATGATATTCTGATTTTTTTGTCCAATCCCTCCTAACAGCTGCGAGTGAAACAATACTTGTTCACATCGTAACAACTGTTGTTTATCCTTATACTTCTTTTCTTTTTCCGACCTCAAGTGCAAAACCAAACACCACTTTTCTGATTCTAAGCATACTCAATCGTGGCACATGAAATGTAAGCACCAATTTAATTGAACACAAACATATTTTTTTCATGATCCTAAGAACAAATCCTGCAAAGTATATATTTTCTAATTATAAAATACTCTTTATATATATATATTATATACATATATATATCTCTTATTTGCCTTCTTAGTCCTCAAAATGATGAGTCGTATTACCTATAATGTTTAAAAAGCATTACAGTTTAAAAGTAAGTTTTTAAAAGTGGGCTATAAAAACGTTTTGTAAAAGTAGCAGCTTTTTATGTAATGATGAAATCATTGATTTTCTTCATTTAACTACGGAATATTCCTATTGTGTTAAAATCCTTACCAAATATCAAAAAGTTCATATATATATATATATATATATATATATTTATATATAATTATATTCTGTAAATTACAATAAAATATTTCTTTTTTTGCAAAAGACCCCTGAAGGTAGCTCACCTTGGAAATATCCAAAACAAAACATTATGATACTTGATTCAACATATATAAAAATGCAGCTGTACCTAAAGGTTCACCTTTGGGATTTATTTTACTTTCCTGGGGGCATTAGAACAGGTATTACACGACAACATCGAAGCAGAAATGCCATGATTGCGAAAGAAAACCTATGATGCCAACAAATAAGATTTGTGCAATAGCTTTATTCAGAGTTGGTTATGTTACTAGTTGGGAAAAATAATGTTTTCCCATCAACAATCTTTTATCAATGAATGTTTGGTCATATGAACCCATAAAAATCTATCTATTTTTGAAATTTTTTGGGTCTATTTAGAGAGAGAGAGAAGGCTTAGAAAATTCGAGAGAGATCTAAGAGATGGATAATAAATCAACCCATGAAGTATTTGTGCATGTTAGTACCAATGAAGGGAGATTCCATTGACTGAGAAAATGCCATTTAAAGTTGGCATTACATAATAACTTTTACTCCAAAATGCTTTTTCACTTTCATTTACAACAGATTAATTGAGTAATAACGTTATTTTGTATTGTTTTTTATACTCCTGCTTAAAAAAATATTTAATACCTTGTATTTTGCAGCAAAAAAGGAGGAATACAAACATTGTTGATATAATGATTTTTTGCTTATTACCTCCGCCGAAGGAGGATCATGTTTTCAGCTGGCGTTTGTTGGTTGTTTATTCGTTGTCAACAGATAACGCAAAAAGTACTGACCGGATTCGAATGAACTTTGTGGAGTTGTTTGGTGAAGCCAAAACTGAAAACCAAAAAACAAGTTTAAATTTTTGCATCTCTAAGTGCTTTTTAAATATGCACAATGAGCAAAATACGACTACTAATATCATGAATGGGGCTTTATTCAGTAGTAGAAATAACAAACGCTACAAAAATACTCATTGACGTATTAATTTCATATATCAGCTCAGGACTATGTAACCCAGTGACGTCGCTTAACTGCTTCCGTCTCCCATCTCTGAGTGCTTTTTAATATGCAAAATGAGCAAATACTAAATGAAATGGGTTCTCTATTCAGGGAGTAGAAAGAACCAACGCTAAAAAAATATTTCATTGACGTATATGTTCATATATCAGCTCAGACTATGTTAACCCAGTGAGGTAGCTTAAACTTCTCCCGTCTTCCCATCTCTGATGCTTTTTTAATATGCCAAATGAGCTAACAGAAGGACACAATGATTAGAGATATAAAATCGGGCGTGTGAAGGGAAAATGTTTTGAATAGGAATGTTTTGGGGATCGGCGGAGGTACACACTCTCTGAGTGTATATATTATTTTCTTGTGCTCTCTCCTCCTCTATTCCACCAAACACACCTACTTATGTAGAATATATGATTGGATTGTAATTCTGTTAAGTGTTCATTAGGGGGGATCGGCGGAGTTTGCACTCTCTAGTGTATATCGCCTCTAGTTTCACTGGCGTTGTTGTTTTTGTTTGTTTGTCAGCAGAATAACTCAAAAAGTACTGGAACGGATTCGAATGAAACTTTGTGGAGCTGTTGGAAATGCCACAAGAACAAGTGATATAATTTTGGCATCTCTAAGTGCTTTTTTTTAATATGCAAAATAGCAAATACTACTACTAATAATAATGAAATGGGTCTATTCAGGGAGTAGGAAAGAACAAACGCTAAACAAATATTCATTGACGTATTATGTTCATTTATCAGCTCAGGACTATGTTCCCAGTGACGTACTTAGCTTCTTCCTCTCCCGTCTCCCATAGACTTTTAACATTTGATTGTAATTCCGTTAAGTGATTCATTTGGTGGGTATCGGCGGAGGTATACACTCTCTGAGTGTATACATGCCTCCAGTTTTTATATGTGTTGGATAGTATCCTGTCTTTTTATAATATATATATATATATATATATATATAATTATATATATATAATTATATATATTGTATATATATATAATATATCACAAAACTTGTTTTGGAAGGATTCATTAGTATAATTTTTAGTCATTATATATAATTATAATTATACTTTTTATGCAATCCTTCAAGTCTTAATTTATAAATTTTTAAAAAAAATACTTTGACATTTGTAGGTAACACTTAGTAACAATAATACTAATATAATATTAACAAATTCTTTTTGTTCTAAACTTATCATAAACTTTTAAAAACCATTTCCTTATATCCATTTTTATGAGATACTTTGAATTCTACATAGTTTGAGTACACTATTTCATATGAAGTGATTATGAAGGGAACTAATTCAAAAGATGCATATTCAACCAGAGTAAAATAATATTTAAGACGAGGTAAAAGTGCTTCTTGGATTTATTCAAAGACTTAAGGAAAATAGGTATATAACATGTTTTTTCATTTTGAAATCATTTTGAGGAACTGCTTTCATATTAAAGAGCAATTTCATGGTTAATTACCTTTGAGAAGGGGCTTGAAATGTGATACTAAATGTAAATGATGTACCCTTGTGAATATATGTATATAGCTTTTATTGGATATCAGACATGAATCTGCTATTTCATGTATGCATACTGCTTGAAAAAGAGTAATTTTTTCCATTTTTGAACAAAGACCTTCAATATTGATCTATGTATTTTCTTCGATTTGGAATTACTTGAGTTTTTATTATTTTAGGATAATACAAAGGCAACATATATATATATATATATATATATATATATATATATAATATATATATATATAATAATTATATATATATATATATATATCGTTTAGAGGGATAATATAAAATATAAATTCAGTATAGAAGTTATAAATGCAAAACTGTTGCAATATGTGATTTTTTTAACTTTCTACTTTGATTTTTTTTGAATTTTATACAACATAGGTATTGCTTTTATAATAATAAACTGTATATAGGGTGCACCAGAAAATTTTGTGAATTATTACATATATAAATATATATTTTTATAGAATTTATTTTAATATGAAAAATTACACCGATGACATCACTACAAATAGTGGTGTGTTTTTTTTTTTCCATCCTACTATTTTCCAGGTTGGAAAATCCCGGGCAGCGCTGGGTAATATATATATTATTATTATTATATATATATATATATTATATATATATGTATATTAGGGCTGTTCTTATTTTTCAAAAGTTTGCAATGTTAGCAACATTGTGGATTTTCTGTTTCTTGGTGATAAAAGAAGACGACATACAAGTTTGAACAAAATCGGTCAACATTACGAGTCGCGCAACGAGGTCAAAGTTTTAAAATTTTTGTAAAAATATAGTTTTTCCGCAAATTTCTTCAAAATGGTGGACGTTACAGACTTCAATAATTATTATTAATTTAAAGGAAATCTATTTACTACCAGACGTATGTTTGATGTTTTTTAATAAAACAAAGTTTTCAGTAAAAACAAAGGAAAAATGGAGTGTGTATTGTTAGCTTATTTCATAGCTTTTTTGTATCAATTAACTTCACTCGCCTGTAGAAGATGACTTGTTCGCTTCAGAGTAAAATAGTACTTTTAAGTTTAGTAAAACTTTAGATGATAAATCCAAAAATGACCTTGGTTGCATTCTATCAATTCAGAATTCAGTACAATCTGAGTTTACATCATATGATTCAGAGCCTGTATTGACCTATAAGAAATCGATTATGAAAAAAAAAAAAATCATAATGTGTTTCTTAGATTTGCGTCAAGGTATCCTCTCAAAATTTTACTTTGTCTCTGACGCATTTATAATCCATTATATGCGTCATTTTGTACGCGAGATAGGCTTTTTTTAATGTACATATAACTCTCTACTTATTAAATTGACATGATTTAGTATACCAAAATATTAAGCTGGTTAACCAAGCTTTCATTTGATATGTTTGGTGTTCTAAAAATCGCTATACTTTAAGAGATAAAGCAAATACGTACTCTCCCCCAAAAATTGATCTTTTGATATGAGAATATACGATTACCATCTGGTAAGCTGTTAGTGTTACCTGGATAGAAAGAGAAAGAGAAGGAGGAGTATTTTGCCTCACTTCTCTCCCTTCTTTTTTTCTCTCCTTTGTTAATTTAATTATTATACTACCTATATAATATATCTTTTATAGCTCGTGGTTTGTAGTTGTAAATTTATTGATTTGGTCCTAATTCGATTAATAATCTGTCAGAAGAAAAAACAAAGAAAATATGTCGCAGTTAATAATTTATGATTATATACATTTTTGTATTTACATAACCAAAAAATGTTAAACATTGTTTTCATTCATGTTATGTTCATGTGCCTATTTGCAAAGAAAAATCATTTCTTTTATATTATTTTTAGCTCACGAAAAAGGTCGTTTCTATAGAGAAGCCAACTGAACCCTCTTCAATGAACGTTGATAATTCTATCAATTTATCTTTTTATAAACATTTTTAAGATGGGTTGTATTATCCCTACACCATAAATATTTCACTCACGATCAAAAAGTTCGTACTTAACGAGATAACGAATCCTCATCTTGCAAAAGAAAGTCAAGAATAATGAGGCATCCAGCCATGTTATTTTTTTAACAAATTTAAATATTTATTTAGAAATGACTATTTTATCTATACACTAAAGCAGAATGCTAATAATTCTCAAAATAAATAAACAAAAGATCTTAAAGTAGCTAAAAGCTATTAGTCGTGAATATTTTTGTTAATATAATATTTCAAAATCTCATGAACGAGGTCTTTATTTAATTATATACTATTTAATATAATAATAATAACGAAGTATGCAAAGGTATCTAAAAAGGACCAAGTTGTGGTCGGAATTACAAATAAATATTATAACGTTTTAATGGGCTAATTATATATTATATATAATTTATATAATTGTATATATATACATTTATATAATTGTATATATATACAGGGTGATTCACTTAAATTGAGACTCACATATTACAAACTACATACAATCTTTGTATTAAATTTTACACAAATAATTTTTAAACAAAAATGATAGCACAATGTGTAATTTACAAATGTATTTCATTAAATTTTCACATATCCTTCTTTGGCCTTCACTACAGCTTTGAACCTCCTCACGGTGGAGGCAACACAGGCAGAATCTCTTCTCAGCTCAGACCATGACTGAGGGTGGCTTTTGCCTTCTGAAGAGAGTCCTCAGCTGCACGGGGATGTCTTCCTTTTTTCAAGATAAAACCCGGTCATTCTGACTGTTGTGGGTGGCCTGGACCGTGAAAATCTTTGTCTGAGGAAGAGATTCCTGCCTGTGTTGCCTCCACCATGAGGAGGTTCAAAGCTGTAGTGAAGTCCAAAGGAGGATATGTGAAATTTATTGAAATACATTTTGTAAATTACACATTGTGCTATCATTTTTGTTTAAAAATTATTTATGTAAAATTAATACAAAGATTGTAGTTTGTAATATGTGAGTCTCAATTTAAGTGAATCACCCTGTATATATACATTATATATATGTATGTATATATATAAAAGATAATATAAATCGATAATTATTTACTATTAATAAATAACCATTTCATTCTTAACTATGCCCTACTCTCTGGATCGAAAATAGAATGTATATAAAGTTTTTATGTGAAATAAAGAAACCATATAACTGTATAATATACATTTAACCATGGTTTATACCCAAACACGAGTTGTATTTGTATATATTTAATGTCTTCGATGCTTTTCTTTATGACCCCAAAGTCCATTTTCACATACGTACAGAAAAAACATATAGTCTTAAACTAGTAGAGCCATTTAGTAGAAGTACTTAGTTGTTACTTTAACAGAAGTATTTTTATTCTTATAGTCGTCGTTGAACTTATTTGTAAAACTCCTACACAGAACAAACATTATATGGATGTTAGCTCCAATTAACAATTTGAAATGAACTATTAGTATTGGTTTTTCTTTAAATGTTTTTTCAATAAAGCAAATGTCATGGTAACATTTCTTGTGTGTGCATTCTATTAATAATTAAGTGTTTAATTGGGAAAAAGGTAAATGGCATAACAAGACATGGAATGGAGGAGACGTCTGATCATAACAGCCAAGGTCTTTAGAAATATCTTAGAAGATATTATAGCTTAACCACAAGCCCATGCATAAATAAATATAATTTGTTTTACCAAACTATTAATAAAAGTCGTATAATATATATTTTTCTTCTCAAATGTAAATATAATCAAATTCTAATATAATGGAATGGTTTGAAGTATATTTTTTTCCTTGGTATTGCCAAGAGAGCTAACTATTTGCTATCTGGCGATTTTGACAGACGTCAACCCGGCAAGTCGGAAGAATAATGTTTTGTAATGAGTTTCTTCACGCTCTTGTTATCAAAAATATATTGCTTTTGTATATTTTTAATTTATAGATCACAAATTATAATAAGTTTACTAGTGTTTCATTAATAATTGTAAACATGAAATTAACGTACTGATATAGCTTGAGAAAAGCTATATAATAAAATATTTTTACTTTTAACAACAAGCTTTTGCGATATTCGGAATTGATATAAAGAGTTTCTTAAATATAATAATAATATATTATAATTTAATCTGTTTCCTTTGAGTTGAGAATATTATTTTATCCAATTGAACACCATACTTTTTGTTCAAGATATATTTCTAAAAGTTATGGGTATTTTTTGCTGTTGATATATATATATATATACTATATTTATATATATATAAATATACAGAGTGGTACAGCAAAAGTTATAATGGACTTTTAAAGGCCCTAGCTCCATTGTTATTTGTTGTATGATCTTGAGCTTGGCGCCATTCGAAAGTATAATCAAAATCCTACATACTGGTATCTGTTGTGTTTTTGTATAACCACAAATGTCCGAGCAAGAGAAGAAAAGGCAAGGGCGGCTGACCTCCGCTGAGCCCAAGTCGACCCTAAGGTGATCGCGACCAAGATCAAGGTATCCTTGGCCACGGTCTACAACATCAGGAAGGCCATGGAGGCATGGATTCGATCTCCAGGAAGCCTGGGACTGGAGGACACAACAAAAAACAAAGTGGTGAGTTCCTGGACCTCCTGCAGGAGGACATCAAGAAGGACCCCACCAAGTCCATGAGGAAGATGGCCACCGAGAGAAACGTTGCCCCCATCACCGTCAACAGGGCCGTCCACCAGGACTTGGGCATCAAGAGTTTTGTCAGGACACTAAGGCATCTGTTGACCGCCACAATGAAAGCCAGAAGGTTAAAGAGAGCCAAAAGTTCTCAACTTCTTCAAGCACAACGACTTCTGGCCCTCTCATCGCCTCATATATATATATATATATATATATATATATATATATATATATATATATATATATATATATATATATATATATTTGCTTGCTTTGTTTTATTGCTTCTTATAATGGTTACAGAAAAGTAACAGGAAATGAAAGTATGAAAAACCCAATAATTTTGTTCTGAAACATTCATTGGATCAAAAAAAAATTCTTATACAATTGATTGCTATTGAAATGGTTCTTTCCCTTGGAAAGAACGTACTCTCAAGTAATTAGAATATAATCAATCACTGTTTTTAATCATGTCCACATATTCATCTTCATTTAAACCAAGAAAATAATTATACTGAATTTAGATATTGTTTATATTCAATATAGAATTTTCTTGGCATTAGACTCAATTTATCATCCTTCGATACGGTTTTTTCGAGCCATTTCCTCCTAAAATAATATGATTATAGATAACTATCTATAGAGTTTATATATTAAATACTGATATTTTTTCACAATTTCTGTATATATAAGTTAAGAAGACTTAGCATATATATGTTAAAAAGATAGGCATGAGTGTCACAGATATTAATATAGTATAAAACTATATATGATTAAAGGCTTAAAACCCCTCTAGGTAATGTTGCAAGTTTTTTCACACCGTGTTTAAATATTTGCTCAACTTTAAAAAACTCCCCTCAAAAAAGTCCACCATGACTGAATAGACACATTCTCACGATTTATTTCAGCAATATTATAAAATCAAATATATATATATTTCCCTTCGATCATATTCATGGGCATTCAAAGTTCGCTTTGATCACAAATATACAGGGTGGGGCAAACTAACTTCCTTTTTTAAAATTTGTGGCATTTGGTGTGTAGTTGTAGTGGAGAAGTGAGCGTGGGCTCATTTCAAAGAGGCAGGCGTAAAGTTTTCTTGGAAATACAGTCAGTCACTATCATGCGTTGGAGCAGAGAGGAGCGTGCGTTTGCCGTGGAGGCGCATTTTTCCAACCATCAGTCTGTGATTGCAACCCAGCGCTCTTTTCGCACTCATTTTAATGTTGCACCTAGAGGCCCTGTTCCGGACCGGAAGTCAATCATTGCATGGGTCAAAACGTTCAGAGAAACCGGGAGTACAACACAACACAGAATTCGTATAGCTAGGCGCGTCAGAACACCTGAAAACATCGAGGCTGTGAGGACTTCAATTTTGCAATCTCCATAACGTTCTGCCTGCAAACATGCATCCGCTCTTGCACTATCAGCTCGCTCAGTGAGGCGAATTCTCCATGAAGATCTTAACTTCCACCCATACAAGATAACAATTGTTCAGGAACTTTCTGTTGCTGATTTTACTGCTCGGAGGAATGCATGTGAAGCTCTTCACATACCAAAGTACCAAAAATAGGTTTGTCCAGTGTATCGATTCTGGAGGATGTCATCTAATTGGTGTGATTTTTAAAACTATGTAAAATAAAACTTTAAAGATGTGCTTTCATTATGAAACAAAAATAAAACCTTTCTGAATTACACAGCTTGTTTTATTGCCTTTGGAAAAAAGGAAATTAGTTTGCCCCACCCTGTAAATATGTACTAATCCAAATTGGTTTTCATTTTAACTATACAGGGGTGTGCAGGCGAATCTAGACTAACTTTGAGTACTTGTATCTCAGAAACCAGTTAGGGTAGAAGCTTAAAAATGTATGAATTGGTTAGTATATCCTATGAGCTTTGTTTAATAACAAAAAGATTGAAAATGTCCTCGGAACTTGAGCGCAGGACGGCCATTATTGTGGCGCTCCGTTGCGGCCGTGCGCCCAAGGAGATCATCGACTTCTTTAAATTCCCCAAAGCTACTGTTACAGCATTGCCAAGTCCTTCAAGGAGTCGGAGGACATCGAGGAAGGATTCCTAACACCGGAAAGAAAGACTCCAGACCGATCCCAAGTCAGGAAGAGGAGCACCGACTTCATTGATCGCCTGGTCAAAGGAGTTCTGGCCCCCCAGCAGCCCTGACCTCAACCCCTGCGACTACTACTTGTGGGGGCGTCCTTGAGAGGGACACTAACAAGCGTGCTCACAACACTGTGGACTCCTTGAAAGCTGCCATCATCCAGGCAGTGGCCAACTTGTCCAGGGAACAGGTGGCTCATGCCGTTGGGAGGTTCAGGCACCGTGTGGAGGCTGTTATTGTGAAAGGAGGAAGTTGGATTGAATGAACTTTAAGAGAAAAGTCATTTAAATTTGTGTGATATGAAAAAAGTCAATTAAAAGGTCTTGTTCTTGGATATGAGTATCTTGTTTCCGTGCTAAAAAAAAGTCTAGATTCGCCTGTACACGCCTGTATATAATTTTCACTAAATTAACTCTGGAGGGTCATGAGAATGCGTGATTTCTTATTGATCATATAATAGAAAAAGATTATTCACTTTGGGATATAATTGAAAAATATTAATCACTTTGGGATACATTTTAAAAAGATTCATTGTATTGATGAGCAACTTGACAGTAGTTCAAAGGGTCACATTTCATTCGACCAAAGTACTATTAAAATCCCTCAAATACTGTTGTAAATATATATATTTTTAAACTAACCGAGCTAATTGTTTAAAAGTAGTCTATAAAAACAACAAAAGCTTACGCCAACTTCTATACTCCTTCCTAAATAATAAGCTACCTATAGCTATTTGTTAGTTTTTATTGTATGTTCGAGGGACCAAAATTTCTTTACACTATAATTATTTAATTACATTTTCATGTGTTTCTCTCTCTTACACGTAATAGAGTTTACATGGGGCAAAACAACCACTTAAAGGGTACATAAATAGTAAATGAAAGCAACAAATTTCAAGTCTCTGCTATAATTTTTGATTTACAGATCTGATAACACTATGTAACAGGATTTTGCCCCTTGGGTGATTCATTGAGGTTGCATTAAATATTATTGTGATTTGTTACGAAGAAAAAACAGGTTTGCCTTTTTTTTGCAAGTTCCTTAAATAATTTGATAAAATATTGGAATGCAATTTTCCAAATCACAGTAACTCTCTAAAAAATAAATTATTTTTGACACTTGTAAATTATTAAACCTTTTTTCGGACGAAATTTTAAGTGGCATTTTTGGAACCTACGTAAAAATGGGACTCAAATTAGGAATTTCAGCCTAGGGGCCAAAAAATACCTTAATTTTGTTACATAGTGTAATCAATGCCTACATTGTTGCGCATTCAAATATATATTAAAATAAAGCTCATTTATAACATTTTTTGCTACTCCAATGAATTGGTGAGAATCAACTTGATGAACTTTATGGCACCTAAGTTGATTTTTATGAATACGATTTATCCCTAAGACAAAAAAATGTCACCATATTTTTTAGGTTTATGATTTTAAAGCTTGTAGCATTATGATTATGATTCAAAGAAACTAAGATAAAAATAGATGATGAACAAATTTTGGAATCAACCTTTTCATTTTAATGGATGTATTATCAGATTACCTTAACTTTGTAGTATAAGATTGATATAAAAACCTTGTTTTTAAATAATGAACCGTTTTTCTATTGCATTTTAAAATCCAAAGACTTTAATGGAAAGAGATATCACAAGCATGCGGTCAGCCTTTATTTGTCCAGTAGGAATAAAATAAGTAGTACAGGGCTTTAAAGATATGGGACAAAATTAAATTATTTACAAACTCTAATGACGTCATTTTTATAGTATGAAATATTAATGTTATGACGTCAGACGTAGAACACAGTTCATTGGTATTCTCATTCACTGGGTAAGTCGTTCTTCTATCAAGAAATGGATTTGTGACCCCTTGTTAATCATCACTCCTTTGAGTTGAATGGCCAGAGACTCCGCAACGGGGAGTGACGGAAGAGTCACCTAATCATAACAAAATAATCATTCATTTAGAAGAAGATAAACCTTTGACGTAAAATAAATTCATATAATGGGATAACCATATTTTTCCAAAAACTAAATGGGAATCAAATTGGGATTACTACGTATGTAGGAAAGACAACAGGGTTAAAAAGCCTAACCCTAAGCATTGTTATGTTCCATAAATTCATCAAAATAATCAAAGGTTTAGTAAATACATACATACAGACGGAAAAAAGAGTTCAAAATACTTCCTCATTATTTTCTTAATTACATGCTTACTTAGCTTTAACACCTATATAGATATGACTAATTTGTGGTTCTTATCACACTGTAGAGATAACTATTTTTGAGTCTTTTAAAATTAGTTCAGGGACTCATAAGGAAATCTTTGAGCTAAGTTTATATAGCTTAAAAAATATATATCTTTGCATCCTATTACATCTTATTATTTCCTAGGCTGTTTTTATACCAATATATACCTTCAAAAAGAGTCCATATGATTTGTTGTCATCGTTAAAGAAAGGATCAATGATTGGTTTGAAAAATGGTGCTAGCAAAAGGACACCGACGGTAGCTCAAATGAACTCTAATTGAGCATAAGTAAATTAATAATCATTATAATTATACTGTTAAAATAAACAGTAGATAAGCCATTTGTTAATTACAGAATAAAAAAAGTTTTTTCGTACTTACACATCTTACTTTTTAAAAGTAAACGCTTTTTTCATTGGTTAGATTTATGGATCTACAAAATATATATAAAATAAATTAAAGAGGATATACATGAGCAACTACAAATTGGTAGCCGTCTAAAAATAAAATTAATGGGATGTCCATGTAGAGAACTCTTAGTTTCTTTCTTCTTAAACTTCCAAAGAAGTAATTTATTATATTATTATTATTACGCCTTCAAAAACAACTTAAACTGAATATATACCTGATATACAAAATGCCTTTTTGTAAGACCCAAGGGAATATTATTAATAAAAGTCGTGAGGCCCCCTGGCAACATCCTTCTTTATTGCATCTCAATTCCCAACATAATTAGACACTTTGATTGGCTAAGACTCCTTCTAACAGTCCACTAACTTTTCACGGCTCTGACTAGAAAGGCGCCTCTATTCTCCACCAATAGTACCCACACTCTTGTGAGTGATTTAGGTTCTGATTAGACCTTCGAAAGGTCGCAGGGTGGACGTCATCTATTGACCATAATTCTATTGGTAGTCAGCTTAAATGCTTATACAGAGTGATCCAGAAAAAGGGATTCACTTAATGCAATAACTCACATGTTGTTGAACAACAAAAGGAGCCAAATATATATTTGGTATGATGGCTTTTAAATAAATAAACTAAGTTACTAAGTAATATATATTTAATTTGAGCACAACACGAAGCAATGTAATTTAATCATTGTTGGCCTCCACTCTTTGCGTGATTATGTATTTTAGTATATATATGCTGAAGTCTTAATATGTTACCTAGTTGTGGACATTTCCATACATGTCCATCATTTAACGTTAGACAACAGTTATACTTATTCAGCTTGTTCTTCTTTATTTAAAGCTTATATTGTCTTTCACTATAAGAGTTTTGTTTTTGATGTTAGATTGTATCTAACACATTTATATGAAAAATTGTAATTTATACTCCAGGGAAGCATTTAAAGCATTTTTTACTTTCAATCTTGCAGGGTTTTTTTGGCTGATGCGGCATAATGCAAATGACCTGTCAAGACAACAGTTTTTTTGCTCCTAAAGCGAATACCTTTTATTGTAGTAATAGCTTCTTGTTGAGAGCAGAAATGTGAGAGAAAATGTCAAAAATGAAAAGTCGAATATATTTCTTACTAAACTATCTGTCAAGGGTACGATACTATACTCTCAATGGTATTCACATGTACGACATAATATATATAATATAGCTCTATAATATATCATATAAGAATACATTTGTCTTATGCACACGCCAACATGCTGTGAAGTATATGATAACTGAGAATTGATGGAACATACAAAAAGAGATGCATATATGACTTGTAGGAAAGTAGTCTTCTTGGAAGATACTCAGTAAAAGTCTTTTTTTTTACCTCAAGAGCACAAGAAGCTTAGAAACTATTACTCCTTTAATTAATTACTTTGAGACCATAGACGGAGTACTTTCTTTGAATCTCCTCTAAGGGAAATATATATATATACCTATATATATACAGCTACAAAATTAAAGCCTTTTTCAGTTTTGATATACATTTATCTACTTTATATAATAAGAGAATGGTAGTATATTTTTTTAGGACTTGATAGACCAACATATAAATTCTTAATGTATACAACATGATTTGATTCCTTGTACAACAAAAATAACCTCAATGTTTGATGTTGTAACATTCGTTTTATTTTCTTGACAATATATTTTCTTTATTTCTCAAACACACTTTATTTATCTTTCGCTCTTACACCAATTCTAACTGAAACCATTTGAAGTATAAAGTAATTCCATTGAATAAATAACTCAAATATGTGGAATCAATATAATGTATACAGATGTATTTATAACGATATAATATTCAACTAAAAGAGTGCAATTAGGTAAAAAATATCACAATACATAATTAATTGAATTATTTATATGGGCAATAATGTAAAATTCAATAGCCTAAGTGAATAAAGTGTTTTTTGTTCCTTTTGTTAAAATATTAACTATTATCATCCTTGTTTTGAAAGCTCTGATCACTACCTTTATTTTATGTGATTGATGGTTTATATATTAATATGTCTGTCTCTCTAATACTCGGGCGCAAATCAAATACCTTTTATCTTTAACTAATTATTTGTTTCGACATAAAAGTATTTACGACGCAAATTAACTCATTGTGTCTTATTTAATTATTTTAAGTATCTATTTCGTAATACGACACATAAAATATATAATTATCAAGTTACAGTGCTACTATTTCATCATAACAATGATCAACAACTCTTAAGCAGCTTTAATTCATTATAAATATCAACTTTTCTTTATATCCTACAAAGTCTAATCTTCTTTCATGAAGAGAAGATTTAACACTTTTATGTAATTAATTAAAAAGGATTAAAAGATGTTGATATGTTCATGCTTTATATATTAAAAAACACACATTGACTCAAATAGTATCTTCAAAAAACTAGAATGCCAGAGGCCTACCAAATTATTCGTAAACTTAATACGAATTGATCTGTTTAAGACGATAAAGTTTCTACCTCTTCTGTCACCAAAATTATTGATGGCAGTAAGGTCCTCACAGGTGGGGAAGACATTTTAAAATATTTTTATTTACGATTTCAATCTTTGGTAGGCCACAGTGATAGTCCACTTCCAAAAGCCAAACGTTTTAATAGTCATGAGCATATATTTACCCATGAGACACTGATAAATTATATTAAGAATAATCTTAAAAGATCAAGGATTGTGGCCTAGATGGAATCATAAGTGAAGTATTCTCGGTCTCTCCACAGCAAATAGTTCCTTTTCTTCTAAAAATTGGTGCGCAAATGGAAGGAAAAGGCAGGCTACCGTCTTCTTTGACCAAAGGACGAATCGTCTTGATTCCTAAAAAGGGGGATGGAACGGACTTTAGCCGTTTGAGGCCTATCACGATTTTAAATCAAACATACCGTGTTTTATCAGGCGTCCTTGCTCAACAAATGCAGACAATTCTAAATAGAAAAATTGGTTGTCACCAAAAGGGTTTTCTCAAGGATCGCCAAATCTATGATATTTCCCGCAATGCCCAAGCCTACATTGACTCTACAAAAAGAGAGGTAAATTCGCAGCAATTATTGCTGTAGACTTCTCAAAGCGTTTGACTCGATATATCATAGCCAAGTCCTGAGAGCAGTACGGAGACTTCTGCCTCGGAAGTTCTTCAATCCCGTGCGAGCGCTATTGTTTAATGGTTCCTCATCCCTGTCCTTGGACGGCCTGGAAAGTAGTCCGACAACAATAGGAAGAGATTGTAGGCAGGGCTGTCCATCGGCTCCTTTGTTATTCATCGTAGAAATTGAAGAGTTCGCCCAGAAAATCTTAAAAATTTTGGAGGCTTTGGCATTAATATCGAGGGTTCGCCTCATATTTTGGATATATATGCTGATGATATTACCATTTCAGTAGAAGCCAACTCTGAGCCTCAACTGGTGAAAAGAATTGAAATTATTTTAAATTTTTCCCTAAGTTCGAAAAAATCTCTGGACTTTCCGTTAACAGAGCTAAAACTGCAATTCTCCCCATTGGTTCTTGGTTTCCATCTCAGGATCTTAGGATTCACTCTTGTTTAGTAAAGTCGAGAATAGAGATTTTGGGCATTCATTGGAGTAGGTGGGGTATTGATGAAAGGAACTGGAACAGCTTAAACCGTCTAGT
Source organism: Caligus rogercresseyi (assembly GCA_013387185.1). Lineage (NCBI taxonomy): Eukaryota > Metazoa > Arthropoda > Copepoda > Siphonostomatoida > Caligidae > Caligus > Caligus rogercresseyi. The sequence goes on along the minus strand of CP045901.1, from coordinate 3,605,626 downwards.
TCTTCAAAAAAACAAAATGTGGAGATTTTCAACCTTCAAAAGAGAATTGATTTGTACAACTCAAAGTCCATTCCTTTGGTGTTGTATTGGGCAAAATACGCAGAAATCCTATAATTTTTTAAATATAACCGATTTTTTCAAATCAAGAGGGCTCTTTTACAGGAAAAAATGAACTTTTTAAATGTTATTTCTAAGAAATGCAAAAATAAATTGGAGTGGCATATCAAATGTTATATTTGCCTTTTATCTAGTACATTGAATAACAACAAGTTTTCAATAATATTATGGATAAATTTAATACTTTAATCTAAGTCGTGATATCAAAATAAATTGGAGTGGCATATCAAATGTTATATTTGTCTTTTATCTAGTACATTGAATAACAACAAGTTTTCTATAATATTATGGATAAATTTAAAACTTAATCTAAGTCGTGATATCAAATATGAAGCAAGGCTTTTATTGTGTTGAAATTTAGGATTTTATTAAAATGTTGTTTTTTGCTAAAATTTCCACTCATTGCAAAGTATATTGATTTGAAAAATATGTTTTCTCTGAATTTGTATGGTGACATAAACTAAAACTATGGGTATAACTCCTCCCAGAAAAAGTTTTCAATGTTTGAGTACTCGCTGGGTAGATGTCACGCACACATTAAAATGATTAATATCATATAATCAACCATGCTCATGCCAATTATCACCATTTACTTTGTTGTTGGCATGATCAACACACATATATAAATACTCATTAGAGTATAAGCTTAGATATATTCATATACATTGAGTACTTTATTTGCATATGACACTGCTTGTTTGACTACAAAAGCCTACATTATTATTTGAAAAAAATATTTTGTCAAACAAAGTTTTATTTCTCTAAAGCTCATAGACCAAGAATTGATCCATAATGCGATGAATGAAGCATCCTCAAACAGTCCTAGAAATTCAGAAGCATGTTTGGAATCCTTAAGAACACAATACACTAAATTTTTATCTAAAAATACATAAAACAAGAGATTTTTGTAATTTTCTCACCAGTTTATAAGAGGAGACGCCCGTAAGCGGCCACATCTTCTCTTCTGTCATGTTTTGTAATTTTTCAGGCTTTGTATAACGTGAAAGATTTTGTATCTCTAAATGCCAGGGTCATATCTCGCAAATTTATAACACCCGTTCTTCTTTTCGAGCTGAACTGAAGCCATAAATGCCTCTACTAAGTTTCTTATAAGTTGCCTCAATTGTATTTTGAAAACGATAGCGTGTATTTCATATGCAAATACCAAAGTACTCTTGGTTTTGTAAATGTCACCAAAAGGCTTACTATAACGGTTTAAAGAGGATATAATTTATCCCTTTTGCAAAATTTCCTGATATGTTGTTTATCATTATTCCTTTTTGTTTATTTTTTATACAAATTATTTGCTCTATATTTTTAAAACCGTTTTGTTACTTTTTATTATAGTGCCACTGCTAAACATATGAGTAAAAAAAAGAAATGTAAATAGCAACTATATTGTTTCTTGATGTATTTCTTCTTTTACAATTGATCGGAATAAGTAATTTAAAAAATTAACAAGATTCGTTTTAGGACAAGGGTAGTGACGTGATTGAAGTTGTTGAAGAGCAAAATCAGGACTCTGCAACCTCCAGCAGCAGTGCTGTTGTTTCTGCAGTACCTAAGGAAACATCAAATAGGCAGGATAAAAGTAGTGATGTGATTGCAATCGTTGAAGAGCTAAAGCAAGTATCTCTTACGATAGATACACTTATTGAGACTCCTGACAATACAGGATGTGTTGAGGAGCAAATGCTCTCTGAAGATGTTGTTATCACAAAGGATATTAGCAAAACAACAGCTAATTGTGAAATCTCACTCGACGTGAACGTAAATGAAATGATAGCCCATAACTGCAGCAACATTGATGTTGCAAATAAGGACAATGATCAAGCACACAAAACCCTCACGAGTAATACGGTGAATTTAAGAGAAAAGTCTCCAGTTGGAGGACAAAGTTCATCCGGCGTCATTAAAAAAATACAACTGCGAGCCCCTTAAATACCAGAAAATCAAGGAAAACCCACTCAGACATTGCAAAAGAGAATATTTTACAGTCCAGATCAAGGTCTGGGTCCAATCCAAAGAGGCCCGCTCCTGACGCTTTGAAAACTTCTAAAACCGCCCAAACAATTCAAACAGTCATGATCTCCTCATTATCACTGAACTGCAACTCTTTAATAACAATAGAAAGGAAATATGCTATTTCCAGATTACTTAACTACCTCGAACTTCCCGATATAGTCATACTTTCCGATACTCGGTGTTCTTTGGAACAACACTTTTGTTTTCCTGACTGCTACAGTATTTTTACAGCTTTTGATAGCACCTTACCTAACCCAAAAAGAGGGGTCACTATTTTAGCTAAAAAATATTTAAGCCCCGTAATTGTATATAAAGCTTCAGACGGAAACCTCTTAAAAGTCCAATGTAATTTTAAAAACACTACCTTCGACGTGATAGGTGTTTACGGCCCAAATAAGGACGATCCTCATTTTTTAAATAATAAGCTCACTTCTATTTTATCTCATAACGCTACAATTATGAGCGGCGATTTTAACATAAAACTTAAATGCCAAAGAGACAGTTCAAGTCAGTCAAACCATTTTCCTCGCGCAACTGCAGCTCTTCGCTCCGTTATTACCGCATATGGTTTTAACGACGCAGCTGATGTAGTTAAAAACTACGATCATACGTTTTTCTCAGTTGATAAACTGTCTCGACCCACATCCTCAAGAATAGACCTTTTCTTTTTCAAAGGCTTCAAACCATCAAGTATAAAGGATCATAGAGTTATCGACACAAAGCTCTCCGATCATCGCGCGCTATTTACAAAAATGGTGCCCTCCTCCCTTCTGAAAATAAATGCAAAAGTTATGGAAGTTAAACGCCTCGTTATTGGAATGCCCTGAAGTAAATAGAAATATAATTGACGTAATTGAGACTGCAAATTCATATATTAAGTCAGCGGAGGATGTTTTTTTCTGTTGTAGAGAAAATGTTCAATAAAATAAGATGCATATGCAGGCAAGCAGGCGCTAGAGAGGCTGAAAAGCAAAAATAAATCTTAACCAAATTGAAAACACGAGCAAGCAAATAATGAACGACTCAGAGAAAGCATTCAAACTGAAACAGATTTACCAAGAACATGATGTCACTCATAGAATCAAACTCAAAATGAACGAAATCGAAAACATGTCAAATTCTAGAGTTCAATGCGTTCTTCAGGAACAACGAAAAAATGACAAAAAAATGACTACTATAATAACACAATTAGGAGTGGAGTCTAATGAACCCAGCATTATATGTGACGAAATATTACATTTTTATAAAAATATATACAAATGTTTCGACTGCAAGGAATCCACTTTATGCAAAAGATGCAAGGCAGCCAACGCGGACTTTTGCAACAACTTAGATGCAATAAAGATGATGTCCTCACCGTACCTGAAGAAGATAACAACCAAATAGAGACTCACTTAACTCTAAAAGAAATAATAATAGCAGTTCAAACGAATGCAAAAAAAAGAAAGGCCCCCGGTCCTTCTGGTTTCACTTTTGAGTTTTTTAAGAAATACCTTTTTAATCTTGCTCCCATTTTACTCAAGTTTTACGAAAAGGTTATGGAAGTTGGATACTTTCCGAATTTTGCCTCTGACGGAACCATGGTACTCATTCCAAAAAAGAATAAGGACCAAAAGTACCTCCAAAACCTGCGACCTCTCACCCTGCAGAACTGCATTTACAAAATATTTTCTTATATAATCACGAACCGAATGAATAAAGTTTAAAAAAAGTTTTACATACATCTCAATACGGTTTTATCAAATCCAAACTTATGGACAACATACCTTTTACCCTGCAAACGCTTTTAGAATCCTGTGAAGATGTGTCTCTTTTAGCTTTAGACTTTGCTAAAGCCTTCGATAGCATCTCTCACGAATTTTTAATCCGAACGTTATATAAAAAAGGTTTTAGTGACTATATAATAAGAATGATAGCTGTAACGCTATCACGCTCAAGAACGCTTATTACACACGGTAATCAGTATAGGTTCTTCCCAAACTTAAGAGGTGTCCGCCAGGGCGATCCACTGGCTGCTATTCTTTTTATAATAAGTATTGACGAATTAATACAAAATATCTATTACAATAATTGTGTAATTGGGATCAAAATAGCACAAACGCAGTTAAAATGCATGTGTTATGCAGATGATTTAACGATAACCTTGAGTGGCAACCCTCTAACGACTCTTAAATCAATAAAATCAGTTTTAACATTTTATCAAGATTCTCAATTACATCCGGGCTTTTTTTAAACAAGGAAAAAACAGAAGTTTTAACTCCTTTCAAAGATATCTTTGCAAAGGAATGGCCGCATTTTAAATACCCCGAACGCATAAAGATTCTTGGATCGTGGATCGGTTTTAACAGCTACCAATATAATCTTACCACCATAGTTTCTCTTATTTCGACATCGAAGGTGTTTTATTCTTCTTTTAACTTAAATACTTGGGACAGAATCACAGCCTGGAATACATACATCGTCCCAAAAGTAATTCATCTTTTGCGCGTCACTCTCTTTGATGTAGTCACAGCTACGGGAATATTATCGGTTGAGGACGCGTTTTTGAGATTAGGAAAGAAAAGGAATATATCCTATAGGAGAGTTCATAATCCCTTAAGCTATGGTGGTCTTGGAGTTATCGATTTTGTATTTTTGTGGAAGTCGTTGAATTTTTATTGGGTGAGGAAATTGTGGAAGGTCGATGAATTTTGGAAACTCCACCTGCATGAATTTCTCAGATGTCGAAATGTACAGCTCCATCTTTCTCCTCATCGCGGTCTTAACAACATTTTAAATTCATTGAGTCTTTACTCCGTACGGATTAAAAACTTTTGTGTCGGTGCTACAGATATCGTAAAAAGATTCGAATTATCTTTGCAGTGGGAGATGCCGACGAGTGGCTGCTTGAACGATTTTACAATTGCAACACGTAACGCAGATATTGCTGCTGACGTAACAATGGGCAATTGTTTAATTAATAAGCTGGCTGAGAAATTTTACTCTGCTAGATTCGGCAATGTATACTTCATTGACCGCCCCCTATTGCCTTTTCGAATGAAAGTGTACTATACGACGTCTTTTCTTAGAAAATGCATGCATTCTCCTACTTTAACTCCATTTATTGCATATTTGCAGCGACGAAATATTAATGTGCCTCCTCAAAAAAGCATAAATAGTATTAGTAACAAGTTTTTAACATCTAATGAGCGATGGTTTAAGTACAGAATTTTGACGGGAACTCTCGAGGTTTCATCCAAATATTTTAAAGACGCTCGCGAAATGTGCGTATTCTGCCATCGTTCAAAGGAAACGACGGATCATATTTTATGGGAATGTCCAGAACTAAGCGGGATCTACAAAGAAATTATCAAAACTGTAGAATTCAATTTCAAAAAACACTTCCTTACAACGTCATCGAACGATAAAATTGATGCCATCATCGTAAAAGCACAACATATTATATATAAACTAAGAACCGAACAAGACAATAATCTTGAAGGGATTTTACCTATCATATAATTATATACACGTGTAATATTAAAAACACAAACCCCACCCACTTGATGGACTTAAAAAATGATTTAGACTTTTATTACATGTATTTGCCCTTATTAATTTTTTTACTTTGTTTGTCAAATTTTAATGATATTTTTTATTCAATCAATTAATGTATTTCACGTTTTGTTCGCTATTGTAAAATTTACAAAAATGCCACCGTTGTTTGCTTCTATAATGTACTATGTTATAATTATGGCCTGTATCGGTTCCTTGTTAACGCAGTCAATAAAGACATGCTTTTTGGCCGAAAACGAGGAGGACTTCTCTAAGAAGAGCTCGTACAGCACGATGAAAGCTCCAGAATACTCAACACGTGATCACCTCCGGGTCCACCTCACGCTCAAGAACCGCTCCGACGTTTCTCTCTTTTCATCATCAACGAGCAGGTCCCCTGCACCGCCCTCCCATCTGACATGGTATACAGTAGTAGTTTCGACGCTTCGTCATGCAAAGCTCAACGTTTATCATTGAATCATGAAAATATTCATATCTCAGAAATGACATTTTGTGTGCCTATAATTGTGTTTGTTTTAGATGTGTTTTTTTGTCCCTATACCTCCGCAATTGGGGAAATGAAAAGTATAAATAAAGCTTGCCTTTTGGCCGAGAAAAAACAAACAATATTCTGTATAAAAGACTGAGATAATATACCTATTAAAACCAGGAAACGACTGGGACACTTTTTTTTCACTGGGACCCGGGCCGGGACTTCAATATAATCTTCTTCGTGTCGTATATGTATATGTTCTTCGACTCCCTCAGGCCGCCATCGTGGAGGAGTTCGCCAATATGAAGAAGGACGTCGTCGCCAAGGCCTGCGGCCACTTCAGGCACCGCCTCGAGATGGTCGTCGCCGCTAATGGAACTATATTGAAAAATAAATATCTATATATGTGTGCCTTTCATTTAACAAAAAATTGTTGAAAAATATTAATAAATAAATAAGTTATCAACATTTCAAAATTTGTTTTAATTAAGATGTTTTCTAAATCAAACGTCGTCACTTTTTTAAACGATGTTTTCTAAAAAAGTCACTTCTTTTGGAATTTCTTTTCTAAAAAAGTCACTTTTTTGGAAAAAAAAATTATAAATAATGTCGTCACTATCAGTATGGCGAAGGAACGAAAATATACTGAAGACTTGGCCCGGCCTGAAAAATTTAAGTCCCGGCGAAAAAAAGTGTCCTGGTCGTTTCCTGATATATATATATATATATATATATATATATATATATATATACAATAGTATATATATATATTCTTTGTAAAAAGATTGATCATTATGATTATGAAGTGAAAAATCCCTCCTAAAAAAGCTACCAAATAATGATAAACTCTGTTCTGTATTTTAAGATGTTAGTATTTGTGAAAATATTTCCAATGTCTTGATAGCAAATCTATGCCACTAATAAACCATAAATACACGATATGGAATCGTGCCATTTACACCAGTTTATGTATAAAAAGTAAAATAACCATTTATGGTTGGAATATGGCGCAGTACACATAAAACATGTCTTATATGCCGTGCTTAACAATTAAATTTGTATGCTCAGATGGGAATGGTATAGGATAAATTTCAACTAAGAGAGCCATGCTTTCAAGCAACAAAGTCCTCGAGCTATAAATTCAATCACTCTAATAACTTTGCCAAGGTTTGTATTTACTTATCAGTCAGCTTTTGAATTATTTATTTAATTATAAATGGAAATATTAATGTATAGCTTTCGCTCTTCATCTTGGCTATAACATTCTTTCATCTTCCATGATACAATGATTTGAATTGTTTAATCTTCTTTTGTTAATGGATAGAGGGAAGGATTAGGATAGCGAATTTTAATATTTTCTCTTATGCTTTTACATGTTAGTTTCGAAGTATTAACAAACCCACAAACTATACATGTCTAAGATATAGAGTAGTCTTACTGGTTTATATTTTGACTATAATTTATCCTCCGTATGGCCTTATGAAAACTATTTTCATGTTAACCATAAAATACACAATGTGAACATCATGAAAAACATATTACAAACGCCGTCTTTTTTGCGTCCCATAAAGTAAAGGATAAAGTAAACTAATATAAATGCAGCGGTTTCATTTGCATTATTACCTCCGCCGAAGGAGGTATTGTTTTCACTGGCATTGGTTTGTTGGTTGGTCGGTTGGTTTGTTTGTTTGTCAGCAGGATAACTCAAAAAATGCGGAACGGATTTAGATGAAACTTTGTGGAGTTGTTGGAAATACCAAAAGGAACAAGTGATTAAATTTTGGCATCTCTGAGTGCTTCTTTAAGATGCAAAATGAGCTAAATACAAATAATATTTCAAGTTGGCCTACTCTGCCAATAGATGTCGCTGTGCTGTGCTCTCAAAGAGGAGAGCACAGCACAGCGACATCTATTGGCAAATGAAAAAAAGACCAAGTGATTCATTTGGTGGGGATCGGCGGAGGCTTGCACTCTCTGAGTCCTCTAGTTTGTAGCTGTATTTAAATAAATTTTCAAAGGAGCATATTAGGTCAATTTTGTAGTGTATCTTCAGAGCGGAGATTCGACTCTTGTCGAGAGGGGAAGGTCAGTTTTGATCACCCCATTAAAAAGATCCTAGGTTAGATTGAGAGTAACTTTAATTCTTTACTGCGTATTCGTGTTCAAACTAATATAATTCGTCATTGGACCAAATAGTAAAAAAAAATACATTCATAATGTAATGAATGAACAATATTAAAAAAAGGATGCATTGTAAGGTAATAAGTAAGGGGCTCTATAACCACAAAACCTTTGGCTTTGTGTATACTATTTAAGTTTGATTCTTGATAAGGTCTTTAATAGAATACATTATATACAAATATGGGTAAATTAGTTTACTGTATCTAATGTATAAAAAAATGTTCACATATTTTATTTTTGCTTTCATTTTAAAAGGATTCATTATATCTATATCCTCTTTGTATTTACGAATATCCAACTTCTTCAAACAAGACTATAAGGAAATATATTCATTTGTGTCCTAATTTCTTTATTATTTTCAGGCATTGGAATTTCCACGGCATTTTTCCCCGTGTAAATTTGTATGCCTTTACCATCATACAAAAAGTCTATAAATGATTAACTGGGATACCTATACTGTATTTTAAGGTGTAATATTCCATGTGTATGTTATGTACTCTGAACTATCAGGTCGCAATTTTAAGGAACTTTAATTTTCTACATTGTTATAAGATATTTTGCGACTTTTTCCGCCTGATTTATTATTAAGCTCTAAAAATAATGTAGATGCATAATATTAAAAGTAAAGCGCAAAAAAGTAAGATTTGTAGGTTTTTTAATACTCCGGAGTAGAAAACGCATCCTCTAAAATATCATAAAACTTAAAACAATATTAAATTGAACAAAACAACAATTTGTAACATATTCTTTGTTATATATATTATATGTATAATCTTTAGATTAACTTTTATTCGAATAGATAGTTGAAAGACCACTAATATTATATTTAATTGAAATAATTACATTCACTTATTACCAAAATCTTTGCATTTACCAGTTTAGTTTTGTAATATTTTTTTGAGGTCATCCCTATTCGTACATGTTTATGTAGAGCACAAAGAGTGGGGAATAATCAGAAACTATGGGGTTTGTTCTTGCCTAAGGCAACTTTCATCTTTCTTAAGTACGCATATTTATGAAAGAGTAACTCAATGTTCTATTTTCAATCGATTGGATATTGTGGTATGCATCAATTTGCCAAAATAAAGGAGAGTGTTTCATCACACGTATGCACGTATCTTCTCACTTCTCATTATTTAATAATCCAAGTCGTTATGCATCAAGACGGTTAATTAGCCTTTTGGTGGACTTATTATTGTTATTCAAAGTTAAGAAAATATTCCTAGATAAATATAAATAAAAAAGTATATGAAAATCGAAGAAAATGCTTAGTAAGGATATAATAAATACGTCTTTTTGCTTAAATTTTAGTTTCGAAGCTGCACAAACAAATATTAATAACAATTAAATAATCACATGTTTACATAAACGTAAAAACAGCTAAATGCGTTTCTGAATATATTTTTAAAGTGTTCTGTAGATAACTTGATACGAATGACTTTTAGTACTTTAATAAACGTAATAAAATTGACCATTAATAGCGCTAGAGTCTCATTTACGTTTCTTTACGAAATGATATACGACTTTTATCTATTTTATTTCATCTATCCGTTGATAGAGCTCATAATATTTTAAAGGAGGCAATAGTTATTTTTGTGAACGCTTTGTATTTAATGTTTCTGGAACGATAAGATAGCGTTCGGAGTAAATCGATTGATAAGATAGATTGGTATATCCAGTCTTCTTGTTGGTATTTTTTGTTCAATAGAGCCTCCATTGAGGTATTTATGTACTCTCGTATGGGATGCATTATGTCTCCACATACTTTTTTAATAACCTAAAGAATGAATAAACCATGGTTTATGTGGGTACACCAATATATTGAATTTTTCCCCCATAAGCATAAATATTTCATATATTTTAAAAATGTTATAGTTTATTATAAAATGCAGGACTGTGTCTATAGACTTTTCCATAAACTAGGTCAAACCAATGTATTGGATACTCCTATTAATCAAAGCATCCCAACTTACGCCCTGAAAAATGCATTTGTTGAATCAAAAATATGTATGTAATATACTAAATTCCTTAGCAGACTATTAACTCATCCCTTCAAACTATAATCATATAATCTTCATTGTTAAGTAGGTTGCTTACATTATTTTCTATTTATAAAGATATCTGGAATTTCTTTTTCACAATTTGGAATATTGTATATATTTACATATAATTATATTATGATATATATATATATATATATATATATATATATATTATAAAAAAAAGAAGTCCGTTCGTTCGTTTCCCTGTATCTCCCGAACGGTTCATTAGATCTTGACGAAATTTTCAGTGAATAGTTTTGAGAGCTCAGGGAGTGTTTTAGTGGGGTTGTCAACTCCCGGAAAATTCGTCATCGACCTTATTTATTCGCCAAAACGTTTTTTGCCGACTTTTTAAATTTATAAGTTAGATTTTGCCCAAATTTTCTGTGGATAAGACTGAGGTACTAAGACGTGTTTTTGTTTTATTGAGTGTTTCCCGGAAAATTCGTTTCTACATGATTACTTAAAAATATTTTTCTTTCTGTTCCTGTATGTCCCCCCAAATTTAAGTTTTGTGGAAAATAACAACACTTTTTTATATTGCAACATCGTGCTAATCAAATTTCAATAATGCCTAGAGATGGAGAGGGATGCCAATAACCAGCCTTAAGGAATACAAAACGGAAAAAATGGCAATGCGATGCAATGACGACTTTTTAAGGAACTACTCTCATAAGAAAATAACATACGGCTTAAAAATAACTTCTTTTTACGATGTTTAATTCCCGGCCTTAAGGAACAAAAAAAACGGAAAAAATGGCAATCAAGACCCAAGGACAACTTTTTAAGGAACTGATTTGAATATGAAAAATCACATGTGATGACATCACTAAAATATTCATCTTCTTTTTACGATGTTTAAATACCCAGATTTAAGGAATACAAAACGGAAAAAATGGCAATGAAGAGCTATGACAACTTTTTAAGGACTGGGTTGAATATGAAAAGTCACATGCGATGATTTCACTGAAATTATTTGTGTGATTCCTTCTTTGTGTGATATTAAATACCCAACCGTAAGGAATACAAAACGAAAAAATGGCAAGGAAGACCAATGACAACTGTTGAAGGAACTGATTTAAATATGAAAAGAAAAGCGATGACATCACTGAAATTATTCGTGTGATTTCATCATTTTACGATGTTAAATACCCAGCCTTAAGGAATACAAAACGGAAAAAATGGCAAGGAGACCCAATGACCACTGTTGAAGGAACTTATTTTAATATGAAAAGTCACATGCGATGACATCACTGAAATTATTCGTGTGATTCTTCTTTTACGCTGTTGAAATACCCAGTCTTAAGGAATACAAATGGAAAAAATGGCAATGAAAACCCAATGATAACTTTTAAGAAACGGATTTTAAAATGAAAAGTCACTTGCGATGACATCACTGAAATATCGTGTTATTTTTTTATTTTACGATGATTAAATACTCAGCCGTAAGGTATAAAAAACGGAAAAAATGGCAATGAATACCAATGTCAACTTTTTAAGGAACTGATTTTAATATGAAAAGTCACATGCGATGATTTCACTTAAATATTAGTGTGATTTCTTCTTTGTGCGATGTTTAAATACCCAGCCGTATGGAATACAAAACGGAAAAAATGGCAATGAAGACCCAATGACAACTGTTGAAGGAACTGATTTAATATGAAATGTCACATGCGATGACATCACTGAAACTATTCGTGTGATTTCTTTTTTTATGATGTTTAAATACCCAGCTTTTAGGAATGCAAAACGGAAAAAGGCAATGAAGACCTTATTTAATATGAAAAATCACTGTGATGACATCACTAAATTGTTGGTGTGATTTTTTCCCATCCAGACTATTGTCAAGTTGAAAAATCCGGGCAGCGCCGGGTAACATTCGCTAGTATATACTAAAAAAAAGATTCCGTTCGTTCGTTTCCCTGTATCTCCCGAACGGTTCATTAGATCTTGACGATATTTTCTGTGAATAGTTTTGACAGCTCAGGGAGTGTTTTAGTGGGGTTGTCAACTCGCGGAAAATTTGTCATCACTATGTTATTTTTTCGCCAAAACATTTTTTTGCCGATTTTTTAAAATTGCCCAGTTAGATTTTCATCAAATTTTCTGTGGATGAGTATTAGGTAATAAGACGTGTTTTGTTTTAGGTGTTTACCGGAAAATTCGTTTTCACATTGATTACTTCAAAATAAGTTTTTTTTCTATCCCTGTCTTTCCCCCCAAATTTAAGTTTTGTAGAAAATAACAACTTTTTTATAACGAGACATCGCGCTAATCAAATTTTAATAATGCCTAGAGATAGAGAGTGATGTCAACCACTCTCAACTTTTCTTGATAAATATATGAAGTCGTACTCTCTCTTAAATTTTGCTGTTTTCCCCATCTACGGAGATCAAACAAATAATTTGATATTCAGCACTACCATACATATATTAGGCAATCTATGTTATCTATGAAATGATTCAAAAATGACTTCTTTTTATGATATTTAAATACCCAGCCTTAAGGAATACAAAATGGAAAAAAATGGCAAAGAAAACAAATACTCTGATGATTCAGCGCTACCATATATATATTAGGCAATATATGTTCCCTATGAAATGATCCAAAAAAAGACTTCTTTTATGATATTAAATAACCAGTCTTAAGGAATACAAAACGGAAAAATGGCAAAGAAACACCCAATGATAACTTTTTAAGAAACTGATTTTAAAATGAAAAGTGCGATGACATCACTGAAATTATTTTCGTATGTTTCTTCTTTTTACGATGTTTAATACTCAGCCGTAAGGAATACAAAACGGAAAAATGGCAATGAATACCCAATGACAATTTTTTAAGGAACTGATTTTTAAATGAAAAGTGCAATGACATCATTGAAATTATTCGTATGATTTCTTCTTTTTACGATGTTTTTACTCAGCCGTAAGGAATAAAAAACGGAAAAAATGGCAATGAACACCCAATGACAACTTTTAAGGAACTGATATAAACCCGTTCATGCAAGAATACATTAGTTGTTCAATCTTTTTGAAATTAATATCGTGAATTGATACGGACCCAAGTAACATAAATATATATTTTTTCTTTCTATGTATTTTTTTCTCTGAGAAATGAGGTGGTACCTTACAGTACCGCTCGGAAAATGTTAATACAATTTTTTTACTTTGATTATCTTTTGGTATTTATATATTTGACATAATTTATTATATCTTAAAAAAATAATTATAAAAATGAAAAAAAAAAATGACACGTAACTAAATAGACTAAACATTAGTTTAAAATAATTAACGGATGGTGGTACTTCATAAAACATTGAATACACAAACCAACATTACATTAGAGCACTGAGTCTCACTCTTGAGACACAAGTTTCTCCTTGACATCTTCTTTCTCCGTTCAGTGTAGGTTGGATGTAATGAAGTCTTTCATCGTAACAGGTCACATTTTCTACATGTTGGAGGTGGCTTTTTGCCACTTATCTTTTGATTATTTTGGAATTGTAGTAAGTAAGACATCACAATTTCTCTTCTAATTCTAATTGATCCATATTGCTGCCTGTAGATTTTGCAATATTCTATGCATTTTGAATACTTGCATCAAACAACCAGGTAAACAGGGGCCACCACCACTTTTTACCTCGAATTGAAATTCTATAAGCATTTATTTTGCCCCATACGGTCAGTACCACCCATTTTTTATATTATAAACATCCACTACGTCAGGAATATCTACTTTCAAATATTTTTTGTGTTGTCTCGACCAGCGTTTAACTTTGCCCACCGGATCTTCTCGTAACAAAGTGGAAGCAATAGTTACGACGGAATTGTCTTTCCATCTTGTAATATTCATTGTTGCATTGTCACACGTCCCTGTAGCTGCATCCATAGATCCCCTCGGTAATTTGTCCATACAAGCTGTTGATTTTATTGGACAAATTTTGTCAAGTCGATTTGATCGTAATGTGCCCGTTCCATTGTACCCAAGATGTTTAAGTTCTTCTAGTAAGGCCATTGTTGTGAAGAGATTATCAAAAATAAAATGATATGGCAATGTTTTTTTATCTTCTGAATAATATGATAACAGATGAAGCACAGTTGAAGGATTTTTTCCAAGTAGTTGCTGCAGCTGGTCATTTCCTTGGTAAGTTTTCCCTTGGTAAACATCGAATGCACACAAGTACCCACTTGGAGTTTTTTGGCACCATACTTTATAGCCAAATCGAACAGGCTTGTTTCGTATTGCCTGCTTGCATCCATGTTTTCCAAAATACTCGACCATTGCTTCATCATGAGATATAGTTTTACTTGGAACAAAATGTTCCATGAATTTTTTTTGTAGGTGGGTTATAAGTGGCCTTATCTTCGTATACTTATCCAATGTATCTAGATGACTTGAATTGAAGTATAAACATCTTTTGATATAGTCAAATCGGTCCCGTCTCATAGAATTTGAGATTGCTTCATTGAATATATCCGAAGATTTTGACCAGAACATGCGAGTTCTTGGGAGAGGATTGTAACCACTCAATATAAGTATCCCAAGAAATACTTTTAGTTCTGAATAATTGACTTTCACATCAGGCCAATTCCTTTGGTTGAGTAATAGACATTTCCAGTGCCATTAGGTCCAAAAGTTCATCGTCTATAAAAAGCTCAAATAACTGAACTGGCGATAGGCCCTGTATTGTGAAAGTTTTCTTCAGGGAATATATGATCGAGGCAAGTAATTTTTTCTTTGGTCCAAGCATAGTCCATTTTCTTTCTTTTAGGTGTAGACAAAGAACTTCCAGATGTTTGGAGTGATGTAGGCGTATCTTCAGAATTGACCATGATATTCTCTCTACCTTGATTTATTGTTGGATAGAGTTCGGCAGGGGCTGTTAGTTGTTTATATAACAGTTTGTCTATATTATATTCCCATCAATGTCTTCATCTCCAGAATCTTCATCAGTGAGATCATTAACTTCTGGAGGTTCCATGAAAATGTCATATTGATTATCGTCTTCTGTGATTAAATCTAAAATTTCATTGACCGTAAGACGTCTGCAAATTTCAAAAAATAAATAAGTTTGTATTCATATTTTCCTAGGGTACAAGTGGTACCACTCGTATAAACTCATGAATAAAAAGCTCACATTCAAAGATAATTAGTATTATATTAAAATTATCTAAGCTACAATATGTAAGAATTAACTTTTGACCAAAGTCTTTAATCAAAATAATTGTACAAAAAATATAAATATAATTATAACTTACTGTTGGTCGAATTCATTTTAATTTGTAGTATATCCAAAGGTCCACACTGCTCTGTTGTTAGTGAAGTAATGACATAAAAATTAATGAACAAAGAAAATATGAATATTTTCCAACATCACTACAAGTATGACATGATTGAACCAGTATGAACGGAATATGTGCGTTCAAACTTTCGTAGAGAAGTGGTCCATATGGTACCGATCGGCAAGAACGAAAAATTACATGCAATGATTTCACTGAAATTATTTGTGTGTTCTTCTTTTGCGATGTTTTGAATACCCAGCCGTAAGTAATACAAAAACGGAAAAAATGGCAATGAATACCAATGAAATGTTGAAGGAAATGATTTTAATATGAAATGTCACATGCGATGACATCAAAATATGTTTATTAGTGTGATTTTTCTTTTTACGATGTTTAAATACCCAGCCTTAACAATGCACAAGGAAAAAATGGCAAATGCAACTTTTAAGGAATTATTTTAATAAGAAAAAAACACTCGATGACATAACTAAAATTGTTCGTGTGATTTTTTTCATCCAAACTATTGTCAAATGGAAAATCCCGTGCAGCGCCGGGTAACATTTGCTAGTACATATAATAAATATATTTGTTTTCTTGGCCAGTGGCATATATTTCGATAGATCAACCAACGATATACAAAAAGGTTGGCACATATTAGTGATGATAAACGACCATAAATAACAATCATTAAACAGAAAACATAAGAAAACATTACAATAATTGGAAAACAACATATCAATAAAAATCTATCTCTAATAAATTTTTTGAATATAAAGAGGCGATTGGGATGACACAAGAAAGGTCGTCGTTTTAAACCGTTCGCATTTTATATAATATGTAGTGAACTTTAGCTATGACGGCGTCACATGGCAGATTCTTTGTGAAATGGTCAGAAAGTCTTCCTCAGAAGTTTGGTATTGAGAGGTTTTCTAGTGAATTTGGAGGGCTTTGTAAGTCTCTGCTAATGCAGGGCAGTTCCAAAGGAGATGATCCGTGGTATCGGTGGGTGTTTTAAAGGAAACAGTTCTTTCGATCGTCTTGAAAAAACTTGTCTGAAAACCTCAGAACGGTCAAAAAGTCGGTATTTGAAAATTTCTCTGAGGACGTAAGAAATCATTATTCACAGCGGCGACAACACTCGCTCATCCAAGCTATTGTCAAATTGGAAAATCCCGTGCAGCGCCGGGTAACATTCGCTAGTACATATATAAATATATTCATATTTTTATAAAACAAAGAATGTCAGATGACCTATTGAGTCTACTTTGACCCCAAGTTATAGTCTTTATTATATATTGACACAGACATAAATTGACTATTGTTATGTTTTATTTAGTGTGACCTCATTGTAAATTATCATTTCGGCTAATTTACCCACTTATAAATAGAAATAAGTCCATTGTTTCATTGATATTTAATTAAAATATTAATGGCTATAATTACAATAAACCTTAACTAATTATAAACGTCATCCGTATCCAAACTCATCTTTGACGTCACGATAAAACTATGTATATACGACATCAGTCAACACTTGAATAATAACGTTAATGTAAGCTATAAGTCGATATACCAAGCCCAACAAAATTTAATACTTTATGAAAAGTTACTTTTGTTGAACTAAATATGCACCATCCTTTTTAATGGCTTATTCAAATTTTACAGAATATAAAATACAATTAATAGAAAATAGGTAGAATTGCAGAACAACAAACTAACATTATAATTTATATAACTCTAGCTAATAGGACCCAAGACCAACTAGGCGAATGATAGGGTGTTAAAAAAGCAGTGATATAAGCCGATTATCTTCTTCAAAGGATGAGGTGACGGCTAGGAGAATGTACCTTGTGGTAGGTCAACAAGTCGAAGGCATAGTTTCCAACTTTACTCCAGGCATCACCATTTCATGTACAGCAATTCGAGCCTGCGTCAGAATAATACTTTTAATCCCAACCATTATTGATCCCGACATCCTTTACCATTCAAGTCCTTGCTTTTTGTATCGAACAAAATGTATATTTGAACGAATCATCAATGAATGATTAAGTATTGGGCCAAGTATTAAAGCTATTTGCTATAATACTTATTTATATCCTGTCGATGCAATTCTATCGAAACATATAGGCAAAACAAAAAGCTTTCCAAAGTGATTGTATCTAATTTATAGTTCTATATACGCAATATGAATTATTTCTATAAAATAACCTTGAACACCGGAGCGTTGTATATCGAAGTATTGAAAATATTTTTATTAATAAAAACTTCTTTTTCGCCTTATATAATATTGTATTAGTTTAAATCAAAAAATTATGTATCTATGTAAATAATAAAATAAAAGGAACACAGCTCCTTAGGCTTCATAGTGGAGCGTTTGAATAAAGAGGAGTTAAGTTAAGAAGCTTAGCTTCTCTAAGAAAGGAGATAAAAGACAACCTAGGGTCTTTCCCTCATGGATATTGATGATATACTACCTGCCTATCTAGACTACAGATGATTATGATGATGTGCTCCATTATAGAAGACCACTAATCTAATTATAAGCCAATTATAGTACAACTTACAAGAACTATAAGACGTCTATCTTTGGGCAGAGTTAATCCTCAAGTATGGCAGTGCTGTACCAGTTGTTTTCAAGCAACATATTATAACGATGCACATCTGGGTATTATTATGATCTTCAACATTTAACAAAACAGATAGTAAGAATTAAAGACAGAGTGAGACTTCATACTTTTTGTGTTGAATTGAAATATCAAATCAAACTCTCCATTTCATGGAAAATATATTTATGGAGTCTATCTTTAGTTATTGTCTCTGTCTGTCTTTTCCAACAATTTGAAATGAGGACAAATACGATGATATGTATTACTACAATATGTTGCTTTGAAGAGAAAAGACTAACATTAATTTTTGTTTTCCCTGCTTAACAATGTGAAGAAAAATAAAAACCACCTCAAGTAGCAGCTCTTCTTATATTCAATATACTTGAGCCTTAGTTACCTCTTCTCCTAATCAAAGTTAAATGAATGTTTATTTTAGTATTTTATACGTATTAGCATCGTTTTTTATATACCTGTGCTGTATATATGTGAACAGTTTAATAAAAAATGAATGGTTGTTAGTCGTAGTGGTATTAAGTGACTTTATAAATCGAGGATAATATGTGGGGAATACTTAAAATAAATATATTTGTAAATGTAATTGTACATGAGTTTCCAAGAGTCAGCTCTTTATTTTTATTATTAATTCTTGAAAAAGGAAATATTTCCCATCGTTTTGAAGTAAAATGCTTATTCATGTATTTTACTGCTATAACTCTTGTTACATAAGCGTTCCTTCAAAAAAAAAAAATATATATATATATAATTGGAATGAATGTCTATTTCTATTTATTTTCTTTGTCTTTTTAAGAAGTAAACTTTCGTAGCTTTCTTAAAGATGGACTCCATGTTTGGAAGCTACAAATAAAATACTAAGAGATATTTCACTGTTTGATTTTATATATGTTACCATCCAAAATTGTTTAGTTCATTTATGCATCATTTAGTTTTGTAACTTGTTCATTTATTATGTAAGTTTAAAAGTATGGTAAACAGATACAAATAACCAAAAGCAAATACGTCTTTTGTTTACATAAAAATTATATATATGCTTCTATCCCAAAAAAAGGCAAAGGATATTTGTATATTCACGTTGAGAAACAATATTGAAAGATTTCAAACGTTTAAATATATGGGACTTATGTAAAACGACGAACTGAAGCGGAGAAAGCATAAAATATCTCATCTCTTAGGCCTGGAAGAGTTTATTTGGATTGAGAGCTGTTGTTGGATCGGACTGGGGTCTTAAACAACAGATGTCCAAATGGTTTTAGTAGGCCTCCATTGTTAGTTACAATGTTGTTGTACATGCAACAGACTTCAAGGTAGCAGACACATAAAAGATGAACTCCTGAAGTTGCCGAGACTTTTGGCATCATGAGTATCCACTATGGGAATATGGACTATTGCTATTCCAATGTTATGTTAAGGAGCGTTCATGCATAATGAGACTTTGAACGAGGAAACAAAATTTACTCAAATAGTTCGATCATTTGTGTAGAGCTTAACTGCAATATCTAGACAAATATACTTATAAATGATGTCCCAACTCCTCCTCGATTACCTTTTCAATTCAAAAATATCTACATCGATGAATTTGATCTAATCAGTTGGACTGACGTTTCAAGAATCGATAATCAATTATGTGCTGGCTGGGCTTTGAAGAGGGTTGACACTGTTCTTGGCCGAGGAACCTTGAAGTTGTATGAAATAAATACTGTTTTACAAGCTATTAAGAGCTTCTCCATGTAAATAAATTAAAAGGGGATTAATCCTTTTTGACTGCCTATCAGACATCAAGAGTCGCGAGATAAAATAGGTTGATCATTTGTCTGCAGGAACTATCAGCTGTACAAATGTCTTAAACAGTCACGACAGGTGTCAAGGTGGGAAAGACCATACGTCCAACTTGTAGGCTATCTAATGAGGCTGACAAAGCTCCACACCACCTATTCCTGATTGCCTGGCAACAATGGGAATATGATGGATTTCGAGGGAGCTATATAAAAAAAAAGTTATCCTAGGAATAATGTATTTTAAAGGTTATATGTGCTTTTAACATATTTTAAATATATGCTAGAGCTACTGGTGGATACCGAATAAAGTTCCAACGAGGTGGGTTCAAATCCGGGAGCTAAAGAAACAAACAAAAATAACCCAAAGTTATTACGTAATAAAGCATAATTTAAAATTGTGTTCAATTTCTTAGTTTAACAAAAAAGTATATAAATTATTTCAATTCAACAGATGAGTATGATACAAACAATACAGAAATATGCCATAGGCTAAAACCCATTATTGTTTTTGTTTGACGTTGCACGAGAAATGAATAAAATGATTTTAAACATGTATTATCTGTGATCCACATATATTGAAGTCTATCCTCACATGTCTTATAAGTAAATATATTTATAATTGTATTATTTTAATGTATTAACTCTTTATTCTTAAAAAATAAGACTTAAATGTATCTACGTTCTGACGTTGAATAATTTAAACGATAGGATAGTATTCGAATTACAATATCGTAAATCATTAATTTGTTGAAAAGAAGAAAAATAGTTAAATCAGAGTCATTTGTTACTATACCTTTTTGGATCTTATTCAATATGAGACCAAGTTTTGAGTAGTTTATTTTATAAATTATCGTTACTCTCTAATAGAACTAAATAAATAAACAATCAATCGTAATATTCGTTCAATTACTTTGATATATTTTTTGTACGACTTGAATATATATATATATATATATATATATATATATATATATATATATATATATATATATATATATATATATATATATATATATATATATATATATATATATATATATATATATATATATATATATGCATAGGATTTTATTATTATTAAAATGAATTTATCAAAATAGATCCTAAATGATGAAATAAAAATTGAATAGCCATACATTTAGATCCATTCAATTTTAGATCAAGTGGGCAATATATATTCGTTAGAGCTAAGCCACATCTAATTAATTATTAACATTTCATTACCATACAAACTAGAGGTGCAATTGATAAATGACGGGGAAATAGGTACATTTATGTGTAGTTTTATTTCTATTCAGTGAAGTCATTTAAGAAATATATATAGAACGTTTTTTGCATGCCCAAGAGGTAACTAGATGTGCTTGTACTAAGCGACAAAATCAATTGAAAATGTTAATTGAAAAGTTTGTAAGCAAACAAACATCCTTTTATTTTTTCGTATATCCACAATTGAGTTGTCAATAATTGACAATTAAATACGTATATAACCGCTTCGTATATCAAATATAATGCATGCATTTTTACAGAATCAATCTGTATACTTCTGTCACATTTATTGTGACATGAAATTAACATTTCAAAATATAATATTGCATTAAGAATGTTGTGAGTTTTGTGTCTGGCCATATTCCTATGAAAAAACATCTCAAGGAAATGAGATTGGCGGATGAGGAACGAGAGTCATCCCATTCACTTTGCAACCGGCTGTTATGCTCTTGTTGGTGTAAAGAGGAACCTGTCCGAGCATCGTGAGGATGTTTGTTGGAGTATGAGCGATGTATTCCATTTCATTAGGGTACTCGTCAACACACGCCAGTTCGTGAATATATTCATCAATAAACAAATGAGTTTTATATCAATGATTATAACTTAAATGACCTAAACAGACGTGTTTTCAACGATTTTAGTGTGTTATATAAATGATGTATTGTTGATTGTACAATGTTGTGTATAAAGTAAATTAAATGTACCGCACTTTTAGGGTATATGCCTAACGGGTTGATGCATTAAATTGCAGTTTCCGTACCCTATGAGAAGCTGAACAATATATACTCCTAGGAGAAAAATAAATAAAAATATAATATTGCATAAACCCCCTCTATTGCAAAAGGGATGTTACAACACTTTAGCAAAATCGTAGTTCTACCAATCACTCTATTTCTGTACCATCCTATTTTCTTTAACAAAATAAAATACTTTTTCAGTATAATCAAAATAATTTATTTGCTGTATTGGAAATGTCTTTACATTCTTGTTTTTATAGTATATGTACTTTCTTCTGTACACAATAACTTTTCGTTAATAAATAAGTCACTTGGAGGATAATATATGCCATATTTGTAAGAATTCCTTGGAAACGTATTATCATTTTGTCTACAAGTGTCCCTATGTGGATCATTTTTAGACCAACTAAATTTATGCTTTTAAGCATTTTTATATTCATTCTTATTTCAAAAAGTTTTTGTTTATTAACCTATAGACAACAGCCAGGAAGAAGTCAATTTTAGTTCCACAAAATCACAGCAGTATATTTTATACGAATGTAGGAGCATGAAAACACTTTTACCCCTAGATTTTTGGTCAATAGTCGGTGATATTTGACATGCTTATGGCGTTTAAAAACTGAATACCTTGTTTAAGTTTTTTAATGGAATCCTTATGAATAAAGATGTACACGGGGTACGATAAATCAAGAGTAAGATAAAAATGTAACATTTTTCCTATTTTCCTATTTATTTAAGTATGTTACTTTTTGTCACTTAGATAAATAAAGGCCTTGCTGATGAGGAAAAAAAATGTAACATTTATCAATGGGAAATAATTCTTTAAAATTACAAATCCAATTTTATTCATATAAATTTCAATTCATGAATGATCAATTAATCTTTCTGTGGCTTTAAACAATATGTTTTTTGGTAAATACTGATAATATGTTAATCGTTTTAAATTTCATTTGTTGGTAAAATAAAAATGTATATTTTTGTACATAAAAATAATAGTCTTTTAACCATTAAGAAATATTTATTATCTGACATGATATTGAGACATAACCATATATACCTCAAAAATCCATACCAAAGTTTGCGTTATTTTCAAGCATACATGGGATCACAAAAATATAATTGAAATGATTGAAAGTGACAAAAAATATATGGAACATGGGGTCAATTATTTACAAAGGCTAATGTGCATTTTTGGTTATCATGGTCTTGCTATTCTCTTTTGGTATGCCAATATTTGTTAAAAATGCTACAGGGCCGTAATATTAAAATATTGTAAACTTCTTAGAAATGCCTTCAATTCTTTTCAAAGCATAAAAAATGTCTTAAAACGATGCCAGACTTTTTAAAAGATTATACATGGATGTAAATATTAAGAAAATATAAGGGTATCCTTTTACGTACGGGTAATTATTAATTAATACATTTTGGCTGGTATTCAAATTCATTTTAAGATAAAATTATAAAAAAATAATGTGGCTAGTGTTTTTAAATAATATCATTAAAAGAAAGAGGGGTTTTTGTGAAGATGATAATTTAAATAATGTATATTTTTTTTCTTCTTTTTTTGACTTCAGGGCTCGATTGAGTTGCATCAGTTGCATTGATATGAATAAACGTTATAGTTTTTAAATCGAATCAATCGAATATGGGATCTTCTCAATAAAGCTGCGTTTTTATCTAATTCTATCATACATTAAATGTAAGGAAATATATGCTTCATTTATAAATTTAATTTATTTTCGTATTGCAGACTTTTGCATCTTTCTATTTACGTTGTCAACAAGTTCAATGGACTATTTGATATGTTAATATGCTTAGTTAGAGGCTCCTCTCAAGGTTTTTGCACGTCTATAAAACCTTTTAGAGAATAGAGTATACCATTAGATAATCGATTAAATTAAATCCATCAGTGTTTTAGAAGGTACTCCCTTAGTCACACAAAAGTTGAATATTTTATTTACTCACACAACATAAATATTCAATAACTAAAACTTTAACGCCATTTCACAACATGTCCTCCGCCCAAATAATGATAAAGGAATTATTTTTGTAAGTCCGTCTTCCTTTATTTAAGTACTATATTAGATTAGAATAAAAGTAATGTATAGTCAATCATTTCAATGTTTTTGTTTAAAAAAAAAGAGAATGAAGGATTGATCATGCACAGCAGCTTTATCCATATTGAGACCTCCAGGATTATTTTTGACCGAATTGTGTTACTAGAAGAAATTATTATTATATTGACTTATCGTCATACATTCATTGACATAATCTTTTATAACAATAGTCATTTAAAGTTAATATCCCAGCTTCTTGTCGAAACTCTGCTTAAATGTATTGGTGAATAGTGTGGAAAATCTCTGATGACATATCTCTAATATCAAATCAATAAAATGGTATTGATAATAACTTATTTTGTTTGCCATAAACAAAATATCTTTATAATGATTTTATTTTGACGCTTTGATCACGATATACCACTCAAAGAGAACATTCACAAAGTGGGTATTTTATAGCTAATATCTCATATTTTAGCCGGTAAATCAATATTAAGAATATGTGCTTCAGAATCGTTGATAAATAAAGTAAATATCGCAACAAGCTTTAGGAACCTTTATGTCCAAAGCAGTACTACAATTAAACCAACAATATTTATGTCTAAGAACTACAGCCGATCATGGTCAAGACTTTCTTAAGTTTCACCAGTCATTGTCAACCAAATCTCTCATGCGTGAGTGTCGTTTTTTGCTTTGATCAAATATACGACTCAAAAGGAACATTCACAAAGTGGGTATTTTATAACTAATATCTCATATTTTAGCCGGCAAATAAATATTAATAATATGTACTTCAGCATCGTTGATGAATAAGTATATATCGCAACAAGCTTTAAGAACCTCCAATTAAACCAACAGTATTTATGTCTAAAAAACTACAACAGATCATGGTCAAAGCTTTCAACAGATTCGCCAGTCATTGTCAACCAAATCTCTCATGCATGAGAGTCGTTTTTGTCAAGAGTTGCCTGAGACTGATGTCTTGTGTCTTAAAAGAATACGGATTGCTCAAAAATGCTTTAACCAACACCCTTTAGAACTAAAGCATATTCCAGCAATTCCTAGGAATTGACACATCAATACTCTGTTTCTCAGAGATTGAATACGACAAACGGATGGTTAAAGTGATTGTGTAAACAAGGGATAAGATACTCGTTTATTGGAATATATCTTGGATTCAAAACTCAATCTCCCTTCGTAGGTTTCTGAGATCCTCAAACTCAACAAATATGTCTAAAAGGGTTTGTAGATTTTTGCAATTGTGAACTATTCATACTCATTTATTCTTATCTTGGCTATCTAATAAACTACATATACTACTTCTCAGAAGCAATTATATTTTTAGGATCCTCATTGTAAATGTATAAAGGTTCAAATAGCAAAATAAAAATACAACCCACCCACAGCACAAACACACACATACATATATATATATATATATAATTACTTATGAAGAATGAAAGTGAGCACCAAATATGCGACCACCTTAATTTGAATTTTAGACTACGCCGCCTATAATTCAATTTGTATTTGAATTGAAAAATAAATTGCTTCTCCATTTAAAAAGGGGAAATCATACAAAAACATTTGAGGTGAGCATTCGTAGTCGGTGCAGCTACATACCTAGTATATGACATTAACTCTTCTTTCTTTTCTTATTTTCATTTATTGGCATTCAATATCTGTATTGAGTTTTTATTATATTTACACGTACAAAAATAAATTATAGTTGTATAAATAATCCTTGATGGTAGTTGTAAAGGATGAAAAACAGTTCTATATATACTTAAAAACAGGATTTACTTTAGCGTTAGTGTAACGTAAAATTATTAGTACCGTTTTTTACTTTTATCCACCGATACAAAATATAATAATATTCGCAAAAGTTCAATGAGTCACTTTTTTTCGTACTCTCATTTTTTAAATGAATTTTTTTCAAGGATTTTCTATTTCAGAACATAAAGAATATTTAAGATTTAAAAGTATAAATTCAACAATATATAAGTATAACTAACAAGTACAATTTGATGTTTGTCGCTCTAGAATCAGGAATTTTGAATCAAAGTGTAGAGTGTCTGGCAGCTACAAAAATGAGGTATTACCTATATAGATATATATATAATATATTCCCGTTCATTGTCTTGATGAACTTAAATTTGTATGTTAAATGTATGTCTATATTCTTAGTAATATAGTTAAAGAAATGGTTGCTCATAAAACCAATATTTTTCCAAAAATAATTTTCCCTGCTCGTGTAACCTCATTATCGACAAATTATTATTGACTCTTTCGTAAATTCAAGGAGTTATAATTGTATAACTTTATAGTTTTTTACCGATATTTATGTTTTCATTACCTCCGCCGAAGGAGGGTGGTATTGTTTCACTTGGCGTTTGTTGGTGGTCAGCAGGATACGCAAAAGTACGAACGGATTTGGTATGAAATTTTGTGGAGTCGTTGGAAGTGAAAGAGGAAGAAGTGATTAAATTTGGCATTTTTGAGTGCACGAATTAAGGCGTCCAATGAGATAAATACTACTAAATTGCCAAGTTAGCCTAACTCTGCCCAATAGATTCGTCTTTGCTGGAAATTGGGGCTCGGGAGCGTCTCCTCTCGGAAGTTCCTCTAGGGAACCTTCCCGTCTCTACGGCCTCACAGTCGTGAAAATCCGCATCGGAAAGGCTCACGACGGCGGAGGTTTGCCACTCTCTGAGGTATCTATGCCTCTAGTTATTATGGTATTCTGTTTATTTAAAAAATCATATGGATCAGATAATTTGAGACAAAAAATATATAGGGGACTTTTATTATTATCCATTGACACATCCTTTTATCCTTTATTGCATGGTTGTATATAAAAAAACGTTTTAGCGAAGTAGGTCATATTATATATAGGGTGTCAAGCAAATCGTGGACAATCTGCCCCTCAAACATGGTCAACTTCGTGCTGAACCTTAAGTATTGCAATATCTTACCTTTAGTAACTTTTATAGGTGTGTCCTAATTTTGTCTAAATTTCAAAGTGGCTGCCCTCTGCCTAATCATGGCCTCCACACGGGGCCTGAAGGCAGCGCAGACCTTGACCACGTAGTCCATGGACATGTTGGTCCACTCCTCGTGAACGGCGGACTTTAGGCTCGCCACATTGGGATGGGGTTTGCTACAAGCCTTCCTCTCCAGATTGCCCTAGATACCATAGTCCAGAGGTGAACAGTCTGGTGAAGAAGGCGGCCACATTCCCCATGGCCAGAAGTTGGCCAAGTTATCACTGCACCACTTCTGGGTTTTGATGGCCTTATGCCCTGGTGCACTATCTTGCTGGAAAACATAGTTGCCCTCAGGGTAGGTGGAGTCAACCATGGCTTGACTACAGTCTTGAGGACGTCCAGATACTCATTGGCCCCCACCTTGAGGCCAGCAGGGAACCAGAAGGGGGGCATGGACTTGCCGTCGCTAGCTACCACACCTAACATCATGGCACCCTGGGGGTGCTTAGTGGCATTGATGGGAGGGACCATACTGGCACTGGTGGCTAGATAACGGTCGTTTCTGGCATTTCTGGCCATGTCCACAGTCCAGAACTTCTCATCTGAAAACACACGTACCAGTCCAGGATTCTTCCTCATCCAGTTCACCAATTTCTTCCCTTTCTGACCCTGAGCAATTTGTTGAGCTGGAAAGCAGCTGGCGCTTCCTCCTGACATAGCTGGTCATGCCCAAGTTCCTGGTGGCAGTCATGGCCGTCGTGTGGGACACCTCCATGACCTTGGCCAGCTTCCTCATGCTGATTGTGGGATCTTCCTCAATTTTGGCCTTGATATCCCCTAACTTTTTCTCACCCAGCTTTTTGTTGTGACCACCACTTCCCTTAGCTCTTTCCAGGTCTTTGCCATCCACCAGGAGTCCTTTAACCTTGTAAACAAGGCTCCTGGAGCACTTCAGGTTGCCCACAATGGTGGGGATAGACACTCCGGCCTGAAGCAGGGCTGCAATCTTTTCTCTTTGAACTTCCATAGCTTTCGCAATATCAACTTAGAAAAAAACTTTTTGACAAAAAACTTGTGTGTTTTTGTTACACTAAACGATTCCAGCAGAAAATTACGGAACAAATCATTTAAAATCACGAAACTTTCCTTTTTTTAAGGGTTATGTATTTTTCAATAGTTTTTGGAGATTTTGTTCCTTATGCAGTTGTACATGTAGGATTTCTTTAACTTTTAGGGGCAATAAGCAGGAATAGGTAGAGGCTACAATTTTCCTTTAATAACCATTACATATTTCTAACAACATTGGGATGGCAATCAATTTAATTTATTCTTAAACAAAATTTATCCTCCACTTTATCAGGTCCATTAAGCAGTACCCCAAAGATATCACTAACCAGAGTGTCATGATTTGAAAGAGAATTTTATCAGCTTTCTATCCATGTATAGATGTTGGGGTACTCCTGATGGTTCAGGCAGAAGTTGTCCATGTTTGTGAAACATAGTGATGTCCACGATTTGCTTTTACACACTTT
>CP045901.1:3560415-3576874 GCA_013387185.1 Caligus rogercresseyi | reverse complement strand
GTGAGGATGTGGCTGCCAGAGAGGCCCTCGTGCTCCTTCTTACAGGTCTTAAGAGCTATTGGAAGCTCCCTGTCGCCTACTTCTTAATAAATGGCATTCAGTCTGACATTTTGGCTGGATCATTCGAGAAACAATTTTGCGCTGCCATGAAGTTGGCATCAATGTTAAACTGTATGCATGGATGGAACGATCACAACATTTCTGCGTTTAACAACTTGGATGTAACCTCCAGCCCTAGACGTCCAGTTGATTTCAACTTCTTTCCCACACCCAGGCGCTGACAGAATGGCTTGGGAATTTGCGTAATAGGTTCGCGGATACAAAGACCTCAAGTGGTAGGACAGGGAATGGTCAGGTGGTGTTATATTACGGAAATCCAAAAACTCCAAGAAAAGCATGGCCTTCGACTAGAAACAAACTAACCTCACGGCACACGTCATTCTACAAAGATAAAATGAAAGTTAAATTAGCTGTTCAAGTGCTACTGACTCAGTTAGTCGAACCCTTAAGTGGGCTCATCACAGTAAAGTACCAGGATTTGAATCCTGTGATGTTTCTCACTACTGCGAAGTTCCTTGAATTGCACGACAATTATTTGATATTCTAAATAGTAGAACAAGATTTTCTTTTGGACTAAAAGCCGCTCTCTCACAAGCAAACCTGCACCAAGCTGAAGTCGTCTTCAAAGAGTTCATCGACATGACAACGTTTTGGAGCGCACGGATGGAGTCAAAGTTGTCAGCTCTAGGAGAAAAAACAGGGCCATTGGGGTTATTGCCTGTATCCAGACCGTACGGGGCTTACTTCATCTCATGAAAACAGGAGAGTTTGGGCTGGACTTTTTGCGGACACACAAGTTGCAACAGGTTTGTAATTATAGTTTTTTAAATTAAACAACATATTTTCCTTTAAGCATTTTGAAATTGTGTTATTCAAATGAAAACATCTCAAAGCTATGTATGATATTAATTTATTATTTTTGCAGGATCATTTAGGGCATTTCTTTGCTGCTATTCGCCAGAGAAATGGCTGGAGCTGCAACCCTACAGCTACTCAATTTCGTTTTGCGTTTAGGCAACTACTCTGTCATGCGGGAAAGGATATCATTCATTCAACCACAAGCAACTGCATGGCACAAGATGAAACGGTACTTTTAAGCGTGTCGAATATACAAGAACAGAGTTTTCAAATTGTTGCCACAGTCAGTTCACACGAATCATCTCTGTGCATTTCGTTTTGAAGGATGGAGACGAGGAAGCTTCAAAAACAATTCACAC
This sequence comes from Caligus rogercresseyi, assembly GCA_013387185.1. Lineage (NCBI taxonomy): Eukaryota > Metazoa > Arthropoda > Copepoda > Siphonostomatoida > Caligidae > Caligus > Caligus rogercresseyi. The sequence continues at coordinate 3,575,597 of CP045901.1, read as the reverse complement.
CAAAGGCTGCATTGTGCAAGATTGTCGGATATGTGGTGCTGCAATCGCACATATAGCGGGATACTATGTTTCTTCACTAACCAAGGCAATTAAGTGTCGAATATGCCAAAATGCTCTTGCACATAGTGATCATGATCCTTGTTTAGATAAATCCTTAATTTTCTTCAAAGATTATTATCCTCATGACTCTAAAAAGGTTTCAAAATTCCATCAGGATCACTTTGTAAACTGCTGTTCAGGTGTGAGAATGTTTTCAGAAAACATATTTTTATATAATTCTATAAATAATTTAAATATTGATAAGAAAATACTAATTGAAGTCTTGATCGACCTGGATATGTCAGCAATTTTTCCTGCATCTCAGGTACATGCCATCGAGACATCAGATGGAATTGACAACCATTATCTCAACACTATTCATTTGATATGCAGAAAATATTTAATACTACGTTCAAAAAAGTTCTCAAAGATACTGTGCTTTAAAGCGAATAAAGAAGGATGGTCACGCTCTTCATCGATCTCGTATTTTTCAAAATCTTTGATGAAGTCACTTTAATCATGTGCAAAATATTTTTTGGATATCAAATAAAATGTAAACATAATTTTGTTCATTTTTTATAATATGTAAACATTGCATAAATAAAGTTTTAGTAATACATACTTTAATTTAAGGTATTTATTATATTCAATACCTGATGACCCGAACAGAGGTAATGAAGTTCCACCCAGAAGGAAATGTTGCCCTCAAACTTCAATATCTTCCTCTCATACCCAATTTAATGTATTCTCTTTAGCAACAATCTAGAACAATTTTAAACCATGTGAAGATGATTTTATTTTTCCAGTTTCAATTTATATAATACAGCACTAGCCACTGCCCATACAAAGTGGATTCGAGGGAAACAGGAAGGTAATGTGGTTGGGATTCTTGCTTTCGATCTTTCTTCTGCGTTTGACACCGTTGACAAGAGTCAGCTCATCCCCAAACTAAGAGCTATAGGTGTTAAAGGATCGGCATTGGAATGGTTCACATCTTACCTATCAGACGGCCAGCAATGTGTCGATTGGAATATGTACCCTGTCCGACCTTTTGAGGGTGGAGTTTGGGGTGAGACAGGGGTCTATTTTGGGGCCCATACTCTATCTAGTTCTAGTGGCTGACATGCCCGATTGCTTGGGTATCGGTGAGGAGGACAACTCGGGCTACGCTGATGACACTGCCATTTGGGCTGTTGGTAGAGACCTAAACCATGTTAAGGCTCAGTTGGATCTCCGAGCAAAACTTTTTGCTCAATTTGCTGCGGGGAATGGTCTTGTACTGAACGCTTCCAAAACTCAACTCATGGTCGGGGGTAACCTTCGCAATAAAGACTTAGCTTCGTTCTCTGTGTTGGTTGAAGGAAATTTGATTCGTCCCTCGAAAGAATTGGAGCTGCTTGGAGTTACATTCGACTCAAATTTCACAACTCTTCCTCATGAGAACGGAGTTGCTAAAGCTGCCAGACAAAGAGCGACACTTATTGCAAGGTTAGCTCTCCACCTTCCTAGAGGAGAGTACTTAAGGCAACTGGCAAGAGGTCTTTTAGTTGGAAAAATTTGCTATGCAGCAGCTGCTGTCATTCCCCCACGTCTTGGATGTGAGACTTGGGAAAGTCCGTCCTCTGCTGCGTACAAATCAGTCCAAGTATCTATTAATGACGCGGCCAGATCCATTACAGGAATAAAGAGGACTGACCACATCCGCATTTCTGACCTACTTCGCAAAGCAGGTCTTCCGTCAGTGAATGAGATCGCCGTGAAAGCTGTAGCCCTAGAAACATGGAAAGCTTACTCCAGCTCGGATGGAGGGTGCGGTGAGAGAAGTCTCATCGGCAAAACCATTTTTTCCTCACGCACCAGCCTACCATCAGAAAACAACAGGTCGAGCCGATCAAAGTCGCTGGGCATCATCCCCTGTCCACTTAAAGTGAAGGAAAAAACGTTTTCCGCCTTCGCCGCCGATCTGTGGAATTCGTTTCCCGAGCTGAGGTCCGCCCCCACACGTGGTGCAGCAACGGTAGTTGCCAAAAACATTTCTAAAATAGTGCCAATATAAAGTTCTCTTTTGTTTTTGTCAAATGACTTTGCTTTATTATTATTTATTTTTTTGGAGATTTTTGCATATATATGTGTATATATATATATATTTATTGTTTTATATAAGTTTTATTTATATATATTATTTATTTTTTTTAAACATTATCCTGTACGCCATAACTAGTTGAAAGAACTAGGTGTTATTTTATTTTTTAAGGATGAATAAAGACGATTACACACATCTTCATTATTTTTTCAATCTTAGCTTTGGTGTTTTTATCATTTAATAAATCTGTATTTAATTTCCAATGTTTCTTAGAACATCTTTTTGGAAATGTTAAGTCATAAATATTGGATTGTGGTCAGACATCCGACTGGGAATTGTGCGGTAATCTGATATGAGGGGAAGAGGTTCTCAATATCTTCTTCTTCACTACTATGTATTCCTCACTGATGATTTTTTGTCAACCTTAATATTCAAAAATCATCATTTTATTAAAACATTATCCCCTCTGCAATATATGTATATACAATCTTCTGCCACTCTTTGTTCAAAATGCTCATCGCATAGGTCAGCTGTTGAGTGTTCCCTTCTATATATTTTCTTTTCTTTGTTTAGACCTAAAAATTCCCTTGCTTATGACACTTACTGGACCTTAGCCTCATGTGTGATTAAGTACTATCCCGGAGCATAAATATATGCTGTCATTATATTTATTTATAAATAAAAAATTCATTTAACAAATTTGTACTTAGTTAATTTATTTGGAAGAGAAACATATTTATCAACTGTAACATAATTAATATTGAAAGTTTCTTTAAAAGGATTTTAAGAAACGCCTTAACTGTTTTCACTTGTATGTATAAAACATGTGATTCTTTAACTGATTTGAATATATGTTTGTTCAGCATTAATGCTAAAATCTTAAGATAAAATGGTTATTTATATAGTTTTTTACTATGCATTAATATCGATGTTTATTTATAATTTTATCAATGTATATTTTATGAAGTATGAAAAAAATAATTCATTCACCTAATAAGTAAAATTTATCCATATTAGAACTAAGTGAAAAGTCCTTCAAAAAAGGTTGGAATGCAAAGAACTTCTTTACAATGGAGTGTTTGAAAGGTACATTAAGAGTGAAAATAGTCAATTAAAAGATTAAATCAAGGAATGCAACGCATTTTCACATATTTTTTCACATATTTTTATAGTCTGAAATGAGAGGATTAGCTTTAAAAGGAATTACAATGCACATTAGGGGGTAATATTAAAGATATCAAAATTTATCCCCCCGCGAAAGTTGCGTCATAAGAAACTAAATGATCGTAGAAAAATGGATTTTGGTTTGACCCCCCCCTTACCCCCCCCCAAATTGCGTTCAAAGGTTTCGTTATGAAGCAAAACTTTTTTGTTATTACTTATTTTGAAAAGAATAAGTTTTACAAAGTTTAGCTATGATCAATTTATGGCTTTGTTATTTTTTGCAAATTTTCGTCAAATAATATTTAGTGCCAATAAATGAACAAAAGTGCTGACGCACCAACCATTTTTGAAATAGCGGCTCCTACTAGAGTTCTTTTATAGTTTCAAGAAGGAAAAAGAAAAAGAGGGTACTCATGTTGATGTTTTTAAGTTATTTTTTAAATACGTTTGCTTAAGAGGATTTAACTTGGTTTGAAACCATATAGGAGCGTAAAAATTTAGTATAAATTTTACAAGTTTTATGTGAGACTCACATGGACTTTTTTGTGAAATATAGGATCTTAAAATTCTGTTGGCTTTGGTAAGACATTTTGCCTCATGTAATGCTCCTGGAGACCTGTAGCAAAAGCTTGAATTCGAAAATTTTCCTGTTTGTATTTCTAATGGAATTACGTATAAATATTTTTATCTGAGCTTAAAGAATACAGTAAACTTTGATTTATGTATTTTACTTTTCCTACAAGTATTTAAAAACTTTTTATTGATTTTTTGGTAAAGTCTGTATTAATTAATTTTCCTATGGTACCTTCATAAGTCCGAGGTCCTTTTTGTGCGCCATCTAAATGTTTAACAACTTCTTTAAAAGGTAACTCATTCATGTGTAGAAGACAAATAATCCACTGAAGTGGTCTTTTAAGACATAACTCGAGTCTTTTTATTACTCCTTACCATATTCTGACATTGGTGTTGCATCTGTAACACACATCAGTGACCAAAGTGTCAAGTCATTAATGTTCTTCGACTACTGAAAGTAGTTATTTCGCTTGATCTTCCGCTATGCCACTTTTTAGTAATACGTGATCAATGTATTCATGGTGGAGTTCTAAAATATTTTTTTCGTCATTATATCATTATCTGCAAAAGTTTATGGATATAATCAACGTCATAGATTTATATTCTCAACCATGTGAGAATACTGTATGAAAATTAAGATGTTAAAAGCAAACGTATTTAAAAAATTACTTAAAACCATCAACATGAGTACCCTCTTTTTCTTTTTCCTTCTTGAAATTATAAAAGAACCCTAGTAGGAGTCGTTATTTAAAAATGGTTGGTGCGTCATCACTTTGTTCATTTATTGGCACTAAATATTATTTGACGAAAATTTGCACAAAATAACAAAGCCATAAATTGATCATAGCTAAACTTTGTAAAACTTATTTTTTTTCAAAATAAGTAATAACAAAAAGTTTTGCTTCATAACGAAACCTTTGAACGCAATTTGGGGGGGGGGGTAAGGGGGGGTCAAACCAAAATCCATTTTTCTACGATCATTTAGTTTCTTATGACGCAACTTTCGCGGGGGGATAAATTTTGATATCTTAATATTAGGTTTCTATAATACCCCTAATGCACATGCTATGAATCAAATATTTTATTTGTACACTACGACTGTATCTCTTCAGTAACTATATATAAATACAAGCGAGGCTGAGTAATTAAATTTAAAATAGGTATATCCTTTAAAGAAACTTTTAAAATTTATCATGTTACTTATCATATATACAAATTTGTTATATGCTGTCATTATATTTATTTATATAAAATTACTTCATTTATTTATGCTTAAAGTTCAATCCATATACCCTTTGTAATAAGTATTGCATAGCTTAAAATACACCAGGGGCGTACTTAATGTTAAAAATTATTTTTCTTTTCAAGCCATGCAATTCCAGGCTTATTATTAATTCATAGAAGCTTTTAATTTACATTGAAATTGGCAATTTTCCACATGGCTTGTATTAAAAACCCATAAAATATATATAACTCTGTTACTCTTAAAAGGGCTTTCAAACGTTAGTGTCCTAGAGGGGTTTTGCATGTACAGACTATGTAGAGTTCTATGAAAAAAATGCCATTTATTTTAAGTGTTTTGCTGTTCTAGGGTTGTATATTTCAAGCTGATTGAAGTGAGTTAGAACTGCATATCATAAATCTAGCTTTTTGGATCGCATGTTTTAATGCTTGAAAGCTGTCAGCTATGTCATGGTATATTATTTCATATCTCAATGTTTAAAAAGGAATGGTACAGCACTGATAAATACAAATATCCGCGAAAAGTGTAATATATATGTGTGAAAGTATATATTTCCATGCTTTTATGAAGATAATGTCAGGCAAAATGTGCTTTATATGAAACGATTCATATGTGTTGTTGAATATTATTTCATCATTAATATGCTTTTTCGATTTTGCAGAAAACTATGCACTACCATCTAAGTTAAAAAGTGTGCGCAGAGTGTTGAAACTCCATTCAAATTAGGGGGTGTTCAACTCTGAATGTTGCGGGACCAGGTTTGAATCCCGAGGGGATGATCATTTTGGTATAACTCATTGTTAAGATACTAGGTTTAACAGACCAATTCAACGCTATAAGCTTATTTATATCCAATCGAATGCAATTCTGTCGAACCATATAGATAAAAAAATGGTTATTAAAAGTAAAAACTAATTGGAAACTTTATTATATTTAAATCCCCACATATTGGAAAAGAGAACGACTAAGCATTTGTTCTCAGTAGTAATATAAACATTATTATTAGTATTATATATACATATATATCAGACTTGTTGAAGTCGGAAAAAATGTCGTCGTCGTTTGTCGATCACCAAAGGTTATCGTTCGTCGTTATCGTTCGTTGTCGTTCGTCATTATGAAAATCCTTGTCTTTTTTTGGGAGGCCAAAAACGAACGACGAACGATAAGGAATTTTCCTTGTCGTTTGTCGTTCATCGTTCGCAAACGACAACAAATGAACGACAAATCAAACATATTATGATATATATATATATATATGTATCTGCACTGTGACTTCTTCATTTGCATTTAGTATCGGACAATTTATAACAAAAGACATTTCAGTACATAATTTATTATAATTTTTTGGAGATTCTTTGAAATTTAATACATGTTTTTTTATATAATAATAATGCACTCGAATTTAAATTAATGGAAGGCAATAGCAAACAAATTATTTCCTTAACTGTCTTTTGTTAGTCGTTGTCCGATATTAAATGCGCTTTCAGCTCCGAGTTGTTTATTGTTTTTGCAAAGTTCAATTTCTTCACACCAGGTATCAACGCTTTCAGTTCTAAATATCGATTTACATTCGGTAGTCGCAGCTCTACTGACGCTAAAAATCAGTGGGCACCAGTCCGCTTAGGCTTAGACCATAGCGCTCCAAGTGTTGTTTCTTCTTTTCTTTGCATTAAATTTATCTTCATTCCTTGGTAACTGCCTATCTTCCTTTTACAAAGGTAAGTGATCGATCTTACAATAACTAGTTGCTAGACGAATTCAATTTAGGTTTTCATATGCCCAAAAATAATGATATTATAACTAATTAATCTCAATTATCGTTCGTGAAATAAGAACAACATAGTCATATTTACTAATGTGATTTTTCATACATTATTTTATGTTTTTATTATGTATTCTATTGTACATATCATAAAAATGAACTGTTAAAAATAGTTTTATCTAAGTTAACTGCCTAAGTTATTTTTTATATCGACAACTTTTTATCCTCATGTTACATTTTTTTTAAAGTATTGCAATTTCTGTTCCGCACCCGATATTTATGGTGTGTCAATTTGATATTGTATTCACGACCGATGCTTGCAGTTACTTCATTCGAGTATGCATTACTTCAATATACAATGTTATACTTTATATTATATCAAAATATTGGTTTATTATAAAAAGTTGCCCAAAAAATACCCACCTTAATTAAAAAATACTTTTGATGAAATCCGTTTAACATCAATCCACGAACTAATCCTCTATATTAGTTATTCTTTTTTTTGGATATTATTTCATGATGTTTTTTTCTTCAATTAAATTAAAATACAGATTATGAATTTATAAAAGTAATATCCGTCTTGTGATATAAAACTCAAACTTGCTTTTTTGTTCTTTCATACAAATAAGTTTTATCTGTTTTTCCTACTTTTTATAAACTTACTTTTAGTAAAAATAAATGATAAAAGCTTATTTTTTTCCCTTAGTCATACATCTACATTATATGCATCTCTTTTTTTAACCAAACATATATTTTTTGGGTAGAGTTATGAGGGTAACCTCCCCCAACTAAAAAAAGAAAAGAAGAGGGCTTATTCTTTGTCTGGAAAGCTTTGATTTCCCCCATTCTTTTTATGGAAGTAAGAGGATTTTGATAATTCATTAATAATTCACTTTAAGTTGGCGTTGCTTTAGTTACTAACACAAAAAGCACATCTACTAAAAATCCAGATGCTACAATTTTTTTGTTGTTTTTAAGCTCTGTACCTTGAATAATAATAAGTATGTAAGAGGGAATAATATAATGTATTTTATATTTATGCCTTTATTTCAAGCTTACATATTTATGGATACGATATATATTTATAGTTCTTCTGTAGTTTAAAAAATTAAAAATAATGAATACAAAAATTATGTTAAGATCGAAGATTTAAACTAATCTGGGATCCGTAGAGGAAATTATACAAGTTAGCCCACCAGATGGAGCAACAGTTGGTCATAGATAACATAATTATGATTATATATATATATATATAATATTCAATTATAAGATATAAACACTAAAATATTTTCAATTTATTAGGTTTTTTCAAAAACTCCATAACGAACTCGAAAATTTCCAATAAAAAATAAGGCCGGGATTTGGCCGGGAAAAAGCCCAAATTTAAGAGGCATGTAACTTTGCTCAGACAATAAATTTCGAACTGAAACTTAAACATATAATGAAAAGACTTAATCATTCTATGGTGTAAATTCATTTGAATCCATGAACCCAAAATTTCATTGAAGTAATTTTTTTGGGAATGACCCATATATATAATAATATAATAGTAATAATAATAACGTTAATTGTATCCTCAACGAGCTCAAAAGTTATGTTGCAACTTATATAGTTTTTCCTCGCCATTCAATTGCATCTTATTTCCTCAATATCCATGATCTTTTTAAACGATTGACCGCCAATGTGGATAAAATCTCAAGGATTTGAATTGAGTTTTTACTTTTAAATTATAATTTTATATGGATACACAAATGCGTGAGAAATAGTCGTTTTTAATTATTCATTTTTGTGACACTTTCCAAAGTCATTCGGTGTCAAGTGGTGACTGGTCGGCAGCTAGAAAAAGATTGGGGACCACTTGGACCAGCTCTATATTCTTCTAACTTTCTTTTCATGTTCAAGTGTTAAATTCGGTCCATATCAGGTTTTGTGTTATAAATAATATAGGACTGTTAATTATCTTTGTCTTTTCCTTAGGGGTTATATATCCAGTATTGATTGTATATTAAAGTGGAGTGCTCGTTATAAATATATATTTTTTAAACTTGAAGAGTCGAGAAAAAGGAATTAAATGCTTTGGTGATCCCCAAAAACGGTCCTCAACTTTGATTAGGCCCTCTTCATATTTTTTCAATTCGAATACATTCAATCTTTGGCCTTATCAAATTTGTTACGGATAAATGTCATATAAAATCTATAATCCTTGGCCTTTTTTTTCTATCTTCCGCAACATTTATTCTTTTTTTTCAATTTGATTTGATAAAATTGCATCCGACTGGATATAAATGAGCATATTTGTGTGTAAATTGATCCATCAAACCTAGAATTTTACGAACGAGGTACACCAAATTGACCTTTTCCTCTCAGGAGTCGAACCTGTGCCCTCATCGTTGAGATTTAAGCACACCTTACACACTGAGCTATCGCAATTCCTGTGTTTGAGATGGAGATTCATCTTTAGTATAATTTCGTGGATTTTTTTTCGTTCCACTATGGCTCTAGGTCTCTGTTCGTATACTCTGTCTTTCAGGTAACACCAGGAAACGACCGGGTACCGGCTCGGATCCCAGCTGTTTTTGAGCCTCCCGGCCCGGTGTCCCAGTTTTTTACACCGGGCCGGGACTGCAATATTTTCTTTAGTGTGTCATTCATAAATTTTATTTAGAAAATAAGTTTCCAAAAAAAGAGAGGACGTCATCACTTTTTTTTGGGAATTCTTTTCTAAAAAAACGTCATCACTTATTTTGGAAATTATTTTCTAAAAAACATTGTCATTTTTTTTGGAGATTCTTCTCTGTCGAAGGTACGAAAATATATATTATGTCCCGGCGAAAAAGTTGTCCCGGTCGTTTCCTGGTTAACACCAAAGAAAACATGATACAGTTCTTTAGAACATAAATTTAAAAAACTCTATTTTGAAGTGAAGTCAGCCCCTCAACCCCTATGTTTCCTGGCACTTAATGTACTGGCGATCCATAATATCAGGACTTAACCATACGTAATTCACTTCAAACCTGTCCCAAGATTGATTGAAAGCGAACTTTAGAACCTCAATACTCCATCTCAAAATTGACTTTGCTTCGGCACCCCATAGCCTAAACTCCAAGGATTGTCTTCTTCTTTAGGGCTTGTTGGGACGTCTATAGAAGGTTTGCGCTAAGGATTCTCACGATCCCCTACCTCTCAAAGCGGTCCATCTAGATTTGATCGGCACCTATTCAGATTTCAACTGATGCATAATGAAGGCGGTCGTTTTAATATAATTTGAATCGGTTAATTCTTTGTCTGAGCAGCTTTTGGGGTCTTACTATACTCACGGTCGATAGCTCTATATTCTACTATACTATACTATATTCCCACTCCACAGAGGTAATTGTAGCGCACGAGAAGAGGAACGGCAATTTGGGATCATTTTGAGCTCCAATGTCTCTCTCTTCAGAATTCTGGAGTAAATTTAATTTTTTTCGAAGTCCGGGTTCTTCTCAAGGGCACTGTTCAACTTGCTGGAAAAGGGCTCAACGATCAGCTACATCTGCACCCTCTCAAGGATTCCAATGCTCTCCGTCAGTGGAAGGCGCGCTTGCAGGCTTGAAAAGGCGATTACCAGTTGAGTAAAGTTGCCCTTGATGTATGCCAGCTGACCCGGTAGTTTTCGGTCCTTGAACAGTTTCTTGGCTTTGACGATCCCCTTGAAATGGCGCAGTAGTAGAATGCCGCTTCAAGCCAAGTTCCTCACCTGTTCAGGCAAGGCTCCGGGACAGGAGGAACTTCCCCGGAAGCGGCAAGGGCCTTCTTGCGTCGAGGTGCTTTGAAAAACACCTTCTTGATCTCAGACATCCAGCAAGAAGGGTCGATCCTCGAAGCGTCCATTGAGGGGCCCAGAGAAGACTGCAGTCATGGCTCTGCCACATCTGTTAGTTGTCTCATCCACAAGAACAAGCAACCTCTGATCCTGCAGACGTTCCTTCACGTTATTCATATTGACTTGCTTTCTTTCTCCATTGCGTGTGACAGAGACCACCTACTGGCATTGGCTCGTGGCAGTACCTTTCAATGAAGGCCTGGAATGCACGAATTCAGACTTGGCAATTGGTATGTTGCATTCCACAAGCATTTTGGCTAGGTCATTGGTGAACAGAGTCACTTTCTTTAACAAGCTATTCGTCAAGAGAGCCTGGAGATGGACCTCTGAATCAATACCTATGTCCTTCTTGCACTTAGCATCTTGAGTTTTTTCTTGTGGGCCTTGGTTTCATTGTGCTGAGACACTGTGTAGCGGCGGTTGGCGGGACAGGATGTGGAACAGAGCATGCAAAAAATCGTCCTTGGGTCTGCCAGAAAGACTCTGCACCCTGACATGTCTATCCAGTGACTGCAAGATAACACCTACGACATGGGTGGGAAGGAGATGTGGCCTCCCAGCAGCCCAGACCTTAATCCAATGGACTGTTTTGTCTGAGGCGATCTTGAACGACGGACTAATAGACGTGCTTACAACAAGAAGGGCCCCCCTAATCACTTCGATCAAGAAGGATATGACAGGCGTCCAAAGGCAGCCTGCGCAACTTTCAAGGGCTGCATACCGAAAGTTATCGACGCTGAGGGAGATTATTTTAAATATTCCTATAGAAGACATCCTTACCGTTCAAATGCACTTTATTTGAAATAAATATTTTTTAATAGCATAGTGATTATTATTTTTGTGAAAAAGAGTTTGTGCCAACGTTTTATCAGCAAAAAAAGTAACTATTTTTTATCCCTATCCTGCATTTATTAATATCTTATATTTAATCAAAATTATAATTGAATTCTCAAAAATATTAAGTATTTTTTTTACTTCTGCTGCTTCCTATACAATTTATATCGACTTTAAGTTTACATTTCATATGCAAAATATTCTTGTGTATTTCACAAAAAAGGATTTATGATATCTTCAAATATTTTTTTGTGCTTATTTTTTTAGTTGAACAGCTTAGTTCCTTTTCAAATTTGCATAACACCTTATTAAAAAGGAATCTAATATAAAAAATGTGCATTATTTAATTTTATCACTTTCATACTTTTTAAAGTCAAATTTCATGCCTTACCTAACTCATATACAAATCGGAACTTTTGATTATTCGACGAGCACACTTTCAATATAATGTTGATCAAGACATAATATATGTGAGTATTCTATAAGCTTTGCTCTTTACTTTTTAATATATATAAATCGAGGCTTTACTCATCCATAAATAAGTATACGTATATTATGCAAAGATCAACAACATGTTTAATTTTATTTATATGGAATGAAATAGTATTTAACTATAGCAATAGATGGCGTTGGCATGGTTTTTATACCTTCAAAAAGTGTGTACTTTTCTTCTCTCGTATATTATCCATAGTATATTTGGGCTGTTCATAGATGTTGGTGATGAAAGGAAGATTCTTCAACCAAAGATATTGGCCGAACTTTAAGTGAGTCCTTGAGGATGCCCAATGAGACTAACCATTAGTTAAAGAAGAATAACGCCGGTTACTTTTTATTATTTTTTATGTTTGTTGTGGGATGGGAAAATGGATCGCTTGATGCTTCATTGATCTTACTATCTAATAATTAAGTTGTTGCAACATTGAAATCATTAAAATAAATATAAACTAGAGCATATATACACTCAGAGAGTGTGTACCTCCGCCGATCCCCACCAAATGAATCACTTGCTCATTTTGTGATTTCCAACCCTCTACGCACTGTCCTTTTAACTCTACATACTGCTCCTTGAACTCTACAAACTTGAATTATAGGGGGCGTTCCAGTTCATCAAAGAAGAGAGCACAGCACAGCGACATCTATTGGCAGAGTAGACTAACTTGAAATATTTAGTAGTATTTAGCTCGTTTTGCATCTTAAAGAAGCACTCAGAGATGCCAAAATTTAATCAATTGTTTCTTTTGGCATTTCCAACAACTCCACAAAGTTTCATCCGAATCCGTTCCGCACTGTTTGAGTTATCCTGCTGACAAACAAACAAACCAACCAACAAACCAACGCCAGTGAAAACAATACCTCCTTCGGCGGAGGTAAAATTGTTGTACAGAATTTCATTGTGGTCGAACAAGCACGATCGATGCATAACGTTCTGGACGCCCTGTAGAAATTGCCTCTCCCAAAACAATGTAAAAATATTAAAGCAGTATGGTGTTGGCCGATCGGAAATCGGAAGTACAGGAGATTGTGGAAGCCATAGGCAATTCATATGGCCCAGTGGTTTCAATTTTGAAAGATCACATGGGCGTGAAAAAGCTATCCGCAAGATGAGCGCCGCGTTTTCTCATATCGACCATAAACGTAATCGTGTGACATGAATGCATTGCCTCGGAGCCTTTGTAATATAAATACTAGCGAATGTTACCCGGCGCTGCACGGGATTTTCCAACTTGATAATAGTCTGGAATGAAAAAAAAATACACAAATAATTTTAGAGATGTCATCGCATGTGATTTTTCATATTAAAATAAGTTCCATAAAAAGTCGTCATTGGGTTTTTATTGCCATTTTTTCGTTTTATATTCCTTAAGGCTGGGTGTTTAGACATCGTAAAAAGAAGAAATCACCCGAATAATTTCAGTGATGTCATCCCATGTGACTTTTCATATTAATATCAGTTCCTTTAACAATTGTCATTGGGTCTTCATTGCCATTTTTTCCGTTTTGTATTCCTTACGGCTGGGTATTTAACATCTCACAAAGAAGAAATCACACGAATAATTTCAGTGAAATCATTTGCATGTGACTTTTCATATTAAAACCAGTCCCTTAAAAAGTTGGCATAGCTCTACATTACAATTTTTTTCCGTTTTGTATTCCTTACGGCTGAGTATTTAAACATTGTAAAAAGAAGAAATCACACGAATAATTTCAGTGATGTCATCATATGTGACTTTTTCATATGAAAATCAGTTTCTTAAAAAGTTATCATGGGTCTTCATTACCATTTTTTTCCCGTTTTCCTTAAGGCTGGATATTTAACATCACTCTCCATCTCTAGACATTATTAAAATTGATTAGTGCGATGTTGTGTTATAAAAAAATGTTATTTTCCACAAAACTTAAATTTGGGGGGAAAGACAGGGATAAAAAAAAATCTATTTTTAAGTAATCCTATGAAAAACGAATTTTCCTATAAAACTCCAATAAATAAAAACACGTCTTACTACCTCACTCTCATCCACAGAAAATTTGGAAAAAATCTAACTTGGCAATTTAAAAAAATCGTCAAAAAATGTTTTGGCGAATAAGATAAACATGACGATGACGAATTTTCCAGGAGTTGGAACCCCCACTAAACAATCCCTGAGCTCTCAAAACTATTCACTGAAAATTTCGTCGGGATCTAGTGAACCGTTCGGGAGATACAGGGAAACGAACGAACGAACGAACAACAAACGAACGAACGAACAAACGAACGAACGAACAAACGAACGAACGAACGGAATTATTTTTTTATAAGTATAGATAATTTCTTTGAATGTTTTATTATATTTTTATTATTTAAAAAAACATTACGCATGGCAATCGTTGGCTATTAAAAGTATTTAATTTTTTTCAAGAAAGGAACAAAGTACTTTAATTATTTAAAAAGTAACTACTTATGTTCTTTACTGAAGGGTCTCAATTTGTTTATATAATCCCATACTTCTACCAATAAAACTATGAAAATAACTTGAATAAGGAATCTATCAAACTTGTGATCGACAAGAGATAATTATGCTGTTTTTATTTGTTATTTGTTGGTAATAATTTTAGACCCTCTATCGTTGTATATTGCCCTTTCTTTTATGGCTTTAGAATTGAATGATCTTAATTATATAATTATATAATACTATTTCAGAATTCTTAGTATATTCCATTCATACCTTTAAGTAAGTAAATATCAGTCATGCCTCCATGCTATATAATCCTACGATCCATCATGACATTCATGCATGTCATGATGGTGAGAAGAGATGATGGCTTTTATCCCTCTTCACTCTCGTTGATGTGTTCATGTTTATTTTGGGGCACATTTAGTTATAATAATAATAATAAAACAAAGGCCCATAGTTTTTTGTTTTGTTTATACATACATAGAGAAATCCCATTAATGGGGCGTTTACCTTTTTGTATCGTGTTTATGTGTGTGTGTGTGTGAAGGCAAATGAAGGAAATCAATGCACTAATGAGATGTTTACTAACTCAATAACCATTAACTACATCAGCCTGTAGCGAACCTACAAGCTGTTACTCATAAAGAAGGAAATTAAAAAAGGGGAAAACTGACACGCATAGACTT
>CP045901.1:3493891-3560315 GCA_013387185.1 Caligus rogercresseyi | reverse complement strand
CGCCCCCTAGGAGCAAAAAAGAACTAACAGTTAGCCAACCCTATGCTTTATATGTAACTTATGAAATAAAATGCTTACAAATAAAACTTTTTGTTTTTTCATCCAATTTTAAAAATTTCTTCACATTTGCATTAGTCTTCCCAATTGGAACAACTATATTAACAAATTTAAAACTTTTAAAAATGCCAAAATCATGGAGTTCCCCCTTAAGTTTTATCAAAAATCAGTTTTTTGGGTTTTCTGAAAAAATATATAAACACTTGAGAATGATTATTTTATAGTTTGTTGTCAGACTTTTTAAGCTCCTGCTTATGAATTCAAGTTGAAATCTGTGAGTTGACCAGGAGCGGAGAAAAACACTTTTTCCATTTTGACAGTTTTTATGCCAAAACTCAAAAAATTCTAAACCGAAATTCCTTTTATAAAACACGAATTTATAACAATGCAAAACTCTATAGATCTTTTTTATACTTGATGCGATCAATCCCATAAAACAGCCCAAACGGCCCCCCAAAATTTAGGATTCCAAAAATATTACCGCTTCGTCCATGAAATAGGACCTAATATTCAATCCCGGATTTGAGGGTCTTAACGACCTCGGATTCGGATACTAATACATCAAAGTTGCTCCCTTTGTGAAGCTGAATATGATTGTGCACAAATAAATTGCGAAAAACTGTAAATTAAAAAAACCCGGATCCCGGCCCAAATATGTCCCGGAGGCCGGACATTGACTTAACCAACCTAGGCTTATTTTGCAAGGCCTTCATTTCGTATGTTTTGTTTTGAACTTTTTTTTCGTTTTAAAAAGTCGCCCCAGAGGTTTTCTTGAATTTCCGGACAGGTCGGTCCGGTTTTCCGGGAAATTTCTTTGGGACCCGATTGCAAACCCTATTCTTGATGTACTTTCAGAGTAGCTTTTTTCGAAATGGAAAAGAATCAAAAGTTAAGGAAATGTCATAATCCAGGTCCGGGAGTGTCTGGATCCGGAATTTTTTTCCGGAACCAAGTTCTTTGGGCAGAGATGCAGATAACTTTTGGTCTGCGTTCTGTCTTTAAAACATCTCACTTACGAACTATGGACAACCAAAGTTTTCCAAGCCTTTTTTCTGGCCTTTGCAAGGCCGCTAGGTCTTAGTTTTGGTTATACTAAAAGATGCCTACGGCTAAGTCCACAAAACATTTAATTAATCCCGAGCCTCCTAACCCTCAAAATCCATGCACCGCAAATCCTCTCACAGACGCAAATCTGGTCTGCTCAGGAACTTAACCCCGCCCAAGACCATCACATGGTCAAGATGCATCTGTGTGCCAAATTTTGGCTCTCTAGCTTCTGTAGTTTCGGCGTCTATAGAAGTCGGACGGACAGACGGACAAACTCAAATTCTAATATTAAGATGTAGGTTTTCTAATATTGAAATAGAGTGGGCAGTAGGCCCTTTTACATGTTTTGTTTTGAATTTAGATCCCCCCTTCTTTTCTTTCTCTTTCTCTTCAAAGCATAATTCTAGCCATTGTTTTGTTGGAGCATGTGATTGGTGGAGCTTCATGTCGATGCGCAGGGATACTAACATAATATTTATAATGATTCCACGTCAAATTACGGCCTTCCATCTTTGGAAGGATATTGCGCATTGAAAAACCTTTGATTGTAATAACAATGGACATAAAACAAACTACAAACATCCAACTAATATGATCGAAAGTCAGTATTTTTGGGTTTTTTGTATATAGAACGTATTATTTCAAATCATAAAAAATGAAGTATCCTCGTATGAAGTAAATATAGCCAAAAATACATATCATAGTTTTTCTCCTGTTCTTATATTTCGTTCTGTATTCAAATAGTGTTCTCACGTCACATATTGTATACGTGCGGTCATATATACGTCGTGGACAAATACTGAAAATAAATATAGATATATGTTTACGAATTCGTAAAAGCAAATCTATAGTGACCTAAAAAAGCATTAACATATATAATAGCAGGGTACATAGCCTTATACCTAGCACTGTCCTCGGTTTAATTTCTGAGTTGGATCTCTCTCTTTTCGTTCGTCACTTTGTGTCCACTCAATGGATTGTGCCCGAGGAGGTCGCCCAAGTTGCCACAGTCAAGGATGCCGTTGAAAAAATGTTTTTTTATTATTTACAATTACTAAATTGTTTTGTTTAGGCTAAAAACATTTATTTGGTAAACGGGGAAAACTTATACAGTCTAGGAAGTAAAAAAAAATATTACCGAAAATAGGGTTAAAACTATTCAGGCGTTGGCAACATTGTTTTATTGAATTTGAGTTTGTTCAAAAGATAAAAAGCTTCTTTGATCAATTAGTTTATAAGTTATCCTTTAATTGGCTGTGGATGATTTAATACCGACTTGACATAGAAAGAGAAAAAAAAACTGAAAACATAGAGACATCTCTCTGGCTTCTCTTTTATTATAGTATTAAACCTCACAAACCTCTCCCTTTTGAAATCAAAGCTGTTATTATTATTATTGCGTTACATTAAACAGCTTGAGTCATTTAACTCTAAAGAGGAACCCTGATACAGAGTTCCCCCCCTGTGTCCGGAGTCACTTATTCGACAGGATTCCTGGACGAGAGGAACTCCATGTCTCTTGTCGGGACTGACTTGTTGTTATGGTAAGTAGTTCAATGCCTCCCTCGTCACGGAAGGCTCTCGAGGCTTCCTCTCAAAGCTTATTAATTCTCTTAGCATTTTTCTGGCGATTTTACCACGAAAGTGAGGAGGAAGACAGTAAGACCGCCCCTCATAGTTCATCTAGAAGTATTGATTTTTTTTTGTAATAAATGTAAAAAATAATAAATAATAGTAAAAAATCTGTTATGAAAAAGGGAGAGGTTTGTGAGGTTTAATACTATAATAAAAGAGAGGCCAGAGAGATGTCTCTATGTTTTCAGTTTTTTTTCGCTTTCTATGTCAAGTCGGTATTAAAATCATCCACAGCCCTTTAATTTGTAGAGCAAAAGAATTCCAAGTTGTTCTTTATCTATAATAAATAAATAAAGATATATATATATATATATATCAGGAGACGACCGGACACCTTTTTTAGCCGGACCAGGGACATAATAATATTTTCGTTCCTTCGACATTCTGAAATGACGACATTTTCATAGAAAAACATTTCCCAGAAATACGTGACGACTTTTTTTAGAAAAAATCTCTAAAAAAGTGACGACGTTGTTTTAGAAAATAGTTTCCAAAAAAAGTGACAACGTGATAGTTTAGAAAAGAATCTCCAAATTTCCAAAAAGTTATAACGTTTTTATAAGAAATAATATTTCGAAAATTCCTTTTAAAAAAAACGTCCTCACTTTGGGAAATTCTTTTCTAAATAAAAATTAAGAATGGCAAACGAAAGAAAATATTGAAGTCCCGGCCCAGTGTCTAAAAAGCCGGGACACCGGGCCGGGACGCTTAAAAACAGCCAGACCCGGGTCGGGTCGGGTACTCGGTCGTTTTCCTGATATATATATATATATATATATATATATATATATATATATATATATTAGCCTGTCCCGTTTTCAGGTCAATCGCTCCGATTTTTTGCTCCAAGCACTTTTCTGCTGCGTAGTGATGAAAAAATGAGATTGAGAAAGTTTCAGCCTTCAAAGGCCATTTTTGTGACTGCACAAGCCACTCAAAGTTTCAAAAAGGCCGTTTTTGGGGTCAAAAATGGCAATTTTCAAGTGGCTTGTGCTGTCTGAGTTTTAGTGATATCGAGTTAATTTCTTTTCCTAAGGGTTGCTTGAAGTCTCATCTTTCAATAAAAATTTTGGAGCAATCAAGCAAATAAATATTTCTATTGTTTTTGGCCCGTTCAGTAGGCCTCTTTTGGCCCAAAATAGGCATTTTTTGTTTTTTGCTAATATTTGCCCTAAAAGTTATCTTAGCAATTTTGTTATTTTATGGCAAAATAATTGCCTTGTCATAATGCACGTTTTGTGCAATTTTCATAATGATCAAGAGGATATAGACGTTTTGATAGAAAATATTGTGTTTATTGTTATGAAATATTGTTCATTTGCAGAAATAAAATCGCTATTTATACTTTACAATATTATTTATTTCCTCATGGAATAATTTTTTTATTATAATTTTACTAACTTTATATTGGTTTTTAAGATGAGTAAAATAACCTAGCATGTAGCACGTAAAATATTATTACTCATTTTTATTTACTACAAAAATAATAAAAAGTTGGTTATGCAACTAATAAATAAGATCATTATATGTAGATATAATGTGAATAGTTTAATTCAGTCTCACAAAAATATTGAAATATTGAATGCAAAAAGATCAATCGAGAAAATTTTCCAGAAGATACACTTCCAAATGTTTTTATAAGTAGCATAACAAAATACAGAGATTTTTATTGTACATGGATGAAAAAGAACATACAGAAACAAGCAAACAAAAATATTTTGAAATATTAAAAGCTTTGAAAAAAATACTGATTGAAAATAAAATGCAAAGATTATTGGCAACCTATGAGCATTTTATATGTATCCGAATTCAAAACAACTTTACATAAAACTCCCTACACCAATACACCATGCTCGGTTTATGTCGAAGGTCGTTCATTACATTAAGTTGGAGAGTCTTGGCCTTACAGAAGGAAGTAAAAAAATTTCAACAATAATTTCTTTATACAATTCCAGATGTTTTTTTGACAGCACACCAAAATACGTCTTCACCAAAAAGAGATATAGAAGCTGTTTGGAAAATGAAGCTTTATTAACACAGCAATCCATCACTTTACGAAAAATGTTTGAAGAGTATGTTTAACCAAACTTGGCATTTACATGGAAGTACATGATTCTTTAAAGTCTTGGAGACGAAATCTTACCGGATCAAGAAAGGTTGGACATTACAATTCGATTACTATAAAAAAAATAAATATTTTTTAACCAGATATAACCAACAAAAATAAAAAAATAAACAATTAGTATAGTTTCGCACCCCTTTTCTCTTTTCTTATGTTTAACTTGCTTGTAATGGTCAAAGAAAATATGGAATGGATGAGACTACCTACATAGTACTGGCATCTTATATCTCATAATACGGAATTAAAAAAATTAATTAAGGAATAAAAAAAATCTTTAAAAATATCAAATATGACTTTCAAATAAGTCACAGTATATGAATAGATCTCTAGGGGGACCATCCACACAAAAGGGTAGTGCGCTGAGTGGTGTGGAAAACGTATTAACATTTTACGTAGTTATTTTACTCATCTTAAAAACCAATATAAAGTTAGTAAATTATAATAAAAAAACATATTCCATGAATGAACAGTATTTCATAACAATAAACACAATATTTTCTATCAAAACGTCTATATCCTCTTGATCATTATGAAAATTGCACAAAACGTGCATTATGACAAGGCAATTATTTTGCCATAAAATAACAAAATTGCTAAGATAACTTTTAGGGCAAATATTAGAAAAAACAAAAAATGCCTATTTTGGGCCAAAAGAGGCCTACTGAACGGGCCAAAAACAATAGAAATATTTATTTGCTTGATTGCTCCAAAATTTTTATTGAAAGATGAGACTTCAAGCAACCTTTAGGAAAATAAATTAACTCGATATCACTAAAACTCAGACAGCACAAGCCACTTGAAAATTGCCATTTTTGACCCCAAAAACGGCCTTTTTGAAACTTTGAGTGGCTTGTGCAGTCACAAAAATGGCCTTTGAAGGCTGAAACTTTCTCAATCTCATTTTTTCATCACTACGCAGCAGAAAAGTGCTTGGAGCAAAAAATCGGAGCGATTGACCTGAAAACGGGACAGGCTAATATATATATGTAACCAAAAGGTATTGAAGGTCTAACACCTTTGGTTATCTAGTCGAAACTGTTTTTAATTTCATTAGAGGAAATCCTTATACCTCTTTTACAATATTAATTCTTATTTAACAAATTTAATTAAATATAATAATGTACATATATTAAAGATTCATAAAGGAGCAGAGAGACGGACTCTGCTACAGTGCTCCCCCCCCAGTGACGAGGTAGGAGGAACGAAAGAACAAATAGAAAACGAGAACTCCCTACTCCACGTCAGGGCGACGGATATCTTGCAGCCCATTCCAGGCTATCAGGCAAGTTAAGTAGGTGGGAGTTCAGGGTTTTTCGAGATTGATGTGAGGAAATGTTATCCTAGAGGCGAGTAGTTCTCGAGCCGTGTCTTGATGACTTTTTGTAGTTGTGGTTCCGTAAGTAGTGAGTAGAGGAAGTGGCGTGGATCCGTAAAGAGCGTTTAGCTGTGGACACGACTGTCATCCAGTGGGGAATTAAATCATTGGATGTTTGAAAATAGATTTACGGTCTATCATAATACAGACGTTGAAGGCGTGTACTAGCTTGAAGGTGAGAGCACGGAGAGTGCTGGATTGTGTGAGCGTGGTGAGGCTATGGCTCAATGAGACGGCGAACGGCTAGGTGGCAGTGGGCTCGGAGGAGTTGTAGACATCGAGGAGACGGTGGGAAGGTTTGGGCACGAAGACGGCGAATGGCGATGTAGCGAGGATCGACTCAAACCGCAGGAATCACTGCAAGCCGATTAAATACACCGGAGCCTATAGAGCCTATAGAAAGCTTGTAAATATGAAGACCGCGAAGCTCGAGATGTGAGAAGGACGAGGACAGCAAGGCTCAGTAGTAAGAAGATAGAGTTCGGCAAGGCTCCAGAAATGCAAAGAGGATGGCGAGGCTCCATGAGTATGGAGAGGACGTCGGAGATCAGGAGGTATGGTAAACCTTGAATCTAGTAAGCCAATCTTAGATAACTGGAGCCGAAGCGTCTCTTACTAATATTCACGGGTCACCATCGTCCTCTCCAGGAGTATGGAGAGGACGGGATCACGTCGGGGTCACCAATGTAACCAAAAGGTATTGAAGGTCTAACACCTTTGGTATCTAGTCGAAACTGTTTTTTATTTCATTAGAGGAAATCCTTTATACCTCTTTACAAATATTAATTCTATTTAACAAATTTTAATTAAATATAATAATGTACATATATTAAAGATTCATAAAGGAGCAGAGAGACGGACTCTGCTACATATATATATATATATATATATATATATATATATATATATATATATATATATATATATATATATATATATATATATATATATATATATATACCGGGTGCGGGACAGAAATTGCAACACTTGCCTAGTACGAGGGTTGGTCAATAAGTCCGTGACTTTTTGTATTTCCGTCTATATAATTTGGTTTCAACACTGCTACTGTCAACAAGCATCTATCAGCTGACTTCTGTTAAAATTTGAACACGCTGGGTCTTTTAGTTTGTGTCTTTACAGACAAACAACTTCGTGAATTGTGTAGAAAATGGAGAAAAGTGAATTTCGTGTGCTCATCAAGCATTATTTTTTGCGGGAAAAAACCATCACTGAAACAAAGGCTAAGCTCGATAAATACTATGGAGACTCTGCACCATCGATATCAATGGTAAAAAAGTGGTTTACAGAATTTCGTTGTGGTCGTACAAGCACCATTGATGCCGAACGCTCTGGACGCCCAGTTGAATTCAATACACTAGAAACAATTCAAAAAGTTCATGATATGGTGTTGGCCGATCGGAGATTGAAAGTGCGGGAGATTGTGGAAGCCATAGGCATATCACATGGGTCAGTGGTTTCGATTTTGAAAGATCACTTGGCTATGAAAAGCTATCTGCAAGATGTGTGCCGCGTTTGCTCACAATCAAGACAATGCAAGAGTCCATACATGTGTTGTTTCCATGGCAAAATTTTACGAATTACGCTTTGAATTGCTCCCTCATCCGCCGTATTCTCCAGATTTAGCCCCGAGTGACTATTTCTTGTTTCCGAACCTTAAAAAATGGCTTGCCGGAAAGAGATTTTATTCCAACAATGAATTCATCTCACAAACAAATACATATTTTGAGGACCTCGAGAAATCTTATTTTTTGGAAGGGATAAAAAAATTGGAGAAACGCTGGACGAAGTGTATAGAGCTCAAAGGAGACTATGTTGAAAAATAAATTAGCTTTTGTCAAAAAAACTTTGTTTCATTTAAAAAGTCACGGACTTATTGACCAGCCCTCGTATATTGTTTACGCCCCTCTGTGTCAGTTAAAAGGATTCGATCAGAAAATTATAAAAAATAAAAAACGGCAATACAACTCTTATTTTTTTATATTCTTTATATCCGCCCTTAACAGCAACAACAGCCTCCAAACGGGACCTGAAGGCCTGACAAACAGACCGTATGTATGAGCGTCCATTCCATCCCAGTGTTCATCAACGGAGGTCTTCATTGCTTCAATATTGGGGTGAAGGATTCTGCAGGCCCTGGCCTGCACATGTGGCCAAAAAGAAAAGTCCAAGGGCTTACATCAGGGCTGCATGGAGGTCACTTTTCCCTATCCCAAAATGGGATGTTCTCTGATAAAAAATTCTGGGTGGATTTTGCTGTATGGGCTGGTGCTCCATCCTGTTGGAGCACCACTTCTTGGTTTGGAAATGTTGCCTCAACCCATGTCAAAAGTTTGGTGTGCAGCTTTTCAATGTACGTGGCAGCATTCAAGCGAAACCCTCGGGGAAACCAAATCAATGGCATTGTATCCCCTGATGATGCCACAAAGCCCAGAGACATGGCTGAGGCTGGATGCTTGGTAGTGGTAATTGTTCTAAGGTCTTCATTAACATCTTCAAAGGCCACAAACCGGTCATTTCTTTTATTTCTGACCGGATCCACAGTCCAGATCTTTTCATCACTGAAGATGATGATCCTTCCAGCTGGTGCAGATTTCAGGTCATTGATCAAACCCTTGCAACGTTGGAGATGAGTCACTTTGATTTTAGGTGTCATTAATGGTCTCTTCAACATCACTAGGGACTTGCCACCACACTCCTTGACAGCCCTCCTGACCGTACTCTCATCAACACCAAGGTCCTTGGCATGAGCTCTCATGCTGGTGGTTGGAGCCCTTTGGATCACATCACAAATCAATTGTGGTTCCAATTTGTACTTGCTACCACTCCCAGATTTCCTTTCGATCCCTTGGTTCATGTCCAGCTTCTTCTTGAGGCGGTAAATGGTCGATCTTGTCACGTTCATTTGCTTCACGATCTCAGTTGGAGTCTTACCCGCGCCAAGAAGCGTCAACACTTGAACTCTACGGTCTCGTTCCATCTCTCTGCTTATTCTCAGAGGAAAATTATAATAACATAAAAGCATAAACATAAACACTGTTACTGAAGTTATTTAGCGGAACATTTTGTTCGAAGCCTCTCGTAATCTCAAATTGGATTTTTGTAAGTGTTGCAATTTCTGTCTCGCACACAGTATATACATATAAGGCTTCAAACCAACAACAAAAAAGTTTTGTATATCTATTTTTGTCATTTACTCTAATACACGCAGTTTATGGCGATGCAAGAAAATGATAAGTTTTATGATATGCATTTCATATTTTTGACATACGATTTATATGAAAAGCCTTTCTGCATTTCCTTGCATTTTCTCAAATAATGAGACACAAAAAAAAGGAGGGGAGTGGGAGAAATATTGACTCACATAATTTTATTTATTGTTGATGCAAAAGAATATTTACTTATTTGTTATACGAAATATTTTATGTATGCTATAAAAAAAGTGCCTAAGATACAAGTAAATACTTCTAAAAGCGTGAGGTCTTTGCAAAAGGGGCTTTTAGGAACGTATTGAAGATAATTGAATTGATGGCCTTCTTTGCAACAATGGCAAATCTGATGCTCGTACCTATAAACTTTTTTATAACTACCTATATCGTTCATATTATGTTTTATGATAGAACAAACACTATTTTAGTATTTTTTAGGGAAGTTAAGGAACTGAGATGAGCAGAGCGTAGACAATTATGTTATGATACTGGTGATGTGTTTGTTAAAGCGGTTTTTAATCCATTTTATGTTTTTGTAATAATATTTTATTCTTTTTTAACAAATTACAATTGAATTTCTTAATCATTTTTCAAGCATTACATTGAATTTAAATGTCCATAAAAATGTATATCCTTAGACACTGGTGTGTTTTCTTCTACTTTTGCAGAAAATTTAGTTCGTTTGAATCAAGTCATGCAATGATTCGTGTCATCACCAAGAACTAAGCCACCTCATATTTCTTCTTTTCCTTACATTTTGTCGGTACATGGATTTTGCATTACTAATACAAATTGAATGAAACGATTTACTTTGAAGTATTTTATTGAAGGCAAAAATCGCGGTGCACAACTCAGATTGACAGACATTTCTTTTTCATATTCAGTTTGGCTGAAAATATTCTGAAAATCCTGGGAAGACTGGTAGCAACATGAACTATAAATATAATATGCAAGGATAAGCACACATTAGACATTTTAGTATTAAATTAAAGGCAATTTGGTATAATTTATCAATGGTGCAATGATTTAGATTCTACTTCGCCCAAAAAAATACATCCATCACTTTTCTTTAGTTGTAAACTAAAATATTATATGTATATATATATATATATATTTATTTATCAGGAAACGGGTACCGGCTGTTTTTTTAATGTCCCGGGCCGGGCCGGGACTTTAATATTTTCGTTTGTTTGTTTTAGAAAATCATTTTTAATATTTATAAAAAATATTTTCTAAAAAAGTGTCCCGGTTGTTTCCTGATATATATATACATATATATATATATATATATATATATTATTGAATGCTTGCAAAACTATATAAATACACTTTTATAGAGTTCTCTCAACTTTAAGAAATAACATAGTTATGCATTGTTAAGTGTTTGATTAAAATATACAGTAGTTACTCCTGGCTTAAAGCACAATATATATGCACTAAATAAATTAGTGTATATACAAGTAGATTTTTATACATATCTTAAGTATTATGTTATATACAAAAAAAATTGTTTATCATGTATGGTGAGTGTACAACTATATTGAACTGGTCCGATTGGTAGTTCTTTTAAACTATTTAATTAATTATATTTTATCGAAGGAGAGTTTGGCCATGACATGTGTCCATGTATAGACGATTGGGATTCACAATTTTAACGAAACGAACCATGCATAAAACTGTTTACTCATTTTACACAATATAAATATCATTCAATGGATTCATAATAATGTGACTTTTTCTCATGGAGACAATCAAAACAGACCTGGTAGCTTTGAGTTCATACATTCAGGAAAATATTGCAGAATGCGAGGAGGCAGGGTATAGCCTCATGGAAGCTGTTAAACGTCCCAAAACCTGGCAACAGTATTTAAGACGTGAAATATGCAATACTTTAATAATAATGGGATTAAGTAAAAAAAAAAAAAGGGTATTGAAAATGTATATGCAAAAAAATCGTTGCTTAAATTTGAAATACAATGAACTTTGTTCACTTGGATATAACGCTTCCTTTTATAAACAAAATAACTGTTTTAAAGCATTCTTTTCATTCTTCTATAACTTTTCATCATATTCATAAACTTTATTCAACTCTTTTATAAGCATAACTCATGAGCATAGAAAACTAAAACTTCTTGTCAGATTAACAAAAAATGTTTTTATTTATTTACTAGTACACCAACTGCGATCCAGTAGGCATTTTCCGTATATCCATGATGCATCTTTGGATTGTGGCCTTTTTGGCCGCTGCCCCAGTCTTTGGTATTGTCTTTCCAGGCCAGAGCCTCCTC
This sequence comes from Caligus rogercresseyi, assembly GCA_013387185.1. NCBI lineage: Eukaryota > Metazoa > Arthropoda > Copepoda > Siphonostomatoida > Caligidae > Caligus > Caligus rogercresseyi. Next base: position 3,548,564 of record CP045901.1, on the reverse strand, counting down.
GTGGGTGACAGAGGTGGGAAAATTCGTTTGACATTGTGGCTATTGGAGTGCTCCAGTTGTGCGAAGCGAAGGAACTCTAGTTCATCGTCGTCTAGACATCGCTTGCAGAGTCGACAGACGACGTCCTCGCAGGCATCTCCGGATGAACAGGCTTGACTAGAGCACTCGTCTGAGAAGACGTAAAGGTCTTTGTTTGCGACTTGCATCTCAAGTTCCTCGGGAGAGGTTGGGTGCAGTGAAGAGGCATGAATCCCACCGCGTGAGACGCCGACAAGTCGAAGAAGGGAATAGATGACCTACAACAAAGAGAAGGTCTATGGATAATTGAAGTGGATGCTGCTTGGTCGTAAACATAGAAAGACCCAATGATAGAGAGATTATTCAGATATATACCTCATTTACCAGTGGAAGGAGGCCATAAACAAACAGATCTACTTTATTTATATCTTCGAATAAATAAATCGCAATCAAAGACAGAGACGTAAATCACAAAACCTTTCATTCATTATGCAGTAATTATCAAGGTACTGTAGCGCCAAGGAAGAGGAGAAATGACAACTCTTTGAGTGGTAGTGAGAGTGTGTGTTTATTAACCTCTTGCTGCTGCTTATATAGCTGCAGGAAAAGTACTTAAGATAAAGAGCCTGCTTAGGTGTGAGATAAAGAGTGATAGGTTGACCAGCTGTTAGTAAGCAGGTCAATCCGCTACAGTATATTTAATACCAGGTACGTTTATAAAATATTTTCATTAACAGTGAAGCACCATAAGCTTTATTATTATTCGTGACGTATCAAAAATATTTTATCGCAATTTTATTTTCGATAGAGAAGTCGGAAGAATAAAATTACAAAATATTATTATTCCCGCTTCCGTTGTGGCGTCATTAAAAATTGCCAGCAAGCGAAAAGTTAATTCTCTTATCATATGGATGTACCTTGTCTTTCAATATACCTTTGGTATGGATGGTTTTGGGAATGGGCCTCCATCGACAGTTATTACAATATTTATCTGTTATTATAAATAATAAGATGTTGAGGTTTTTAAATCTCTATGGTTAAGTATATACATTTATTACAAAACTCATATCAATACCTAAAAAAGGAATTTATTGAAAATAGTATGAATGAATAATGAAATGAATAAATTTGAGGCCCTCAGCAAAATTCATTTTGGTGCCATCTTATATTTAACGTGTATCTATAATAATCATACTATATATACTGAGTCACAGAGACCGGGCGAATGTCCGACTTTGTCGAGTTCATGGGGCGGACAGTGTAAAAGGGTATTGAGAAAGTATTCATATCGATCCAGATGGCTTAATAAAATATCCAGAAGATTTTATGAAAGTGATTGGAGAATCCATAAAATGGCCAGGCGACTTTATGTAAGTGCCAGGAGATTTATAAATTTGACAAATAATTAATGAATCTACTAGTATATCTGCAAACGATATAAAGAACAGCTGAGGCTGATTTAAAACTTTATATATTAATTCCAGTTGGGAGAAATAACAGTGGATTTATTATTTTGTACTCCAAGGACCATAGATAGGTATATAAAGATATGGAGAGCCTATTCCCTTCAATAGTTGAGAAACATCATTCAGCTGTATTCTGTGCCCAATATAACAATGTAATTTGTACTACGTCATCGTAAGCTGATCATAGAGATATAAATATTTGGTTATATTGGGCACAAAAACGTATTCCTTTGAAGATTCCAATAAGCCCTCTATGTCCTTATACCTTTATGCCAAGGACTCGACTGAGCGAAAGTTTTTTTTAACGTGAGTACAACAATATTTACTGTTCGTATAACATCCGATTCAGGGAGAAGTGAGCGAGCTCAAGTTAGGAGACATGTTTGCTTCCATGAGGTAGACTTTTAGATTAGAGTCCAGGAAAAAGTCAAAGCGCACCATTTCAAAGAACATTCTCCGAGAAGTCTCCGGGTAATAAGACATAGCCTTTTTGAAATCCTCTTCCTTGTGCTTATACACGGATACACTGACGTCCTCCATATCCTTCCACATCCTCTCTGGATCCTTCCAATGCTCCTTATGTGTGCACTCAGCGTCTCCTTAAGGAGTAGCCCAAGTCAGAGTAATACTTGCTCAAAGTGGGAACCTTCCATGTCGGCCTATAGTCATCATGAACAACATATTTGTCCCGATTGTTTGGATCGAAAGGATGATACTTCTCCGGACAGAAACGTAGAAGAACTCAGCATCGAAAATGTAGATCCGCAAAGGGTCAATGCTTGTTATCATTGTATAGACCCCCGACGTCAAATTTGTAACCGTCCACAAGGAAAGGATCTTGAACAAATTCCTGGACAAAAGATCCGGAATTGCTGAAATCCAAGCTGTTTACCTTCTCAATCTTATGCCTCGATGGTTTTTGTTCTTTTGAACAAATAGGGACTCTGGATTTGAGCGGGCATATTCCTGAAGGGCCTCTGTGTCATTCGGGATTTTAAAGGCCTTGGGAATGGTTGGGAGTCCAGAGGTTGCGAGATTGACTTTGTTGTGACATAGCCAGAGCCGGGAGTTTGTTTACTTTTTGCCAGGGCTTCAGCTTCTTCATGAGGGTTTGATCTTCTTAAAGGGATAGTCGTGAGCCCACATGACGTCCCAGGAGTTGGAGGAGTTGTAGTTGACGCGTATGTAGCCCGCGCGATGGAATACGTTCATGACATGCTTCAAGTAGCCGGAGTCCGGGTGTTTTCCGTAGATGGTGTAGGAGGGCCCGGAGCGAATCCCCTCATCCTCATCTGATCCCTTGGAAAAGGTGTCTTTAAAGTGTTGGATTTGCTCTTTTTGAAGATCCTTGAGCTCCTTTATGTTGGCAAAGGTGATGAGTATGCCGATGAGGAGGATTGCGAGGGTCACGACGGTGTTTATTCGGCCTAGGCCGCGAAGGCCACCGTTGCAGCTAGTCATTGTAGTTACCTAGTCTGACCAGATCATTCCTGTACGAAGAACATTCCCTGAAATAAAACAAAGTTTCTAATTAGAGTCAATATTTTTTTATTCCAAATATTTATACTATTTTTTCGAATTTCGAAATTTTAAATACTTATGAATATTGTTTGAATTTTATAAATATATGAATACTTTGTTTATTTAATATATTTTTAATTAATTCTTGTATTTGAAATATTTATACATATTTTTTTTCAAATTTGCATATATGCATAAATATATGAATTACTCAAAATCTAAAAATTACATGATTGTTATGAATATTCTTAGTTTCTAAAAATATTTTTGAATATTCCAAATGCAAAAAAGATTTTTAAATATTTTCTCATTCTCAAAAGTATTTATAAACATTTCAGTTTTGATAAATATTTCTAAATATTTTAGATACGATAAATATTTATAAATATATCTGTTTTTAAAAATATTTATATTTATTTCAAATAAAAAATATATATGAAAATATTTCAAATTATATATATATATTATACATATATTCTTATAATAAGTACTTATCAGATAAGAATATTTAATAGAATGAACAAATCATCTTTCTTACTTAAAGACACCCTTAAATCCATTACCACGATCAACATTTAGCCCTCTATGATTTGTTATATTGAACAAGAATATTTCTCAAGGCCTTGTTATGTTTCATTTAAGTGTATTCATTCTTCTCAGCCGACAAGACTAATCCTACAAGGATATATTAAATAAGTTTCACTCCTTGTCGTATCAAAAAAAATCAAGGGATGCCAACCGCATTTATGCTTTAATGCATGTTAAATAAAACCCTTTCATATGATCTCATTCTTTAGATTCTAAATTAGTTCATTTAGAACTTAATTACTTTTAAATAAATTATGCCGATTCAAATTTCAATTTGGTGTCAGGTAATCTATTAAAAAGTATGTCAAATCACATTTATTCCTAGTTGAATTGACGTTTTTTGACTTAAGAAAAGGACTAATTTTATGGAAACTAAGCGATTAATTTTATATCTGCTACTCTATATATCTTATATAATCATTGTATGTGTTGTGTATGACGTCATGATGATGAGATGATCTACACCTCTCTGACGTCATGGGCTACCCACACCGGCTCCCTTAATGCTTAAACCTATCTTCTCTTATATTATTATATTCTTATTATCTAGTCACTAAATAAAGGTACTTCATACTGAACACATGTTCCTTTGTCTACGTCTTCTGCTCCCTGTCCTACTGTGATTGGCGACGAGTCTGGGATACCATTAACTATATCCTTCTCTATCATAGGTATCTCCATAATATACAACAGTATGATCAATCGAAACAAGGAAAAATATTTTTTCTTGTCGAATATATAATAACTGGATACTCTACTGATACGCGACATTTGAGATATTTGAAAGTGTCATAAGTATAGTTAAAATGGCTGCCACACAAGTTGTATTAAGTACACAATGATCTAGATCAGGGATGGGCAAACTTTTTGACTTGCGGGCCTAAATGTCAGCGCGCCATCTATTGGTGAAACGTGGTATTGTATGTACAAGACGTAATGAATGGTTTGTGAAGCATTATTATATTATTTACTGGACAAGCTCGGCGGGCTGGATTACATTATCTAACGGGCCGTATACGGCCCGCAGGCCTTAGTTTGCCCATGTCTGATCTAGATCTATTAAGTCTCCTTCTCTCTTCGTTTCTTGCTATCGCTGTCTTTCTTGCAACAATCAAGAACAAACAAATGCCCTGAATTTCAATGCTACCATACTTTATTTTGGCACTCAATAATATCCATTTGATCTTACCCTAAATATGCTGTCCTATTCGACAAAAAAGCACTCACAAAGATATATATTATAAAAAAAACCTGGGCGACACCTCAGATATGACTGCCCTGAATTCTCTAAACATCCTGAGACAGTAAAACTTATTCAAAAAGGGGGAGGGGGAAATCTGATCTTCAAATATGTATACTCTATATATAGTAAATATACGTAATTCCAAGCGGAGGTTCCCCCAAGAATTCTCCCGCGTAAATTCTTCTTCCTCTGGGAAAGCTTCGGCAATGTCTCTAAATTGAATATTTATATTCATAAAAAGCATGGGAATATGTGAAAGAATATAGAGCACTCTATACATTTATTTTTAGACATACTGTGTACATACTTTATGACAGGGTTTGAGTAGAACTACATAACACAAACAATATGCTTTTTATGAAGGCAGTCTTTTAAATTATACTTCTTATTCGTACCTAAAAGCTGCTCGATCAAAAAGTCATTTATATATGAGGTGGTTAAGCAAAAAAGGAATTGTAAATGAAATAGTGAAAATGAGAAAAAGCATTTTTAAGTTTTTTAATTCATAAAAATGACGGCCAAATATTTCAGAAGCATTATCAGACCAGTTATGCACGTTTTTACCCATGAATGTCATTTTATTTGGATAAGTTATAATGTTTTTCTTTCTATTGCACTTATTTGTTAGTGGGTTCACATATTCCACATGATCCCTCCGATATGATCCCTCAAAGATAGTCCCTTTTTTCATAGTCATAAATTATTTATTCCTTGGCAAATATCAATTATGGCATATAATTAGCAATTATAGGAGTCTGTATTCAACTAATTGAAATATTTTACTTATGCAAACGAAGGAGAATTTTACAAATTATATTATAGTGATAGTAACTCATTTTCACAAAAATCCATTTAAATTTGGATTCTTGCTGGACTACAACATATATGAAAATATAATATTTGATGCTATAATCAATCAAGCTGGCGGTATGGATGGTGCAATTTCTAAGCTGAGTATTCAGATAGTATCTCTTTAATTATAAAAGAGGTCTCCAACTCTTTCAGAAGACAAAATAAAAATCAAGGCAATGTAGATTATTTTGATGTTAAAGCTTGAAGAGATTCAATGGGTTAATTAGGGCAGAGTTGAGACTTAAACTACGAAATGAAAATAGTGTTAGTAGAAATCTACCGCCGATAATGACGACCTATCTAAATACTGCAAATCAGTCGGTTGTCCCATCTCTGATAATGGAAATATTTTATTTCCTCCCTTTTTAATATTATTTACAATTTCATAGTTATATAAGTTAATGTTATCAGTGTTTTTGGTTGGTTCATTAAAAATCAACGTATGTAGTAGATGTGGCTTAAACTCAAGTCAAAATACTTCTCCTAGCAAGCCTGCTGGAGTTAATTATTTCTTGTAAGAGACGTCACTCGTCATTTAAGATGCCATTAAAGACTTTAGCATAACTACTGTTGCTTGAACTAACGGGAACATCATATTATTTCTATGGACTTTAGTGCATTTGTCCATAAAATTTCAAGTGGCTGTATAATGAAGGATGCTTTCAAGATGATCATAAGGACTCTGTGGTTTCAATAAGCCTTCTAGCAGCTTTATTTCAGACTAGACACTTTGTTCCAGCATAAACGTGACAGGAATGTATTACTATCATTTTATATAAAGGACATATGCAAATATGTGATTCCAATTTGTCGTAGTTACTTTTTATAGTATTTGGATGTTTTACACCCTTTCGTCACATTTATAGTATTTTATATGATTATCCAGACTTACTTTTTTGTAAGTGCTTTACAATTTTAGTCTATGAAAAAGTAAAACGTTCAAAAAAGTTATCTTTTATGGATAAATAGGCACTGTGGCCACTGGTTTGACTTACAGTGACGTAAACAGGTAGGTATGGTACAAGTGACCTACAGAAGGATACTTTAGATATCAATTTCCAGTCCAATGGGTCTAGTACTTGCGCTTTGCATAGTGGACAAACAAACATTCAACAAAACAAACAAACAATCAACAAAACAAACAAACATATAAGTAGCGAATCAAAACAAACATTCCTTCATAAAAACAATTCAAAAGACAGTTTAAATAAAAGTAATCTAAAATACTCATTGAAATATAAAATCCCGCCAAATGTGTTCAAATTGGCGTCCAATAAATTACTTTTCCATTGAAAAATTTCTGCTTTTATTCGGTGCTACTAATTATGAATGTATTGTTTCTATGACTAAAATAAAGTTTCTAAAAAATATATTAATTAATCCAGCAACAATACATGAGTCAAGTTTTTTTTTCATTTTCTCTTTTGCCTGAAGGTCTCATAAGAACAAGGGGGCATAATAAACGCAAATTAATTTCCTTTGCTCACTAAAGGATATAAAGAGAGAGAGCAAAGTTCATTCAAAGGGAAATCATAACTTTTTTTATTAAATAAACTAATGAAATTAGAAAGAGACATGCCCCTTGTAAATTATTTATCATTAAGATAATCAAACGATTTTTTTTTTTTTGGTGCGTGGTTTAATAGAATGGAAGCGTTGTAAAAGACAGCGATGTGATGTCTATTAATAATCGAGAGATCGTTGGATTAACAGCTTGCAAGGTTTCAATGAAAAGAAATGAATACTTAGAAATATGTTTAAGAATACCAAAATTGGACTTTTTCAGCTAAAGAAAAAAATCACTCGATGTTTTCAAATTAAAAGCATTCCTCTACCTTGGTTAAGTTTAACCATGAGATATAAAATATCAGCCTTAAAACCCCAACAAGTCTTTTATGATGGGCCTCGACCCATGTTATTTAACAGTCCATTAGGTCAACTATTCAAATTTTACCTACAAACATTACTTTTAAGAAGTAACACCTCACGGAAAGAATGTTTATTTGTTGATAAATGACGGTATGACTTTAAAAAAGAAACAAGTCATATGAATTATATTTGTTTTTAAGTTTGTTCGAGCTATCAAAAAATATCCATATGTTTTGATCCTAATAGATATTTGTGACGTTACTATGATTGGTATTGCCCATAGAGATATAAAGATGTGGGGAGCTGCTTATTCCCTTCAATAGCAGAGAAACATCATTCAGCTGTATTCTGTGCCCAATATAAACAAAGTAATTTGTACAACGTCATCGTAAGCTGATCATAGAAATAGAAAGATTTGTTTATATTGGACAAAATGACGTATTTCTATAGAGAATCCAATACTCCCTCTATGTCTTTATGTCTCTATAGTATTACCCTGAACAGAGCCTTTGTTCTGGCTCTAGAAAATAATAAGTCGAATCTGAATTTTAAAAATGTTAATGAATGAAACTATATCCTCCATTCCAAAAGAACCCCAACTCTAAAAAAATTGCTACTAGTGCTATTTGTTGTAATATTTTACTCTTAGATGGCCGGATCCCTCATAGACTTCATGGCATTTGGATGAAAATGGCCAAAGTTATTTCTTTTTAAAATATCAGTGTCTTTTACATAGGTCAAAAAATGCTATTGATTTTGCGTACGTAAGTTTAAGATTAATTGGGGCGATTTAAATTGGTGAGAGAGACGCTTGATGGTGACGAAACATCAGGTCGTCCCAGAATCAAATTATCGGGAGAAACATCATAAAGTGCTCATCAAAATTTACAAAAATCGTTGGTGAAAGTTAATAAAATGGTATTGGCATTCCTCAAACAATCACTTACAGCATATTGATCGAAATTTTGGACCTTGAGAAGATTAATTCACGATTTGTAGCACACAAATTCATCGAAATCCTAAAAGCAGATCGAATTGAGCGCTGCAAAGAAATGCTCGGAAGGATCAAAACTGTTTGAAATGGATTGTAAAAGGTAAATAGCAGAGCTGCGACTTCCGAATGTAAATCTGTATTTAGAACTGGAAGTGTATCCTGGCGTAAAGAAGTTGAACTTTGGAAAAACAATAAACAACTCCAGAGCTGAAAGTGCATTAAATATCGGACAACGTATAACAAAAGTCAATTAAAGAAATAACTTGTTTTCTATTACCTTCCATTTCCTTCAAAATCCGCAGGCATATATGATTTACATAAAAATAAGATGTACTAAAATTCAAATAATCTCTACAAAGAATTATAAAAATTATATATTTGGCTGTCTTTTGTTATAAATTATCCGATACTAAATGCACATGGAGAAGTCTAAGAGCAGATACATAAACAAATTTATCTTTCTTTCTTATCCACTGCACCGATCGGTATTCGTAGATATATATTAAAATCCACCGAATACCGAATCAACGGTACCGAATCCCAGCTCTGGTAACGAGATATAGATTTTTGAATATATACCCAAAACAAAGCGGTAAAGTGCTAAATGAAGAGTACAAGATGAAGTAACATCCCAAAAAGCCACTTTGTGAAGCAAAAGTTATGGTTATACTGATTTGTTTTTACGATTCAAAAGGAATTATCCACGGATAATGTGCTTCGCCCAGCCAGAAGGCACTAGATATTTTTTTCTTGGGTGTCATGAACAAAATTCGTCGTATTCGGTCAGAATATATATGAAAATCGGCAATTGGATTCTTCTGCACAAAAATGCACCATCCTTTGCTACTTCTAACTGTTTTTTTTACTCAAAAACTACGCCTTTTCATCATACCCTATTTACCCGATCCGTTCTACTTCTATATGTTCCCGCAAAGTGGCACGATTCGATTAAAGTCATTGAGAAGCCAAGGACCAACGTCCTAAAGACCATTCCAAAAAAGGACATGGAAAAGTAGTAATATAGCCATACGTATTATATTCGTGCACGCTTTAATCGCACGCTTTATCGTTGTTGGTCTTTTTCGTATGTTCAATTAGCTCGAGCCTATATCATCGCACTCTTTTTTAGCGTGAGCATTATTAACGAATCACTCTATCCTCTTTGCTGATTATAATTTCACGCTTTAACGCCGTGAGTTTTAGTATCCCAGGCTTACTTGAATCCTTTGCTTACTCTATGAGTGCAAATAAAAACATATAATCACAAAGCTTACCAAGCATTTACTAAATTACCTTAAAACAATGAATTCTGACTATATTACAATCAATCTAACATAGTGGTGATTAACTAGATTATACATTTCGTTGGCACAGAGATTACCCCCTACTGAACTCCTGTCAGATATTATATGCATAACTTTAAAATACATTTTTTGCACTTGGACTGATAACATATAAAGATAAAAATTAACCTTATTTACTCGATATCGAAGTGAAAACAATATATAACATCTTGTATTATGCTGATAATATAATTACTATGATATTAAATGTATAATAATACTTTATCTTGCGTTCACAAAGGCCTAGATTAGCTTATTAATTTACTCATAATATTTAATCTACTTTATAATACAAATATGAATAGCTCTTAGGTGTCGTTTTCTTGGCAACAGGTGATATTGATTATGGTCATAGAAAATGACTTGATTCAAATTTATATTTAATTGACCATATAAGATATATTAAATTGAAATGATTTAGTATACCAAATATTAAAACTGGTTAACCAAGCTTTCAATTAATATATTTGGTGTTCTAAAAATCGCTATACTTTAAGAGATATAAGCAAATACGTACTCTCCCCCAAAAATTGATCTTTTGATATGAGAATATACGATTACCATATGGTAACGGCTGTTAGTGTTACCTGGATAGAAAGAGAAGGGAGGGAGTATTTTGCCTCACTTCTCTCCCTTCTTTTTTTCTTTCTATCCAGGTAACACTAACAGCAGTTACCATATGGTAATCGTATATTCTCATATCAAAAGATCAATTTTTGGGGGAGAGTACGTATTTGCTTATATCTCTTAAAGTATAGCGATTTTTAGAACACCAAATATATCAAATGAAAGCTTGGTTAACCAGCTTTAATATTTTGGTATACTAAATCATGTCAATTTAATAAGTAGAGAGTTATATGTACATTAAAAAAAACCTATCTCGCGTACAAAATGACGCATATAATGGATTATGTATGCGTCAGAGACAAAGTAAAATTTTGAGAGGATACCTTGACGCAAATCTAAGAAACATATTATTATTTATTTTTTTCATAATCGATTTCTTATAGGTCAATACAGGCTCTGAATCATATGATGTAAACTCAGATTGTACTGAATTCTGAATGGATAGAATGCAACCAAGGTCATTTTTGGATTTATCATCTAAAGGTTTACTAAACTTAAAAGTACTATTTTACTCTGAAGCGAACAAGTCATCTTCTACAGGCGAGTGAAGTTAATTGATACAAAAAGCTATGAAATATGCTAACATTACACACTCCCTTTCTTGCTTTGTTTTTACTGAAAACTTTGTTTTATTAAAAAACATCAAAATACGTCTGGTAGTAAATTAGATTTCCTTTAAATTAATAATTATTATTGAAGTCTGTAACGTCCACCATTTTGAAGAAATTTGCGGAAAACTATATTTTTACTAAATTTTTAAAACTTTGACCTCGTTGCGCGACCTCGTAATGTTGACCGATTTTGTTCAAACTTTGTATGTCGTCTTCTTTTATCACCAAGAAACAGAAAATCCACAACGTTGCTAACATTTCAAACATTTGAAAAATAAGAACAACCCTAGGGTACAGGCAGGTCCGGCGTCTATCCCCTACCTCCAGTGAGAGATTAAAGTATCTTAGCCCACAATTATTTATTATATATAAATGTCCCCTTGGAAAATGAATGCCCCCCCCCCCCCCACTGGTTATTCAATGGCGCCGGGACTGGGTCCAGGGATGAAAGGAGTTCAATGTTTTTGAAGATATGCATGAATTTTAATGGCATTAATTAAAAATAACTCATGTATTTACAAATATGTCATAGCTAGGAATAGAAATCTGGAGCTTAGCCTTGGTGCTTTCAGATTCTATGACTGTTTTTGGCTGTGAAAAGAGAGAGGGGTAAAGAGAGGGATATAAGTAAGAGATAACAGAGAGAGAAAGAGGAGAAAAGAGAGAGAGAAAGAAAAAGTGAGAGATAACTTCTCTCTCTCTCTCTCTTTCCTTCTATCCCTCTCTTTCTTTTTCACGGCCAAAAACAGTCATAGAATCTGTAAGCACCAAGGCTAAGCTCCAGATTTCTATTCTCAGCTATGACATATTTGTAAATACATGAGTTATTTTTAATTAATGCCATTAAATTCATGCATATCTGCAAAAACATTGAACTCCTTTCATCCCTGGACCCAGTCCCGGCGCCATTGAATAACCAGTGGGGGGGGGGGGGGCATTCATTTTCCAGGGGACATTTATAGTCATAGCATACTATTGCAAATACAAAAGTGGCTTTTATTGATTTCCAAGTTCCCTTTGACTTATGTCCTCTATTTACAGAACGTCGAACTGGCCTCGAATATTTTATTATGTAGTACAGAGTTCCAGACCGCTTCCACTCACCCCTAAAGGAGTCACTACTAGTTGACTATGGTCCGAGTCTTTACCCACACATCGTCTTATACGGCCATATAATCAGTAGGGGATTTTAAATTATGGTTGGGCATATGCTATATATGACCGATATTGGGAACATAGCTTTCAAAACTAATGAAAAAGAAAACATAGTTAACCTCATAAGTGGACTTTAAGGGATAAGAAATATTAGTAAAGGGGGGTGAATGGTAAAGGGCAGAAACGGAGTGGGAAGAATTTATCCACCTGGACAATTATGCCCTCCCGGCCTTATACAGGCTTTTACTTCATAAAAAGCTGATAAATAGCACTCCAAAATGATGTAAGCTCCTTTTTCTTCCTTTTATTTCACTTTTATACGGTGGTAGGTTTGCCATTTGAACTTTAAATTTGTCAGGTGTGCTTTGTTAAATATTGCCGCCCATATTTTCTGGTGTTTCGTAGCGTATTTCAATCAGTCAGGTGTGATTAACATACAGACAATGAATCAACTACTTAGGAACTTCGAGAGTATTAAGATCATAACGCAAGTTGGACATTATGAAGTTCTAGACATTTGCTTTATGATTTCAAATAAACTGACCTTGTTGGTGGTTTTTGTTAAATCTCTCAAATTATATAACATATACGCCCTACTAATGTACGAACAATTATTTTTCATGCAGTGCAAAATAAGAGACCAGCAGTTGCCTTCATATAAATCAAGTGCATCCTTAGATTGGAGACACATGCATTATATTGTCCAGGCAAAAGTATTTTTATGCAATAAAAAAATTATTTCTTCCCCGATGGCACCATAGAAATATAAAGATATAGAGTTTATTCCCTTAAATTGCAGAGAAACGAGTTTAGGACTACCACCCTCCAGACAATCACCCCCCGTGCAATTTACCCCCCGTTACTAATATTTCTTATCTCTCAAAGTCCACTTATGAAGTCAACTATGTTTTCTTTATGACAAACATGCATTAGTGTTTAAAAACCTATGTTCCTAATATCGGTCATATGTTTATAGGACCGATATAAGGAACATAGTTTTCAAACACTAATACAAAATAATATTAAAATAACTCCATAAGTGGACTTCAAGAGATAAGAAATATTAGTAACGGGGGGTAAATAACACGGGGGGTGATTGGAACGGGGGGTAAAATACGTTGTCATAAGTTGATCATAGAGATAGAAGTATTTGTTTATATTGAGCAAAATAAAAGTGTATTTTCTCCTATGCATTGATCCATCAAATCCTTTGAATAGATATTTCCCATAATAACAATTAATATCATTTGAATAAAGCAATTTCTCTTACTTAATGCAAGATTTGGTTTATCCTCAGTGACAATAAATAAACCATTGCTAACATTCACATTAACAGGACAAATCGAATTATCGAGCGATAACTCAGTGATAACGCTTAGAGTATAACGCGCAATATTGGGGGGGAACAGGTTTCGAACCCAAAGAGGGGATATTCATTTAAGGTCAACCTCATTGATAAGATCCTAGGTTCGAGTGACTAATTTACACGCTATAATGCTTATTTATATCCATTCGGAACCTGCAATTCTATTGATCCACAAAAAGAAGAATTCAATAAGCTATCTGTGTCTGTATATATCTTTGGATGGCATGCTGCTACATGCATTTTAACCATTCTCATATATATTTTCCCCGAACGTGATTGCTTGAAAGAAAAGAAGAGTTAATATTGGATAAGCAATTACTATTATGAAATAAAGCATCACTTCCCTTAAAGCTGTGAACATCCATTTAGAGATAAGAATCTTCGTGAACACAACCGTTGCTTCTCACGGGTCCATGTCATTTACGAATCCTTTGAAAGTAGCCAAGAAGACTATTTTTTTAAATAAAGCCATATAACAACAACAAAAACTCTAAGAAAATCAAATCTTTTTTTGTTTCAACACTTCTGTTGATATTTGGATCATCACTCTGGCCATAAGATATAGAGGAAAATAAAATTAGTTACGGAATTTCTTAAAAAAATATGTTCATTGGTAAATTTGTGAGAATTACCATAAAAGCATCCCCATATTTATGTATCATTAGTTTATCAAAACATTTGGATAGAAAAACTGCATTCCTGGGCTAAATGGTATCTTAATATATTTCAACAATTTCTTCTTACTTTTCAAAGCAAAATGTTCAAAATAAGTATAAATGCTTTATATTTGTCATCGTTATTATTATAAAGGTCTATCGTCATCAATCATTATAATTAATGAAGATACAAAGACTTAAATTGTTATTACACCATAATAATATGTTAAAAATGGGATTTAAATTACTCTTAAATCCCTGGAATTAAAGTGTTAAATTAAAGTAGCGCATACATAACATAAAATTCTTCCTTTTTTCCCAAAAGGAATTGGCCAAAATTTTGTTCTTCTTAAGTCCGTAAGGGGCGCTTTGATGCTAGAGCTCTTTGAAAATAATAACAAAGTCCTTTTATTATTTATATTTGGAGACGTAGTGATTTTATATATTTCAAATCATCAAACTTAATCCCTTTAAACCGGTTTTAAATAGGATTGTGACCTAATTTCATGGACTAGCGTTAACGAAAATAACCAAAATTTTGGCCATTTTTTTTTGTTTACTTTTTCCTTGCATGCGCTACTTTACTTTAACGCTTTACCTGGAATAGGAGGATAGAAACTAGTCTAGAGTTTTTTTTTGTTTTTAAAATGATTATTTATTGACATATGTTCGGAAGTAATTAAAACTAAATCTAACGCAACCTCAACCGTAAAATGAACAATTTAAAATGTTGAAGAATATTATAAAATGCTATTAATGTATAATTATTTAAGGCTTGGTTCATAGCGATATGATACCAAACTGTTTCATCCTTAACGAAGATGTCTTTTTGTTTAAATCAATATCATTGAAGCTGTTATTTACATCAATTTAGAACTTGATGTATTTCAACATCACTAATGATTCATGCAAATGTTTTGACATGTTTTTCATTATGTTCATAATTTTCATTCATAATGTTAAAAAAAAATAAACTGAATGTTGATCAAAACACAGTTGACAGCTTATCAGAAATCTTAATTCTAATCGAATATTTATGTGGATAACAAGAAGTAGAGAGTGACATTTTGACTTAACCTTTATGCACTGAAAGTCCTATGAGCTAAGACATCAATATTGTTGTCCATTTTCTATTAAGTCTAAAAATAGCTAATGGATTTGTCACAAAGAACTTTCGTAGCAAATAATTAATTTAATATTAAAGCCCAAAAAGCCCTTTTCTCAGCCGGCATTACTGTTAAATTTTAAAAATAGACAAGATTGTAATTTTACACTAACTTTTTAAGCTCTTAAAACGTTAGCCACTCATTGGAGTCTTTCAACGGAAAAAAAATCATCCAACATAATAAGAAAGGGATATTTGCACTATTTAAAACCCGTTATAAACCAATCCCCTTTCATTAACTTATATGTATTGGAGTCTCAATTAAAAGCAATGAGCAAATAGAAAATAATTATACAACACTCCACTTTGTTCCCCGATTAATTTATTATTACTCGCATATTTGCAAATAGTTTTATTAGGTCCGCCTTGACCCAAGGATTCCAAAAGTACCTTCAAAGTTCAAATCTGACCATAAATATGGGAGGAGATAGCGTGCGGACATACAGACGGACTGACGGACGGACGGACAGAGATTGGTGAATAATTATATAGATTATTATAATTATATATATATATATATATATATATATATATATATATATATATATATATATATATATATATATATATATATATATATATATATATATATATATATATATATATATTTGTATATATATATATATATATGATAAAAACATTTAGGTCGAAAAACCATCTATGGATATAGTTGTTCAAATTAATTTAGCTTCATTTTTTAATGATAAATAGTGTGGTTTAATAGCTAAACTTAATTATTTTAATGAGCATAAATATAGTGTACCTATGAAAAAGACCCCTGACCTATTAAATACATGGATGCGCAATGGGCAGAACAAGAGGAGGGAAGAAGAATGTTGAAGTAAGCAGCTGATATAATAAAGAAAAGCGGTAAGGAATACGCACTTGAACAGTCAAAGGCTACATAGAAATCCCTATGGAGTAGATGAAAGTAAAAACTGCACAAAAAAATCAGTGATATTTTAATAAACATTAAATAACATTATAGTTTGGTTCCTTCTAAATTATCAACATAGACGTACGTCCCTAATATTTAATTTAATTATCCTTCTTCTATTACCTAGTATTCTATTAATATGTAGATCATTGTTTACTTCATACACCTTGTGTGGCAGCCATTTTTGTTACATTTATGACGTCTTCAAGTTGGTTGACTGTATCTTCAAAGTTGAGTATCCAGTTTTTGTATACCCGACAAGGAATTAATATTATTATTTTTCCTTGTGTTGACTTATTATATGATGATTATATAATATACATTTAGTGGCAGATATACAGCATATCCCTTATTATCCTGTAAATACTTATTATTCCTCCAACGGCCAAATTTGAATACCAAGCCTATATAGTACATAAAAGAATATATTGCAAAAGAAACAGTGACGTAATGGTAATGCAAACAACATTAAAGCTTTTTTCTAAATTATCAAGACAGACTGACGTCCCTGGTATTTATTGTGGGATGTCCATGATTCTATTCCATAGTATTCTATTAATATGTCAATCATTGGTTGCTTCATACACCTTGCGTGGCAGCCATTTAAATTATATTTATGACGTCTTCAAGTTGGTGGACTCTTTTCTTCATAGTTGAGTATCCAGTTATTTTATTAATTAGAAACAAGGACGCAATCATCAAAAATGGATTTATATATGTATTTGTAGCACAGAACACTCTTCATTTAAATGAACCGGCATTACAAATAATATATAATTTGCAGAGCTGGGATTCGGTAGAAAAATCTACAGCCGATTCGGTATTCGGTAGACTTTATTATATATCTACCGAATATCGATCAGTGCGGTAGATGAGAAAGAAAGAGAAATTTATATATATATATATATATCTGCTCTGTGCTTCTTCATATGCATTTAGTATCGGATAATTTATAACAAAAGACAATTAAGTACATAATTTGTTATAATTTTTTTTAGAGATTATTTGAAATTTATTACATCTTATTTTTATATAAATCATATATGCACTCGGATTTTGAAGGATATGAAAGGCAATAGCATACAAATTATTTCCTTAACTGTCTTTTGTTATACGTTGTCCGAATTTCAGCTCCGGAGTTGTTTATTTATTTTGCAAAGTTAAACTTCATAAATAAGCAATAAATATAAGTAATACTAACATTAATATATATTCCAATTTGTCTTGTGGCGACAACTTCACCGTCATTTGGAATGATTATGTGAAGAGTGGCTCGGTCCGTAGTATTAATACTTCGGCACACCCCTAACTACATCAGTTGACCCCTCGAGTAGAATGAGGAGGGTTTATTCATAGAGATATAAAGATATAGAGAGCCCTTCAATAGCAGAGAAACATCGTCGTTCAGCTGTATTATGTGTGCCCACTATAAACAAAGTAATTGATACTACGTCATCGTAAGCTGATCAATGCGCTTTCAGCTTCGGAGTGTTCATTTCAGTGCCTTAGAGTAGCAGAGTCTGGACGAGATGCTGATGAGTCATAACAAAAGCTGACAAAATCTCATAACAAACAAATTTCATATCATAAATAAATAGGTGTTTGGATTGAATAGCAAATTTATTGTTATTCTTATAAATCAAAGGGGATATATTTTAATGTAAAAAGATGGCTATTGAGTTGAATTTGCTATGAATTGCATTATTTTTATGATTTTGTCACTATTTTGAGCAGAAATAGGATTTATATGTTGAATAACAATATTATTGCATTTCTAATTTTATTCATAATGTAGGCAGCCCTTCATCAATCACGAAACCTTTTTGTTTTTATGTTTTATATCTCTAGGATCAGTCATCAAAATAGGTTTCTCTTAAAACTTTACCTAGAATAAGAGCAACAAATGATCTTTCCGGAGTAAAACAACAACCTTGGAAGCATCCCACATACTGCCATCGGAGAAAACTTATGTCTAAAGGCAATCCTATTGTGCATCGCACAATTCAAGAGTAGAATGAGGCTACTGCCAATATTCTCATTTTATCTTGAAACTGATTGGACTCCAGAACGATCATTTGTTGCTCTTATTCTGGGTAAAGTATTACGAAAAACCTATTTTGATGACTGATCTTAGAGATATAACATATAAAAACAAAAGGTTTTGTGATTGATGAAAGGCTTCCCACATTACGAATAAAATTAGAAATACAATAATATTGTTATTCAACATATAAATCCTATTTCTGCTCAAAATAGTGACAAAATCATAAAAATAATGCAATTCATAGCAAATTCAACTCAATAGCCATCTTTTTACATTAAAATATATCCCCTTTGATTTATAAGAATAACATTAAATTTGCTATTCAATCCAAACACCTATTTATTTATGATATGAAATTTTGTTTGTTATGAGATTTTGTCAGCTTTTGTTATGACTCATCAGCATCTCGTCCAGACTCTGCTACTCTAAGGCACTGGTTCATTATTTTGAAAAGTTCAACTTCTTCACACCACCAGGTAACACGCTTTCAGTTCTAAATACGGATTTACATTCGGTAGTCGCAGCTCTGATATTTGTCATTTTCAACTAATACAACACTAATAATATGGAATAAATATTATCAGAAGAGTATCATTCGTATATTTATTTTTTATAATATAATATATAGGATATAATAAAATTTATAAGTTTTTGAATAAATAATATTTTCTGTTGCTCAAAATTAAAGGCATCAAATAAACAAGGTCAAAAAAGCAAATAATTAAATATCCACAATAAATAAACTCAAAACAAAACATAATGGCTGTTATTTGAATGATCTTAAAGAAACAAAAAGAGTTGTTCATTCATAGGATATTCTCATACCATAATAAAATAGAATTACACCTATCCATAAGACACTCATGAGTAAATGTCAAATTTAATTAATCGATGGAAGTACTGTTGATCTTTTGGAATTTCAAAAAAAGAATAATTTATTTTCTTGGAAAGTGTATTCGAAAGGAGTTATAGCATTGAGGTTGTATGTGACTGAAGTAGTTCTAGTTAGTTAGAAATTTATTGCCGATTACAATAGTACATACAAACAATAAACACTGACTGAAGTAGTTATGTGTATTCAAAAATTTATAAAATGATTTTTAAAGTTAAAAATATAGGTACACATCAGGCCCGGCAGCAGGCCCAGGCTTTTGGGGGCCCTACAGTTGTTATGGGGGGACACAGTTGGCACATTCATAAAAAATCGGGCCCACGTCACTCAGTGGGTGGGTGGGCGGGCCTGGCCCCCCTCAGGCCCACCCATCCTACCGGGCCTGGTACACATAAAGCTTAATTCACAATAGAATACCATAGTTAAAAGGAGTCATAAAAACCTAGAATGTTAATATAAGAAGATTATAAATCGGAATCAAATACAAAACCGAAAATCAAATAAACCTTTTATTTGTTGAGAGGAATTTTCAATATAAATTAGTACTTCTTATAAATTATAAGCGATGTTAATGTGCTCCTGGTTTATTATAAGTTATGATAAGCCAAGAGCACAATCTACGACACATACATACACTAGATTAAAAAAATAAGGGATGGAGAAACCATCATAAAGTCCCTCTTGGGTTTCTGGTACACCTGAAGAAGACTGTCCCCCCTTTTCACAAGTAAAGAACTTCAGCTCCATCAATATGTGTGTGGCATGGAACGATTTTTCTTCAAAACAGGGGAAAAGGTTCATTCGAAAGGTACATGTGAAGCGTTTGAGCTTCAATGTGCTACCATGAGTGCAAGCAATTGTCCTTGAGCCTAACGTGTGGCAACAGAACTCTGCCTCTGCCATACGTTCAAGATCAACCAAGAGTCTTCCAGGACTTCAACTTTTACAATTTCTGCGCCTCCCAAGACCTGGCCCACCAACTCCACTGACTGCAATCTAATGCATTACTTATTCTTGGGAAAGTTACAGAGAGAAAGAAAGAGAGATCTGATCAAGGCACCAGGACAGGCTGGACAGTCTGAAGGCAACCATTACGAAGGAGCGGACTAGGATTTTTGCTGAAGATATGGGAAATGCCAGGATCCAGAAAGAGAATGAAATAATACATACATGTAAAACAAATAATTCATTAATTATTCCTTACCACAGAGATATAAAGATATAGATAACTTATTTCCTCCAATAGCAGAGAAACATCGTGCAACTGTATTCTGGACACAATGACGTATTTTTCTGAAGAGTCCAATAAGCCCTCTTTGTATTTATATCTCTATGTTCCTTACATCTCTATATAGTCTCCGATAGGAGTAATACGCCTTTGATTTTTGTCAAGGATTTATACCAGGAACCCTGTACATAAGGGAGACTATATATTTACTTCCCAATAATTGAAGGTTTTCTGATTTTTTTTGCCACTTTGGTTAATATGAATTGCATCCGACTGGATTTGAATAAGCATTATAGTGTTAAAGTTAGTTTACCGAACCTAAGATCTTTTTGTGATTCACTTTTGTCATTGATCTCTATTTATATATCTCAGTTCTATTAATATTTAAGAGGAAAAATATTTTGAATATAAAGATGCTTACCGTGTAAATTCTCCGTTATCTTTATTCCTTGTTGAAGTGTCAAAAAATCCAACAGCACAGAAAATTATCAAAAGGAACACAAAAGTGAGGAAGTTGAGGAAGGAATCAACAGGAGTGTAGGGATTCCTGAGGTAGATCAGCTACTTGGTATTTTATTGATCATGATGATTGCAAAGGACGACGACAGGAGAGTTCCTTTTTGCCTCACCTTCCACCACCACCAGTGTGTTGAAAAAGAAGAAAATAGGTAGAGTTTCATACCTTTGCCGCTGACGTAAGATAATCCTTCATTGAAGCAATGGTTTTTGTTAAAGGAGAGCCATTGATTTAAGAGGAAAAATCCCAAGAAGATTGCATTGGTTATTACGTCAAAGATAAAAATGTATTTCCTCCAAAATCTCTAGTACGGTTTTATTTTATAATTACATTATATATAATAGATATATATATATATATATTTATATTATATATATATATATATATATATATATATATGTATATAATATATATATATTATATATACTATATATATATATATATATATATATAATATATATAGATAATATGATTATATATATATATATATATATATATTTATTTATTTATTTATATATACATTTATTTTTATATATATAAACAGTGAAGGGTTTTTTAGATTATTGTATCGAAATATAAAAAGTTTGATTAAAAAAAATATGCTTATAGTACTCTGATTGTACACATCGCTCAGATGCCCGAGGAATTTCTG
Organism: Caligus rogercresseyi; assembly: GCA_013387185.1. Taxonomy (NCBI): domain Eukaryota; kingdom Metazoa; phylum Arthropoda; class Copepoda; order Siphonostomatoida; family Caligidae; genus Caligus; species Caligus rogercresseyi. The sequence continues at coordinate 3,526,820 of CP045901.1, read as the reverse complement.
TCTCTTTTATTTCCCATGGATCCCCGTTTATGAAGGGAAAGAGTATGAAAGAATAGAAGGGATCGTTGGACACCATGGATACATTACCACTTGTGTTCAAAAGCACTTTGAAGATGATCAATGATAAATATTCTGCATACTTTTAAAAAAACTTTAAAAATATAGACGGAGCCATTCTAACATATTTTAAGCATGTAAAGTAAAATTATAAAGATACATTCGAACAGACATAATAGAAAAAAAACGAAGAATGCTTACTGTAAATAATTAGAGAGAGAGAGAGAGACAAGAAATGGGAACTATCCGTGGACTTCTTTCTTTTTTTTCTTAAATAGGTAAAAGCTCTCCTATGCATTGTAACTATCATTCCTGCAGTCATACACATTCATGAGAAACAGACGACTAAGTAATAAAATAAAAAGTCGCATAAAACCTCTAATTTAAAGGAACTCGAAGTTTGTGTATGAGAATGTTTAGAGAACTATGCTAATTTTTATTTTACTAGGTATTGCATTAAAAAATCAATAATGACACAGAGTAAATTATTTTTTTGAGTAAGACATGCTTCTTTTATCAGGTGGCCCCCAAAACTATTTCTTCTTATTAGGCTCTTAAATAAACGTCCCTGGTATTAGAACCCTTGTTTACAATCATGTCGAGAAAAATGTCTCAGTTTATTGGTTCCTTATCTATCTTTATGATTGAATCCATTTATTCCTGTAGAAAAGATTGGGGTAAAAAACAAATTTAACAGGCCTTCTTTTTAGAGAAAAAACCAATATATATATACCTATATTATATATATATACGGAATGGAGTTTCCAATATACCATAAGGTATCGGTAATTTTAATAAATATGCTTCAATGAATTTTATTTGGAACAAGGTATAACTTTAACTGTCTCAGTTTAGGAGCAAGAACTCAAGGGAAAATCATCAGCTGTAACACAGGAAGTAGATCATTAGCTCAAGCCGCAGTTTGGAGTAGTTCTACTCAAAACTCCTTTCTTACAAACTATTAAAAAACTTGGAGTGTTTTTTTTTTCCTTCTTATCTCTTATAAAACTTTGCACAAAGATAAGAGTAAGGATCCGTTTGTTTATAAGGGCTTCTTCTTCTTCATATAGATGTCTGTATGTATATAAATAATATAGTGGCAATATGCATAATTTAAAGAAACTCTCAAAGAACAAAGAGCAGTACAACAAAGATAACTGGTCAAAGTATTGTAGTAGTAGCCTTCAGCTATTCATACACAAAGGCATAAATTTATTTGTTTTAAGAGAGTCGTCGACATCTCTTTACTCTGATGATTATGTTCAAACAAGTTAAATGATGGCTAAGAATTAAACTTTATATTAAAATACCGCTAGAAGGGAAGTACAACGTGGGCAAATCGTTAATCAACATGAGAAACGCTCTAATAAATGCTTAGAAGCGCAAACCAGTTACTGAAATACTAATATTTAGCTTAAGCCATTTTGATATCCGCTGCAGCGAGATATTGTGCCCTGGAAATTAAGACCCCCGATGGCCCGTGATGATTCCGGGACATATGCATTTAGAATAATACGCTATTGCCCTTCGAACTCTGCCCGACATCTCCAAGCGTTGAATATATTTTAAACTTCACAACAAACTCACCGTCGAAGCTGCGACTGTTTTTTTATATTCTATTTTTTCAGTTTAAAATTTTATATTTATCAATGATTATAGTTTTTTAATGTTTTCTCTTGAATTGATCACTTTTTTATTGTCAATATGTTTATTATATTTAGATCTTTTAGTAGGAAAATATTTTAAACTAAAATGTTTATTTATGTTATGTATTTTTAACACAATTTTCCTATTTTTATTCAGTTTCATGTTTTATTGTTTTTATATATACATTCAAGCTGAATAAAGATCTTACCGTGGAGAAAAAACAAAAAGAAAAAAAAATACTGGGAAGCAAATAAATTTTGTTCAGTTACAACAGGACCTTCATTGTAAGAGTTTATGTGGTACGACATTTTGTGACATAGTAGTAGTGGGTTCATACTTCAAATATAAATGTATAGAGAGCTTATTCCTTCAATAACAGAAAATCATCGTTCAGCTGTCGCCTGTGCCCGATATAAACACAGTAATTTGTTACTACGTCATCATAAGTTAATCTTAGACATAGAAGATTTGCTTATATTGGGCCAATGACGTATTTATTTGAAGAATCCAATAAGCTCTCTATGTATTTATATCTTTATGGTACGACGTCATCGTAAGTTGATCAAGATCTTGAAAGATTTGTTACTATTGGGCACAATCACGTATTTCTCTGAAGAATCAAATAAATCCCTCTATGTCTTTATATATCTCTATGGTTTCATACAGATATTATTATTAAAAAACAGTTTTGGAAAAACGTCCTAACAAACAATGTCCTTGAAAATAATGCTTATGAAGATCAAATAAGAAATACATTACTTAATGCAATTCTTTCTACGAGCCAGTGTGACGTCATTAAAAATCACCGACAAGCGACAAATCTCTCTTGACAATATGACCGGACCTTTACTTTAATATATCTCACACTATGCAAAATTTAATACTTAGTGCTACGGATAAATCTTTAGGCCTTCTCTCAAGCGTGACAGTTGAAAGAAAAGAACGACGATATTAAAAAATAGTGGTATTATGAATAAGGGATCACTTCCCTAATGCGTATAAATAAATTTCATTTGCTCTCTTATTAATAGATTGATCCCATTTTTAAAAATATTACTTTCTTGAATCAGCCTATAACCTCTAAGAGAAAGTTTAATATGTATCTTTTGTCCCATTAAGTTTTTATGATAAATTGACCAAAAACCTCTGACGACAAGACGTAGAAAAAGGAAAGAGATTTTGGTATTCAACTGAAAACTATAGAGTTGATCTTTTTGAATTTTTGTGAGAAGGGCAATATTGGCATCCTTCGTCATGATTTCAAATTATCAAACGATAATAGAACATCTAAGCAGTAACTATTAATTATCTGTTAAATAGTCAGTTTTTTTTAGACATGTTTAGAAAACTATATCTTTATCTTAAGCGACTACAGAATCAGAGATAAAATACTTTTCATATGAATACATATTTGTTGACATGGCAACTGCCTTTACTCGTAGAGTTACTAACAGAAATGATGCATATAAAAAGTGGTAATATATAAAACATGGAGCATACAGGAGAAAAAAACTTTAAGAACCATACAGGAGTTGTGTGGAGGGCAATGAACGCGTTGATGGGAATATTTTTGTACTGACCTGTAATAGATGGACCACCCGGAGTGGATAAAGGCCAATAGACAAAATTAAATTCTAATTTCGTAGAAAACATCATCAAATAAATGAGCTTCTTTGGTTTTCAGGCTTAAAAATACGATGTGAAGAAATTGTTATTTTAATTGTAGCCGCAAGAATGCATGACGCACGGTCCGATATGGGTGGCATGTCAATTCTGACTTCGGCTTTGGCACGTTTGTCAAAATAGCGCCTATGCCAGGCTGCAAATTTATAGCCTGAATTGTTTTTAGGAGGTAGCCCCATTTATGACTTTTCATAAATAAAAAAACATTAGAGTGGGATATCAATGGGATCATCGTCAATGGTAACTACAAAACTACAATAATATTGACATGTCATATTATTTAAATAATTTTTACACTTAAGTGACTAATTCAGTCTTTTATATATATAAAGATATAGTATCTACGTTATTTTCGAATTTATTGCTGTCTTACGATAGTACATACAAATAACTACAATTATACATGATAAAAGCAATACATACATGACAGCAAAAGAACACGACCTACACAAAGGGTATATGTTCTACAACCATCAAAAATGGATATACAGGTTGTGAACGGAACGTAAAATTAACGGCGTTCCGCGGCACGGAAGAAATTGACGGAACGATGAACGGAACGGAAAAAATTGAACGGAACGATGAACGGAACGCTAAAATTCGTTTTTTTTGCGTTTCCGTCAAATAATATTCAAGAAGAAATGACCCAACTTCGATTTTAGTATATATTATACATTTTTATAAGGTGTCGTTGTCGGTCACTAAATTCAGTTATTTAGTTCTGTAGTGGTCCCGTTTTATGTCGTTAATTTACATACACAACCAATTTATATTTTCAAACCTGAAATTCGTTTAATCATTATACTTTAAAAGTTGAGATTTGCTCTATGTTTCTTCTTCTCTATAAAGTACGTACGAATGAATTTTATGTTAATGTTTTATTAAGTGTTTTTAATCCTTTCAAACTTTTTGTGTAAACCTCTATAAAACGGTTGTCGTCAAAGTTTTATCTTTCAATCTGAAAAGAATCTTTGCGCTAGGGTACTACTTGTAGTACCTACAAAGAAAGTTAGCAAGAAATTATTTATTAGAAAGGGCTGAATTATTGGAAGATTTTCCTTCTAGTCAACGTTCGCAAGAACCAGCAGCGGAAGAAAAGGCAATTTCTTTGCCAAGAGGCCAAAGAAGACTTATTCAGCTAAGCAGGGAGGTTGACCGCTTCTTAACGATGAGTCTGAGGCAATGGAATCAATTATGCTTATAAAGGATTAAAAAGATTTCCAATCGATATAATGTTATACTTTCCAGCAGTGCCAGTTCGGAGAGACTCTTCTCCAAATCTAACTTTTATTGCGAAGGACAAGGCAAAATATAGGAGATGAAAATTCGAAAAACAGCTCCTTGTATCAGCAAATAAATATTTTAATTTATAAAGTAATGTTATTCTTAAGATTGTAAAGAAATAAACTTTCGTAATGATTCTCAGATAAAGCAATAATTATGAGTAATAAAGACCGAGAAATTCGGTGGAACCATATGTGGGTGGGATTTTTACATCTTTGACTTTTCATATGTAACGTTTTGTGGTCGGGTGAAAAAATATGTTATTTTTCGGGCCGAGCCTCTGGATCAATTATTTATATATCTTAAATATATTATCGAAGTTTGTAAAGTTTTTGGAACTTTAATTGCGGTAACTAACTTCAAGTCTACACTATAGGGCTGGTTTTTAAATTTTTAACCCCGATACATACGAGGATGCATGGAAAGTAAGAGCCTTCTTATGAGAATAGTTTTGAAATCCAATTTTTTGAACGGAACGCAAAGTTGAACGGCGTTCCGTGGAACGGAAAGAATTGAACGAACGATTGAACGGAACGGAAAGAGTTGAACGGACCGATGAACGGAACGCAAAAAAAGTGGAACGCGTGCAAGCCTGGATATATATATATATATATATATATATATATATATATATATATATAATATATATACAGACATATATATATATATTTGAGACAATAGAACAATTTGCAAAAGGACTTTATAGTGTGTTAATAAGTGTATCGATAATTATGTATAATAAATCATTTTTTCTTCACTTCATACTTCTTTATATACTTCCTACTTCAGATTTCTTATTATTATTATTATTTGTGACAAAAAATATTGCAGCAGTAGACTTTTGATGACGTTGACCGAAGAAGCACATAACAAAATATTTGGCTTCTCCTTTCTCGTGTGACGTCATTCACCGGCAAGCGAGTAGTCAGCTCTCTTGGCAATATGGGCATGCCTTGTTTTTCGATAGTTCTTGGTTAGTACATCGTCTTATTTGAATTCCGCTTCTTTAAATAAACATCCATTTTGGTTTTAACAAACTAAATATATGGTAAGTTTATGGTTTTATTATATACACTGGGATATAATTATAATAATGATAATATTATTGGACATATCCTGAAGTAAATTTATTATTTATTGATTCCGTCCAAATGACCCATGGGTAGGCATTCCAGGGCCTAAAAAATTCTTCGATTCCTGTAAGAATTGAATATTAAAAGCTCATCTGTATTTGAACGTTTTCCTAATAAATAGTGGAATTTGAAAAGGTTAATGTACGGCTTTTCTAGCAGCAATCTAGGGACCTCATATTATGTAGAGGTACCCATGGGTTGGCCAAACATTTTTTAAATGTATAAGCACAGAATGGATACAAACAAATTGGGTCTCTATGGATCTCTGGGGTGATATTCCATCAAAAGAAGTTCTAATGGGACACATTTGGTCCATAAAATATATAGAGTTTTGAAGCAATATATACGCAGCTTGGCGCTGTTAACGTATTATTACTTACATACCCTAGCATAATTAGTAATTATTGTATATTGTATACATAGATGTCGATAGGAAAAGTCAAATTGAGTTTTCTATTTACCTATGCCCGTCTCTCAGTTTGTAATTAATAATTACAAACTGAGAGACGGGCATAGGTAAAATAGAAAACTCAATTTGACTTTTTCCTATCGACATCTATATAATAATCTTTTTTGGGTATGTTTTAATTATCTTAGCAATTTTTAAGGATATTTTCTTTATCGTTTTGTTTTGTATTATTATCAGTGATATTTGATTGATGAGATTTCAGAGCTGGGATTTGGTAGAAAAATCTACCGCCAATTCGTTATTCGGTAGATTTTATTATATCTACCGAATGCCGAGTATCGATCGGTGTGGTAGATATGAAGGAAAAAGAAATTTATTTATGTACCTGCTCTGTTTATATGCATTTAGTATCGGATAATTTATAACAAAAGACAATTAAGTACATTACTAGTTATAATTTTTTAGAGATTATTTGAAATTTAATACATGTTATTTTTATGTAAATCATGTATGCACTCGGATTTTGAAGGAAATGGAAGGCAATAGCAAACAATTATTTCCTTAACTGTCTTTTAAAATTAGTCACTCGAACCTAGGATCTTATCCATGAGGATGCCCAAAAATGACCATCCCCTCTCGGAATTCGAGCCTGGTCCCTCAACATTGAGAGTTGAACACGCCTTTAATGCACACGGCTATCGAGCTCCCTTGTCTTTTTCAAATTGTTTGCTAATTTGTGTCTCTCTCACTTCCCGCCAAGAAAAGTAAACAAAGAAAACAGATCTACTACCTACTACTTAGGGCAGCCATTCTCAACTTTAGGGTCGACAGATGATTTCTGAGGGTTGTCAAATAATTCGGGAAAAATATAAATGCGCCAAATTAATTCTTGGTTGTCGTTTTCTTTCATTCAAAATATATTAACTTTGAATTACTGGGTTTTTTTTACATATGAACCGTGCTTGAAGAGCATTTCTTTTGGTCGTCGTTGATCTAATGATTATAATGAAAAGTAGACTCTTGATGCTGCTTTATGTTCCATAAATGTTTAAAAATACAATAGCCTAATTTTTTTTAAAAAGTTGTTGAAGTGTCATCATGAATGCTTGACTGATGGGTATATCCGACATACGTTTGATCGATCAGGTGTTGTTTCAGCACCGCGGACAGCGTATTTCCATTGCAGTTTTTTTTGGAGGGGGTCGTGACTTTATAAGGTTGAGAACCATTGACTTAGGTACATCTATGTATACAACTCCTCCTTCTTTTCATACCATTCCATATGACAAATCCTCACAATGTTATGCCCCTTCCTTTGTTTTAAATTATTTAGATCCGGCGATGGTCTCCCGGTTAAAATGATTTGCCCCCCCCCCCCCAAATATACACTGTTTTATTGAAGAAATAAAGCAAAAATCTTATCACTGTATGGCACACAGCAAACTAAGGGATACTAGATTCACTTTTATCCCTACGAAACATTTTGTCCGTAAATTTAAATGCTCCAGAAATCTCTCAACAAATAATTTGAACTTTAGATAAATAATATTGTTGAAAATAAAATGGATTTTGATCAAGGATCTTTAGAAATAGTGATTTAATATTACTTTGAGAGAAGTACACAACAATATAATAGATTTAAATTCTTTATTGGCATATTTGAGGTTTGCTTTTTATATAGGCTATTGGGTGACCTCATACAATGTACTATCAAAGACTTTAGAGATCAATGATTAAGTGTATTTCAATTATTTTCAACAATTTTGTGTTACTCATTATACAAAAGTGTTTTTGTGTGTATTGACTGAATTGCATTTTATCTATGTATATTGTTGTGACATACCTTAAGTTTATTTACTTAAAAAACTAATCCAAATTACTCTATGTAGATTAAAACATGTATTCATCTTTTATACTTTCTCTTTATTAAAAAACAAGGCTGACATTATTATTTTTATATACACATGTCAGTCAACAGGACACCAATGCAACTACGGATGCAATTCCTCCCACAAGGTTTTTGTGTCATCATTTTTGACGATTAAGGGCTACTCAGTGAACAACATAGAGAAAAAAGAAGAGAATGGACTTACCAACTGAAAAAGTTAAGCTTATTGATAAGCTTGCGAACTCTGATGCAAAGAAGTCGGAATAAAAAAAACACCACACACACACCATATGTGTCACGGCAATACAAAGAATAATATAATATCTAGAGAGTAAATACCAGGTACGTATTAACCATGACTTTAATTCAAGTATTCAAAAAAGAATAAAATAAGAAAATAGTACTAATTATATATTAATGATAATAGTTAATTAAATATTTTTGGAGGATGATGATACGAAAATAGAGAATAATATACTTATTGAAATAGTGTTAATTAGTATATGCGATATCAATGAGAGAAGAATAAGGCTCTCTTCATACAATAATTAACTAGGGTAGAGGGGGATTTTGACTTCTTACTCTGTGACTATTTTGGTATTTTGGATATTTTTTTTAAAGTAATAAGGATTTTGAAAAAGTGATGGAGTTGTTCTCTGGAAAATAATGCGTTTGGAAGGTGGTATCCTTTAAGGGAGAAAGAGGGGGCTAAAAGTAACTTTGAATGAGTGCAAGTGTCTCCTTAAATGGGAGACGCAATGACGGTACACAATGGTTGAAGCTCTAATGCCATATTGGAAAATGTCTAAAGAGTCCTCCGTTGTGACATCATTGATTACAATTAAGAGACCTGCAATAATAGTCAACTTGGGAAGTATCACTTGGCAAAATGCCCTCTTTTTTCATGGTTTTAGGCCGGTGGGTTTCAATGACTCAGATGAATACGAGGGGGGGGGGGGGGGGAACGTTAACAAGGGACACTCTATTAACAATCTAATGCAAATCATAAAGACAATAAAACACACAAACAAATACATATAATTATAAAAATAACGTGTCTCGAGGAGAGAAGAAAAAAACCTTTGGATATAGTAATATCATCTATATATATATACTTGAAAATAATATTATTTTTTCGTCTTCTCAGAGAGAAAGCGGGGAAAATGACTTTAGTTGATTCCCTCTGACTTGACTTGTTTGGTCGATTTCTCATAGTAGAGCCAGACTTGGAGTAGAATTGTCAGGTCCACGGATATCTGTAGTGCTCCACAAATGAAGAATTGTGGAGGGGTGTTTCGAATTATAAAGTAGGAAGTCTTGAAGATGTCTCCACAGGTCCACATTAGCACCATGGGTAGACTGAAAAATGAAAGTAAACGGTTGATGAGGATTAGGAATATGAATGGAAGGGTCATTGATTCATTTAATATAATATCTAAATAGTTTCCCAACGTTAATTTGGTTGACAATTCAACATATACTTGTCACTAAGGATAATGAAAAAACCATTTTTATATTTTTATAACATGTAGACAATGATTTCATGCCAAGTCCTTTACCTATACAAACACGTATAATTAAACTTATTGACTATTGAAACTAAAATTTACAACAAAATATGAAGTGTATATACCTATATACCATGGCGTTCTTTGATTTGAAAACTCAATTTTTTTAAATTGATATTTAAAAAAAATTATATAGCCATAACAATACAAATACCAATAAAATAATAATTTTATAATCCGATAAAATTTTCATCCAATAATTTCCATTTTTTAAACGCATTAACCCTTATATTATAATGTTCGGGTCAAAATAATATCATTTTAAAACTCAGATAAGGGGGAAAACTTATAAGTAGAAGTATTTTTAAATATGTTTCTTTATGAGCTCTAATAATAAACATTAACTTAGGGCCGGGGTCGGCATTTACATTTGGACGCGGGCCAATTTTTTCAGACAATGACATCGCAGGCCATAGTTGTTGTCACAGAGGTCTGGTGGCTCGATTGAAGAGAAAGCCCCACAAATGCACGCACTACATTGCCTAATTCACCAGAGTTTCCTGTGCGCCAGAATTAGTGGCGTGCTGACAAGTATCGCGAATAAAGTGATGAGAGTCATAGTCCGGGGTGCATCAAGCACACAGCACTCTCTTTTTCGCAAACTTGTTGTTGAGTCAGAGGCCTGCTACGAAGATTAGCTACTTCACAATGACGTGCGCCGGTAAAGTAAAGGAAAGGCACTGGAGTGCGTCTGTGCGCATCTAGGTCAAGGTAAAATCTTCCTGCGAATGAACAAGATGCGTGCTTCAAACGATCGCCTGGCCTTCCTAGAAGGTGTAATGTCCATTTCAATTATCACGTTTTTTTTCGATGTTTTTGGCCATCTTAATCAGCTGAACCTGCAACTACAAGGAGAGGGAAAACCATTGTGGACATGATCAAGAAGATGGATTCGTTTAAAAGGAAGCTGGAGTTGTTCCAGTCTGATCTAGCAAGTGGGAGGCTTTTGCACTTTGCAACATTAAAATAACAGGGAAGGGGCCAAGTGACAGGAATTATGACTGTATTCCTCAATAAATGTTTCAAAATTGATAGGATTGCTGAATGCCTTTTTTTTGTTAAAAATATGGGGCTTAAGAAAAAAAATTAACATCAAACTAATGTCGTTTCGTGGGCCAGACGAAATAAATGGCGGGCCAAAATTGGCCCACAGGCTACTATTTGCCGACCCCTGAGTTAGGGTATTCCAGTAAGGTCATAGATTATAAGTAGTGTGTTTGAACATTTATATTTTATATATGCTTCTTCCATGAAAATTGGTGTAGAAAACTATCTCGTTGCCCTTACTGAATGGTTTTCTAAGGATAAATAATTTGCAAACTAAAAATTTACGTCACGGTAAATACAAGATAAGTATTATCATAACAATATAGGGTAAACCCGATAAATTGGAACTATTTTATACTTCATCCAGATCCATAATGTGGATATTTATGGTTAAATAATAATGATATAAAAGGTTGTGTGAGCAATACACTATAACTTTCACTATAATTGTTTTGACAACTAACTTAGTCTCCATGGAACAAGCAAGGAGGAACACCATTCTCGAAGCTTCTTAACTACACCAGGACCACGGTGTATAGGATCTTCAATGCCTGAAAGGCTTAGGGGGAAGTCGATTACAAGGCCCACAACATGAGAGGTGGCCAAATCCGCACTCCCCGCTTCCTTGCAACTTGAGAAGTCTAAAAGGTATTACGGATTCATGGAGAAGTTTGTCATCTTCTGGATGAAGGATATGGCCACTGGGAGTGAGTTCATCTTCCAACAAGACCCTCATACATCATCGCCATCAGAACGACTAACCTCTTCCACTCTCACGACATGACTTTCTGGGATGACAACACCTGGCCCTCTAACTCATCCGACCTCAATACGAGTGATTACTACTGCTAAGGGAAGTTGGAGAGGAAGATGTATAAAGTCAGTAACAAGAGCTTCATTGCCCTGAAGCGCTCCATTACAAGGAAATGGAATGCTGTGGATCCCGTAGAAGTCATCAAGGTATATACATCCTTTAGGGGCAGGATGGAGAAGATAATGACCGCTGAGGGAGAACATATTGACTAAATTTATATTCAATATCAGTTTTTAATTTTTCATATTAAAAAATACACCACAAATTCCCTTTTTATCGAGTAGGTTGAATTTTAAGATATTTCCAATTTATTGTGGACATCTCATAATATTTTTTTTCTTTATATATATATATCTACCTCATTCCATAAGTGGACTTATTGGTAAAGTTCCTATAGAACTGTGGTATGCCCAGCATTGCCTCCGTAAAGAGTGCAAAGAACCCCACGGTCTCCACGAAGTAAACGTTGTCAATGAAGATGAACATGAGAAGGCTTCCACAGGCCGCAAAGCTAAGGACGCACTCCACATAAGACTGGAAGTCCGTCCACTGCCAAAAATAGGTAGAGTCGAAGTCTGGAAAAACAGAGAGAGAGAGAAAAAAAGTCAAACATAGCTAGCTTACACGGATGATGTCCCCAATAATTTATAATAAATATAATAGTAATAAATAACTAAAAACTTCAGAACTAAGGAGTTAGAAACCAAAAACGAACCTATGAACTTGTTTGAAACCACTATAGCTGTTTGGAAGCTTTCATTTTAAACTTTTATATACAAAAAGATATAATTATGAATGTTTTTCTTTAGTTAAGGATTTAATTTTTTACTTTTAAATTAAATTTGTGTAAAAAATTAATTAAAAAATAAAATACATGTTTTTCCGAGCATGTTTTACATTTTTTAAATAAATAAGTGTAAATTTTACAAGGAAGGATAGCAACCAAACATTTTTTTATGTCTAGGAGTTTGTTTTGTAATAGCTAATTTATTAAGCAGTAAGATATTGTTTATCGCCATGAATGATATTTGAAATCAGTATAGAGGAAATAGAATTTGATTTTTCGCAATAGACTGCAATCAAGATAAGGGAAATAAATTTTAATTAAATCAAAATACAGTCGGCCCTCGCTACTTCGCCCCTCGACATCTCGCAGTTCTTTTACTATGCGACGACGGCTTGGCTCCCGTTTTTTCACGGCAAAACGTCCCCATATGAACTCAATGGCAGAATTTTCACACAAAAATTCAATATATATCAATATCACGACCCTCATATATATATATCGCGGTGGTCGTGTAGTGGATCCGGGCCGTCGCGACTTTACAAGGGACGACTGTATATAGTTTTATTTAGATAGCGAACTCCAAACCATCAAATAGCTAAGAAACTTTAGTTGGAATTTTTTTTTTTGTTCTTTTACATGTATTTTATTAGGGATTTTGACACTATTAAATGGCACTTTTATCAAATATATATTTTTTTGTTTGTGAAGAAATAGGATATAATTTTTTAATCCTGAATTGTTATACCTTCATTCATTTGTTGAATAGAATTTTATTCAAAAAGTTTTTCCAAGCATTAGGATCGGATTTATCAAAACCTGATTCGGAGATTTGAAACAGCCAAGTCAAAAAAAATATCGTATATTTGCGGCTTGAAAGCTAAAAAACACATACTGCCCAGCTCTGAAGAATAAGGAAATAAGGAAAACATGGAAAGAATTGGTATTAGAAAAATGAACACATTTTTAGTGAAGAGTAATCATGGAAAGCTGAAGTTATTTTTGCACATGAATGATAGTAGTTTTGCTTATATTATTAGAACAATACTAAATACCCATGCTTCAGTCACAAATATTTTGCACATATACATATTTATTAGTAAGAACATTGATTAAGTAGGAAAGTAAAAGGGACGATTTCTTTAGATTTCATATCAACGGTTAGTAAAGGAAGATTGCATGCACTGAACTGTTAGGTATTGCATGAGTTAATAAATTAACTCATGTATATAATACTTGTGATAGCGAATAAAATATTTAGCCTATTTTAAGTAGTTAATAATTATTTCCTGAGTCGATGTGGGTATCCTATCTCCTTAGATTAAGGACACAACCTTCTTGATCACGTGACCCCCCAATTCCTTAATCCCTTCCTCCGAAGTTAGTTCTCCCAATCCGAAAATTCGGATTTGTTCTGGTTTGTGAGGGGGAACCAACAGTTACATACCGTACCGTAAAAATAGGTAAAATATTGTAATTTATTTAATGTCTGTAGATACACAACTGTATTTTCCAAAGTAGGGACAAAACGAATATTAAGGCACATTGCAAAGAATCATACAAAACGGTTCAAAAAGGTTCATTTTCTATTTTACTCAATTAAGACTATATTATATAAATAAGTCTCGAAGCCAAAAATAAGGTAGAGAGACCAACAAATAAAGTAAGAAATCTGGCTGGGTTCATGCTTTATTTTGATAAATTTAAGGATCACCATAAAAGAAGTCTATAAATTATTGGATTATCAAACCAAAAAACGCGTTTCATAATTTAATTCCAAGACGAGGTCCTAAAACAACAGAGGCAGCTATTATGCTATGATTCCTAAAGGACTCAGTGTCGAATAAATAGATGCTTCAATACACTGAGCTACTGACGAAGCTTTGTCGAAGCCGGGGCTACTGGATCTTATGTGATAATTCAAAGTCAAAGTCTCTCTGTTGTAAGCTTAGCTCTTTCATCAAGCCACAAACATTGCAAGTGGGTCAAGTTCCTCATTTTCATTAGAAACACCAGATATTCTCCTCCCATTCAAGTATTTAATCATATAATACTTCCTCGTATTTAACGTGTTACCCCTTCGATGTATGTATATTAATAAATTCCACTTCAGTCAATGAACTCTGACTATTGGACGGAGCGTGTCAATATTTGGCATGTAGACGTAAAAGAATTCCAAAACAGATATACACTACTTTTTAAGTACCTTTAAATATAACTCTCTACATTTTTGGATATTTTTAAACTCACAAATGTTTTTGTTGAAAGTGTACACGAAGGTTTAGAATATAAGCCTCAGCTCTATAAATAAAGATATATTGTTCCTATGTCGTAAAAAATTATTGAAGACGAAAGGAATTAGGATAATAAAAAAAAAAACGAATGAAAACGTTTCGTTTGATTTATTATGTATTTATTTCATAATTAAAGAAAAATGAATAAAGGAAAATATTTCCTTTAAATATTTCAAGTCTTTTTAAATAAAGAGTTGGAATAAAAACGCATAACACGGAGTATTATTTTACTTGCTTTATGTTTCATTTTATAATAAAAGACGGCGGACGCTCGTTAAATATTGAGTAAATTTGGGTAATTTTGTAAGTTGGCTCAATCATACAAAAATAAGAAAAGTATGACAATCAAACACCCTAAACATACTTATGTATTTATTTAAAAAATATGTCGAGAGACCTATTAAATAGTCATATTATATCGTAACTGAATAAATACTCTACATTTTTCTTTCGAATACTCCAACAACCAAGAAAAAAAAAGATTTCTAACATGATTGACGTCTACAAAAATACCAGGGAGCTCGATAGCCGTGCGTGCTAAGGCGTGTCCAACTCTCAATGTTGGGGGCGCAGGTTCGAATCCCGAGAGGGGATGGTCATTTTTGGTCTACCTCATTGATAAGATCCTAGGTTCGATAGACTAATTTTAACGCTATAATGCTTATTTATATCCTATCGGATGCAATTCGATCGAACCATTTAGGCAAAAAAAAAAAAAAAAAAAACTACAACAGTAATAAAAAAAGTTATTGAACTTCCTCGTATCTCGTATCTCTTTACAAATATGTACTCAAGAATATTAAAAAAGGTTCATTGTTCTGTTTACTCTAATATTTACATTGGGTAATACCGAGGTTTCCCTCCCAACAAACTAGATGGGAAGTTAGCAAGGAAACGGTCTTTATTGCATATACATTTTTGGAGGATATTCTAAGTATTTCCATATTCTTTCCTATGACACTTGTTGCAAAATAAATCAAGTTTTACAAATATGTATTTACAGAGTGCGGCGACATATCAAATTAAATATAACCCACCAATCACTGTAGTTAAGCATAGTAATATTTTATAATGAGTTGATACTTGAAAATCAAGGGCACACATAAAATATTTTTCACGTGTGTGATAAGAATAAAATTACGATAATTTAATCCTAATAAAGCCATACAGAGCATAAGTTGACTTCAACTAACAATATTTCTTTCAATGGCCATTGTTATTCATAATCATCATCAATTTTAAGCAGCATGATAAGAACCAGTGTTGAAAAATTAAAGCATTTTTTATGCAAAAAAACCTTATTTATTTAATGTTTCTTTCATAGTCACAATAGTTAATTGACCGTATCATTAAAAAGATTGAAGAGCCAATGGATGACCCTTATATGACTTTATAATCCATAATTACCTCCGCCGAAGGAGGTATTGTTTTCACTGGCGTTGGTTTGTTGGTTGGTTTGTTTGTTTGTCAGCAAGATAACTCAAAAAGTACGGAACGGATTCGGATGAAACTTTGTGGAGTTGTTAGAAATGCCAAAAGGAACAAGTGATTAAATTTTGGCATCTCTGAGTGCAGAATTAAGATGCAAAACGAGCTAAATACTAATAAATATTTCAAGTTAGCCTACTCTGCCAATAGATGTCGCTGTGCTGTGAAATCGGGTGCCGGGAGCGTCTTCCTCTCAGAATTTCCGTCGAGGAGAACCCTCCCCCGTCCCTCTACGCCGCCCCAGTCGTGAAAAATCCGCCTCGGAAGGCTCATAAGGATCCCGTGACGGCGGAGGTTTGCACTCTCTGAGTGTATATATGCCTCTAGTTGTTCTTGTTACAAGGAAAAAGTATGAAGTAATTGGGATTTACTTTTCATTCTAACAACTAATTTGGATTAAAAATTCATATTTAATGATAATCCAAAGACTCTTCAAATCTTTTTTTGAAATTACTACTGTGGGTCTTACATAGTTAATTTTAATCATGTCTTTATTAAATAATGATTGAATAGTAAGAGGATTATAAGATGCATCCGGACACATTATGGTCTCTTAACTTGAAGTAATAAATGGGAAAAAGAATGTCACACCCAATAAATGCGTTTTTCATACATTTCAGATCGAATAGATTCGCTAGTTATTTTACTGCACCACAAAATAAAAAGGCACAAATGACATGCAAAAATGGAGAAATGGCAAAGATAATTCTAAGTAATGAATGAATAGGCCCCTTGTGTTCTTAGACATTAATGGATTCTTTATCATCATTGCCTCGACCTTGGGGACAACAGACAAATAACAAATTATAACTGAGTGTCAAAGAGAGACCTTCAAAGAGACACACACACACACATACAAACGCAATATTAGAACAAAAGAAGACGAAGTAAAGTCAAGCAGTATGGATATATATGTTGTACCCCTTGCGTAGTTATTTAAAAGGAAGAAGAAAAATACTTCTATCAATATCATCATGGCATTTAGAGAAGTGAGAAGCAATTGCAGCAAGCCAGAACAAACATGGCCGATCCACAAGTGGTCCACAGAAGACTTTTGAAATTCATGTGTACGAAAAAACGTGCACAAACTTGTGCACTATTTTCGTACTTAAAGCTTTTTTTTGCAGAAGAGGCCATGAGCTATTTTTAAACTAGTTTAAAATTGCCTTAGATTAAAGACATAATTAAAGAAGTGCTTTGGTGATAAAGCGTGTATTTCGTAGAATAAGCCATGAATAATTGTAGTATTCGTTTGAAATTATCTTGGATTGAAGATAGGCTACGTCTAATTTCAGAAAAATTTTATAATATCATTCATTATGTATAAATATCAAAGATATTAAAATGTTCTTATAACTAATTTATGAAAAATAAAACAAATTTTGTTGGATTAGTCTTGGATTTAAGAAATGTTAATCAAGCATGCAGGAAACTTGTAAACGATAGACAAATGAGAGGTTTTATGTATTAAATTGGCACGTCAATTGATCTTTGGATAAGATATATTGTCTATCGAATGAAGCCCCTCATTTGTGTATCATTTAAAGAAACTACTTCTTGTCATGAATCATTATGATTAAAGAATAAACGGGATAAAAGGGGTCACACAATTAATAAGAGATGAGCAAAACAGTCCCGAGCCACAAATATTAAATATTTATCATATTAAGCCACTGAAAATGTAGCTCATGGACAATATTTTGCTCATTTCTTCTGCTAATAATAATAATAAAGAATATACTATTAATACAATATGAGACATTACCAATGAAAATATGATGCTCAAACACCTCAAGCTTCTCATTTTCCTCATCTAAAGTGCCCAGATTGATTTATGATAAAGAAGAAAAGGAATCAATTGTTATTAAGTTATTAAGACATATTTTATATACATAAAGAGACAACTTAGTTGTCATTAACAGAAGCCAACCCTTCAAATGAGATATTCAGAGCACAACTCATGGGCTAAAACCAATGTACAAATCTTTAAGCAATACAATTGTGTACCTTTAATCTCATTGAGCTTTGTATTTGCATCTAAATATCATGGAGAAAGAAGATAATATAAAGCTTCTGATGGGGACTTTAATAGAGGTCGATTCTTTGACGAATGCAAGCAATATAAAGAAAGTTTAAATTATCAAAATATATTTAATTGAGTTACTCTTTTATATTATTGTTGATGGAAAATAAATATGGCAACACTGGCAACTCTATGGCAACTCTGGAACACAATATTTGGATATATATATATATATATAGGTATATATATTAAATGGAACTAAAACACTTAATAAAATACGATAAAATATATACATTTTTCTCGACTTAGTACCGAAATGGAGGTACAAATAGTTGTGCTTTTATGACTGGCATTTGAAGGATCTATGGTATATTTTTATCGACGTTGGAAAAACATGTAATGAATTCAATAACAAAGACGGAACACTTGAAAAGTTACTTTTTTAAGTTTTATTTGATAACTTAATGTTTACATATTGCTTAAAAAGTTTTTATCAACTTATCTACGAAAAATGTCAAAATCGTTATTTTTATCTCTATAAATCAATCCTTTAACTATATATTCCTATATGCAAAAGAAACAATATTTCTTAATGGACAACTCGACCCTAATGACTTTAAAAAAGACAAGGGGCATTGTTGGAATATGTACATATTCATACATAATCTTTAATTAGTCACATAGAGCATGTTTGATGACCGGAATACATTGTTGCTTCATTTATCAATTTACAAACAAGTATAAATACAGGATTACATTGATGGTCCACTTATTATTATACATACAAATATCAAGGTAACAGTAATTTGATCAAAAAAGTATGATTACTACTAAATGATACTATTTCATTAATAATAAAACTATAATGATTTCAAACTCAAGTATACACATTTCTTAAAATATGGGGTTTATGTCTATTGTACAATGGACCTGGCAATTAATTCTTTTTACATATGAAGATATATGACAAAGACATGTACAAAAATGAATATATACATTTTTCTTTAAATAACCTAGGAAATCGAGCATTATCGTATTTAAATAACTCAAAGCTTAATAATTGATTAATCCTTGGAATTTTATGTAAAAAAATTAAAGCCACAAACCCTCCCCTAATAAAATAGTACTATCTGTTTTATAACAGCTTTACAAAGTGATGAGTTGTGATTATATATATATATCCAATAATCAATCAGCTCAAATATTTCAGTCTTTTGACTTATTCAATTTTTGAATGTATTTAAAGAATATTGCTTATATTTACAAACACAACTACCTAATTCCATCACAATTGATGAGCGTACTGCCAGTTTTACTAATTAAAAAACTTAGTTCTTAAGTCGTATCTTTTTACATTTGATAGTTTTTTATTTGAGTAGTCTCAACTGTTATTTACTTTATGAAACACTTATGAGTACTTAATAAGTATTAATTATTGAACCCATGCAAATAATTGTTCCAGGAAAAAACGTCAAATTCATCAATAAGTACTATTTGCTTATGATACTAAATTCGCGGACGATTCCTTAATTTTGGAACACTCGTAGTCCAAAAACATCAAAATATTCGTAAGAACACACGAATTTACTCCAGTCTTAAGACTTAATGCCACTGACTACTAATACATCAAGCAAATGCACTTAAGCCCCATCATTAGCCAATATAATTTTTTTAAATGCTATGAAATCCTCCTGTTGTCTTTGTATCAAAATGATCTAAGATATATTTATTTCTTCATTAAATAAGTACCCATTCCAAGTAATACGACTTAAAATTGGATTCTTTCTTCTTCAAATTGTTCATGAAAGAATTACTGTTTTTGAATTACAATGATCAATTAAAGTTGATAAAAATTGGCGGTGAAAAGTGTTTAATTAAGTATTAATATTCAATTATTTCTTGTAAAAATAAATTTTGGCCCTGATCTCTGCACATTTCATCTTTGCAAAAGTAAGAGGTTTTGTACAGTAGATGGGAACTATAATCCTAATATACATATGTTTTAATTTTACAAAATATTTAAGAAGAAGAAAAAACTTCAGCGAACTATTTTGTTATCCTACGAAAAATAATTACTTTGTGAAATTGTCTTATCAGATGAAAAACAATGTTTTTGGGAATAATAATGAAATTTGGTTCACGGCAACTGTTCATATGTACTGTTGGTAATAGTATGAAATGTAGTTAATTTCTCCATTGCCTACTTTTCATCCTAAAATTCATTTTGAGCCAGTTTTTATTTAGAGAACAAAGACAACAGAAGGTTAGGTTCATACGTCTATATATATCTTCTTTCTTTAGCATGACAAAAAGAGGTGTTGGTCTTCTGATCATTGATATAAGAGTACGCCCAATGGGCGAAGTACCTTGGAAGAGCCTCTCTTTTCTCCGGATGATTTGGTTCTTGGAGTTGATTTTAACGCAGAGCTGAATGAGTGCCAGCATTGTGAGGTTCATGAGGATACTCTGAATGAGAAGTGGTGTTTCGTAGAAGCGTCCAAACCTGAAAAAGCAAGAAAATACAACGACGTCAATGACAGATGATTAAGTTATTTCTCACATACAAACCATGAGAGCCGAATGTTTAAAAATGATCAAAGTGTATTAAATAAGATAAGTTTTGTGAACTTATTATTATTACTGTTTAAAAAATTGTTAAAATATACTTGTACTGAATATCGATCATTTATGATGAATAAGAAATACGCATTTTTGCGTAAAATATGTCCACCAAACCTAGTACTCTTTTAATGAGGCCGACCAAATTGTCATTCTACTCTCTGGAGTCGAACACGCGCCCTCAACATAAAGAGCCGAGTATGCTTCCACTGAGCTGTCGAGCTCCCTTAAAACGTTTCTTAGTTAAGAAAAAAACTGCCTATTTCTTCTGATATTTAAACCATTAGAACAAACTGTTCAAAATATCACAGTATTTTGAAAACTTCATTTTTTTTTTTGGGGGGGGGGGGAAGGGATTATTTAGAATCGAAGTTCCGTTAAAAAATGAACAGTTTATTTTGTTTAATGCACTAAGTAATAAAAAAAGCTTAAGATAATAAGTAATCAATTAACAAGTTCCAGATTTAATTGAATTAGAAGTATCTCATAAGCACATAATTGGACATATAAGTCTAGTCGAAATAGGACTGTCGTATCTTTTTATCGATTTTTCGACATCACAGATAATATATTTATCTAATAACGATCTACTTTTATTCGCAAAAACGTTCAAATTAAGTTTAGAATACGTTTGAAATAGACCAATATTAATATCCATGCAGGAAATGGCACTTGAGAAACAACGTTCTACATAGGTTTAGAATACGTTAGGAGTTGGCAAATGATTTGATACATATGAGAAGATAAAAAATCTCTCTGACAATCTTCAATCCCCCCCAAGAAATCATTTTCTTGAGGAAGAAAATGAGTTATTAAAACAGACTCTTTTAACACTTATAAGTAGTATTCAATTTCTATTGGTATCACAATCAAGGTCTTAACGATTCATTTGATCAGCTCTATCGGGATTCGTCTGACATCGGCTCTCCTGGTTTATCAGTCTGTCTGTCTGTATGTCCCACCAAAAGAGTATTCGCAGCGTGTTTGCCACGAGAAGTGCGAGACACACATAAATGGAGAATCCTTTGGTGGTTTCCTTTCGACGAATGTCCAAATACTGAGGATAAAGGGAACTACACCACCAAAGATCATGGCGATCTCAGAGGCCAGCGTCACACCCGAAAGGACCATGGATGCGATGTCTCCCTCGAAGTCGAAGAAGACATACTTGGTAGTGGAAGACTCGATATCCATTGGAGGAAAAGGATGGGATGCCCGGAGAGAGAATTGAAGTCAGTGCTATTCAATCATAGCAGGAACCAATCAGTGGTTCACTCAAATGCCACACACACGACAGACAGACAGACAGAGGAAAATAAAAGAAGCCCGATCAGTGAAATGTCATCATCATATTCATGGAAGGAGCTGCAAGGAATTCACAACTTTGGATTCTCTTTTTTCACAAACTCTCTTATCTATTTTATTTCACTACACTTATTATTATTTTTATTATCTCTTGCTCTTTCTCTCTCTCTCTCTCTCTATGTCTCTTCTTCTATTTCACTCACTCACTCTCTTATTACGCGTGCGCTTTTTTTCTTTCATCCTTTTTTTTTTTGGAATCCTTATGACGTCATGTTTATAATGATATATATATTATTAGAATGAAATCGATATTCGTATTATACTTAGTTATTGATGGTTATAAGTAGATGAAAGCCGTTCTGATTCCATGTATAATTAATGGTCCATTTCGTATGTTTGATTGCTTGGGGTCCTTAAGGGAATAATAATAATAAAAGGGGATCAAATAGGATGACTTTCTCTAATGTTCTTGAACAAAGTATACGATTCGAGGATTGCATTTTATAGAGTTGTCACATTATAATAAAATATTTATGCGACTCTTTCAATATTGAATCATGGAATAAAGTGACGTGGATTTCATACTGTTAGGGAGTGATTCAGGCAGCGTATCACGATTGGAAGATACATTTATATTTACCGAATGACCTTAACCTGAAATCCCTACTGATAAAGAATTCAAACGTATTTTTCATCAATTAAACGTTTTGATAGTCATATAATAACCCGAAAAACAATAACTTTATGATATAGTAAAAAGTACGGAACTTTAATGACTTCTCAATCCCCAAACCTAATCCATCGTAATTATCGATATAATGTTTAAAGCAATATTTATATATGTTCCATAATAGGATGAATATGTCGTTAATAAAATAATGATATTAAATTATGTTTGGATTAAGTTAAATGGAAAATAGGTTTTGGCCATACAAAATGATCGTTTTTGTAACAAATAAACATGTCTTTGACGATAAATAGGTCCTTTCTTTAATAAATAAGACTTTGAACAGAAAGAAATTGTAGTTGCCAAACGATAAATGATATTAATTCCTTGGTATGACTAAAAATACTGTGGCAGTGAATCTATCATATTAGCAGGCTTATAGGCGTTCGGAACTTTAGCGTTCGTCCGTTCGTTAAAAAATATCAATTATTTCCCATTTTAAATTTCAAAAAAAACTCATAAAAAAACGTCCTCACTTTTATTCCAAAATCACTCGCAGTAATTACCTCCGCCGAAGGAGGTATTGTTTTCACTGGCGTTGGTTTGATGGTTGGTTGGTATGTTTGTCAGCAGGATAAATCAAAAAGTACGGAACAGATTCGGATGAAACTTTGTGGAGTTGTTGGAAATGCCAAAAGAAACAAGTGATTAAATTTTGGCACCTCTGAGTGCAGAATTAAGATGCAAAATGAGCTAAATACTAATAAATATTTCAAGTTAGCCTACTCTGCCAATAGATGTCGCTGTGCTGTGAAATCGGGTGCCGGTAGCGTCTTCCTCTCGGAATTTCCGTCGAGGGGAACCCTCCCCCGTCCCTCTACGCCGCCCCAGTCGTGAAAAATCCGCCTCGGAAGGCTCATAAGGACCCCGTGACGGCGGAGGTTTGCACTCTCTGAGTGTATATATGCCTCTAGTTTCAATTGTAATTTTTTTTGGCAAAGAAAACGCCCTCACTTTTTCTAAAGTGAGATAAAAACATTGAATGAACTCATTTAAAAAAAACGTCCACACTTTTGAAAACAATATAAATTGAACGGACGAACACCAACAAAAAAATCCGTTCGTCCATTCATTTACATTTCGTTCAGGCGTTCGATTTTGAACGTGCGTTCGCGAATGGCGTTCGTTTTTTCGTTCAATTAACAACCTTAGATATTAGTATGGGTTTGCATCGAGAAATACTAAAGCTCCTATGTAGGTCTAGTATTACTTGTTTTGTATAATATACCAAGGAATACTAGAAACTAGCTAGCTTCTAGTATTCCTTGAATATAACCCACGTTAGTATTAGTATAGTTATTAATCAAATTATGATGTGTTCTCTTCATTCATTTTTCTCTCTATTGGCGGCATTACCGGATAATTGTGGAGTACTTAAAGTACTCCATTGCATCTAAGCGATCTGATTGGTTGATAGCAACATGATGCACTTCATTCGCGGTTGTTTTAGGAGTTAACATGAATTAAGAGAGTAGAAATTCATCCTTAAAAACACAAATTGTCTCTTCTTCATGAACCTACATCAATGACGTCATTGTCGAATCCTTTGAATTGACTCTTATTCCACCTGTTAATATCAATTGATTAAAAGAGTTCTCATACTACAGAAAAACAATAATATTTATTCTGTTCGCTTATATCTTCGATAAATAGATCATGATTGTGACTATTGGATGCATAGAGATATTAAGATTTAGAGAGCTTATTCCCTTCTATAGCAGAGAAACATCGTCGTTCAGCTGTCGCCTGTGCCAAATATAAACAAAGTAATTAGTACTACGTTATCGTAAGTTGATGATTAGAAAGATTTGTTTATATTGGGCACAATGACGTATGTTTATGAAGAATCTAATCAGCTCTCTATGTCTTTGTATATCTATGATTGAATGTAGAAAAAGAAAACATTTTCATCAACAGATAGAGTCACATTTATTGATGAATTTGCGAGAATAATATTTTCTCTATATGTAAACTTCAACGTCGGTCTTTTTATTATTATTATTATATTACTTAGTTGTTACCTTCACTCCGAATAAAGAATACTTATTTGTCTTAATTCTGTCTCTTTAATTGATGAAGTAATCATTATTTAGGTTGTGTCACTGCATCCGGAATACAGCATCTCAGTCCTTTGGGGTTCGGTATTTTATTTCTTATACAATCCACTTCGCTCATCAACTTCCATAAAACTATCTTTTCTTATGAGTAAATCTCCAAGAGTTGAAATTGAGCCGGAACGGTCTCAAACCCCGTATCGGTAAAATATTCAAGGCAATACAGCATCTCAAATCGTGATAAAATTAAGAGATTAAAAATGGCAGAGACACGGGACAAACTTTTAGCCATTTTCAGCCCCTGGTACTTCCGTTGTGTGCACAGCAATACTGAACTTAGCACTACGAATAATTCTAAAAGAGTAATTAATTATTTTGCTTTTTCCTTTCACAATAATATATTGTAATAACAAAGATGGGTTCATCAAGTAAATATAATAGTTCCATAGATACAAGGCCTCAAAAAACTTCTTTTTTTTCACGGGCATTCCCCACGGTTTTTATACCAAGTATATAATCAAACCTTATCTTTTCATTCATTCCCTCCTCTCAACATACTTCAAAACGTCCTTTTCATAAAATAATAATGAAACCATATACAATTTGAAACCCTTAAGCTAACACCAAAGGAAAAAAAAAGAATAGAATAGAGAAGAAATAAAATTCATAATTTTAACAGACTGAAGGAAGTTTTTATTAATCTTCAGAGTTCGAAATGAATGGCACATAAGGTTATATATGCCTCAAATCAACTGTTATGTAGATAGTTGTGGTTTCAAAAAAGTCAAAAATAACAATCTGAAGCTCTAAAGAAAAAAAATGAGTTCAAATATAGATTTCAGTGGGTTTGATTTTATGGGAATCAGTATGTTTGCTTAATCAAGGTAATTGAAACATACTATGTTGAATGGTGTTTTAATTTATCTGAATAATCAAAGGATTTTTCTTTGTGCAATTGAGTAAATAATAAATGGACTATTCTATTTTATATATATTTTTTTAAATTACTGAATACCAGGTTTTTTTTGTTTTTTTTTGCCTATATGGTTCGATAGAATTGCTCCGATTGGATATGAATAAGCATTATAGCATTAAGATTGTCACTCGACCTAGGATCTTATCAATGAGGTAGACCAAAAAGACCATCCCCTCTCGGGATTCGAACCTGCACTCCCAACATTGAAAGGGTTGCGGATTGAACGAAAAACGAACACCGTTCGCGAACGCACGTTCAAAATCGAACGCCTGAACGAAATGTAAATGAATGGACGAACGGATTTTTTTGGTTGGCGTTCGTCCGTTCAATTTATATTGTTTTCAAAAGTGTGGACTTTCTTTTAAAGGAATCAATGTTTCTTATATCACTTAGAAAAAAGTGAGGACTTTTTTACCATGGATTTTTTTTTCAAATTTAAAATAGGATTTAATTGATATTTTTCAACGAAGAGACGAACGCTCCAAAATTGAACAGACTATCGCGAATGCGGATTTCTTCCAAATCCAACGGACGAACACTAAGGATACAAACGCCCACAAGCCTACTGAATACTGCTAACCTTACAATGCTTATATCAATGAGTAGCGACAGATTTATCAGAATCTTAGTTTCTAAAAAAGGAAACCACTCCCAGTCCACCACTTTTTCTCTCAGAATTTGGATTAATTTAAAATGATCGGCACTCCTTCCTTGTACAGAGTTTCCGTCAATATAGTGATTTCTCCAATTATAAAATATATCGAATACCATTCACGCCTTCAATTGGTTATTTTGTTTTTTAAAAATCTGCGAATTGTATCTAAGATTTTAATACAACCCAGTAACCACTACCAATACCGACAATATATTATTTCACCGAACTTTAATCTGGTTTAAATGATATCTCTCTCTCTCTCTCTCACACACACACACACACATATATATAATAATACCCATAGTATGTAATATATTTTCATTAAATTGTATATCAAAAATTACTGAAAAACAGAAAGCTAGTAATCACTTAGGCAAGCATTATTAAGTTACTTTTTGTACAAAATTCATACTTCGATATTTTTTTATTGCTTTGTATTTTTTTATTAGTATATTAAATCACAACTCGAGTTTTAGATATGAATATCATTGCTTTCATCTTTGAAATTATCAATTAATGCCGGATCTCCCTAACGATGAAAACTATAGAATACTGATCCTAGGTCGATAGACTTATTTTAATGCTATAATGCTTATGTATATCCAGTTGGATACAATTCTATCGAACAATATAGGCAAAAAATAATATCCAGGTTAATGAACATAAAAGTTCATGATAAAAGTTTTTTTTTTGCCTATTAGTTCGATAGAATTGCAGTATCCGGCTATATTTAAATGAGCATTATTGCATTAAAATTAGTCAATCGAACATAGGATCATATCAATGAGATATATCGGGTCACGTACACTTCGTCTTTCCATTTTGTCCCTGCCCAAATCGTCCCTGCCCAAATTGTCCCTGTCCAAATCGTCCCGTGCCCAATTCGTCCTTGTCCAATTCGTCCCTAGACCCACCTCGTCCTGCCCAACTCGTCCTCACTATTTCCCAGAAAAGAAGACATACCCCTAACATTCATTCATGAGGAGTTCCTTAGCTTCAGGGAACCTCGTCCAATAGACTCTCGGGTTCCGTCAAGCACAGTGATAGGGTATTGGGGTTTCTAACCCTCGGCCAAAGGACTTTCGGGTCCCCGCCAAGCACAGTGATGGGGTATTGGGGTTTCTAACCCTCGGCCAATGGGCTCTCGGGTCCCGCCAAGCACAGTGATAGGGTATTGGGGTTTCTAATCCTCGGCCAAAGAGCTTTCGGGTCCCGCCAAGCACAGTGATGGGGTATTGGGGTTTCTAACCCTCGGCCAAAGGACGTTTTGTCCCGCCAAGCACAGTGATGGGGTATTGGGGTTCCAAACCCTCGGCCAAAGGACTCTCGAGCCCCGCCAAGCACAGTAATGGGGCATTGGGGTTTCTAACCCTCGGCCAAATGACTTTCGGGTCCCGCCAAGCACAGAAATGAGATATTGGGGTTTCTAACCCTCGGCCAATGGACTTTCGGGTCCCGCCAAGCACAGTGATGGATTATTGGGGTTTCTAACCCTCGGCCAAAGGACTCCGGATCCCGCCAAGCCGGTGATGGGGTATTAGTATGGTTAGAAACTCAATACCCCATCACCGTGCTTGGCGGGATCCGAGAGTCCTTTGGCCGAGGGTTAGATACCCCAATACCCCATCACTGTGCTTGGCGGACCCGAGAGTCCATTGGCCAGGGGTTGAAACCCCATATCTCATCTCTGTGCTTGGCGGGATCCGAGAGTCCTTTGGCCGAGGGTGGAAACCCCAATACCCCATCACTGTGCTTGGCGGGACCCGAAAGTCCTTTGGCCGAGGGTTAGAAACCCTAATACCCTATCACTGTGCTTGACGGAACCCGAGAGTCTATTGGACGAGGGTTCCTGAAGCTAAGGAACTCCTATGAATGAATGTTAGGGGTATGTCTTCTTTTCTGGGAATAGTGAGGACGAGTTGGGCAGGACGAGTTGGGTCTAGGACGAATTGGACCAAGGACGAATTGGTCACGGGACGATTTGGACAGGGACAATTTGGGCATGGACGATTTGGGCAGGACAAGATGGAAGGACGAATTGGGCGGTTACGAGATATATCCAAATTGCATTCAACCTCCTGGAGTTGAACCTACTCCTCAACATTGAGAGTGTAACACGCTTCAAAAACACAAAAAAAGATTGCATTTTTCTAATATTACCTCCGCCGAGGAGGTATTGTTTTTTCAGTGGCGTTTGTTACCTCCGCCGAAGGAGTATTGTTACCTCCGCCGAAGGAGGTATTGTTTTCAGTGGCGTTTGTTGGTTTATTTGTTTGTCAGCAGGATAACTCAAAAAGTACTGAACGGATTCGAATGAAACTTGTGGAGTTGTTGGAAATGCCAAAAAAACAATGATTAAATTTTGGCATCTCTAAGTGCTTTTTAATATGCAAAATGAGCAAAATACTACTGAAATGAAATGGGTCTCTATTCAGGGAGTAGGAAAGAACAACGCTAAAAAAATATTCATTGACGTATTATTGTTCATATATCAGCTCAGGACTATGTTAACCCAGTGACGTAGCTTAAACTTCTTCCGTCTTCCCATCTCTGAGTGCTTTTTTAATTGCAAAAGAGCTAACAGAGAGAAACAATGATTAGAGCAAGGTATATAGAAATACAGGTAGGTCACTCTCAAACATAAACAAAATGTGACATCACTGGAAGGATTGTTTACCAGGGTTTTCAAAGGTATGCAATTATTTAATAACACGAAACTTCGATCACTGATATTTGAAATAGTGTTGATTACGTTATTTACTTAAAAAAGAAAATATGTATTTACTCTATATTATTTCAAATTATATTCCATTTTCATTAAAAATGGTTGAGCAAGAATTGAAGTTGGGATTTTTTAACTTTAACAAATGTGTTTCAAGGAAAAATTATATGTCGAAAATAAAGAATGGACATAGGATCATCCAGTTAATTATTTGGTGACGTCACATTGCTCTGTTTCATCAACCAGCTATAGGCAGTGCCCAAGAATATTTTTATTGTGGAGTCCCAAGGAATGATTCCAGGTTTCTTGATGTGGATGGGACTGAGGTCTGATGAGGACGTGAATGTCATCCATCATAGAAGAAGCCGCCTTCTTAGGCAAAGCGGCAGATTCTCCGATGAAGGAGTCATCAACTAAGCCCGCCCTCGTTTGATGGAGTGAGACTCGACAGACTCCCGAGACCCTGGCTTTGAATACATGACTTAATCCGTTTTTTTTGTAAAAGCGATTAGTTGTTTCATTTAACTCTGAGAATATGCCTATTTAACACCTATCAATGAGATAGTAATCTAAGTCAAGTCTGTTTCTCAGAAAAAGGTACGTTTTGATAGAATAAGGATAAATTATTATGTTTGTATTCATGATTGTTTTGTATATATTTTTATTAGTATGGAGCCCCCGAGTTAACGGATATGATGTAGTGCAGTCCAAGAAACGCATCCTTAGTGCTTAGCTCTGCGTTCACTAAGACTGAGTTAGAGCATCTCGCCCTCAGAAGTTTGATTCGCATAAGGACCCTTGGGTTATGGATATGAAACCCAACAGTCCCACCATTATACCCCTTATTGACTGTCTTTGTGTTCACTAAAGCTGTATGAGGACACCCTGCCACTCATGAAGTCCTCTCTACCTACGTCAAAACGCTCCCAAACTGTACATTTGTACTCCTATTGAAGGCCAACCTTAGCCTACTCAACCTTCCCCAACACATGTAAAGAAGAATCTGTGCCTAATTAATATACAAAAGTGGTCCAAGTTATTTGTGAGCTTTACCGAACCGAATTATGGAGGAGGCTGATCCATAGTTAATGAAGATGAACTTTTTAAACACTTGTGGAACAAAAAAATCACCATCTGCCTCACGAAATCGTAATTGCAATCCACAAACACAATAACCTGCAATTGTACAACCTCTAACACAAATTTCAAAGTCAAGCAATTCGGGTGTAAGATGGACTTGCTGCTATATAGTGGAAGATCAGGAGGAGCTCCCATCCAATGATAATTAGAAATTCAACCTATAAAGCTACTTCTAAAAACGACTCCGAGCGTTTCCTCTGAAGCATGAAGCAATTTTTTCTGGAAGTCATGGTATAGTATATGCTTAGGCACCAATTACGCCGCTCAACTTGGAGAGTCCTGTGCCTAAAGTCAGGATTCCTGGTCCCTTATATTTACCCCCGAAGGTATGTGCCCTATAATATTATTATAAATATATAGTATATGTTTATAATAATCTTAATGAAAGCATGCACACCATCATGAAGTTTTTGTATAATTCAATTATTTGTTATGTATTAGTATTCGTATTTTTGAATAATAGTAATAACTAACATTAAATCCTAAAACATTATGATTTGAGGCTTATCAAACTTTATTTAAAGTTATAGAACAGCCTAGGTTTGCTCAGAGGATCTTGCAAAAAAAATCTAATTAACTTTTTGTGAAATAAATGAATGCATTATTAATTACATTTTTGTTTATTTATAGATACCTACGATGTGATGCCTTGAATGCTCCAAAAAGAGTGAATTCGAGTAGACTTATTCTAGTCAAGTGGCGAAGAGGAGGAATGCCCACATTCGTTGATAAACTAAGATGATATTCCAAAAATATAACACATTGCAACTAAGTTGTCTGACCACCAGGACGCGATGGAGCAACTCGATACGAAGGACCTATCAACGTTCAGTTCACTGATAATATACAAAAATGTATTATTTAGGATAGGATAGACGACGACTGAAGGAGTATCATCATGACGTCAAAGATTTACGGAAGAAAAATCACTTCTTAATTTTTTTCTTTATGAAATTGCTGGGATGGAAAATTTTCGTGAAACTACAATTTACTCTGAAATATATACAATGAAAAAATAATGCTGTTTAAGTTTGTTTACTATAAGTGTAATTATTCGTTTGAGTTCGTCTACAATTCTTATTTGACAAGTATTGGAATCTATTTTATTCATGGAAACTAATTAATTAATACAATATTTTTAAAAAACGGCAGGGGTAAATGAATGCCATAAATTCAACCATAAAAAATGCATGAACTTATGCCTTCTTTAAGGGAGGTTTTGTTACTAATATATACATCATTAATTCTTCAAACTTAATTGATTTATATTCATCGGATGAATCAGTTCAGTCATGTAATTGAATGTTTCGCTGCTTGTACTACTGCTAATAGATTGTGTAAGACACTTCAATGACAATAGATGTTAAATGCGAGTTTCGTTTCTTATTGATATTCATTTTATTCATACATCTAATTATTTTTTTGTATTTAAGAAGATAACTTCATTTGGTTTCAAATGTAATTTATAACATATATTTATATATATATGTATTACTGAAATATTGGAAAATATTAATGGATTGGAATCTGTATTAATAAAATTGGATTTGTGATGTTAAAAATAATTATTTCTGATAGAGATAACAACAAAATACTGATGAAAAATAAATATACACTACAGTTTATGAGAATATTCACACTTTGGTTGACTTAATTAAATTAATCGAAACATATTGCTAACGAGAGTATTAGCCTTTCGGAGGCCAATTGAAACCATATAAGATAATTTATTCTTGGTATGGGTAGAGGTGCAGCAGAAGACACAGTAACATGTCAATGCCCAGTCAGGGGAGCTTTGAAGTGTGCTTAGTAGCAATTTCATTAACAAAGACGATAGAAAAAGCAGGAGACACTGAAACCTTATAGGATGCTTGCCCTACAAGATTCCACTTCATGATGATGAGAGTAATCCGAATGGCAAATTATATCAAAAATATAGTTCCAGCAAGATCCTTAAAGTGGCGCCCATATAGACAATTGAACGTTCTGATCATTCAAGTAACAAATCTGAAGTTCCGGAGAACGAGAGCTCTATCCCTTGAGGCTAAATTATATACTTCCATTAACTTGGTGCAACACATGCTTCCTTCCTCATGATTGAGATATAAATTTTGCTCAAGAGGCACATGGATGTCTTCTTAATGAGTGCTTAATCGAATACTTCAGTCTATGGAGTAAACTTGCAGGGACTTTCGCTTTCAGAAATTAATTTGTTCTAGGCATTTTTGTGAGTGAACTCGATTCGGATCATCCGATGTGGGTTGACAAAGATGTCAAATAAATGTTGAAATCATGGAAATGTGAGCCAAGATCCAAAATTAAGTTTCCTTAGAAGAGGGATGAGTGATATTTAAACTTAGTAGAAAGGATAACAACCTCATCCACAACTATTCATAATCAAAGTAATAAAATAACTAAAACTAATAAATCAAAGAACGATTTTATATTATTTCTATTTTCTCTTAGAAAAATAACATCAATAATATTATCAATATTATTGATTGAAGTTTCGAGAGTTAAAGAAATTAATCCCTTTGAAAACCCTGGTAAACAATCCTTCCAGTGATGTCACATTTTGTTTATGTTCGAGAGTGACCTACCTGTATTTCTAT
>CP045901.1:3463307-3493791 GCA_013387185.1 Caligus rogercresseyi | reverse complement strand
TCCTCACCTCATTATTCACCAAACACACCTACTTATGTAACCATATATGATTGGATTGTAATTCTGTTAAGTATTCATTAGGTGGGGATCGCGGAGGTTTGCACTCTCTGATTGTATATATGCCTCTAGTTTTCACTGGTTTGGTTTTTTGGTTTGGTTTGTTTGTTTTGTTTGTCAGCAGGATAACTCAAAAATGGCGGAACGGATTCGAATGAAACTTTGTGGAGTTGTTGGAAATGCCAAAAGAAACAAGTGATTAAATTTTTGGCATCTCTGAGTGCTTCTTTAAGATGCAAATTCTAATCTAATAATATTCTCGAGTTAGCCTACTCTGCCAATAGATTTCGCTGTGCTGTGCTCTCCTCTTTGATGACGTCAGTTTTCTTTTTCCTTTCCATGTACCTCTAAGTGTAAATAAAGGACAGTGCGTAGAGGGTGGAAATGACAAAAAGACCAAGTGATTCATTTGGTGGGGATCGTCAGGTTTGCACTCCTCTGAGTGCTTCTAGTTTAATATATAACTGCTTAAATCCAAGGCATGGACTATTTTGTATACACAATTGTATGCAATTACAATTTTGTTTTTATTTTAACATATTCATATCCTGAAAGATTTTAAATAGACTTGGCATATTTAATTGCGCTTAACAATTAACAAAATAATTTAAAAAAATTTGATTGCCTCATTGGATATGTATAAGAATCCTCATATAAATTAATTACATATTCCAATGAACAAAACTTTCTCAGTCAAATGCTTTTCATACCATTAATTTCAATTGTCGCAGCACAGTGAAAGAAAATATGGGGGCGATAGTTATTATTTTATCTAGACTTGCGAATGATTTTTTTCTCAACACTATTCGATACACATTGTATTACCTTCGAATGTTAATCTTAGGCAGCCTTGTAAGGTTTCCGCCATTTTTTTTCTCTTTCTTTAAGAAATACGCTCTTATCATTATATTGTATCTTTAATAAATTTGGAGTCATCTGGTCTATAATTGAAGGCTAGGCGTATGCTAAATAATATGATGAAAGAGTCAAAGTCCCAACAAACCACACTTTATACGCTTATATATATGTTATATATTATATATATATATAATATATTATATATATATATCTATAATTATAATATATATATATATAGATAGTATCATGTATATACTGATATTTTATATATATATAGATAGTAGGGCTGTTCTTATTTTTCAAATGTTTTAAATGTTAGCAACATTGTGGATTTTCTGTTTCTTGGTGATAAAAGAAGACGACATACAAAGTTTGAACAAATCGTTCAACATTACGAGGTCACGCAACGAGGTCAAAGTTTTAAAAATTTAGTAAAAATATACTTTTTTTCCGCAAATATCTTCAAAATGATGGACGTTACAGACTTCAATAATATTTTTACTTTAAAGGAAATCTAATTTACTACCAGATAGATGTTTTATGTTTTTTAATAAAACAAGTTTTCAGTAAAACAAAGAAAAAATGGTGTGTATTGTTAGCATATTTCATAGCTTTTTGTGTATCAATAACTTCACTCGCCTGTAGAATATGACTTGTTCGCTTCAGAGTAAAATAGTATTTTTAAGTTTAGTAAACCTTTGATGATAAATCCAAAAATGACCTTGGTTGCATTCTATCAATTCAGAATTCAGTACAATCTTAGTTTACATCATATGATTCAGAGCCTGTATTGACCTATAAGAAATCGATTATGAAAAAAAAATAATAATACTGTGTTGTCTTAGATCTGCGTCAAGGTATCCTCTCAAAATTTTACTTTGTCTCTGACGCATTTATAATCCATTATATGCGTCATTTTGTACGCGAGATATGTTTTTTAATGTACATAACTCTCTACTTATTAATTGACATGATTTAGTATACCAAAATATTAAAGCTGGTTAACCAGCTTTCATTTGATATGTTTGGTGTTCTAAAAATTGCTATACTTTAGAGATATAAGCAAATACATTTTTTGCACGTACCTCCCCAAAAAAATTATCCTTTGATATAGAATATACAATTACCATTTGGTACCACACTGTTAGTGTTACCTGGATAGAAAGAAAAGAAAAAAAAGAAGGAGAGAAGTGAGGCAAAATACTATCTCCCTTCTTTTTTTCTTTATCTTATATATACGGGTTCGTTCTGAAAATCAATTATGGAACATTATTTATCTTAGAATCCAGACATTTCCTTATTAAACATATTTACACATATTACAGTAAATATTTAAATATTTTTTCCTGTTTTGCGTCACACCAGTTCGACATTAGACGGGTAAACCCTTGATAATCTTTAAATATATCAACAACAAAATGATGAGTGACACGTCATGCAAAAGCATTTGTGATGGCCGTCGAATAAAAATGAACACATGTATTAAAGCACTTTAGGAGAAATGGCTGATGAAAGCACGGCCTAGGAGTTAATTCGCCCAAGACGAAATGATCCAATCTTGCATCTCGGCTTGGAATTTAATGAGAAAAAATAACAAGGATTTTAAATAGCAATGACTCCACGGGTATTCATGTCAGAGAAAAATACATTTATTGGACAACAATTTTTTCAGTGCCTCACAGTAACACGGGATTTTTGATTCCCATTTGTTTGAACTTATTTTATTAACAATTTTATTAAAATTTTCAAAATAATATTATATACCACAGATCATCACTCTTACTAGTAGGTATACATATCTATCAAACGTTATTTCATCTTTTTTCAATCGTTATCTTATAACTTTATACCTACACTTGTAAAGTGATGAGTTTCCCTTTTTAATCCCTGTTTGGATTTGAACGTCATTCTAAATAAAACATGTGTGCTCATATTACGTCATAACACTCTTCTTATTATTGTATTTTCCAAGATATCTCTATGTATCTTGGTATTTTCCACTCGCAATAATATATTAGTGCATGTAAGTGTAGAATTGAGTTCTCTTTTTAACAGGCACAGGGACGATATTAGTAGTGTGTATGGTTGGTTGTTTAGATTCGCTCAGTATTGACGCTATTTCGTTGTGAGCGTTGCTGCTGCGTAGTATGTTTCTTTGGAGCGACCGTTGTGCTTGCTTAGAAAAATGACTGTGCTGTGGTATTCAACTTCTTATTCTTGGTGAATAAACCACTATTGTTTTTTCTTTCTTTTTTCTTCCAAAATGCTCCTGCAGCATTAGATCCTTTGGGTTTTCCCAAGAAGCAGCAGAAGGAATGTATTGTGACTGAAGGATTTGTTGAAATCTTGAAGGAGGAGAGAAGAAGGAAGAGAGGATTCATTGAGTCATCCCATAGTCAGAGAGTAAGAGAGAAAAAGCAGAGAAGGACTTCTCTGAAAACGGAGTGATTAAGTGCTATCATTACTACAACTACAACAACTCTTTAAGTAAATAAAGAGCAAAAAAAGCACAGGAAAATGGAGAGCAGCTCTAAGAATCTGAGCGGCATCGTGCGTGAGCTTGAGGCAGCAGCAAACGAATTCGGCAGCGATTTGAAATCCCCAACTGTTTTATAATTTCCCCGCAGAGGAAGGACAAGAGGAATTGGTTATTACGCTCGTGAACCCAGAGTTGAATAGTAAAGAAAGAGTGAAGGAGAGCCATTATGGAGAATCTAACGGGATTCGGTAATACTGCGGGATTTTGGGGAACTCCCCGGTCCGGCGGGAACGTCAAATCATAGGAGCCCCACTCAAGTACCATATCTGAGGATCGTGAGCAACCTGCATATAATAAACTCCGTTTTTCGGTACGTTGCACAATCATAATTTAATTATTTTATTATTGGGTGCATTGTGAATATACATATTTTGGACTATCTTATGTTGACTTCCCTTGACTTATCATAAAAATGTGTTCATACCTCAAATATTCTGATCCTCCTGTTTTCTAATTGAACCTGTCAGCTGTCAAATTTTATATAATTCCCTACTGACAAACATTCCATAAATTCCATATATCTCATGGGTTGAGCCCTTTTTTGGGTCTGGGGCTCACAATGATCTGAGCCATTTTGACATTTTAGGCAGAAAACATAGACGAGGTAAAGTGAACAGAAACAAAATGTAAATTCAGTTATTTTATATTGTGTACCAAATAGATTATTTAGATAATCATACAAAAAATTGCCTCCTTTAATTCGGAGATTCATAAAATATTATTTCTTTTTAAAAGTATATATTATTACTTTCGCAAACAAACTATCACTAAAATGGCTGTCAAATGTGTTGATTATATCTATAGATCATTATATTTCGGCGATCAAAATTCGTTTAAGTCAAGCAAAATAATATTTCTTGTTCAGATTTTCTAAGGCTTTTTTAACCGATTGGCAAATTCAAAAATGTTTGTATCACGACAGGTAAACAAATATCTAGTGATGTAAGTAGTAACATTAATCTTGTTTACAAAACCAATGATATAGTTTATAGCTGCGTATTTTCGAGCAGCTGATTTGTCAAAGTTAAAATAGTTGATGACAAACGGTTACTATATAATAATTATATTGGAAAGGTCAATGTCAGAAATTTGTTAATATGTTTTTTTATAACATCCACGACTTAGATGAAATACTTACATCTTTGAAAGGCCTGAGAAGACTTGAAATGGATAATAAATAGAAAAACCCCTAATTTTTATGTCTTCCTCTGTTAGCTTTGAGGAAAATCTACGTTTTAATATATTTTGAACCATATAATTATTTGACCCAATCTGCAACTCCTTAACGACTTACATGTAAAAGTTTGTTTGGCATTTCATCAGTTTGTAGTGCGAAAAAACTAATAGTTGAAAGTTCTTCTACCTATACATTCAAACATAATATTATTCAAAATAAATCGTCAATTTATATTCTTTTTGTGAAAAGGTGTCACAAACGAGCAAGCAGGAGTATTAATTTTTGTTGCTTTATTTTTTATTTAAACTTATGACACGTAATCTTGATCCTAATTAGACTAATAAAAAACAATTATCTTGACCTTAGTTTTCGTTTGACGAAATAATGATGGAAGTTAAGAACTGAATTTGCTGATTGTAAAATCTTCAATACATTCTCACGTTTATTTCATCATGTGTGACAAAATATGAAAATAAGCTATTGCATCATTTCCAAGAATGATGTTTTTACTTTACGCAATCAAATCAGTCCACAAGATGAAAGTCATCTCGTTTATATTTAAAAAAGTGAATTCTACGCTTTGAAACACTGCTGTGTGATAAATAAGATATTGTCTATGTATATATTTAGAACATTGTAAGCCTCATTTTATGATTGTTTTTTTTGAAAATAACATACTTAGGTACCGAATCAATTATTCAAAGGCGAATATATATATATATAACATAAAAAATAAGCCGAGCTCATCAGTCTAAGAAACCAAATGCTTCTTCGAACAAACGTCTTGGGCTATATCTGACAGCTATTATTGACTGCCATATCTCTTCCGACGAGTAATTAAGGATGGCATCAAACTAAACTTGCAAATATCAGGAAATTCTTTTAAAAATACAGCAATTTCTGATCGAGTCCTCACAACTGTCCTTTATACATATAGATTTTAATTATATTTGTGCATAAAATATTTTTAATATATAGATCTACGGCAAGGGAAAAATAATAATTGTAATGAAGGTACAACTTTAATTTGATTCATTTTGGACCATTAAGATAGCGCTCCTACATGATTGTATACAAATAATTGAGTACCTTGATAGACGCATTTTCATTGCTTGTTAATTAATATATAAACTTGTATATTGTCTTATTATTTCCGTTTTGTTTAGCTATAATGTGAGGACGAAGTGCTGGAGCACTCGTGGGTGAGAATACGAAAGATAAAAACCGAACGTATCCCGCGATACAAATAATGGCTACCGCGGCCCCGCCGTTGTGTTGTATCCTGTGTTGAAGACAAGCTTCCCTATCGTGCACATCCTCACAACCTCGTGGGCAAGGACGAATCTGCAAGAAAGGCGTTTGCTCCATGGACATCAACTCGGATGATATGACCTGCAGCTTTCAAAAACCTTGGGATCCATGCGTTAAGCGCAAGGATGCTCCAGACTCCCTGGCTCAAAGGCAAATGATCCGAGTGATCCCTTCAAACAGGGCTTCTCACATAAGAACTCTGCAGTTAACTTGAACGCTGTACGGCTTTGCTTTCAAGTAAGTTATAATATATTTTAGGCACAATTTTGAAAGAAATGGAAAGCAATAGCAAACAAATTATTTCCTTAACTGTCTTTTGTTAGTCGTTGTCCGATATTAAATGCGCCTTCAGCTCCGGAGTTGTTGATTTATATTGCAAAGTTCAACTTCTTCACACCAGGTACAAGGCTTCCAGTTCTAAATACCGATTTGCATTCGGTAGTCGCAGCTCTGGTAATGAGAATAGTCGGACGGCCTTTTTTTAGCTTAATAACTAATCCATTTTTTTTGCTAGATACTCCTTTTCTTTCCCTCGATTTAGGCTTTCCTCAAGAGTGAAGACACGCTCACCTCCGCTGGCTCCGGTCGTTTCCAATGTAG
Organism: Caligus rogercresseyi; assembly: GCA_013387185.1. NCBI lineage: Eukaryota > Metazoa > Arthropoda > Copepoda > Siphonostomatoida > Caligidae > Caligus > Caligus rogercresseyi. The sequence goes on along the minus strand of CP045901.1, from coordinate 3,487,249 downwards.
TCGTTGACCGGAAGGTCCATACAGATTTCATATATATGACCAGTCTGACGATTGGTCATCTGTAGATGGAGGGAAAAAGATTATCATCCTTTGTGAAAAAGTCTGCAAGGATAATATTGAGGTGGCATTTTACTCAATTTTCGGAAGGTGAGAGAATATTGAAAATATTATAATATTTACTGCACTATTAGCTATAAATTCATTGAATAAAATATTACATTTTTGTAGTTCAATATTGTTAGAGAAGTTATATAAATAAAATATGAATAAGCTTAGTTTATATCTAGCCATTACTCAGTAATTCAAATAAAAATATTGAATGCTAGCGCCAAAAAAACCGTAATTTGAAATGTCCATTTATTTATTTAAAATGTTAAAAGTGGCTATCTTTTTACAATATGAAATATGCACTCATTCTCGACTTAAAAAAGATGTACACATATTTATTTCTTACATGGTGGCTGTAATACGAAAACTATTGCTATTAATATATTCTCAAATGAATATAAAGAGATTCACTGAACATAAAACTTCTTCTAGCTTCGTTTGATTATATCTCTGATAATTATCTGAGCATCGAATAAACATACCTTATATCGAATGTGATATTTTTTATTAGTAAAAATTAATTCCTTTCCTCATATGATAACTTCTTATCTAATAGTTAAGGATTTAACTCTTGAACTTAACTTGTAATATCGTCTTATCATAGATAATATGATAAATTTGCATCCGGCTTCATGCAAAAGAGTATGTTATTGGTAACTAGTAAATATTCCCAACTTGGGAATAGGTTTGGTTTACTTTCTTAAATTACAATTATTTATTATATTACATCTATATATCGCATATTAATTTTCCTTAGACGGACAAGTCATCTGGCGCTCCAAGGCAGAGTTTGGTCCTTCCGCCGTGCACAAGCAGTACGCCATTAGCTTCCTCACTCCACCTTACTTCAACAAGGACATCAAGAGCCCCGTCAAAGTCTCCATGTACCTCTTCAAGCCCTGCGAGAACGTGGCAAGTGAGCACGTGGAGTTCCAGTACGTCCCCGTGGACTACTACTCCTTCAACAAGCCCTTCCTTGCCAAGAAGAGACAGAAGCGAGCAATAAGCGACCAAAGCCACAGGGACAACAGACGATCTCTCCTCCGCTCCGTTCTGGGGCCTCGAAAGATATCCACGGCTCAACTGCGTCATGGGGGCGGGGCCGTGACCGTGGTGGATGGATCCCACGAGGAGAACAAGCGACGCATCGAGGAACGGCTTCAGGAGGCTGTTGTGGCCGGAGGACAAGAGGCCTACAATAATGGATCCATGGCTCAACCCCCACCTCCTTCTTACATGCAAAAGAATAATCAAATCTACCCCGGCGGTCCAGGGGCTATAACCCTCCCCCATATCAACAGGCGACAGCCCCCCTAAATAACCAACCCTCAGAGTCCAATCAACTCATTTCCTTGGACAACATGAACTTTCAGACTTAGTAACACATAAATAATTACTATTCATTCGTCTGTAACTTGCTCTATAATAATAAAACATGGGCCCCTTTTGGTCCGTGGGTGTGCAATTCAAGCAGAAGAGCAAAAACCATAAAGAATATGCCAAAGCAACATATATGGTGCGGAATAACGTAGTCTTAGTTATGGTATTTAGAATACCAGATAATTTTATTCCATGTTTTCAAGGATAGTGAAACGTCAGTAATCTTATTATTTGTGATGTATAAAAAATATATATTGTAGCAATATATTTTTGATGACGTATGCGGGAAGAAACCATAGAGAGCCTATTGGATCCTTCAGAGAAGTACGTCATATTGCCCAATATAAGCAAGTCTTTCTATCTCTATGATCAGCTTACGATGACATAGTACAATTACTTTGTTTATAGGCGACAGCGGAACGTTAATGTTTCTCTGCTATTGAAGGGAATAAGCTCTCTATATCTATATCGAAGAAACCCATTACTTATGTATTTCTTCCCACTTGCCGGTGTGACGTCATTAAGAATAACCGGCAAGCGAAAAATGAAATAAAAATGATGCAATAAAAACATATCTTCTTTATATACCTTGGGGATCCCTTGAGACAAAATAGCCTGGCGCTATTATTTAATATACGAGTCATTTTACCATCTTAATAAAACGATGTCAAATTTTCCGTATATTCCCGTTAAATACCATTTTTTCATTCTTTCCCTACACAAGTGGATCTCGGACTAAGCGCAACCATCGACTCCAACTTAAACATAAATGATGGCTCATCCAGGCCCTTGGAAATCATCCCCACTCCGAATCTCAGCTCTCCAAATCCAATCAAGTCTCACAACTTCAACACCTGATATATCCGGTACTTTCAATTTGACGGACGGAATACCCAAGAAAAATGATTTAAATAATTGTGAAAACAACATGAAGCTTTACTCAAGTCTTATTATATTTTGTTTGTCTTTTTAAATGGGTATCTAAATGGATGTAGCGTTGTGAATCACAAGATATAAATTAAAATTTTACCGTTTTAAATGTTTTAATAAATGATGTTATTTGTAGAGTACAATGGAATATTTTATTCAAAATATAATTTTTGTTATTCATTGATATATATTTATAAATAAATATATTTATAGTTGTTCATGAAATATAAATGGATTAAGAAAGCAACTAATTACTTATTTTGTTGTTTTAAAGGCACACTTTAAAAAAAATCACACTGGAGCATCCTCTCATCTCTTTTTCACTGGTCAAGAGAGACGTCCAAGTCAAACCTTGAAATATTAAGACTCTCCTCAAGGTTTCGCGTCTTGCTTGGCCAAGCGGATCGTGACACAAGATCATATTCCTCTACGCAGGCCTTCCATGCAGATATGTGAGGATAATCAGAGGTGTCCACACCGTCCAGAGCGAGATAAACCTCCAAATCCGTCTGTGAAGGATCACGACCATAGATAAAGATATCATCTTTGTTGGACTCAAATTCAGCTTCATCGTCCGTAAGAGCCGTCTCAAAGCTATCTCTACTCGATTCCGCGGTCCGATACGACTCCTCGGAATCAGATTCTTCCTCCTCTTCTAGAGATAGATTTTGAAATATGTCTTTTGTTTGCCTTAGCGCCTTATCCTCACCGGTCAAACACATAAAATGGCTATTGGCGTTCATATCTCTTAGTCTATAGGCGGCGCACTTGGTCTCATTCGTATTGGTTAATCCCTCATACACCATAGAAACAAAGGGCAACACATCATTGAAATGCGTGTCATAATGTGCTTTAGGCCTCTCATCCTCCTCAAATGATGTATCGGAACGATAGCTATCATTCAAATCCTTAAGGGCCAGAGCGATTGCAGCCGGCTTTAGAGAAGGAAATTCCTTAAGCGACCTTATAAATCTGACAACTCTTCCGAAGGAACTTCCTGATGAAACAGTTCGGTGACCTTGGCGGACAGATTTTGAAGTAGGGTATCTTCCTCGCAGTAAAAGGGTCGTCCGTCAACGCGCCAGCGATGAATGGCTCGCTTGAATACGGAGAGGGGAAGGCTAAATGTGGACATGAGTAAGTGATGGATGTCCTCTCGATCGTCTTCATAGTCAAGATAGGAGGTGAGGACCTGTTCGGAGATGTTGGCAAGCTCACCGTTTACTTCTAGATAGAAAGACTGTTTTTCTCGCTTGATGTTGCGATTGAAGTGGGTGAGAAGAGGGTTTCGAAAAGGGGTACTTGGACTGCTTAAAGAGAGCCCTTGGAACTCTTGGCTTAGAAGCGAAATGGGGCTTTTAATTTCTTCTTCTTCAACATTTGTTGCTACGCCTTTAAGTTCCATTTCCTCCAAGCCATAGGAAAGGTTTTCCAAGGCATATGAGTCTTCATTGGACCGATGTTGCATGTCTGAGAGATAGTCATTGAGGGCCACAAGGCCCTCTGGTGAGGAAAAGTCCACGTAGGCATCCAGGAACTCCCAATATTCCCTCCAATCAATGCCGTACTTCTTCGCAATTTCCCGTCCTTGCTTCTCAAATCCTCGACTTGGGTCCTTTAGGCGGCTCCTTGAGCCCGAATGCTTCCATTCCTTTTTAAGCTTGGGGGCCTCTGCGGGTGAGACGGGCCCAAGGAGCCCTGAGACGCGTCGTGGTCCGTCGCAGAGGGAGTAGTGCTCCCGATCTACGGAAGGAAGGACAACCAAGGGACTCTTACGGTGTGGGGATCGATATGGGCTCTTGACGGGGGAGAAGTCGCGGGTATCAAAGAGTCTCTTGGAGGGTGTGGCAGGGCTCCAGGGCTCTCCAATGGATCCGCCGTACTCCAAAGAGCGATATACGGGTATGTAGACGCGTCCCTTGATGGCTTCGGCGATGACGGATCTTCGGCTTGTTCCGTCGGGGGAGCGAGTGCAGGCAATGGCTTCTGGGGTCTCTCCAAATTTTGAGGGGGCTGATGAAACACTGGCTGTAGCTCACGAGGATCTTGATTATGCTTAGATTTCCGTACTTGGAGGCTATGTGCAGGGGGGTTTCGTTCAAGGCTAAAAGATTAAGAAAAAATACTACTTAAAAGGAATGTAATTATGATAAGGTAACCCAAAAATATATGAAATATCGTTTTCTTGGACACATAAAGCCACAATCTGTACGGATGCCCTTTGAACGTGTATTCATTGAATTAAGTTCTGAACTGCAGATAATAAATTGAAAAAATGTTGAGCGAAATGCATAGAAAGCCCTACTAAAATATTGTGTGGTGTTCATATTTTGTTATTCAGCCAGAGTTTGTGTGTCTGGTGAGCTCGGTTCATTTTAGGCTTTCAAATCAATTCAATAATTTGATGTTAAAATACTCAACAGATGTTTACGTTATCCCAATGTCAAGCCATATGAATAACAAATTATGTTAATATTTGCTCTTTAATTTAATAACATTTATTGATTAAATGGCACCTCGTTTTTCTGTTCGATAAAAATGAAAAGGGTCCCACAGACCCGAACAGCAATCAAGGGTTAAATTTTTTTCTTTGGAAGACTACTATTCTCCAATCAATCATTGTTTTTCTTGGAGTTCGCTTGCTTAGCCCTTAGATAGTTCCCACATCAACGGAACCTAATCAAATATCAGCCGCTACTTTGTCTTGTTTATGTTCAATTTATAACTAGCAATGATAAGAATAGATCTGGTCGATATGTACTATTATAGAAATACAGAAAATCAAAGTCCTAAGAATTAAAAATCGTGTAACATAATTAGAACGGAACACGGATATACAGCTTTAGAGAGCTCCACTATTTTTAACGTTTCCCTTCATGGAATATCCTTTCATCTGCGTTCCGTTCACAGTTTGTACATATGTTTATATGTAAGGTGAAATTCAAACTATTTTGTTGCACTTTTTTCACTTCGTCTGGATTTGGAGGAAGATAAAGAAGTTTTGTGACAAAAACAATAATTACTTTTTTCATATGACAGAAAAATAATGATACAATCCTTCCTGCCAAATTTGTAATGAATGGAACTTGAGGGCTCAATGTAGGGACTAGAGCTTTTTGAAACCCTACCTTTTTCAGGTAGGTTGATATAGTTGTCCAAGAGGTGATCTCCTCGCTGCTTCCGAGACTCTTCGGACTCCTTGGAGTAAAGGGACTCCAGGAACTCCGTGCTTTCCAGGGTCTCTAAAATGAGACTTAGAATGTGAGGGTCCCCCACTTTAGCACAGACATGTAGAGCATTGGATCGTGTCCCTGAGTGTATGATGGAGGGAGTGTCCGTGGAAATGGAGACCAGGTATCGAGGATTCTCAAGGATCTTCTTGGATATGGCCTAAATAATATTCAAAATTAACAAATTTTTTCGCAAGGAAGATTATTTTATTAAGAAATAAAGTTATAGTACTGATATTATTTTTTTCATAATAACAATGACTGCTTTTATGTCTTGGATTGTATTTGTCTTCATTTTTTTTAAAAGCAAGGTAACACTTTATTCACACGATATTATATCTTATAATATTCACAAAAATACATTAAAACGTCGTGTTGTTAACAATATAATCAATCAGAGAAGTACAAATTTTAGGTAAAGGAACTCGAGTAGATCTCATTGTATACATAAAATATCGAGTTTTAGTGGTAATAAACTCAATCTCTTCTTGGTACGGTCCAGTATAAAAGTAAATAAATCCTTACTCAGCAATTGTATATTTAAAAAATCATAAAATTACAAATTTAAATATTCTAAAATTTCTACCACATCTATGTTTTGATGTCTCAAGCGAATACCCACAAAAAAACACAATCTTTCCTCCGCTGTAGTCCCATATATGCTACCAAATGTCAATGTGTTGGTAAGTACTCTTTATTTAAACCAATAGAGACCAATTTTTGAATATACCGTTTTATTTGATTAATTCCATTTGTATAAAAGTAAAAATTCAAACATTAATCAAACCTGGGATCTTACATTTTTTTATTAAGGATAACGGTATCCGTGTGTATATAAATGTACATAATATTAAATTACTCAATTTAACCAAGGATTTTTACAATGACCCTCATCAAACTTGACCTTCCCTTTCTCAGAAGTCGAATCTGCGCTCTCAACAATGTGAGTCAAACACGCTTCTACAGAGCTAACGAACTCACAGGCCTCCTCAATTTTTATAATATGTAAAGTATATTGTATTTCAGAGTATTAAAGAATATCAAAATATAATAAAATATATATTTTGAATAGGCTGTTTAATATTAGTGATTATTACCAAATTATTTTTCGTCAAGGATTATATATTCTCTATATTGATAAAATATGATTGCAGATCTTCTGTTCTTTCATTTCCCTGTATCTTTCAAAAGATTCATTAGATCAATTTTCAGTGAATAATTTTTAGGGCTAAAAGAGTGTTTTACTGGCGGTGGAGACTCCCGAAAAGTCATTAGCTCCACGTTTTTTTCCCTATATGATTCGATAGAATTGAATCCGACAGAATATTTTTTTGCCTTTATGGTTCAATAGAATTGCAGTATCCGACTGGATATAAATAAGCATTATAGCATTAAAATTAGTCTATCGAACCTAGGATCTTATCAATGAGTAGACCAAAAATGACTATCCTTATTGGGATTCGAACCTACGCCCCCAACATTGAGAGTTGAACCCGCCTTAACCAATACGGCTATCGCACTCCCATCGCTATCGCAGCTCCATGTTTATATATTCATCAAAACGGTTTTTACTTCTTAAAATTGCCAAATAATCCATTTGAATGTTTGTTTGGTCCTTTTGTATCTCTAAACACTTAAATATAACAACTTTTCTATGAATTAGTTTGATGTGCCAAGGAAATACAGTCGGCCATCGCTACTTCGCCCCTCGACATCTCGCAGTTCTTTTACTACGCGACGACGGCTTGGCTCCCGTTTTTTCAATGTGGGGGTACTAAAATTAAAAAATATTCAGTGGGTTTTAAGATATTTGAGGTTGAAAACTGGCAAATCTTTGAAAAAGCAGGATGGCGGCAAAAAAGGTCCGGCCGCGTACATGTATTCAGACGCACGTACGACAACAAGGCAAAATGGCGGTAGGTTTAAACGCCAGGTGATGTCAAATCTCTCTAAATTTCAATATATATCAACCCTCATATATATCGCGGTGGTCGAGTAGTGGATCCGGACCGTCGCAACTTTGCGAGAGACGACTGTATTAGGTGAAATTTGATATTCCTGGCAACGGCGGATAGAATCCGCTATTTATCTATAAATTAAACACTTTCAATAAATATATTATCTTATCTAATGTATTCGTGACTGTTTGGCAAGTAAACAAATATATGGAGATATACAGAAGTAGAATCTGACAACCTAAGAAATAACATACTTTTTGAGAGCCATCATTCCAATAAATAAATGTTTAAATATTATGCGGCTTAAATTCGTTATTCAAACACGTCATATTATATTTTTGGATGTCCATTAGTTTATGGCCATTTAAAAAAAAATCATGAAGACTCTCAATGAAATCTGATTATATTAATTCCGACTTTCATTTTAATAGATTGCCTCGAATAAAAGACCTTAAAAGCCATTTCTGTGATTTTGTCGACACATGCATTGAATAGTTTTTTGTCCTAATTAAAAAACCAGGCAGGTTTACAAATGATTGAGCGACTTTATGAATCAAATAAAGCATTAAAACAAAACTTAGTACATTTTTATCACTATTATTATAAAAAGAGTTATATAAAAATAAAATTTGTTGAATGACGTCATTAATAATGTATTGCTATATAAACTTAATCAAAGTATATCAATATTATTGTCATAAATCTTTAAAAAAAATAATGAATAAGAAATAAAATTTGTTAGCAGGAGATGGATTTTACCTAAATAAATGATGTCCTACACTATCAATAAAATAGTTTACTCCATACAATTAATGAATGTATTTATAATTATGAATCTTTCAATAAATGGATTAAACAAAATGTGTAAAAAGATTATTCATTTATATATGAAATAAATAAACAAGATTGACGGATATTATATATATATATATATATATATATATATGTTGCAGTAGAGATGGAGATCCAGTAGAGTCGTTGACTCTACTGGTAGAGATCACGATCGTATCCTCTCCTAGGAGTGACCACGATCGTAATCTATATCAGAAAAATCAACGACTCTGCTAGAAGAGATCAGGTGTGATATTTTTTATAGAGGAATGGCAGCTTAAAACTGGATATGGCATGAGGATTTTATTCAAACTATTTTTATCATGTCTGATTTATTCTCAGATAAGTTATTATAATTTAGGTCAGTGATATATATAATGTTATTAAAAACATTGCGTCGCATTTGTCTTCTTGAACATAAAAATGAAACCATTGCCACAAAGAAATAGAATAGAAATCGCAAAGGATATAAATAGTTTGTATATCATCCATAAATATTATCTCCATATATAAGTCGTCATCTCCCCTAGAAGCGATAAGGATTGTAATTTCTACCAGAAGAGGCAAGGATTCTACTGTATCAACAATCTTTGCTGCGAAATATACGTACACTAGCTCTCTTAGTTCATGTCTATGAGTATGGATCCTTTTAAGTATGAATTCAATTCGCACGAAGGCAATTCATTCTTAACATGAAATAATAAGGAATGAATGGACTTCTGATGAGTCAATAAGAGGATTTATAACTGGTAGTTCCTGTAGCAGGACTCTCTGCTCCTTTATATATTAGATTATATTTAATTAAAATTGTTAAATAAGATTTAATATTTGTAAAAGAGTTATAGGATTTCCTCTAATGAATAAAAGAGTTTCGACTCGATACACAGAGGTGAAAGACCCTCATTCCCTTTGGTTACAGTCCTTCTATGAGGCTTATGAACCCAATTTCTATTGAAATCCTGTCTAACTAACTAACTCTCCAGCCCACTTATTACTGACTCGCAGAGTTTTGTAGATCCTTTTTGAATGCACAGAGTTCTTGAGGGTGAGAGAGGGATAAGGGCACTCCGCGTTCCCGGAGGGCGCTACCTTGGCCTCCGAGCCCTCTTGTCTGCCAATCCCATCCTTGTCCTCACGAGCAAATTCCAGAGCCTCTTCCTCGGAGTGAAATATCTTTAAAGCGAGGCTTCAAGCCTTGTTTACTTAGGAGGCCCTTTAAAAGACTCCCGTCCAGGGAAGGACCTCAGGAGGCTGTGAATCCCCTTCCGGCTCAGGGGATAAAGCGTATCGGAATCCATAAAACATCTTCTTCTCCGCCGAAGACATCCTTACGGCAGATAAGGATTCAAATACCTGATTCAAGATCCCCTTACACAATAAAGATATGGAATCGATATTGAATAAAATGTAGACTTAATCTCCATTGACGTCATGTTTCCTTTATGAAAAGTTAAATTTTAATAAGAACCTAATGCAGACATGACGTCATTGGGTGTCAATTTTATTTTTGCTTCATTTTCTACTCCTTAGACCCTGTTTTATAGACATCCATTTTGACATAACTTCATAATAAATAAACACATGTCATAAAATAGGGATATGATGAAAGGAGCTGGATCGTTGGGTTTGTAGTTAAACATCGAACTTCCAAACTTAAAACCTATAAAATAATATGGAGATTGATAGGGATAAATATAATTTTTATTTTTTTTTATTCAACTGTATATTATGGACTTGTTTTATGAAACATAAATTAGTAAAGAAGGATAGCTCATATCAAGATTTGTGGCAGATTCTATATTCACTTTGATCCTATTTGTTTTCATACTTCTATTTGTAGCTATTTATATATAAAGAATGCCCTTTCATGAAATACACACCAGTTTAGATCAATGGATCGAAGGTGTCAGTTAATCACACCATTGGTTACAGATTAATAACATAATTCTTTTTTTTCTTCTAATTTACTTAATCTTATTAATTTTATTATTAATTTCAGTTCTTACACATAAAAAAGTTGGAGTGGATGCGTATATGAACATAAATATACATTTTAATCTAAATTTCCGCTTCAACAGAAGAAAAATTCAACAACAAAATATTGTATGCACTCATGTACAATGTGTAAAGCTAATGTTGTGGGTCGCTCTACCATTATACTTCTACATTCTAAATAAAAAGGAATTCATTTATAAAATTTAAATACATAAAACCAAGTTTTTAAATTTTTAAATTGCCTCACGGGCCAGTAAGGAAACACAAAATATGGTACACGTGCCGTTGCATATCTAGGTAATTCCGATTTAATTTGTTTTAATTTATCGTTTTTAAATATGTATTACTAATTACGCCTCCAGTTATATTAGATTTGCAAAAATCCAGCAATATCGATTGAACACAGCGATCGACAATTCATATTGGCAATTGAGTTTTTTCTTTACCGAATCCTTATTAAGGAATATGAGCTAAAACAAAGATTTAAATGGAGTGATTTTCATTAATATAATTTGATTGGAGCGATAAATACTCACAATTGACAGAAAAAACTCTACCCCGCCGTATTGTTTAGTCATTAGCCAGCTATACCAATCGGTCTTAGTTGATCGATATTTAATCTACCGATTTAAGGCGGTATCAGTAATTTACGAGAAGAAAAAAATATAGGAAGTCTTGCATTTAAAAAAGAGAAATCAAAATTCTGAAAAAATATAACACTACGATTGGCATAAAATCCAGAAGTTTTCGGTACTCTGCAAATTTAATTAGGCTAGGGCAGGGGTCGGCAACACGCGGCTCTAGAGCCGCATGCGGCTCTTTAGAGCTTCCCAAGTGGCTCCATGGGAGTTTTTCCAAAATGTTTGAAAATGAAAAAAAGACGTTCATTTTGAAGATAATTATACCCACTTAGGCGAAGGCGTATGAATATGAACAAGTTATAACTGGTCTTTTCGTCAAAAGATAGACTGAATACGACGAAGTTAATATATTTGGGCGCCAGTAACATACAAAATAGGGACCAAGTTATCGATTAATAGATTAATCGTTAGTTGGTTTCATTTAGTCGACTTTTAATCGATTAATCGTTTAACAGCGCCACGATTAGGAACCAGTTTTATCTTGTGTATTTGGGTGGGTAAGTGCAAGGGTCTGTATAATAAGTCTGGGCAATACAAAAACAAACATGTAATCCTAGCAGTATAACTATTCAATGACGTCACTGGAGAACGATTCTATCTAGCCATTTATATATCTATCATCTTTCTATCAATCTATAAATATATATATTGGTTTTAGGAATATTTATATATAAAACTTATGCGTAAAGAAATCTGATAAAGCATTTTTTTGTTGGGAATTGATAGTAGGAAGTTTTCCTTAACGACACTTTTGTATAAAATCATTTTTAAAGGAAACTACTGACTTTTGGGCCTAGCTTATCAGTCAAAATAGCTTTATTGAGCATTATGAGCACATTTGGTTAGTTTTCATTTATAAACTGAGCCCATTTTGAGTACTTTTTCGCTCATATATAAAGGATATATTCGTATATAATGGACCAATAAGGGTACCTATAAACAATAAGCTACGGTAAGGTAAGTAAGAATAAAAATAACAATAACTAATAATAAGCGGAGCTTTGTTATATTATGCGGAGAAGGTCTGGGTCACGAAACCTACCTTACCTTACCGTAGCTTACTGTTCAGAAGTACCCTTATGGGTCTATTATATGCGAATATACTCCTTTATATATGAACGAAAAAGAACTCAAAATGGGCTCATTTTATAAAATGAAACTAACCAATGTGCTCATTAATGCTCCATAAAGCTATTTTGACGATAACTGGGCCCAAAGTCAGTAGTTTCCTTTAAAAATGAATTTTATACAAAAGTGTTGCTAAGGAAAAATTCCTACTATCAATAATTCCCAACAAAAATGCTTTATCAGATTTTCTTTGGCATATAAATATTCCTAAAACCAATATATATATATTTATAGATTGATAGAGAGATTGATTATATATAAATGTAGATATAATCGTTCTCCAGTGACGTCATTGAGTAGTCACACTGCTATATGTTTTGTTTTTGTATTGCCCAGACCTTATTATACAGACCTTGGTAAGTGCATCTTATTTTTAGGAAAAATCTTCATTTCAAAGTTTCATTAACTTCAAATAGAGGGCGCAATCTGTCGATTATTGCAACTAATAACTTTAATAGTTTAATTAACTTCAAATAGAGGACGCAATCTGTCGATTAATTGCAACTAATAAACTTTAATCGTTTAAAATTAGTCGATTATTAATCGTTAGTCGATTAACTTTTTGCATCCCTAATACAAACTTATAGGTTAAGTAGCTTTTTTCAAATTTGTTGTCACTACGTTTTAAGGTAAAGCAGTTGAAAATCATAAATTCATTTGCTTTTTAGATTGCAACTCGCCGGGTGTGCTATTTTCATAGAGCGACTGTGCAGTAAGAATCGTCCCCCGGCTTACAAGCTCCACTATTCGGGGTTTTAGATCATTTTTTTAAAACAACCCAAGTGAGTAACTAGTTGGATCCACGAGATCTGTTCACTTCAGCCTTTGCCATTTCAGTATTTGACACACACTTAAAAGGGCGCCGATTTTATACACAATAAATAATATCAGGTGGCTATTTGAAAACGAATCGGCGACTGTTGCATTGACCAAGGATCCCAAGGGAAAAAATAAAAATAACTGACGAGAACAGAGGATTCAACATTCCTTGGACCGAATCATTTACATTTGTTGCCAATGTGGAAGGACTGCCTGAATGTTTGCTCTGTAGCGAGAAGCTGTCAAATAACAACAAAAGTAAAGACATTTCCAGGGAAGACATTCTACATTTGCTACAAAGTACCCAGATGGAAGTGAGAGAAAAGTGCATTCAAATTACTTATTGAGAAATTAGAGGAGTGCAAAAATAGATTTAAGAAGTGGATTGTATCTCCGAACTCCACTACTGCGGCAAGTTTTTTGCAACCCGGTGGATAAAAAGCGTGGAAAACCGTTCACAGATGGTGACTTGATGAAGAAATCATTCATCAACATATCATAACACCTTTTCGTAGACTTTAAAAACAAAGAGAGATAATACAGAAAATCAAAGACATGCTTCTCTCTGCTAAGACAGTGTAGGAAAGGACCATTATAAGGCAGGCAACATCAGATATTAGCTAACCAGTAACATTAATGAAGCTCCAGCATACCCAATAACCTGTGATGAGTCGTGTGATATGATCGATATTGAACAGATTGCGCTATTATGCAGGTATGCCAACGCCGATGGGCCACAAGGAGAATGATCCAATTAATACCATTGAAAGGCCAAACTCGGGGGGAGGACATATGTTGAAGTGTTTAAAGGACAATGGAATAAATACTGACCAATCTGATTTCAGTGGACACAGATGGGGCACTCAGCATGAGAGGATCAAAAAGGGGGTTTGTGACTTTGCTACAGAAAGCATTGGATCGAAACCTGCTTGCTTTTCACTGCATCTTGCATCAAGAAGCACTTTGTGCACAAACATTCCCATCAGAGTGTATGGCAGTGATGAACCTTGTCATCGAGCTGGTGAACAAGATAAGTGCAAAAGCATTGAACCACCGTCGTTTCGTGCATTGCTTGATGAAGTTGATAGTGAATATTCCGATCTTCTGATTCCTAACATAGTGCGATGGCTGTCTAGGGGAGACGTTTTATATCGCTTTGTCGCTTACTTCGAACGCATTAAAACATTCATGCAGAGTAAAAACCTGATCTATCCTCAACTGGAAGATACCGAGTGGCTCGAAAAACTACACTTTTTAGTATATATGACAAACCACCTAAACAAAATTAATAGAAGTCTCCAGAGTCGGGGAAACACTGCACTACAAATGCTGGAAGCTGTTTTGTCATTCGAACGCAAGCTGACTGTCTTAGCCAGAGATATACAGTGAGAAACGCTCTCTCACTTCCCCACCCTGAGAAAATTCAGAGAAGCCCATCCCGATATCCACCACGATTATTTACAGGGTGTGATCGTTGAAAATGCAAAAGTGATTTGGGGCAGATTTACCGAGTTTCGAAAAGAAAAATGACATTGTTTTTCCCTGTCACATCCCTGGAGACTGATTTGTTCTTGTTGAGCACATTTTTAGAGTAAATCAAGCTGGCCTTGAAATGGAATTGCCGATAAAGTCGACAAAGATCTATGGGTGTCTAAATTCAAACGATTGACAGCCAAACTTCAAGACTTAACTCGCCAGAAAGTCATGTTTGCCCAAAGTCAAAATGGAGCGAAGCTGAAAGCCTCCTAACAACCAAAAACTCGTCTATGAGACATGGAATGTTCTTCTCGATAGCTATAGCAATATGAAATCTATGCATTTGAAGTGTTATCCATGTTTGGATCAACATACCTATGCGAAAGATCTTCTCAAACATGAACTACATCAAGTCTAAATACCGCACCCAACCTCACAGATGATAACTTGCAGTCCTGCGTCAAGATTAAAGTTACATCTTACATTCTGATGCTCAGAAACTGGCCTATGATTTCCGAAAACAGAATTCTCATTAAACGGATACGAGCACAACTCTGTCATAGACCCATATTTAGTGGCAAGTGGCTGTTTTTTTGTATCTATTGATTTCTTCTTCTCATTCATAAATATATATATTTTGTTTTTTTTTGCTTTTAGGAGTATATTATATAAGGTCTCTTTTGTTAATGTTTTGTCGAATTTTCAAAATAAAATATAATAAAAATCATATTTCTTTTGTTCTATATAGGATATGAAACATAATTAGTAAAATTTTAATGAAGTTAAACTTGAAACGGCATCGAACAACACAATAGTAACGTGGTGCGTCATTATCTAACGGATGTGCAACAGTGAAAATAACACATTTATCATAACGACTCATTATGTGTAAGAGGCCACCCTAGTCATTTTGGACATACCTAATATTTAGAATTAAGAATTTTTGCCTTCATTATAATGCTTATTTAAGGCATTAAATTTTTTACGGCTCCAGACACAATTTTTTTTTGTTTTTTTAGTCCGGCTCTTTAAACATTTTGGGTTGCCGACCCCTGGGCTAGGGATTACCCGACATGACATAGAAAGAGAAAAACAGCTGTCGATTAGAAAACATAGCGGCATCTTTCTTGCATCTCTCTGGCACCTCTGATTATAGGTTCAAATTAATCACAAACCTCTCCCTTTTTTCTATTTTTATTAAGCTGTTGGTGGTATTATTATTATTGCATTATATTAAACAGCTTAAGTTCTGCTATTCTGGAAGAGGAACCATAGAGATAAAAAGATATAGAGAGCTTATTCCCTTCATCTGTACTTTTGTGTCCAATATAAACAAAGTAATTTGTATTACGTCATCGTAAACTGATCACAGAGATAGAATCTATCTCTATGATCAGCGTACGATGACGTACTACAAATTACTTTGTTTATATTGGACACAAAAATACAGCTGAACGGTGTTTCTCTGCTATTGAAGGGAATCAGCTCTCTAGGTATATATCTTTATATCTCTATGGGAGGAACCCTGATATGAAGAAAAGAAGAACTCAAGCTGTTTATTATAACGCAATAATAAAAACTAGAGGCATATATACACTCAGAGAGTGCAAACCTCCGCCGTCACGGGGTCCTTATGAGCCTTCCGAGGCGGATTTTTTACGACTGGGCGGTGTAGAGGGACGGGGGAGGGTTCCCTCGACGGAAATTCCGAGAGGAAGACGCTCCCGGCACCCGATTAATCAGCACAGCGACATCTATTGGCAGAGTAGGCTAACTTGAAATATTTATTAGTATTTAGCTCATTTTGCATCTTAATTCTGCACTCAGAGATGCCAAAATTTAATCACTTGTTCCTTTTGACACTTCTAACAACTCCACAAAGTTTCATCCGAATCCGTTCGGTACTTTTTGAGTTATCCTGCTGACAAACAAACCAACAAACCAACAAACTAACAAACCAACAAACAAACAAACCAACAAACAAACAAACCAACAAACCCACGCCAGTGAAAACAATACCTCCTTCGGCGGAGGTAACCACAAAAGCTTTTGTTTATTTCTTTAAAAATGTTACAAATAATTTAAAAAATAATTTAATAATACCAATCCCTGACTATCAAGTGGTTGTCCGTTAGTGTTGTCCATCGGGCGCGATTTTCAAGCCCGAGCCCGCCCGAAAGACTAATAATTGAGCCCGAGCCCGGCCCGAGCCCGATTAGTTTGATATGCGCCGACTTGCGCCCGACTTGCGCCGACTTGCGCCGCCCGACCATGGGAAAATATATTAATAGAGGAAAGAATTCAATTCAACAAATCCGAGAAAAAGTGAGGACGTTTTTTTTTAGAAAGAGGTCTGAGGAAAAAAGTGAAGACGTTTTCTTTTAGAAAGAAGTCATTTTTTAAAAAATTTAGAAAAATTAAAAGAGGCCGCCCGCATAGCCCGCCCGACTTTCATGTTTTTTGCGCCCGAGCCCGGCCCGTCGGGCGGCGGGCGGGCGGTCGGGCATGCCCGCCCGATGGACAACACTATTGTCCGTGGGATGTTGTATTGTTCATAATACAACATCCCATGGAATGCCCTCGAACGTGCCCAGCATCTAGGGAATGACTCGAGTCTGTCATGTATATAATTTGTTTGCTCAATACAATATTCATAAAAACATAGAAAATCTATGATTCGGAAAGTATTCCCTTGCAATAGAAAAACATAAAATCCCTTGTAAGTATGCATGCTTTTGTAAATGGAGGCCATATTTAAGCTTAATCATGCATTTTATGAATGAAGGTATAGGATAAAAGCAGAGAGAGGGAAAAAATATTTATGATTTTCCACTTTTCTTAAAATGATCATGAAGAAAATGATTAATAAATATAATATGAAGAAGAACAAAACAAAAGTTTTCTCTTAAAGACCATGAATATTTATGTATTGAGGAGAATAAGTAAATTCATATATGCGGAGTGCTTGGCCGTTTATATTTTATGAAAAGTATTTTTTGTTTTGTTTTTAAAATGTTATTTTTAGAAAAGGAATGAATATTTTTATATATTATTATTAAGATGCAAACTTAAGACTATAAATGTTTTTCTTTTTATTTCGTAGATGATTAGAGATAACAAAATGGAATTCTTTCTGCACATTTCTGTTCTTTTCCAATATTTTACATTTAGAACAATGATAATGGATAGCAAAAATGAAGCTCACGCAACCTCACGAATAAAAAATTGACCCTCACTTTTATTTTTTTCACTTATTTTACGTTCTAAAGTCAGAGTGGCGATCCCTATATGATGAAATAATGTACAAGTGTATTTATTGCTCCCCTCAACTTATATTTTAATAACAGGTGGTAATGTAAAACTCCATTCGAAGGATTCGAAAAGAAAAGGAAGAAATTAATCTTAGAATAGAACAGCCATTTTGGTGGTTTTTAAATTAAATTAATATGAGAAAGTAATCTATTGCTTCAGACAGACTTGTTGATTTATCGTTCATTTGTTGTCGTTCACGAACGATGAACGACAAAGTTTTTGACGAATGACGAACGATAAGAAAAATTCCGTATCGTTCGTTGTTCGTTTTGGCGCCAAAAAAAGACAAAGATGTTTAATTTTCATGGGACAAATTTCCTTTCTAAAAAAACGTCATCACTTTTTTCAGAATGGCGAACGACAAACGAACGATGAACGACGAACGATTCAATTTAAAATTAACGACGAACGATAACTTTTGGCGAACGATAACGAACGACGAACGACAATTTTTCGCGAACGTCAACAAGTCTGGTTTCAGAGATGCGACTAAAAATCGATATTCGAGTATTATTGGCGGTAAATCTCTTATACCGACAACGACGATTTTTCCTAACCAAAAAGCTAATGAATTCCGCTTAAGATTGCATTATTGTTATTAATTGTTAGCGGTGGATTTCAATAAGAATATTGATTTCTGGAAAAGGAGCTGCAGCCTTTCTCCAGAGATTATTTTTTCTTAATATTGATTTATCAAGATGAATTGCACCGCCCCAATCGCCCATCCTAATCATAAACAGTTTTTTTTTAAATCTAACCATTACTGACAATGCCTGCTAAATGTGGATTTATAAAAACTGACCGATTTACCCATATCAATGTTAGGTTTTTAAGCAAATTTCTGTCGTAATCGTTATTACGATTTAAATGCTGACTTATCATTCCTTTGATTGAGTCAGTGAAAAATTAGCAGCTTTAGTAAGTCTTTAATGCCTTTATATCTTACGATAGTTATGTGAGTTATATGTGATTCTTGTCGATTGATTGTGTAGTGTTTGAAGCCATGGAAAGAGTAGTATCTGATAGTTTGTAGTCGTATTTTATTTTATTTTTATAATTTCTCAGTATTGGAGACTCGCAATAAAGTGAATGACAACAACGTTCTAGAAATTTAGTTATATAAAGGAAGGCGTCAGCGATAAATATGATGTATCGCTCATTTATTACATGCAGTCATCTCTGGTAATAGGTTCTAATTTCCATCGATAGTATTGAGGTTCGGATCTTGTTTTAGAGTTGCTGATTTGAAAGAAAATAAGTCAAATTTGTGTTCCAATTTTAAATGTTAAGTAATTGTAATTATTAATAATATTATATATATCATTTTTTTAAATATACCCTCAACGTCTCAAAGCTAATAGTAGAGGTCTCAAGCAAGGAGAATATAAATAAGGTGAGTCAAAGAGGAAATCTTTGACTTATGCTCTTGATCAAAAGGAAGAATTATATGACGTCACGAATGCTACAATGAAAAAATATTATTTTTTAGTGCTATGATCTAGTAATTATTTCTCAACTTTATCTTTCAATTGAAAATATTTCATTACAATATTGTTCTGTGCTAGTGTACAGAACCCATGTTACATGAAAAATTGTTAAGTAAATGATTTATCATTAGTATTCATTATTTTAAGTAATTAGCAAATAATAATTTCAAACAAAAAAATATTTTTTTAAATCATGATTTTCATTTATTTCAAGAAATTTATAAATCACAATAATAAAATTCTACATATGTACATATAAAAAGGGGAACATAAGAATATGAATAGAATTACGCTAATTAGTAACCTGGCCTATGTGTTTAAGTTTTCACTAGCAATTTTGAGTTTAAATAGCTTATTAAGAAAATTGACTCGAATCCGTGTTCTTTTTTTATTACAAAAGCAATAATAATTTCTTTAGACCAATTTGGATATAAATTTAAAAGTGGCTTAAAAATTCTTAGAAAACATGGGGTCTTTATCGATTGTGTCTTGATGGTTATTATGAAAAAATGGAAAATATTTTCTAAGAGGTGGCAGAATTTCAAAAATCGGGAGAAGGGCGGTAGTAACTCAATCCAAGGACTTTGTGTTTCTTCAAATCCTTCAATGTTACTCGTCTGTTTCCCCAAATGTGGGTGGAGGTCTTTAAACTTCCTGAGTATCCAGCAATATAGGAGAGACCCTCGTTGGAACAGTCATTGGAATTTTTCCTGTGTTTGCTGACTAGGCAGAGGAAGGAGTTTCCGTGAGCGCAAGTACTCAAAGGCCGGGGACATATGCTCCGTAGAATGAGGGCGGTAGTTACATCTTCTTTCGAGTAGCCACGAATGAACTTTGTCAAAGGATTCATTAAGCTTTTTGTTTGAATCGCTGTGTAATTTTTTCCAATGAGGTTCTAATTAAAGTTTCCTTAAGTGTTATGAGCTAAGTTTGAGGCACTTAGCTTTGTAGCAGGACAGCTTCATTTTCGTGACTGAGAGTTCCTTATTCCTTCTCACTAGTCAACTCACAATTTTTTTCGTTCACGGGCTTCTTGACGAACCTGTCTGAAGGACTTGGACACACTTGAGGAGGGTGATCCAGGATGAAGAGTGAAGGAACAACTTGAGACTAAAGCTTCTTCCTATTCTTCCAGCCTGAATATTCCTTTGGAAGTCATCAGGAGTAAAATGACGATCGCAGATCTTCGCATTCTTTAGGCCAATCCTGTCGGATCTTCTGTATCGCGCAATCCACAGATGTTGGATATTGGGATTCCTCGTCGGAAGTGCAAAATATTATGCATCTCGAGGATTAGAGCAAGAGGGGACGGCACAAAACCCATTACTTCCTCGAGAATATCGCATTTTCGCTTTACAATACAAACTGAACTAGAATTCAAGCGTAGCACTTGTGATATCACAACAAAATAGTCAGCTGTCGCCCTGCAATGGCCTACGTCGATCCCATTGCCTCACCTTATTTATATTACCTTGGTCTCAGGCATCTGTCGGGCCTACTTTTGTATTAAGTTTTGGAGGGGTTAACATCAAACCCAAACGAGAACTCGAGCTTCTCGGTTTTGACTTTACTGCGTCTTATCATCTCAAGAACTGGCAAAAATAGCTAAACAGAGAGTTGCTCTGATTTCAAGGCCAGCTCTTCTTCACCTCTCGAGGGAAGTACCTTTATCGACTGCGAAATGACTATTTATTAGCGAAGTGGCTTACACCGCCACTATATCCTTTCCTCAGAGACCAAGGGAGAATACCTATCGGTGAGCCCAAAAAATGATCCAAGTGTTGCAAAGCAACGGGGCGGCGTTAGAGGAAGGGACATATAGCTGTTTCAAGACTCCTAAAGGACGTTAATCTCACCACCTTCAACCAAACTGTTGTAAAACTATCGCCATTGAGTTGTACAAGGCATTTCACAGTAATAAAGAACCTGCTGGCGATAAGAATCCGGCAGGGCGCCGCATTTGGGAGGAGGGGACCCAAAGCCAGAAATCGCCTGAAATTCAAATAGAGCTGTCCAGCCACGTTCCTTGACCAATACTACAACGGACATTTGCATCGGTGGCAGCTAAAGTTTGGAATACTATCATACCCCAAGTCTGAGGGAGCAAGAGATGTTGCTGGAAGACTAGCACCATAGTTCTAATCTATCCTTGTTTTTACAGTTTTTAAATAACTTTAAGTATTTATATGTTTTAACTTAATGTATAAATACTTCATACCAACTGACCGGCTAACATTCTTATACTTTCAAATGAACTAGATCACACACACACCTCTACCGTATAGCGTGCAAAGACTATGGTAAAGTACATAACGATACAGTGCATGTATTTACAGGTATTGTGGCCATCTCTATTTACAAATTTTGTATGAAAAAAATGTTCCCTGGCATGGGTCCAAAAAATATAATTTATGTTGGTGTTTGCCCGAAAAAAGCAATCATCACTGGAATCACCGGCAATTGAATTAAAAATTTAAAAAGCTCTGATCCCCAAAAAATTCAACATATACACAATAAACCACAAATCATTATACTGGTGTCCAGAAGCTAGGCATACAGTTTATACATTGAAGATACTGCAGGAGGATGAACCAATTGAGCCCTTGCCAATGACCTAACAATATCTTCCAACAAATGCGCTCCAACATAAACGTTTTTACTTTCAAATATTTAAAAACAAAAAAAATATGCAAACATCACGATTAATTTATTTTGTTTTGTTACTTCTTTATTATATTTCATAAGTGCATTTTATTATTATCTTATTAGAGTCTGATTGTATACGCCTAACATATTTATGTCTGTTATTAATGATATTCATATTTTTAGCTACCACTCTATAGTTAGTTTCAGGAAGCAATGATTTTAAACGCGAAGGTTTATGCATGTATAAATTTATGCAATTCCTTTTTTAAAAATACGCTTGTTTTATAGATTTATCATATCATAGCAAATGAAGTTTATGGATAGCATAATAATTATTTTTGTACTAATATTATATTTCCAAAAAAAGAAGAAAATTGAAAGAATACAAACACTGAGAGAATAAAAAGACGTGTACATCAAATGAAATATAACATCAATTTCTCTTTTAGACCTTGAGTAAATAGACATGATGTGAAGCAATGGCCAAGGAAACAATTTCATATTTACGCATGTATAAAGTATATATTGGCCAATAAATTCGGCATGATCCATTAAAAAAAATGGGACACCACTAATGTATAAAAATAAAACCATTTGCAACTTTCATATATATCTTGTGGATAATCGAGAAAAAATGATACTTGATCATCGTACCAAAAAAAAAATGGAAATGGCGCAACTCGTGGTGTCATTACTATGGTGTCTAAATCAGTGGCGTTATCAAGAAATGTTTGTGAAAGCCAATCGGCAGTGACTTCCACAAGATTAACATTCATGTCCCATCTAGTAACTTTGAATTCAGTATCATAAATGCATATGGTCCAAACAAGCGATCCGAATCTTTTTTTTACTTCTATCGTAATTGTCTTATAAATGACCCTCTCCCAAGGATCTTAGTTGGAGATCTCAATGTCGATCTTCAGAAGAACTCTCATCCAAATAAATGTTTTCTTGAAAGTATAATCGATGAGACTACTTATTTGATATAATTGACAAATTTATGGACCCACAAGATTCATATTCCTGGAAGAGCGGAAACAAATATTCAAGAATAGATCATATACTCGTTTCATGGTCTATATCTACGATTACAAAAAAAGCAAATTTTAGATATGAACCCTCCTCAGATCATAAATTATTAGAAATGAGTTTATATCAATTCTTGTAAGCCTTTTCGGATTCCTAATTGGCTAGTTCGTAGCGGAAATATCAAACGAAACTACAAAATAATCTCCAGGAAAACTTTAACTCAACATATTCGTGCCGAAAGTTTTTAAAAACCCTAAATAAAACGATCAAAATACAACGATAATGTTTTACGAAAAAAGCGAATAACCAAACAACTAACAACGATATTGAAGAAATCATGGATGAAGGCTCACTATTTACGCAGGACGATAACTTCTGATACTCTCATACCATTGGATTAGCGGAAATAGAGGAAGAAGAAATGGACAGAAATTACAATTAGAGCAGAACCCATTTTGTAGATTTAAACAAATGGGACTTAAAAAAGAACTAGCATTCAGAAGAATTGAAAAAATCTATATAAACGGAACCTTTACGTCAGATAAAAAGAAATTCTTCAATTATTTCATACAACTTACCAAAGAATTCTTGATGCTCAAGAATTGGCTTTCCTAACCCAAAAATTCAACAGGGTCTGTTTTACTCATAGTATTATAATGAATCATATTCAAAAGTTTTATAAAAATAATAAAGCCTCTGGGCAGACGGTATTAGAGGTTCAATCTTCAGTTATTGTGCAAATGAAGTCACCCCCTACTTACTCAGGATTGCAAAGAAATGGAAACTAAAGGCGCCCTTCCAGCGCCTCTTACTCACGCAGAATTTCACTCATCCCCAAGAAGGGCAGCGGAAACCTAATTAGCCACTGGAGGCCTTTGACAATAATGAATGAGGCATACCGTATATTGGCAGGTATTTTAGCACGACAAATAGAACCCATTTTAAACAAAAGTCTTGGGCAAGAGCAAAAAG
>CP045901.1:3439172-3463207 GCA_013387185.1 Caligus rogercresseyi | reverse complement strand
GTATTTTTAAGGAGTAATTCCTTCCCCTGAATGGATTTCACTCATCCCATACTTGGACAATAATGTCAACTCGATTCTTGTATATTATTCTTGTCTATTCTTGTCCATTTAAGCGATTATTTGTTCATAATCCAGCACTATTTATCCAATAGAATATTTGGAATTCAAAGATTACTAAATGACGGTGTCCAGTAATATAATCGTACATATTATTATCGCGCACGCCTTAATCGCAGCCTTTAACATCGTATGCTTTTTTTCGTACGTTCCTTTATCGCACGCCTTTAACATCGCAATCTTTTTTAAAGGGAGTATTATTAACGCGTTGCTCAATTGTCGTTGCTGCTTATAATCGCCCGTTTAAACATCGTGGTCATTATCATCGTAGTTTTACTTCAATGAATTCATGAATCCAAAAGAGGAAAAAAAGAAAAGGGGGCTGAAGGGAAATAATAATAATAAAAGATATCATCTCATCATCAGTCGTGAGTAAAAACAACAACAACAAACATCTCGAAATTTCTGAAGAATTGTAGTGCTGTTTAAGTCATGGAGAATCCAGCATTATCTTTGCTTAATTTCTTCGAAGGACTTGAAGCCAGGTCTTTGTGGTAAGTGGAAAAATGCATTTATGGACAAATATATAAGAGTCGTGTCCTACTCGTCCAGTTTTATAGGACTTGGATCCGGACTCTTGGGACTCCAGGACTCTGATTCGGATGTGATTGGTCTTATAGTACTTGAATTCAGATTTTTGGGACTCAAGGACTCGGATTCGATCAATTTTTGAGGACTTGAAATCGGACTTGGGAATCCTGAATGATTATATTCAGGATATGGACTCATTTTTGGCTGTGATTCTACGTGTCCCATCCAAGCTATATTATATTTAAGTTTGTATTATAAGTAAGTAGGTTGTAGTAAAGATATGGAATATATGAAATACCATTTGCCATTAATATCAAATAACCTTTCATGATGCCTATTAACAGAAAATCCTTTACGTAATATGTAAAATATTATAGAAAAAGTTATTGTTTATCGTTACTAGTTTTATTTTATTTTCAAAAGTGCTTTTTCATTTTTTCATTCATACTGTTTGAATCGATAGATCACTTTTTATATGTTTAGAATATATTTTACGTCACAATTTCAGGAGTTGAAATCCTGGATTTATCGGCTCCTTACTTCAACGACGACCCGAGTTTATCAAACATAAACATTTGAGCTCCATGGACAACGGGAATAGTTATATTAAGTCATCAGGATTGATGAGTTACTAGTAAGAGTCCATTCACGGGACCTTTTGGCGTTAACACACTCAAGCTAAAGACGTTTACGAGCACTACCAAGACGAACTTCTCTACGGAATTAATCTTTATGCAAGAGGAGTTCAAGCATCCAAGACGAAGGAAAGAAGATTGTATACTGCTACAAACACTCTTTTGCGGCAAAGAAAGTCTCCGCTCCTCGATGAGTGACGTGGAGCTACAGGTGGACCTGGCCATGGAGAGGTAGTGTCGGTGGAGACCCAGCTTTACTACCGGAATCCAATACTATTGTACCCTTCCCTCGCCGTTCTCCGAGGAACCCGAGTTGCCTCCGTGAGTGTCGTGAGACTGTAAGGCTATTGAAATCCTCGAAGCATTGGCATATGAGTGTAAAAGTAGAAGAAGACTTCTAAACACAAATGCAACCCAATTCACAAGCAAAGTCTTCTGATCTAAAATTAAGGATTGAAATATATCCATCTCTTATTTGCCCCCTCACTATCTTTAATTGACAGACACGAGTAAGATATCATACCATTAACAATTTAGTACCACAATCAATCTCTTCCAATAAAAAAGAATGTATTTTTATATATTTATAAACATTTTAGTTTTAAATTAGGTCTCCAAACAAAAGTTAAAATACAAAAATTAAATGTTGAAAAAATAAATAATAATAAACATGATCTTACGATATCAAGCAAAAACAATCAGTCAATAAAACAATAAATCGACCATAAAAGATACTAAATATAAAAGACAAACCAATAATACCACTAAGGACTTAACTCAGACCTAGGATAAGTGAGGACAAATCTCCACTTATTTTAAAATAAAATGAAAACTAACATAATTAATTTTAAAATTTAATAAATACACTATATTTATTAATTTAATGAGCATTATTTTTCTTGTTTTTTAGGATCATCCAATCATGGAGGATGGAACAAATAATCGTATGTCTTCCTAATATCACGAAATCCAAAGGATCTTATCAAGATTAAACCATGAACGTA
The DNA here is from genome assembly GCA_013387185.1 of Caligus rogercresseyi. Taxonomy (NCBI): domain Eukaryota; kingdom Metazoa; phylum Arthropoda; class Copepoda; order Siphonostomatoida; family Caligidae; genus Caligus; species Caligus rogercresseyi. The sequence goes on along the minus strand of CP045901.1, from coordinate 3,460,920 downwards.
TTTATTGCTCATGTAAATAAATGGAAAAGCGCCAATGTTTCTCATGTGGGGCTTATAATATCGCATAAAACATTTTTGATACAAGATCATTCGCCCCAAAAAAGTTTTTTGTTCAATAGCTTTTTGCATATCTGAATTGAGTTTACTTTTCAACAAATCATATGTTCTGTTTATATGGCTTCTCGTCCTTTTTTTGTTGTTGTTGTAGATTTTAATGAAAAAGTGTATTAAAAACTTTCATAGAACTAAATATAAGCCTTGGTCTATACCCTATTTTCAGATACACTTAGTCGAAGCATTTATTTGTAAAGTGTGTGTGGTTCGTCGAAAATCTTTTAAGTAACGATCCTGTTGCAGAAAGTTTTATGCGAAATTATCGGGCACGGTCCCTCACACAGGAAATGTTTAAGAGAATATAAGAAAAAATGTAGAAATGTTATTTCTATAAAATAAACAAGCACAGCTAACTTATCAAAAAAGGTGGAACAAATTATTTTTAATAGTGTTTTATTCAACATTAATTTTGTTTCATATGTTTAAATTTAAAAATCTTCTGTAAATGATTTATTTGATTTAAAAACTATATATTATTTCTTATATTCTCTTATATACTTCCTGATAATTTTGCATAAAACATTCTTGCTACAGAAACGTTCCCTAATGTTTTTAAACTCTTTAAAACGAAACGACCCTGGGTTGGAGGTTGTGTCATACAATTGATTCCATTGGCAAAACCACCAATGTAAACAAAAAGGGACGAGAGAGTAAAGGAAGAATCAGTTTCATTTGAATACAATGGAGGCATTATCAACGTTCCAAAGGATGCCAAATCATCCAGGCAAATTCTACAAATAAGGTTCGCCTACGGTCTAATCCTCCTTCGTGTCCTGAATGTCTGTGTCCAATGAGGCGGTGGAAATGTGGTACCCATGGAAACGGGACCATCAGCGAAAGGAGTGGCTCCCGTTGGAAAAACTACAAACTCCCTTTCAACAAATTCAGACGATTGCTTTGGTCCTGGGCCCATAAAATGTCCTTCTGACGGTTCCCATGCCTTGGGAATGTGTGCTCCATCAGCCGTGTACTAGAAAATTGATTTCTAGTGTATGCAAAATTTGAGGCCCAGGCATGGTGCCTGTTGAATTGATGAATCCCTCATGACAAAGAGGAAGTATAATCTAGGCCATCTCGGCCTTAGAGCTGGGTGTTTGGGGAAGATTGCACGGCAACAAAGGAGAGATTCTTCAAGATGCTGAAGGTGAAAAGAATTTATTATTATTATTATATATGCTTTAATCACTTTAATTTATTCTTAGGATCGAAGTGCCGCACCACTTAGTTATGGAGAGCATAGACACGGTTCCACAAATATATATTGATTGATAGGTGGCCTATAATGAATCCGTTAATTGCCTGCCCATCCGCATTACCTTCACGACGTCTTGATCATTCACGAAACTTCGTGGGTCCTAGGACGAGCGTTCATACTAATAATGTGCTTTTGACTTTAGTCCATTACTTGTTGGAGATCCCTCGATCCCTTCCTCCATCCCTTGATCATCAACCCTAACAGGACTACCCCCCCCCCCCCCAGACTAACGCACCCCGACTATCACCCCCCGTGCCATTTAAACCCATAACTATTATTTTTTATTCCATGAAGTCCGCTTATTAATTTAACTATGTTTTTTTGTGACAATTGACCAGTTTAAAATTTTGTATTATAATAAGTGTTGTAGTAAAGATATGGAATATATGAAATACCATTTGCCATTAATATCAAATAACCTGATATCTATATGATGCCTATTAACAGAAAATCCTTTACGTAATATGTAAATATTATAGAAAAATTATTGTTTATCGTTACTAGTTTTATTTTATTTTTCAAAAGTGCTTTTTCAAGTGTATAAAAATTACTTAAGAAAATACACTCTCGATTATCTCAAAAAGTTTGAAACATTGTAAATTAAAGTATTGTTTGTGTTATATAGCTATTTACGTTTAATTTATGTATAGAAAGTGATATATTTTATTTATAAATAAAATAAACTCTCAGTTTGTCAAAAAAAAAGTTGGATAAATGATTCATTGTATACGGTAATATTTCATGCCCTTTCTTCAGAGTTTTATATCATAGCAGACATCCAAGGGACTGCACATCTATCTCATTAGGAGAACAATTATTTTATTTTCAATTTAAGCGTCTCTTTTAATGATTATTATAGAAGACATTATATTTTTTCCCATGATCATGGAAGGTTTATATAATAGTATTGATTGAAACATATTTATTTAAACATTATGAAGGGGTATCATCTTTTTTTATCAATATACTTTTTGACACAAAATTAATCTGATTTGTGAATGGTGATTAATAAACAATAATTGCGTGAAATCTAATTCTGTCTTTATTTTGAATTTTCATAATTTATTATTCTAAGTAATTTTAATAATATATAAAAAATACAATATTTGGGCTTTTAATTTGTTGTGATCGTATCATAATAATTTTAAATTATTCACGGTAACTAATTTACCAAAAGTTGTTCATATCATTGTTCATAAGTTTATGTTAAAAGTAAGTAGGTTGTACTATTGTAATATATTATAAGTTTGAAGATGAAACAACCCTTAAGACTACTCAATAGGCCATAGACCTTTTCCAGGAAGTAAGCCAATGACCGACTCAGCACATGTTTGAGTTTCAGTAGCGCGAAGAAGAGTAAAAAAGGTCAACGTTTCTAATGTTTGGAATCCCTCAGAAGAATGAAGGGGAATTAAACTGTCGGAAAAGTAAATTCGTTTAAAATATTTATTTATCATCTAAAGTAATATTGAATTTTTTTCTGTATTATGATATAAGAAATTGTGAATGAAATTTATTAGCCATCTAATATAAATTAATTACTTTCATGAATTAAAGTGTAGGAACAGTAAATTCGTTTAAAATGTTTTTTTTTCTCATCTATAGTAGTATTTATCTATGTCTGTATTATAATATATAATTGATAAGATAATATCTTAATTATGAGGGAGACCTAAAAGCCATTATTCATATCAGCAGCAGCTCTACATAAGGATTCCGTAGGTTTCAAGTTGGCGATTTGCGGGTGACATCGTTCGGTACTTCCCCTCCTGCTCCGAGAGGACCTCTCCCTATCTGAAGTGTAAATAGTGATAAAATACTAGTGAAAAAGTAGTTTAAATGATTTATTTCAAAGAGACGCCTATAACTTATTGGATTTGTAAGAAATTTTGTAAGAGACCATATATCCATAGTAAAAACTCTTTCAAATCATGTTAAAGTATTTTTTTTTTTTTAGCTTAATCATTTTAACGACATATCTTAGAAAAAAATAAAAATTAATTTGCAATTTTTATAAAAAAAATTGATAAGTTTGGTGACCAGTTACAATTATTGCGAGATTTGAAATGAGAAACATAAGATTTATTAAATAATGATAAACTAAAGTATTATTATTGTTTTATCTGATTACATTCAAATTTTAAACTGGACAATTGTCACAAAAAAAAACATAGTTAACTTCATAAGCGGACTTCATGTATTGGATTCCGGTAGTAAAGCTGGGTCTCCACCGACACTACCTCTCCATGGCCAGGTCCACCTGTAGCTCCACGTCACTCATCGAGGAGCGGAGACTTTCTTTGACGCAAAAGAGTGTTTGTAGCAGTATACAATCTTCTTTCCTTCGTCTTGGATGCTTGAACTCCTCTTGCATAAAGATTAATTCCGTAGAGAAGTTCGTCTTGGTAGTGCTCGTAAACGTCTTTAGCTTGAGTGTGTTAACGCCAAAAGGTCCCGTGAATGGACTCTTACTAGTAACTCATCAATCCTGATGACTTAATATAACTATTCCCGTTGTCCATGGAGCTCAAATGTTTATGTTTGATAAACTTGGGTCGTCGTTGAAGTAAGGAGCCGATAAATCCAGGATTTCAACTCCTGAAATTGTGACGTAAAATATATTCTAAACATATAAAAAGTGATCTATCGATTCAAACAGTATGAATGAAAAAATGAAAAAGCACTTTTGAAAATAAAATAAAACTAGTAACGATAAATAATAACTTTTTCTATAATATTTTACATATTACGTAAAGGATTTTCTGTTAATAGGCATCATATAGAAAGGTTATTTGATATTAATGGCAAATGGTATTTCATATATTCCATATCTTTACTACAACCTACTTACTTATAATACAAACTTAAATATAATATAGCTTGGATGGGACACGTAGAATCACAGCCAAAAATGAGTCCATATCCTGAATATAATCATTCAGGATTCCCAAGTCCGATTTCAAGTCCTCAAAAATTGATCGAATCCGAGTCCTTGAGTCCCAAAAATCTGAATTCAAGTACTATAAGACCAATCACATCCGAATCAGAGTCCTGGAGTCCCAAGAGTCCGGATCCAAGTCCTATAAAACTGGACGAGTAGGACACGACTCTTATATATTTGTCCATAAATGCATTTTTCCACTTACCACAAAGACCTGGCTTCAAGTCCTTCGAAGAAATTAAGCAAATATAATGCTGGATTCTCCATGACTTAAACAGCACTACATTCTTCAGAAATTTCGAGATGTTTGTTGTTGTTGTTTTTACTCACGACTGATGATGAGATGATATCTTTTATTATTATTATTTCCCTTCAGCCCCCTTTTCTTTTTTTTCTTTTTTTCCTCTTTTGGATTCATGAATTCATTGAAGTAAAACTACGATGATAATGACCACGATGTTTAAACGGACGATTATAAGCAGCAACGACAATTGAGCACGCGTTAATAATACTCCCTTTAAAAAAGATTGCGATGTTAAAGGCGTGCGATAAAGGAATGTACGAAAAAAAGCATACGATGTTAAAGGCTGCGATTAAGGCGTGCGCGATAAATATGTACGATTATATTACAGTAACCCTAAATGACTATTTCGGAAAGTGTTCCAAAGGATGAACTTCCTAGCCTAAGGTAGATGTTAATACCTTCGACAACCACGAGTAAAGTGAAGCCTTAATTATTAAGGCCAACTGTATATATACATATATATATATATATCAGACTTGTTGACGTTCGCGAAAAATTGTCGTTCGTTTGTGATTCACCAAAAGTTACCATTCGTCGTTCATCGTTAATTTTAAAATTGAATCGTTCATCGTTCGTTTGTCCTTCGTTGTTTCATCGTTCATTTGGCATTCGTAATTCTGAAAAAAAATTGACGACGTTTTTTTAAGGAAGGATATTTTTTCTTGCCATTTTAAAAGTGATGACGTTTTATTAAGAAAGGAATTTTTTCCCCATGAAAAAGAAAAATCTTTGTCTTTTTTTGGCGCCAAAAACGAACAACGAACGATAGGATTTTTTTTGTCGTTCATCGTTCGCGAACGACGAACATGAACGATCATAAATGAACATATCTGATATATACCTATATATATATATATTTGCCTAACGGTTCTTTTGACCCATCACGTTCTATTAAAAAAGTACCTGAGTGATATCCTTCATGAAAGTATAGGAAAAGAGAGAGAGAGTAAGTTAATTATTTTCACTCTCAATCAATCATTAGACAGGATTTATATGACTATGTGAACACATATTACAGGCAACGAAGTAAAGAAGGAACTAAGGGATGGAGAAGAGAAGAAAAAAACTTAGTCATTGACTCCTCTGTATGTGTGAGAACGTCAAAGAGTGAAAGGAGCTGAACTTTCCAATATATATAATTAAGGAAGCAAAAAATATAATAAAACGGGAGGCAAATAAGTTGAAACTGAGAAATACTCTAAAAGTTTCCTAAGTAGTGAAGAAAACTTCTTTTTACGACTCAAACAATGATTGGCCCTGCATGAAAGAAACTCAGATAAATGGTTAGATATTGTATAATAATAATGAGTAAGACCTACGCACTTCCATTTTTTAACGTGATGTTGGATGGAATATAAAAATAATAATAATAAAAATGTCACAATGGTAGAAGACCTACGCGGACTTTATGGTGATATGAATAAACATTATAGTGTGTGTAATCGAGTATATTTGCCATGGGGTACATTAGTTACATTTATAACTAGTCTAAAATAAATAAATAAAAAAGAATAATATTATTTAAAAAACAATAACAATAAAATAAATGCCAATGCAGAAAGGATTATGTGGGACGCTGCGTCCAACGACCCTAGCTGCGTCCTGGCAGCGTGAAGGGTCGTGGCCGACCTCAGGCCTTAAACATGGTCCACACTGATATTGCGTGCATGCAAAAGTAGCTGTCTCTCTCACAAGTGGATACGCCACTCTCATGGGCCTCCTCGGTATGGGGACGACGGAATCGCCAACCAAGTTCCTGGCACCGCTGCCCTCGTCGTTGAGGCATTTCCAGGTCTCCAGGCCACCGCCTTGGTGGCCACCTCGTTGAGGGAGGGAAGGCCTGCTCTCTCAAGGACATCCCCGATGTGGATGTGATCTCATCTTTTACATCTAGCATTAATATAATCCATCGAATCTAAAATCTTTTTAATGATATTAACTAAGAAGATCTGTGGCAAGGCGAACTTGCGCCCTTAAGAGTAAGAGTCGATCTAATGAGCTAACATGTTTCCTGGTCGCTTTGATTATATTGTCTTTATTTTCGAAACACACAATATAACCTCTTGAATAGTTCTTATTAGGTAGAAATCTTTAGATCCGAATAAGTAAATTAATTAAATAAATACATATAAGTATTTTCGACAAGGTTGCACTAAATATTATTGAGATTTGTTACGGAAGCAAAAAAAATTTATTTGCCTATAATTCTTTAAAAGTTTTAAAAGCATTTGAAAACTTTATTTGAATGCCATTTTCCGAATCACCGTAACTCTCCAATATAGTTTTCAAATTATTGAAGAAACTTGTAAAGATTACATGCAAATAAAAAGGCAAACCTGTTTTTTTTTTCCTCCGTAACAAATGACATAATATTTCGTGCAACCTCGTCGAAAATACCTATATGTATTTATTTAATATGATATTTACATAGTGTATTTGGTATTGGCATTGGGCCTAAAAAAATCGGATGTCGATCCAGCTCTTCGATACAAGTGATTTTCTGAAAAATTGTGTTTTTAAAACTTATATAAGAATTGCCCAGTTTCAAACTGATTTTATACTTTATAGTTAGGTAATTTTTGTAACAACGTTTTCATATTGACCACAAAACAAATATGGTTTTCCTCTCGGCTATTACCCACCTACACACAAAAAGACAGCTAAGGTTGACGAATATGTCGAAACTGATCATTGAGGCGATACGACATGGAACGGATTGCATGTGTGATCATTTTTGAGCTGCCAATATTACTATTTCAATTTGTTGATCTATTCATATTTTTTAGTCTATGACACTTTTGACTTCAATTGTGTAAGGAATCGTCACAATTGTTAGCGAGCCAGACACAGTCACAGTTTCGAACGCCACAGTTCTGATTGATATGGTATACCTATTTATATCATGCAACATATGACATCGAATTCGCAAACCTTTATCAACAATAAAAACTAATGATTAAATATTTGGTGGATCTTCCCATCTTGAATACATTTCACGAACTTAATCAGGTCCTTAATCAACATAAAGTGACATTTTTATCTTCATCGATGCACAAATTACTGTCAAGTCTTCCCGAAAATGTACCCACAAATACCATTGACATTTTTTCATTGTTATTTTGATTAATCTCTCTATTTTGGATGTACATGAAAAATTTAAACTGATTTGGAATCCTTGCGAGCATACCCATATATATATATATATATATATATATACATATATATATATATATATATATATATATATATATATATATATATATATATATATATATATATATATATGTATATATATATCAGGCTTGTGAACGGAACGCAAAATTGAACGGCGTTCAGCTGAACGTACGTTCAATGAACGGAACGCAACTTTTTTTAACACTGAACGTTGAACGCAAAAAAAGAGTTTTGCGTTCAGCGTTCAATTTTTCCAAACATTTCTTGGACTCACTTCATCACTTTTTTTGGAAATTCTTTTCTAAAAAAAGACCCTCTTAGACCCTGGGTTAGAACCAGATTTTTTTAATAAAAACCTTATATAGTACATCCATTTTTCTAAATTACACAATGTTATTTTTTAAAATATTTGAACGCTGAACGCTAACGGAACGCTGAACGCTAACGGAACGCTGAACGCAAAAACATTGAACGGAACGCTATTTTTTTTAACGCTGAACACAAAAAGCTGAACCCTCACAAGCCTGATATACCGGGTGCGTGGTAATTCCGCGGACTTTTTTTTGCGCAACACAAAAGGTGTCCCAGACGTTTTTCTTGGGCAAGTAGCTTTATATTTCATAAATATCATTTGAAACTATTACAATTTAAAGTTCATTTTTCGAAAATGGACCCTTCAGCATCAATGCAGAGGTTGAGGCGCTTCCTGAAGTCAGAGCAGGACTTCCTGATGTAGGTCTCATCCATGGCAACCCAGACATCATTGACAGTAGCTTTCAGGTCACTGATGTTGCTGTGGTAGACTCCACAAGCCTTGTTCTCAATGTGCTGCCAGATGGAGAAATCCAGGGGGTTCAGGTTCGGAGATGAGGGAGGCCACATTTCTTTGGACCAGAATCCCTTGGATCCCAGTTTGTTCTCAAGATACTTATGGATGGCCTTGCTGGTGTGGGCAGGGGCCCCATCTTGAGTCCAGATGTACCCATTATGCCCGTAGGTGGCCGTTAGGACAGCGAAGACATGCTTTACGTGGTGGCATTGACAGACCCATAAAACCAAATTGGAGGAAAGGCCTTACCATCTGAGCCAACGAAGCCTAGCATCATCGTCTTTTGGGGGTGCTTGGACCTTGGCACGAACCTGATCTCAGGGTCAGCATTCTTTGTGGAGGTGCTGATGTACCTGTCATTTCGCCTGTTGGTGTATTTGTCTACAGAAAATGTCTTCTCATCACTGAAGACAATAATTTGTCCCTTAAGATCATTCTTTATAAAATTCTTGATTTTTCGGCATCTATCCACCCTCTTTTCACGTTGAAGAGAGGTTAACATCTGCACCCTCGTCTTGGCCTAGCTTTTCAAACCCAAGTCCTCCTTCAAGAGCTCTCTCATGGTTTTTTTGGGCACCTCCATCTCCCTGGAGAGCCTCCTAATGGACGTTGATGGGTCTTGTGCGATGAGTGCCCTGGTTTCTTCAATTTTTGCTAAAGTTCGAGTTGTCTTTGGCCTTCCTGGTCGTTTTTTGTCTTTGAAACTGGTATCTCCATTGTTCATCATGTCCCTGACCTTGTAAACAGTCTTCACGTTTATGAAAAACCTCATGGCGATGTCCTTGAGCTTGTCTCCAGCCTCAATTCTCTCTGCTATTTTCTTAAGGAAAGCCTTCATTTTTACCTTCGATCACCAAATGTTGTTTGTTTTGGTCTGAAGTAATCTAGCAACAAACGGTAAAAAACAGAAAATATATAAAATACACTCACGCAACTTCTCTTAAATTATAATTTGTCCAATTGTCCAGTATTTTAAGAGTTATAGCCGTTCAAAATCACATCCGCGGAATTACCACGCACCCGGTATATATATATATATATATATATATATATAAAAGGAAAATATCTATTTGTCAAGCCCTCCTTCAAATTACAAGGACTATCAATATTTGATCAAGATGCCTATGATACCAAATAAAATAAACTTTGTGTATAACTATGCAATATGTATGAACAAGAGTAGGATGAGAGGTGAAGTGCATTTAACTTATTGATTTATGAAGTTATATTTACTTTATGTTCTACTATTCTTGAGGGATTACTCCTCAATTTATACATTTAAAGTGTTTATTAAGGAGGATATCTACAGTTAGTGGGGGGGGTTGTACTTAATTGTTTATCTTCTAATATGACAGGTCAATAACTTGAGAATAATAACGTGACATGCAAACATGCTGAGTTCAAATAGACCTATAGTTGTGTATCATTTGAACTATTTTTGTCTTAAGAAGTTATTCGTCGTTTTGACCTAATTTAAACTGTAAAACTAATGATAGTTTATAAGAATGTTTAAAGTGTATAGAACGAGGTCATAAATATCAAAGTCTAGAGAGTGGGACGTCATAGATACGCTCATTTAATCATACCACAAACACGGACTCAGCAGCAATTTTGCTAAACCGAGCACAAACTGGGCCGGGACATTTAATTTAAAAATTAGTAAAAATATAGTTTTTCGCAAATTTCTTCAAAATGGTGGACGTTACAGACTTCAATAATAATTATTAATTTAAAGGAAATCTAATTTACTACCAGACGTATGTTTGATGTTTTTTAATAAAACAAAGTTTTCAGTAAAAACAAAGCAAGAAAGGGAGTGTGTATTGTTAGCTTATTTCATAGCTTTTTTGTATCAATTAACTTCACTCGCCTGTAGAAGATGACTTGTTCGCTTCAGAGTAAAATAGTACTTTTAAGTTTAGTAAAACTTTAGATGATAAATCCAAAAATGACCTTGGTTGCATTCTATCAATTCAGAATTCAGTACAATCTGAGTTTACATCATATGATTCAGAGCCTGTATTGACCTATAAGAAATCGATTATGAAAAAAATAAATCATAATGTGTTTCTTAGATTTGCGTCAAGGTATCCTCTCAAAATTTTACTTTGTCTCTGACGCATTTATAATCCATTATATGCGTCATTTTGTACGCGAGATAGGCTTTTTTTAATGTACATATAACTCTCTACTTATTAAATTGACATGATTTAGTATACCAAAATATTAAAGCTGGTTAACCAAGCTTTCATTTGATATATTTGGTGTTCTAAAAATCGCTATACTTTAAGAGATATAAGCAAATACGTACTCTCCCCCAAAAATTGATCTTTTGATATGAGAATATACGATTACCATCTGGTAATCATGTTAGTGTTACCTGGATAGAAAGAGAAAGAGAAGGAGGGAGTATTTTGCCTCACTTCTCTCCCTTCTTTTTTTCTTCCTATCCAGGTTACACTAACTGCCGTTACCAAATGGTAATCGTATATTCTCATATCAAAAGATCAATTTTTGGGGGAGTACGATAGGCCTGGCTTAAGAGCAACGTGCCACACTTCTGGTACCTCCAGACCTGGCCCTCCAATTCGCCAGATCTCACCCCTGTGACTACTACCTGGAGTAAAAGTAATTCTTCTAGCCTGTTAAAACTTCAACCCAATAGAGATAACTTCACTTTATAAAAGATACTTATAAATTAAAATGAACAAATGTCAAATGTTTGTACGAATTTATTTATTTTTGGTCATAATTTCAAATATATAATCGTAGCTATCTTGAATACATGATACTCGTTTACAACCAATTTTTTTATCGTCAAGTGGTGTAAACTGGTGATAATTCCTTGTCCCAGGTATGGTTTTAGAGTTTTCAAATCTTTTACTTAAATTGCTTCTTGTTTTTTCTAAGTCTTTTTGTTTGCAATTCTAAAACACTTATTCCTTGTATATTATTTTTTGAAAAATCATTATGTCTTTTGTAGTTAAAATTTGATTGTCAAAAGGTCTTTGAAGACTAGCCTTTGTCAGTAGTCTTTTCAGAGTTCTGCCAACCCCATCACAAGGAGACTTTCCCTGGCTGGTTGCAAAAAAAATCCAGGAGCTTGAAGTTTTAAAATCTTTTTCGTGACAATTAAAATAAAGTTATTTTTATTTTTGTATTGTCCGGTGCACCCATCTGAAAATAATGATTTTTTTTTTACATTTTTATTGTTTTTCTGAAAATTTCGAATTGTATTGCATATAATTTCATATACAAAAGCCACATCAAGTTTAAGATCTTTTGAAATAAAACATGTACATGAAGATTTGGTTTCCCCTGCTTCTTTGTAATATATTATTCGTGGATGGACAGTACATTGATCTTTATTCCAATGAAACCCTTGAACTGCATCTTGAACTATAAGTTAAAATTTTCGACGAAGTCCATAATTACAATTACCTCATCTTCAGACATATTTTTTTTCATTTGATTTAAAAAGATTGCTGGACAGACCACTTGGCAGGCATGGACTTGACGGAGCAGGCGTTGATGGACTTGACAAAGACGGCGTGGGAGTCCTCGTCCTCTGCGGAAATGTCCTCCATCTCCGAGGGCAGCGGACTCCAAAAGGAATAAAAGTCCTTGTCCTGGATGTGTGGTATGTTGGATCGGGGGCAAAGGCGGTCCGGTCCTGGTGGACCACATGGTTCAAGCCCGGGAGCTCCCCGGCGGAGGCGGAGCTGCAGAGGACGGCCAAGTTGCTCCGTATCTCCTTGACGCGAGCGGGCCACCAGCCAAAGGCCTCAGAGTCCCGTGCGGTGTTGAGGACTTCCACTTCCACCCCGATGCTGAAGCTGTGCGTCCCGGGTGGCTCGTGGCGGGAGGGAGGGGACCTCCGGACGAAGAGAAAGGGAAACGTGAGAGTGGGAGCTCCCGGGAGTCGAAGCTAGCTCACGAGTCCCTCGGAGGAAGAGGGATAGACTTCCTTCCTCCACATGGCCGCTGTAGTAAGCACCGCTCTCACAAAGCACCTCCACATGAGAAGAACCGGAGTACCCAAGTACCCACGCTCAGAGACAGAGAGAGAGGTAGAGGTAGAGGGTGAGACTAAAAGAGGTTGTCAAAAGGGGGACTACTGCCTACTCTATTTGAATAGTAGAAAACGTACATTAACTATGACAACAGAATATGATTGAGCGCTCTTCCTGCAGCTAAGTGCTTCTGTGCTTGGTAAACTTCCATTTACGTCATGCCATGCCTGAGAGACTCTTTTTTCGTGATTGACGAGTCCAAGAGAAGTGTAGGAGGAGGCTTCATGAGTGGAGTCTCCGTAGTCAGTCATCCGAGACAGATCCGGAGGAGGGGGATGGAGGGAGGGAGGGTAGATATTTGAAGACGAATGAGTAGGAATAGGTCATGAAGAACCTCCTCTCATCACGATCCAGGTGCCCAAAGACTCCAATTCTATGTGTAAAGTCACTATTCACTATTTCTGGATCCCGAGACTCTTCAGGATGGGAGTAAGTTAATTATATTCTCTCTCTCTGTGTCTTTCTCTATCTGTGTGTCTATATCAATATACTCTATATAGGAGGAATTTAATATTCCATTTACGTCATCATAATACACAAATATAATGATGATAAGGCAATCTAAAAGATCGACTCAATTTCCAAAATGAATCCTTAATTTCTCGGCTTAAACAAAAAACACATCTCTGAATTTTTGATATTTTGTAGAAAAAAGTATCTTCTATCAACTCAAGGCCTCAGTTTTTTTGTCCAAAACAAAGAGGAAATCAGGAGAGCCGATTGGCTATAAAAAAGTGGCATCAAGGCAAAAAAAAAAAGTTTAATTTCATTACCATAGCTTTCAAATGCTCAAAATGGGCAATTCAAGTATAAGATATAAACACTAAAGTATGTTCAATTTATTAAGTTTTATCAAAAACTCCATAAGCAACTCGAAAATTTCCAATACCAAAATAAGGCCGGGATTTTGGCCAGGAAAAAGCCCAAATTTAAGAGGCATGTAACTTTGCTCAGACAACAAATTTCGAACTGAATTTAAAACATATAATGAAAAAGACTTAATCATTCTATGGTGTAAATTTCATTTGAATCCATGAACCAAAATTCATGAATAAATTTTTTTTTTGGAATGACCCATATATATATAATTTATAATATATATGTATATATTAGTCATTTTCTAAATTATTTAGGGTCATTAAACAATGGTTTGAAAGTGGAGCAATTCGCTTATCTGTTAGGTATCCAGTGATTATATTGGTCGGTGGAATAACTCATATTATTGTACAAAATCTACATAAACTGAATTATAAGTGGGTCACATTTGATACCTACGAGGTGTTTTGCATTTATGGTTTGATGAGTTGCATCTGCGAGAGTATGAAAAAGAATTCCAATATTAAAATCATTCAAATCAAATTGCACTCATCCTTTGTAAAATCAACATAAAACTAAATTATATTATATACTTGTTTACATAGTCTATTATAATAAATATCAAAGGTAGCTGAAATTAATTACACTAATTAGTGTATCAAGCCCACAACTAAGGTTTGACATATAAATAAAAATCTCATGTAGACAAGCCCTCAAAAATAAAATGTCTCTTACACATTCAAATTCATTCATGCGCTGGAAAGAGTAGAGGATTAAATATTTTTTGTAGTATTTTTAGGCTCCAATGGGTACTCAGAAATCGTGAGATGGTTTTCATTTATTTATATCAGCCTCTAAATATGAAAGTTTGATCTCGCATAAAATGGGGCTTGTGTGAAAGAGTTATTTTAAAAACCCACATAACCAATTCAATTACGCAATAATGCGAATAAATATGCTTAATTTGATTGCGAAAATGTTTTGTGCTTCTTGTCCTATTTTACATAGTAAAGCACAATAAATGAAACAAACAAAAAAGACTTAGAAGAGTTTTTTATAGATTTACCTAATCCGTGAATTTGCCCAAGGTACAAAGACTACAGATATGTTTATTTACTGTTTTCACTTGTATTTAAACGGCATTAATCTTTGTATTAATTTCACCTCATCAAAAGTCTCTCCACGTAAACGAAAGAAACCATAGACATATAAAGACATAGAGGGATTTTGGATTCTTCAGAGGAATACTTTTTTGTGGCCAAAATAAACAAATCTTTTTATCTCTATGATTAACTTACGATGACATAGTACCATAGAGATATAAGAAGAGATTCTTCGGAGGAATACGTTTTTGTGCCCAATATAAACAAATCTTTCTATCTCGATCAGCTTACGTACGTAATTATAATTACTTTGTTTTTATTGGACACAAAATACAGCTGAGCGATGTTTCTCTGCTATTGAAGGGAATAAGCTCTCTATATCTTTATATCTCTATGCATAGTTTCAAATGACTTTGTATAATTGGGCACATAATACAGCTGAACGCTGTTTCTCTGCTATTCGAGGGAATAAGCTCTCTTTATATATTTATATCTCTATGAAAGAACACATAAAAATGTTATTTTTTCCGCTTGCCGGTGTGACGTAATTAAAAATCACCGGCCGCGAAAAGTCATCTCTCTTGGGAATATGGACGTACCTTTTTAATATACCTTGAATTGACTCATTTTGGGGAAAAAACCAGTCACCATACTATACACAACACCCTGATTGTAATCCAAATTTGTCCACAAATAGATATATAGCCTGAGGCATGCTAGTTGTGGATCTAAATCATGCAGTTTATCCGGTATAATTCTACAAACAATTTCATATTTTACTTCACTATGAAATAGTTTTGAAAAGACCAGATTATGACTCAAGGAAGCCATAGCGAAACGATTGTAACCATTATCTATACGCTACGTAATAACGTCATAAACTACGGTGAGCATATATAAATGTACGGAGTAAATTGAGGTCATCTAATACAAATGATGTTTACAGAGAGAAAAACATGTTCAAAATCGAACGCCTGAACTGAATATAAATGAACGGACGAATGGATTTTTTTTGTTGGCGTTCGTCCGTTCAATTTATATTGTTTTCAAAAGTGTGGACGTTTTTTTAAGAATTCCAATTGAAATTCCTGCGAGTGGTTTTGGAATCAAAGTGAGGACTTTTTATAATATAATTTTTTCAAATTTAGAATAGGAAATAATTGATATTTTTCAACAAACGGACAAACGCCAAAAGAACGGACGAACGCTAAAAAATTGAACGGAAGAACGTCTGAACAGATTTTTATATAACGAACGGGCGAACGGACGAACACTAAGGCTGCAAATGCCCATAAGCCTGGGATTACTTCATTACTTCAAAGCATTGTTAAGAAATATAATAATTATTTACAGCATGTATGTATGTACTGTAGTATGCCTGGGAGATGTGAATATATAAAATAAGGATATAGAGTTATAATAAGTATCTATTTGATCTCTGAGATAAGCCATCTAATCTTCGTTCTTTCTTTCATCAACGTATTAATAAACGTTTCTTTTGGATCAAGGACATGGTATACATTCGAAATTAATCCAACCATGTTAGGCTCCATAATCATCTTTTTTCAATTTTTCATAGGAAAAAGAATCTCATGTTGCCTAATTATGACAAAGTCAAATAATGTATTCAAGGGTTCAGAAAGTGGAAATATTATTGATGTTAGAATCGTAATGGATTTTATATTCATTATTCTTCATATTACGTAGGCGATATTAGAAAGAAATGGCCGAGGAAAATATGAACCAGTTAGGAATGGCCCAAGATAGAGAGGGAAAATGATGACCCATGGAAAAAAGGGCCCAAATAAATATTTGCCCCGTCCAATAACGACCAGAGCAAGGACTTACCTACTTAAATGAAGATTCGAATCCCGATAGACGAGGACCACATACCCTGACGGAAACTAAACATGGACCCAAGATGGTGCTCCATGCCATACGTCCAAGAAGGTCCAGGATTTCTGCCGCGCCCATATGTCCGACTTCTGGCCAGCCAACATGTGCCCAGCTCAAGCCCAGACCTGAACCCGTTGGACTTTTCTGTGTGGAGCGTCTTGGAAAGGACCACCAATAAGACGTCTCATCCAAATTTGAAGCCCTTACAGCAAGCCATCCGCGAGGCATGGGACGACATGAGCGAGGAGTATATCTGCAACAGCTGCGCCAGCGTCCATCATCGTGTTGAGGCTGTTAATGGTGGGTATATTGAGTAACATGATGCCCAAGGGGCCCTTCAACCTTTTAGTTTTTACATTTGTGTAACTCATTCATATTAGTTAATATATTTATCATTTTGTTCCCTCGTACAGTTTACTGCAAAATTTGGTTCCTACCCCTATATATATATATATATATATATATATATATATATATATATATATAATATATATATATATATAGATATATATATATATATATATATATATTATATTGCCGTTATCTACTCAATTTATATGAGAAAGTATGTCTCCAATACTTAGTTATATTCTACTAATAAATGTAAGGGAGTGCGATAGCCGTGTGCGTTAAGTCGTGTTCAACTATCAATGTTGGGGCGCAGATTCGAATCCCGAGAGGGGATGGTCATTTTTGGTCTACCTCATTGATAAGATCTAGGTTCGAGTGACTAATTTTAATGCTACAATGCTTTTTATATCCTGTCGGAAGCTGCAATTCTGTCGAATCAATTAGGTAAAAAAATCAGACCATTAATTTAGACCCAAGAAAATTTTATCGTCGATGCTGGAACAAAACACAAATAAAAAACAGTTAAAGAATTAAATATTTACATAAAAGCAAAAACCGTTGTAGACGCTTCTTAAAATATTTTATAAATCTTCTGTATATTACTTGAACAGATTGTGAGATTCTGGGTTAGTAAAGAGAATGCGTTAAGGGCTGTCAATGTTGAGGGTGCAAAAGGTTCGAATCCCGAGAGGGGAAGGTCAGTTCTTGGTACCTCCTCCTCATTGATAAGATCCTAGGTTCGAATGACTAATTGTAATGCTATAATGTTATTTATATCCAGTCGGATACTGCAATTCTATGGAACAAATTAGGCAAAAAAGACCATTTTGTATGGGCTCACAATATGTATCATGTTCGAGAAATTAAAATTAAAAGTGCAGAACTCTTTTCCAAGGCATTAAATAACGCGACTAACTTCCGTAAATTAATTGGGGTGAAGTATCCATTAGGTCAAAGGGTTTAGTTTGATTTACTCACTTGTTTATTACATTTTTTGTACAATGGTATTCAATTTAGTTTTTAAATAAATAAAGATAGTGCAAGCGTGATCAACTCTTAATGTTGAGGGCACGGTTCGAATCCCGAGAGAGGAAGGCCAATATTAGCCAATCTCATTGATGACATCTTATAACAACGCTATAATAATTATTCATATCCTCAGGGATTAATTTTCATGGGTCAAATAGGCCAAAAGGTCCGTATGTCTCCTAGGCTTTAGCCTTGGAAAGGCTCTGCATCCATCCTCCCCTGACCGCTAGGTATTTATCATATAAGTCTTGTGAGACTAAATATCATTATGTTAGGTCTCAAATGCTTTGATATTATTTGGTGTTTTATTTATTTAGCAAAATCAGGAAAATATAGTAAATATATTACAAACATATATTTTAAATAATTGTGGACTACTTGCCGAGTCCTGGCTCTAATAAAATAATTATGGAAGTAGTAGAACGTTTTTTCTATAGACTGCACTGATACCGTTTTATTCAGTAGGTTTGTAAAAGCACTCTGATCTACACATAGCGATGTATACACTGCTTGCAATGACTAACCCATAATGCTCATGACTTCACTAGCAACTCTTGCAATCTATAACACAATTTCCATAATAAAAAAAGTTCGATAACACATTTAAAAAAGCTATTTAGGAGTTTTAGAGTCCGCGTTTTGATTTTTTTTTTTTTTTTTTTTTTCCATCAGCAAGGTTTTTATTATTACGTGCATAAAACATATACATATAATAGTTATAAAAGGAAAATTGTGTTTAATACAAAACATAAATAAACATTATAGTTTAAAATTATTTTCCTTTTAGAAACCTTAAAACACAAACGTATGAACATATCAACTAAATTCTTAACATAAAATTCTTACGATATAGTATCTAAAAAATACAAACGTAAATATTAAATAATTTTTAACATAAAATTCTTGTGATAAAATATTCAAAAACACACTAAAAAACAAATAATATAAGTATATGAATAATATATCATTGGTTGTTCTTGAACTTCTTGAATTGTCTGATGATTATTTCCAGGGATTTGGTGTGCAGGGGAGAAGTAGAAGGGAAATATTTTATGACTTCCGAAGCATGATTCCAGGCCGAACTTTGTACCATTGGGATCCTCAAGGAAAATGCCGCGTAACGAGCGGCGGCCGACACCATGATTGACCGCAGATCTCTCGCATTGATGGTTTCCCCTCCCATTAGCTTTTTCGCTATGTAGGCCTTGCAATTAAGTAACGACGCCCTAACGGTATTTTCCTCTTTGCAGCGTTTCCCGGTGTTGAAACCGCCGAAAAGAACAATGCCCCTCATATTTTCCTCTTTGAAACTTGGAATGAACTCAGAATTTAGAGTGATAAAATTTCTAATAATTGTTAGAGCAGGGCAATCACAGAAGGCGTGTTTGATGTCCACATACATGTATCCACAATCCTTGCAGTGCTCCGAAAATCTGATTAGATTAGCGGAGATTTGTAATTGGGCAGTAAATTTCCGGGGATCATTAATTCCCACAAGTGACACCAATATTTTTTCCTCCATCCTCCAGGTAAACCCAGTGAGGATAAATGGTTTTTGGCAATTTCATCTGCTTTTTCTGAGCGGGGCTCTTTAACGAGGAACTTGCAATGCCAAGGAGTCAATGGGATATGCTGTTTAGCTCCTCTCAAAAGAGGAAAATAAAATCTTCCGGTTGTGAATGATGTTATATTATCCAAGTCGCCAAACGTTAGCCTGTTCTCTATCAGCGCAATCTTTTCCAATTCCTCTGGTGTTTCTTTTATCCCTTTAAAAAAGGGTCTTCGTTTAATATTTTGACGAATAATATCTGTAATACTGTTAGAGTCAAATATGGGTGAATTTCTCCATATTACCCTCTGCATAGCTGCCAATTCCTTTGAATATAGAGCTATCATGTAGTTGGACAAGTCAGTTCCAAACATGAGTGTTTTAAAAATAAAAGGGTCACTAAAATAGTCGTGCCATTCCACGTGCGGGTGCAGAGTGAGGTTGTAAAAAACTTTTAAAAATATTTTAGGTAAAATATTTTGTAGTAAGACCAGGCCTCCACCAAGTTGAGACCTTCTTCTTTTTAAGGTAGGAATATATTTCTGGTCAAACAATTTATTCAACCACTTATCTTCTTCTTCAATGAATTTTTCCCCTATTGATGGAATCGCAGTAGATATGTAAATCATTTGAGAGATCAATTTTGTATTGTATAGGTCAATACGCTTTTGTATACAAAAACTTCTCCATGCCTGACACCATTTATGAGCTTGACTATTTAGGTTTTCAAAATTTAAAAGTGAAGGGCGGTTTATTTCCCACATAATACCTAAATATTCACTGATCTAACAACCTTGCACCCCCCTATAATCGACGAAAGTGCAGGTTGCCAAATGCCAATAGGAAGAATGGAGGTCTTCTCCACGTTTACGTTAAGTCCACTTATTTTTGAAAATTTCCAAAAAAGGCAATTAAAATCTCAATTCTCCTTATAAGCTGTTCCTCCGAATTCCCTTGCACCATTAAGGTTACATCGTCGGCGTAGAGGTCCATTATGTGCTTTTTATTTTCCATTTGCACTCCAAAACCATAATATTTACGGTTAATTAAAGTGTTTAATTGTTCCATCGAAGCGACAAACAAGAGGGGTGATACTGGACATCCTTGTCTACAGCTTTTTCCTAAAATTATAGGGTCACCTTGGAGGCCATCTAAAACAATAGTAGAGCTACCGTTAAAAAGAAGAGAGCGTATGGGGTTAAAATACTTTTTGGAAGAAACTTTTTCACAGCTTTGAAAATAAAATTATGGCTAATAGTATCGAACGCTTTGCTAAAATCGATTGCAATTATGGCTCCAAATTTTTGTCTCCGGCTCGTGGAGTCCATGGCAGTCCTGATATTTCTTGACACATCAGCGATATTTCTTCTTTTTAGGAATCCTTTTTGCTCTTGCCCAAGACTTTTGTTTAAAATGGGTTCTATTTGTCGTGCTAAAATACCTGCCAATATACGGTATGCCTCATTCATTATTGTCAAAGGCCTCCAGTGGCTAATTAGGTTTCCGCTGCCCTTCTTGGGGATGAGTGAAATTCTGCCGTGAGTAAGAGGCGCTGGAAGGGCGCCTTTAGTTTCCATTTCTTTGCCAATCCTGAGTAAGTAGGGGGTGACTTCATTTGCACAATAACTGAAGATTGAACCTCTAATACCGTCTGGCCCAGAGGCTTTATTATTTTTATAAAACTTTTGAATATGATTCATTATAATACTATGAGTAAAAACAGACCCTGTTGAATTTTGGGTCTAGGAAGCCAATTCTTGAGCATCCAAGAATTCTTTGGTAAGTTGTATGAAATAATTGAAGAATTCTTTTTTATCTGACGTAAAGGTTCCGTTTATATAGATTTTTTTCAATTCTTCTGAACGCTAGTTTTTTTTAAGTCCCATTTGTTTAAATCTACAAAATGGGTTCTGCTCTAATTGTAATTTTCTGTCCATTTCTTCTTCCTCTATTTCCGCTAATCCAATGGTATTGAGAGTATCAGAAGTTATCGTCCGCGTAAATAGTGAGCCTTCATCCATGATTTCTTCAATATCGTTTTGTAGTTGTTTGTTGTTATTCGCTTTTTTCGTAAAAACATTATCGTTGTATTTTTGATCGTTATTTTAGGGTTTTTAAAAAATTTCGGCACGAATATGTTGAGTTAAAGTTTTCCTGGAGATTATTTTGTAGTTTCGTTTGATATTTTTCGCTACGAACTAGCCAATTAGGAATCCGAAAAGGCTTACAAGAATTTGATATAAACTCCATTTCTAATAATTTATGATCTGAGGAGGGTTCATATCTAAAATTTGCTTTTTTTTTTTGTAATCGT
>CP045901.1:3422297-3439072 GCA_013387185.1 Caligus rogercresseyi | reverse complement strand
TGTGAATTTGGTTTGTATATGTTTTTATCATTTATATGACTTTTTATGTTAGTGCAAATAAACGTAGCAATGTGTCTTGAAATCGGTAACCTCAAAAATAAACATTGTGGGATAGTTAATATATATATTGATTATTTTATTGGTGGCTCCGTCTAACTAAAGGTGTCTAGTGTGGACAGTGATAATATGAAATTACATACCTCCTTCCCTCGTTTTTTGATTGACTATGATTTTGAGAGTCATAAAGGGGTCCCAAATGATAATGTTGTTAAAAATGCAAGGACTCTCCATAAGTGAAATATGTGTTATAGTGGGAGTAGGCCTCTTTCAGATAAGATAAAGGTGGCTTTTTAAATAAGGATGGAGGTTTACTAAGAATATATCAACACTTATGTTAAATTATCTTCAATAAGCTTGCAAATAAACAAATACACTCATGAAGTCAAACAATCGAAAAGAGGTTTAGAAATTAAAGGGACGACTACTCATTAAATGAGCTCTTTTAAATTAATTAGCCATGAGATGTTTTTTTTCGACCCCAATGGGTATGAATCTTCTCCCACAAAATTCAAACCAATTTTTGTTAATTCTTTTGTTCAAACAATAAGATGGACCACTAAAAGTCTACTTCTTTTCCTTTAAGACCTTTAGTTCTGACTTGTTAATTTCATATCTCAGCTGCAATATAATTCTTAATTTGGTTAATTTATGATCTAAAAAAAATATATATCATTCATGCAAATCAATAGATTCAATCATGCATGGATTGAAATATATATAATTTGAGTATTTGCTAAAATTGCAGCTTTATTAATATTTGTTGCATTGATTTAACAGAAACATTTATCATTTTTAGTAATTAACTCAATACTACTGATTTGGTTTTGATCTAATATTGAAATATTTACTACATTCAAAAAATATGAATATTATTTAACTATATAAAATATTTATAACATGTCGTTCCATATACAATACCAAATTCAAAAATATTTCAAAGCATGACGATCTTTTTAAGATGCTTTGCTTCAAATCCTGCAATTAAAAGGCCATTTTATCATTTTTGTTAGCTTTAGCTTACTAATTCCTCATTTTTGGTCATATTTTTTAATAATGAATCAAGTGCACAAGTTGAAATAATAATAATAATATATTAATAAGAAATGCAAGCATTGCTCAAAGGACTGAAATTGATAACTATCAATTTAATTTAAATATATATGAGCACTGAAGAAATAATAGTTCAATAACTTCATTTACTTCTACCTATCAACTCTCCAACTTTTTTATAAAAGGACTTTATAATATATATATGTGTATATGAATTGAAAATAATAAATTTTCTACCACCTCTGCAAGCTAATTAACTCATACGCCGTGGTATGTGCTTTTCCAAAACGTTTAAATACTTCACAGGCGACTTCTTTATATTTTTTAATATAGCTAATAAAGGTCAATTGATTGTAAAGTTAACAACTGCTCTAAAACAAAAGAGTTATTTAAATTATGCATGAAAGGATCGAGCCGAGAAGGATCTTACCACTGGAATTAGTACACGTATATTTCCATATCCTATATACTCCTTTAACCCTTTAAACGCGCTCCGTGAATTATTATCCGATTTTCTTCAAATTTGAAATATAATCATTTTTTAACCTTATTTGAATGTACCCCCAACGAAATTTAGCTGACTAAATTCTAAGTCATGTTTTTGGTATGTTCCCCTATTGGGAACGTTTGCGCTTCTAGTTCTACAATTTTGTACATTTTATATTGTTCTTTATTTCCTTTATATATATATTTTTCAACATTTTCATCGACAATGGAACTCTTAATTGTTTGTAATAATAACTATTGTGCACTTTATAGTACAGTATTTTCTGATATAAGAACACCTTTCTTGAGTACATGAATACAAAAAAAAATATTTTCTGTCCAGTCTTATAACTCTGTGGACTTAGAAGTACTTCCTCCAAGAGGCACTTGATCACTTTGACGTTGTATCAAGTCAATATCCTCCTAAATTGTCGATGGCTCAATTGTATCGTTTTTGGTTGGCCACGAATAACACTTAACCGACAAATTGTGTGGAATATAATAAAATATCCACACCACCGTTTTCTGTTGCATGTATAACTGAGTCGCAATATTTCCACCCCCATTTCAGAAATATACACTCTTAATTATCTTCCTGGTTTTGGCGTGTTTTCCGGATTAACATATCGAAATCGCTCGACGGATATCCATCGGAGCTACACATCATACCAAAAATGTATACCAAATCTTACTGACTTGTTCCTCATATAAGTTTTGCGTCTAGTATTGCCACAATATGGTATCATGGATTATCGACGCTAAGTCTTTTCGTAAAATCCCCGACAATGGAATACCAATATTTTACCATGTGAAGGGTAAGATTTCAAAACTTTATAGTTGTCTAATTGGGAGTTGCCATATATTGTCAATGTCTTCAGTTACTTCAACAAGAATGGAGTTTTGATGCTGATTTCGTAAACATTTTCTTCGTCACTAGGTATATCCGCTGACTATTCGTTGCATATACCTAGAACCACAATCTCGATTTCCCTTACTTTGATGTTTTCGATCTCTTCTATAGCACAACTGAGTAAGTCATGGAGGATATTTTTAATAGATGCTCTAAATATTTAAATTTAAAATTATCGAAATAAATTATAAATATTAATACGTACTAGTCAACATTCAACTCGGTCATCCATTATAGTACTAATTATAACACACATTTGTCTTTTAGTTGTATGTACTTATAGTACTAACGTACGTAAACTGAAAGGAAACAAAGAATTATACTCAATACGTAGAACAGAAAATGAGTACCAATAGGCGCCAACGTTCCCCGTTTGGGAACATCAATTAAGAAGTCGATTTTAGTCTACTAAAATATTATTATTATTTTAAAAATTGTTCAATGTAAATCTTTAGTATATTGGCTTCTCGAAATAGTTATGAAATAATAATAATACCACTTTTTACACCTATTTTTTGTTATTATCAAAAGATAGTCAAAAACTTTTTAAACTCGGTTTTTTCAAAGCCCTCAAACTAGTATTAAAATCCGTTTTTCGTATATTTACAAATAAAATATTTTGTTTTCTAGCTTTAATTTATAATATAAATTCATTCAATTTGTTTTTATTGAATATGACGCGATGCAGAACACTTGAAAGTATGTTCCCAAATGGGAACGTTGGCGTGTACAGGGGTAATAGAGTTTTATTTCTTATAGATAATAATACCAAATAATTTATTAGTATAACAAAGAGTTAATTAACTTGTTAGTGCGTGTTCAATACTAATGTTGAGGGTGTAGCCCAGGGGTCGGCAATTAACTTTGTACACGGGCCATTTTTTTTCAGACATGACATAGCGGGCCATAGTTTGGTTGTCACAGAGGTCTGACGGCCCAATTGAAGAGAATGCACCACAAATGCACGCACTACATTGCCTAATTCACCAGAGTACCTGTGCGCCAGACTCAGTGGCGTGCTGACTAATATCATGGATAAAGTGATGAGAGTCATAGTCCGGGGTGCATCAAGCACACAGCACTGTCTTTTTTGCCAACTTGTTGTTGAGTCAGAGGCCTGCTACGAAGATCACTACTTCACAATGAATACGCTGGTTAAGTAAAGGAAAGGCACTGAAGTGCGTTTGTGCGCTACTAGGTCAAGGTAAAATCTCCTGGCGAATGAGCAGATGCGTGCTTCACTTTTGTACTTTGCAGCATTAAAATCACAGGGAAGGGGCCAAGTGACAGGAATTATGACTGTATCCTCAATAAATGTTTCGATATTGATAGGATTGCTGAATGCCTTTTTTTTTTATAAATATGGGGCTTAAAAAAAAAAAATTACATCAAATTATGTCGTTTTGTGGGCCAAACAAAATAATGGCGGGCAAATTGGCTGCGGCCATATTGCCGACCCCTAGTTAGCCCATAATATATAGACATAGAGAGCTTATGGTTCTTCAGAGAAGTACGTCATATTGCCCATATGAATAAATCCTTTCTATGATCAACTAACGATGACGTAGATTTTTTTTTTTTTTTTTTTTTGTACCCAAAGTACAAACAACTTTATTTCATGATAAAATGCCTACACAAAAAAATAATTATTTTAATCACAAATATAATTAACATACACTTTTTTCTAATCAATGTTCATGTTCCTCAAAAAAATATTTATCAAGGGGGTAAAATCTACAGGTAGGGAGACTTTAAGACTACGGCATTTATATAAAATTAATTGAACTTGTGCGGTTAAAAAATTGACTTCGTCTTGGTATGGGCCAATATAAAAGTAAACAAACTCTTTTGATCTTAGAACTAATCCGAAAAATTCATACAATTTTTTTCTTAAAATGCCCAATATTTCATCTACTACTGGACACAATAATAAAAAGTGACTGTAAGTTTCAAGAGATTCCTTGCAAAAAAAACATTTTCTGTCCTCTTCTGTCTTACCAAAGATGCTTCCCAAGGAAAGAGTTTTGGTAACTATTCGGTATTTCAACCAGTATAGTGCTGAGTTAAGACTATAAGAATTAAGACCCTTAATTATTTTGCTTACTGTAGCTTTTAAATTAAAATCTTCTTTTCTTCTCTCAATCTGTCCCAGATACTGTAAGGTTGTAGGCTTGTCAATTAGAGCGTTGCGTAAAAATTTGTTTCTTGTAAACGTTAAAACATTAAAAAAGTCATCCCTTGGTCCTATCGATCTTTTTTTAAAGTTATTTCATGTAAAATCTTTCTTTTTTCTAAAAGCTCGCTCGGTGTAAAATCATTTTCTTTGTTAAAAACCTCCCCTAAAAAAGATATTTTATCTTTAATGAACATTTCCGATATAAAAACTAGTCTATTATTGTCTTGTACTGGTTCTTGCCACTTCATTTCTGTGGCTATTTTCCTCACTAACTCATCATTTGATTCCCTGCATTCCCTCCAGAAAGGACTAATCTCGGCAGTCGTATCAAGAACTCGGGATGGGCCTTTGCCCCTAGCTTCTTCTAATATTTTTCCGTGTTTATTTTTGAACTTTTCCCTCAATATCCCGTTCCATACTGTTTCTTTTTCAAATATTCGCTTAAACCATTTAAACAGTAAAACTCTCCAAAAGATTCGGAAGGGCAACAGCCCTAACCCCCCATATTCCTTTGGACAATTCACCCGTCTCCAAGTGATTGTTTTACTCTTTCCTTCAGTAAATAGAAAAGTTTCACACATTTCCTCCACTTTCTTACATATTGTATCAGACATAGGGTTTAAAACTAGTAAATGATTTATCTTTGATAAAATTAAAGAGTTCCAGATTAGAATTCTGGCCGCTATGTTTTTCTTGAGAATACCACCAAACCTCCTCACGCCATGACGTATCCTCGACACTATCTCCTCATAGTTTTCTTCAATATCAATTCCCCTCACACCCATATACGTACCCAGTATTTTCATTGATTTTGTCACCTGAATTCCTTTCACATCAAAAGTTACGTTAAAATTGGCCACTATACTTGATTTTTTAAAATTAATTTGGAGCCCTGAATCTTTCCCATACTCTTTTAAAACATTTATAGATTGATAAAATGAAGAACAAATTTCCTCCTCATTTCCTGTGAATATTAAATTCACATCGTCGGCAAATGCCTCTACTTTTAATTCGCCTACACCTGTTCCGACGCCCTTAATTTTGCAGTCATAATTCAAACGGAGCAATAAAGGATTTATGGCAATGATAAATAAAATAGGAGAAAGAGGATTTCCTTGCCTACAGCCTCTACTCACTTGGAACTTACAATTTGGTTTTTGATAAAAAGTAAAAAGATCGCATAAACTTGTACCAATCATTCTTATAAAATCTGCACCAAATCCGTGCGCTTTAAGACATTTTATTAACCATTGATGTGAGATGCAATCAAAAGCTTTCATAAAATCGATCCCAACTAACGCTGTTTTGAAGTTCTGGTTTTGTGCTTCTACAATTGAGTCGCTAATGTTCCTACATACGTCCTCCATAACCCTCCCCGGAATAAAACCTTTCTGTGATTTGTGAAGTAAAAGTGGAATAAAACCCTTGAATCTTTCTGCCAAGATGCCACAATAAATCTTATATGAAGAGTTAAGCAATGTCAGAGGTCTACAATTTTCAATAAATCTACTATCTTTTCCTCTTTTAGGGATCAAAACCAGTTTTCCAATTGAGATGTGTTCTTCAAAATAGCCGTACAAATGAGCCTCGTTGTATACTTTCTCAAGAAGAGGTGCCAAGAGAGCAGAATATTTTTTATAAAATTCCATCGGAAAACCGTCTGGACCTGGTGCTTTATCTTTTTTGTTGTATTTTTCAATGTAGGAGAGAATTTCCCCTTGATCTATACAACGTTCCAAACGATGTCTGTCATCATCATTAAGTTTTTTAATATAATCCGTATCGTTTTCTAGTATTTTACTAGCAAAGTCTGCTGTATTGTACAAACACTTAATACATTTATTTTCCGAACAGCTCATGCAATCTCTGCATACAAAGAGTTCTTTATAGTATTCTGCCACCTGACTTCTAATTTTCTTGGGGTCTACTTCCACCTTACCATCTTTGCCAACTAGTTCCGTCACCCCTTTCTTCTCCATCGAATTACTGTTCATTTTCTTTATCCTTTCAAAGATTACATGTTCTTTAGGAATTGATTTAAAACCTTTTCTTATCAAGTACCCACCTACAAAAGAGTCACGTACTTGATCTAACTTAGCATTTTCTGCAAGTTCTCCATTTTCCATCTCCTTCATCCTTTCCAACTCCCGTAATTTTGTTTTTCTCTCCTGACTTCTCTCTACTCCTAACTTTATAAACTCTCTTCGAGAACAGTCCAAAATTAATTTGAGCGCGAAGGATGGCGACTTTATTTTCAATTCTCTCAACTTGACCGAAGTATCCACAATTATGCTACTAATTTTTTCCTCTGTAGCCCTGTCACTCAAAAGTGATGTATTTAAGTGCCATTGTTGCTTGGAATGCTTTATTGCCGGTTGCAATATCAACATGATCGGGTTATGATCTGATGTTTTAGTATTTAGAAGCTTATATTCTGTTATATTTGGAATTATATTATGGGAAACAAAAAAATAATCCAGTCTAGATCTCTTTACAACCCTTTCCCCTTCCTTAATACTAAAGGTATGTTCTGGACAGGTGTTAAAAGTAAGAGCAGCATCAGACAATTGATTATTGAGAAGAAGACTCTCAAGTTCAAATCTTGCTTTTTTATTATTTTCTCCCTTATAATTAAAAGTATCTCTCCTTTGATCCATTGCAATATTAAAATCACCGAGTAAAATGCAATATTCACCTGCTGAAGTAAACTTTGACAAAAATTTCGATTCAATTGAATTAAAAAAAGAGGGGTCATCCCTGTTAGGACCATAAATTGATAAAATATTTATAAGAATTCCCCGCCAGACCACCTTCAATACCGAATAGTTACCCCCCTCATCCTGAGCAATGCATCTTGGTTTTAATTCCTTTTTTACAAATACTAGAATTCCCCTGGAAGGATGTTTTGCTGACTTGTTTACGGCGGGAACCAAAAAAACTTCGTACTTAAGCGGAATATTTAAATTTGAATTGATTTTCCTGAGTCGTGTGTCACAGAGAGATAAAATATCCGGATTAAACGTTAAAAGATGTTTAAATACATTTTCTCTTTTATCGTTATCAAGCACAGAATTGACATTTGCTGATATAAGTTTTAAAGTCATTTTTTACAAATAAAATAGTGGGGAAAATGAAATGAGCAGTGGGGTGGATACTTTAAAATTGATAATTTGTGTGGGGTTCAATAGGGGTGTACGGGGCATTACAGATAAACTTACATTTAGACTTTCAAGCAACTTATTCCATCTATTTGAGGTCATTACGTTTTTTCGTCGTCTTCCCTTGTTCTTTTATCCGCTGAGTTGTTTTCTGGGGAGGATATAGGCCTTTTTGAGTTTACCTTTCCTTCCTCTGGCATGCTCAGTTTATTTGAGGGTGTCTTAGATGTCCTGTCTTCGGGTTTTTTCTGACCTTGATCTGGGCGTTTACGTAGTATATGCTTCCAATCATCTCTCAACGTTCTCTTCACCGTATTTTCCTCCGTTTGCTCGTGTTCCTTCCCAATTGAAAGGCGTTGATCTTCATTGGTTTCAGTCACTTTTTGGATTTCCGTTGTTGTTGAGTCTTCCTTATCTTTGCATTCGTCCTCCTCTTCTAAAAGAACCGCTTCAGTTATTTCATTTTGAGCACTCTCTATCCTTTGGACAAGATTGAACTCTTCTCTAAAATATCTCTCATATTCGCTGTATGACATCTTCTTCTCTTCTTTGCATTCTTTCCTCTTGTGACCAAATCTAAGACATCTGAAGCATTGTTTTATCTGGAAGTCTGTGTGTATTTCAACCTTTTTACCCTTAATAGGTAAAAAGGCTGGGAATTTCTTTAGCGGTCTGACTTTTATTTTCAGTTTTCCTGACATTATTTTGTTTAGGATCTTTACGTATTCTTCTTCCTCTCCGTTCTCGGCCACAATTTGATGAGGTACTTCTTCAAATTCTCCTTCGATTTTCCCGAACTCTGAAATTGTTTTTTTCAATGCCTCCATGTCCGTCTCTGAACCATTTTTTATTACAATATCTATTGGGTTTTGCGATTTTTTAAGGCTCTCGATGCCCCGAATGCTGAAGAAAATGTTTTCGTCCAACTGAGTATATCTGCCCACTTTTGAGAATCTTAACAGAACATTCATTGCCTCTTTAAATGTGATAACAAGACAGCCTGCCCCTGCTTTGCAGTCATTTATTCTTCTGATTTCTTCTACCGAGATAGATAAAGCCTCAAATATTTTCTTAAAATGACCTGCTTTCGGGCAAAATCCTTTTAAGTTCATATAGCTCGAATCTTTAAAGTCAATGTAGATTTTTTTCCAGAAGGGATCCACCATGACGTATTCTTTATTATGTTTTTTAAAGGCGTTTTTTGTCTTACTTGCATATGAAGAATCTTCAACTCCTTTTCTTTCCTCTGTAGAAGAGTGCAGTCCACTTCCTAGGTAGGCCTGCGTCTCTATTTCTTCTTTTCCTCCGCTGACCACACCATTCTTGATCCCACTCACTTCCAGCGGGCGCGCGTCTATATTCATTCCTTCTACGACTTCCTCGACCGGCTTATCCTCTCTGTCAGGAGGTTTTTTCCTTGACGTCTCACTCATTGTTTTTATTCAAGAGCCCCTTTAAAGATGTTATACGTCAGAGATTACGTAATAGTTCCAGTTCTTCTCCGAATCCTGGAAGATCCCGAAATTCGAGGCTTTCGTCTACCTGAGGTCCTATTGGGAATCCGACGTCGATATTTAGGCCAATACCAGTAAGCAGATCTCAAATTTCCTCACAAATGTATCACTTATCCGGGGTAAATTGATTTTTCTTTATGACGAAAAATAAACACCTCCTTCCAACGTGACAATACATAAAAATCCCGATTATCATGGATAAAGTGATGAGAGTCATAGTCCGGGGTGCATCAAGCACACAGCACTGTCTTTTTCGCCAACTTGTTGTTGAGTCAGAGGCCTCTACGAAGATCAGCTACTTCACAATGAATAACGCGGTTAAGTAAAGGAAAGGCACTGAAGTGCGTTTGTGTGGCTCTAAAGGTCAGGTAAAATCTTTCTGCGAATGAGCAAGATGCGTGCTTCACTTTTGTACTTTGCATCATTAAAATCACAGGGAAGGGGCCAAGTGACAGAATTATGACTGTATTCCTCAATAAATGTTTCGATATTGATAGGATTGCTGAATGCCTTTTTTTTATAATATGGGGCTTAAGAAAAAAAAAATTTACATCAAATTATGTCGTTTTGTGGGCCAAACAAAAATGGCGGGCAAATTGGCCTGCGGGCCACTATTTGCCGACCCCTAGTGTAGCCCATAGATATATAAAGACATAGAGAGCTTATTGGTTCTTCAGAGAAGTACGTCATATTGCCCAATATAAACAAATCTTTCTATGATCAACTAACGATGACGTAGATCAAATTACTTTATTTATATTGGGCAATGGCGACAGCTGAACGACGATGTGTATCTTCTAATGAAGGGATAAGCTCTCTATATCTTTTATATCTCCATAGTGTATCCTCGTCTCCAGGAGGAGAAGTCAAATATGATCTACCCATTTAGAAGGTCCTAGTATATTGAGTAAGTTGAATGATAGTATGGTGAGTGTGGTAAAGCTACCAGTCGACCTGAATGTTTCCATTCAACTTAAGGGGAAAAACTTGTAAGGATATTAGTCTTTCTAAGGGACCGTATGTATAATTAACAGAGAGGACTTACCCTCGAACGTGATTGTTGAAAGAAAAATTACTCCATAAATAACAAAGGCAGATGACTTAATGTTATAGACATCACTATCCTTGGTCATTTAGGATGCCATATTCATCTAAGTCTACATCTTGTCATTGTCGAATCCTTTAACGGACCCCTTAATAACAATTTGCAATCTTCGTCATCATTCGGTCTTGGCAGACATCTCTTTCCGCAAAATCTAGATCAATAAATAGTACTCTCTTAAATGCCAAAGCTCTTATCGCAAGAGGTCAGCATTTAACTCTCCTATCAGTCCGTGGGGGTAAGGCAATTATTCTAGCGGCTCGTGCGGCAAGATAGGCGGCGTTGGACCTCAAGATCCCCGCTGTCACCTATGAAAGTGGAGTTGGGCTGCTGATGTAATTCGCTACTTACCTTCGTGTTCCTGCCTTAATGGAAAATTAGTAAAAATACCTTTATGATTATTCAAGGATTAAAATAGACCAGTTTTATGTTAATTTATGTTTGTTTTTAGTGTTGCAAGTTTGTTTAATTATAATTGTAGTTTAGTTTCATCTGCCTATTTGATTTCAATTTTTAACTAAAATGTTTAATTATGTTTTTTTGACGCATTAACATCTTTTATATAAATGTACATTCCTTTTTTGATTCTCATATATTTTCTATGAACTGTGAACAAAAAAAATAACATTACTATTCTTATATATACAATATATATGTAACTTTTTTATTCAGAAAAATGACACAAATATATGTATAAATAAATATTGTAGTTTTTAAATTAGTTCCCTATATATATGATCCATCATCATATAAAACAAAACACAATACATCAGATAAACCACTAATTAAGAAAAAATATAAGTTAAAATTCCAATTAAAGTAACAAACATTATATAATGATAGGGTACATACTCATTTGAAAATTACCAGGATAAATCACTCCGAAGGGGTAAATTATAATTTTATTTATTGAACTTTATTAATTTTTTAAAGAAATTGAGATATTGCTTGAACAGAAGGATACAATCTGACTAAGTCGCCATATACATCCAAGAGGAACACTCGACACTTCCGGGATCTTAATGATAGAGGCTGATTACCTACAGCAGAGAGAGCAATATAGTTTTTGTTATCATACTTGCATATACAATCGGCACCTAGCTAGCTGTTGAAGAATACTTCGGCAACTTAGAAGACACATTATCCAAGGCAAGCGATAATAATATTGTCTAATTTAAAGTACAGCTGAAACTAAGGAAAATATTATTGTTCGTTTCTATTCATATGTCTGACGATCAATGGGGCATGGTCCTCTCATTCTTGAACATATATATAAAAAGAAAATACTGTTTCCCACCTGACAACACTATTTGTAGTTGAGTTTGCAAAAACTACCTTTTTTTATTCCTAATATATGAATGCCGATCACATTATGAAATTCTTGATTCATGGCTTCTTCTTTCTTTTCTTTCTTTTATAAACCTCATTATTCTTGTTAACGATCAGTCTACCACAAAAGAATGTATATAGTTGAAGAAAAAATGTGTCTCGTTTCAATTTATTTTTATATAAACACACAAGACGACATACTTATAATATTATTGTTATAACAAAGGAATATATAAAAGGTTGGCCATTCTCAAAATATAGAAAATATTTACAATGCAATGGAAAGAGGTTTGAAGAGGAGGAGAGTTTTTATAATAAAAGACTTAATCATATTGTTTGAGGGGGGGGGGGGGGCAACAAGGC
Organism: Caligus rogercresseyi; assembly: GCA_013387185.1. Taxonomy (NCBI): domain Eukaryota; kingdom Metazoa; phylum Arthropoda; class Copepoda; order Siphonostomatoida; family Caligidae; genus Caligus; species Caligus rogercresseyi. The sequence goes on along the minus strand of CP045901.1, from coordinate 3,426,924 downwards.
TCTTACGGATCATGCGGAAGGTCACTCTCTCTCTCTCTCTCCTGATATCTTTGTGACAACACAATAGGTTTTTTTTTTATTGTTCGTCTGTCTATTCAACTATCTTTTCAAACCTACCTACAAGATATTGATAATATATTCATATTTCATTTGATATGACTACCACTATTATATCTATATATCATTTATATATATATATATATTATATATATATCTATTATATATATAATATATATATTATATATAATATATATATATATATATAATATATTCTATATATATATATAATATATATATCATAATAATCGGAACAATCAGGTATCCGGCCCGGTCCCGGCTGTTTTTTTAGTGTCCCGGCCTGTGGTTTTTTGGGAATCTCTTTTCTATAAAAAACTGACGTCACTTTTTTGGAAACTATTTTTTTTAAAAAACGTCGTCACTTTCAAAATGACGAGGGAACGAAAATATACTCCCAGCCCATTTTTGGCCCTGCCCTGTCCATGCAAAAAAGAGTCCCTCCGGCCATTTCCTGATATATATACATATATACATATATTATATATATTAATGTATATCTATATATATGTACATAAAATATATTTTTATACATATACTATATATATATAAGTATAAGGGTGTACATGATAAATTGGAACTATTTAACTTCAACCAGCTTGATAAAAAGGGCATTGGAGTGTATTTGACAATATGGAAAGCTATATATGGTATTAAACAAGACATTTATCAATATGCCCCCCTCAGCAGCCACCATCTTCTCCATCCTGCCCCTGAAACACATGCATGCCCTAATGACTTCCGCGGGATCGACAGCATTCCACTCCCTCGCAATGGAGTTCTTCAGGGCTCGATACTGTTGTGGCTGACCTAGCCACCTCCCTCTCCAACTTCCCCTACCAGTAGTAGTCACCACGGATTGAGGTCGGGGGAGTTGGAGGCCAGTTTCCAATCCCAGAATGTGATGCCGTGAGAGTTGAAGAGATTGGTGGTCCTGAGGGCGATTTGTGCGGGCGCTGAGTCTTGTTGGAAGATGGACTCCCTCCCAGCGGCATTATCCTTCATCCAGGGGATGACAACCTTCTCCATGACTTCGCAATACCTCTCCGCGCTGACCCTTCCTTGGGATTGAAGAAGAAGGGGGCATCACCTCACCGGTGCTGCAGATGACACCCAGGGTCATCACGGAGCCGGGAACTTTGGTGAAGACCGCAGGACCTCCTCTCTCTCCTTGGCAAGCCACCTGTCATTCTGAACGTTGTAGCTTCTACCGACAGTCCATTTCTTCTCGTCGGAGAAGAAGATGATTCTTCCTCCATGGCTCTTTAGGCCATTGAGGAGACGTTTGCCGTTGGTGACCCTGGTGGCCTTCATGGATGCCGTGAGGATGTGCTGCTTGGCCATTTGTATGACCTTTACCCGAGGTCCTCATTCACTGCCTTGGAGCGACCAGCTGCTTGCTCACTCCATGGTTCTTGGCCAACCTGGACAAGGAAGTCCTCGGCAATGCCTTGATGGACTTCTCGAGGCCTGCGAGAAGCGGGGGGTGCAGATCTTGTCACTTCTCATGTTGTGGCCTTGCGGCAGACCTTCCCCTCAGCCTCCCAGGCATTGAAGACCCGTACACGGTGGTCTTGGGGTAGTTGAGCAGCTTGTAGATAGCAGCGGGCTTTTGTCCCGCGCGAGCCAATTCGAGGATGGCGTCCTCCTTGCTTGTTCCATGACGGCTATTGTTTGTTGTCAAAAGAATGGGTGGAAGTTCTAGTGTATTGTTCATGCAACCTTTATTTAGAATGATGAAACCCCACATATCCACATTATGGATCTGGATGATGTTTAAATAGTTCCAATTTACCATGTACACCCTATATATATGTATATATAATATATATATACAAAGAGAAAGAGATTGGTCAAAAATACAACATCATAACAAATTGGTATTTGATTTCAGTGCCTAATCATAAAAAAAAAAAATTCTTAAAAAAATAAGTTAAGTATTCTAAAGTTCTTCAAAATAAAACCTTATCTTCACTTTTTTGTTACCTAAGAGAACCTCCTAAAGAGTCAAAACTATCTTGGTACTGCATTTTCCCATAATGCAAAATCCTGGGTTTTTTCCTTCTACTGAAGAACCTACTATTACTTCTGCTTTTGACAAGTTATAAGAAATATTAAAATAAAATGAAATATTGCAGAGTTCCAAATAGATTCTTTTTGTAAGGAAAAGGACCATAAAATACACATCATTACTTATCTGTATGTCTTTATTACTCCTATACACAATAATAAAGTAAATATGTAATTCATAAGTGAGGGTCCTTCAACAGCGTATAAATATACAGGGCTGTGCAGGTAAATTTGGAATAAGTTCACAGCCATCCAGATTAATAAGGAGGAGATCTGCATGGGTGAAATTAGCTGTGAGAGGTTGTGTGAATACTTGTTGTGAAATTTAAGATCGAAAACAAAAACAATTGTTTGCCATCACGATGGAGCAGGAGAAGAGGTCTGCCGTTATTGAGCTGCACCGCGCAGGCCGCTCGGCCCAGGAGATTATCAGCCTCCTGAAGTACCCCTCTAGCACTGTTTATACCATCATCAACAGGTACAAGGCCACGGGGATGTCCAGCAGGTCCAAACACAGCCCCAGAAGTGACAGGAAGAGGAACCCCAGGTTCTTGGCTGGCCTGAGGAAGTCCATCAATGCCTTCCCAACCAAGTCCATGTCTGCCCTGGCCAAGGACCGCTCTGTGCATCGCAGCACCATATTCAGGGCCATAAAACATGACCTGGGATATAAGAGCTACGTCATGAAGGTCAGGCACCTGCTGACAGACAAGATGAAGGCCACCAGGGAGGCCAGGTGCAGGAAAATTCTGAGCTCTCTGAAGAACACTGGTGGGCACCTGAGGTTCTTCTGTGATGAGAAGATTTTCACTTTGGACAAAAAGAGGAACAGGCAGAATGACAGGTGGATCTGTAGGGAGGCTTCTGAGGTCCCCATGGTCTTCAGGACAAAGAACCCGGCTGCAGTGATGGTCCTGGGTGTCATCAGCAGTGAGGGCCACGTCATGCCGCCACACTTCTTTGAGCCCAAGCAAAAGGTCAACCAGGAGGTGTACTTGGAGGTCCTCAGTAACGTGGTCAAGCCTTGGATAGACACTGTGGCCTCTGGGAGGAAGTACACCTTTCAGCAGGACTCTGCCCCCGCCCACAAGGCCAAGACTGTGCAGGCATGGCTCAAGGAAAACGTGCCTCACTTCTGGGATCCTCAGACCTGGCCCTCCAACTCCCCAGATCTCAACCCTTGTGACTACTACCTGTAGGGGAAGTTGGAGGGGGAGGCCTGTGCGACCACCACAACTCTGTGGAGGCCCTTAAGTCGTCCATCACGTCTGTGGCCATGTCCTTGGAGGCTGCGGAGGTGTCCAGGTCAGTGAGGGCATTCAGGTCCCGTGTGGAGACTGTGGTGGAAGCTGGAGGAGGACACATTGAATAAAAGTTGACCATAATTGTCTAATGTGTTTTTTTGTTTAATAAATATTTCTCTAGAACCTCTCCTTATTGATCCTGGAGGCCATAAACTTGTTCCAAATTTACCTGCACGGGGCTGTATACACAATTTTCAAAACCTCCCCATATTTGATTACATAAGCCTGAATTTCAAGCATTTGTTAAAAAGGTGGTTTTGTCTCATAAATGGGTTATTGTTGATTTGAGCGATGGTAAATACAAGAGAATAGGTATAGAGCTAAATATCATAAAGAGATAAGTAGATCGATAGACATCTAATATTCCTTCAAAATTTTTACAGTACCGACCCAACTCATAACTGGATGCACAATAGACAGAAGAAGATAAGGCGTGTTCAACTTCAATGTTGGGGGCGCAGGTTCGAATCCCGAGAGAGGATGGCCATTTTGGTCTACTTCATTGATAAGACTACTAGGTGTGATAGACTATCTTAATGCTATAATGCTTATTATATCCTATCGAATGCAAGTATATCAACCATATACGCAAAAAAATTACAGTTAACAAAATAAATGTTTTTAACCGAAAAAAAAAAATAGACTGAAGAAGAGGAATGTTGAAGTCAGCAACTTTGAAGCCTAGAAGAAAGGAAGGAATTACTATTGAGTTAAATACCAAACCACTATGGAGTAGATACAGGGGGCAATTCCAAACAAAACTAAGTGTGCAATGGTACTAAATAAGCTTTAAGTTGTTTTTTAAGAAGAGACATTTAGACTGACGTACAGACTTTTTGTCGGATTTCCCCCTCTTTATTCCTTGGTATGTAATAACAATGTATATCTTATTTCTGGTTTACTTCACATAGTAGCCATTTTATATATATACTACTGACGTCATCATGTTGGTTCTATGGGTTTTATCAGTTGGATACCCCTAAACAAATTCTATAGATATTTACATTATAATTTTCTTTTGGTGTTGATTCAATGAGAGGTATTGTGTTGGAATTTTATGGGATTAAAACTTATCACGCTACATATAAGTTCAATACTAAAAAAAGAAGTCCTTTGTTCTGGGATCAATACATTGCCAAAATATTTCAAAGAAATCAAAGCCTAAGAGACACAGAATA
>CP045901.1:3403745-3422197 GCA_013387185.1 Caligus rogercresseyi | reverse complement strand
AGCCACTCCTTTCGCTGAGGTCCCGTTTCCATGGGTACCACATGTCCACCGCCTCATTGCCACAGACATTCAGGACACGAAGGAGGATTAGACCGTAGGCGAACCCTTATTTGTAGAATTTGCCTTGGATGATTGGGCATCCTTTGGAACGTTGATAATTGCCTCCATTGTATTCAAATGAAACTGACTTCCTTTACTCTCTCTCCTTTTGTGTTACATTGGTGGTTTTGCCAATGGAATCATTGTATGACACAACCTCCAACCCAGGGTCGTTTCGTTTTTAAGAGTTTAAAAAATTAGGTAACGTTTCTGTAGCAAGAATGTTTTATGCAAAATTATCAGGAGTATATAAGAGAATATAAGAAATAATTATATTTTTTAAATCAAATAATCATTTACAGAAGATTTTTAAATTTAAACATATGAACAAAATTAATGTTGAATAAAACACTATTAAAAATAATTTGGTCCACCTTTTTTTTTTGATAAGTTAGTGTGCTTGTTTATTTTATAGAAATAACATTTCTACATTTTTTCTTATATTCTCTTAAACATTTCCTGTGTGAGGACCGTGCCCGATAATTTCGCATAAAACTTTCTGCAACAGGATCGTTACTTAAAAGATTTTCGACAACCACAGAACACTTTACAAATAAATGCTTCGACTAAGTGTATCTGAAAATAGGGTATAGACCAAGGCTTATATTTAGTTCTATGAAAGTTTTTAATACACTTTTTCATTAAAATCTACAAAACAACAACAACAAAAAGGACGAGGAGCCATATAAAACAGAACATATTATTGTTGAAAAGTAAACCAATTCAGATATGCAAAAAGCTATTAAACAAAAAACTTTTTTGGGGCGAATGATCTGGTATCAAAATGTTTTATGCGATATTATAAGCCCACATGAGAAACATTGGCGCTTTTCCATTTATTTACATGAGCAATAAATACGTTCATGTTTAATCTTGATAAGATCCTTTGGATTTCGTGATATTAGGAGACATACGATAATGTTCCATCCTCCATAATTGGATGATCCTAAAAAACAAGAAAAATAATGCTCATTAAATTAAAAATATAGTGATTTATTAAATTTTTTAAAATAATTATGTTAGTTTTCATTTTATTTTAAAATAAGTGGAGATTTGTCCTCACTTAGACTAGGTCTGAGTAAGTCCTTAGTGGTATTATTGTTTTGTCTTTTATATTTAGTATCTTTTATGGTCGATTTATGGTTTTAATTGACTGATTGTTTTTGCTTGATATCGTAAGATCATGTTTATTAATAAGTCTTATTTTTTCAACCATTTAATTTTTGTATTTTAACTTTTATTGGAGACCTAATTTAAAAACTAAAATGTTGATAAATATATAAAAATACATTCTTTTTTTATTAGATTGATTGTGGTACTAAATTGTTAAGGGTTGTATGATATCTTACTCGTGTCTGTCAATTAAAGATAGTGAAGGGCAAATAAGAGATGGATATATTTCAATCCTTATTTTAGATCAGAAGACTTTGCTTGTGAATTGGGTTGCATTTGTGTTTAGAATCTTCTTCTACTTTTACACTCATATGCCAATGCTTCGAGGATTTCAATAGCCTTACAGTCTCACGACACTCACGGAGGCAACTCGGTTCCTCGGAGAACGGCGAGGGAAGGGTACAATAGTATTGGATTCCGGTAGTAAAGCTGGGTCTCCACCGACACTACCTCTCCATGGCCAGGTCCACCTGTAGCTCCACGTCACTCATCGAGGAGCGGAGACTTTCTTTGCCGCAAAAGAGTGTTTGTAGCAGTATACAATCTTCCTTCGTCTTGGATGCTTGAACTCCTCTTGCATAAAGATTAATTCCGTAGAGAAGTTCGTCTTGGTAGTGCTCGTAAACGTCTTTAGCTTGAGTGTGTTAACGCAAAAGGTCCCGTGAATGGACTCTTACTAGTAACTCATCAATCCTGATGACTTAATATAACTATTCCCGTTGTCCATGGAGCTCAAATGTTTATGTTGATAAACTCGGGTCGTCGTTGAAGTAAGGAGCCGATAAATCCAGGATTTCAACTCCTGAAATTGTGACGTAAAATATATTCTAACATATAAAAGTGATCTATCGATTCAAACAGTAGAATGAAAAAATGAAAAAGCACTTTTGAAAATAAAATAAACTAGTAACGATAAACAATAACTTTTTCTATAATATTTTACATATTACGTAAAGGATTTTCTGTTAATAGGCATCATGATATCAAGGTTATTTGATATTAATGGCAAATGGTATTTCATATATTCCATATCTTTACTACAACCTACTTACTTATAATACAAACTAAAATCATATAGCTTGGATGGGACACGTAGAATCACAGCAAAATGAGTCCATATCCTGAATATAATCATTCAGGATTCCCAAGTCCGATTTCAAGTCCTCAAAAATTGATCGAATCCGAGTCCTTGAGTCCCAAAAAGCTGAATTCAAGTACTATAAGACCAATCACATCCAAATCAGAGTCCTGGAGTCCCAAGAGTCCGGATCCAAGTCCTATAAAACTGGACGAGTAGGACACGACTCTTATATATTGTCCATAAATGCATTTTTCCACTTACCACAAAGACCTGGCTTCAAGTCCTTCGAAGAAATTAAGCAAATATAATGCTGGATTCTCCATGACTTAACAGCACTACAATTCTTCAGAAATTTCGAGATGTTTGTTGTTGTTGTTGTTTTTACTCACGACTGATGATGAGATGATATCTTTTATTATTATTATTCCCTTCAGCCCCCTTTCTTTTTTTCCTCTTTTGGATTCATGAATTCATTGAAGTAAACTACGATGATAATGACCTCTATGTTAAATGGACGATTATAAGCAGCAACGACATTGAGCAACGCGTTAATAATACTCCCTTTAAAAAAGATTGCGATGTTAAGGCGTGCGATAAAGGACCGTACGAAAAAAAGCATACGATGTTAAAGGCTGCGATTAAGGCGTGCGCGATAATAATATGTACGATTATATTACTGGACACCGTCATTTAGGATCTTTCGATATTCAATATTCTATTAGGATAAATAAGTGGTTTATTTATTGAAAAAGTAATCGCTTAAAGGACGAATAGACAATAATATATAAAAGACCTAGTTGACATTATTGTACAAGTATGTTGATGAGTGAACATCCATTCAGGGAGAAGGAATTACTCCTTAAAAATACTGTGTTGTCTCTTGGTCATGAGCTACATTCATGACTTCATTGGCGATCCTTGGAAATAACTCTATCCAATACAATTAAATAACGTCACGGTTTTATACTAAAGAAATAACGATGTATTTTTTTGTTTGCTCATATCTGACGATACATGGAATCATGCCTCTAATTATTGGACAAAGAAATAGAAAGAAAAGAGTGTTAAAAATCTGTTTATTGGTGAATTTGTTGAGAATACATTTATGTTATCCCAAATCTTATATTATTGTGTATCTTATTGCTAATTACCTCCGTCGAAGGAGGTATTGTTTTCACTGCGTTTGTTGGTGGTTGTATTTGTTGGTTGTTGGTTTGTCAGCAGGATAACTCAAAAAGTACTGAACGGATTTGGATGAAATTTGTGGAGTTGTTGGAAGTGCCAAAAGGAAGAGTGATTAAATTTGGCATCTCTGAGTGCAGAATTAAGGCGCCAAATGAGCTAAATACACTAAATATTTCAAGTTAGCCTACTCTGCCAATAGATGTCGTGCTGGTGAAATTGGGTGCCGGAGCGTCTTCCTCTCCGAATTTCCGTCTAGGGGAACCTCCCGTCTCTCTACGCCTTCCCAGTCGTGAAAAATCCCCCTCGGAAGGCTCATGACGGCGGAGGTTTGCACTCTCTGAGTGTATATATGCCTCTAGTTGTATATACAACTAGAGGCATATATACACTCAGAGAGTGCAAACCTCCGCCGTCACGGGTCCTTATGAGCCTTCCGAGGCGGATTTTTCACGACTGGGGCGGCGTAAGGGACGGGGAGGGTTCCCCTACACGAAAATTCCAAGAGGAAGACGCTCCGGCACCCGATTTCACAGCACAGCGACATCTATTGGAAGAGTAGGCTAACTTGAAATATTTATTAGTATTTAGCTCATTTTGCATCTTAATTCTGCACTCAGAGATGCCAAAATTTAATCACTTGTTCTTTTGGCATTTCCAACAACTCCACAAAGTTTCATCCGAATCCGTTACGTACTTTTTGAGTTATCCTTGCTGACAAACCAACAAACCAACAAACAAACAAACCACAAACCAACGCCAGTGAAAACAATACCTCCTTCGGCGGAGGTAACTATGGATTAAAATGCCCATAATATAACCTTACATAGTGTATAAAAATGATACTAAGTGTTTTAATATCACAAAAAATAACTTCTAATATATTTTCAATTCCTACATTTAATACTTAAAAACCAAGCGATTTTGACATTCTACAAACACTTTTTTGAAAGTGTTTTAAATAACCAGAAAAATTAAAAAAACGATATTAGATATCTGATGTTAATACAAATATCAATCTTTAAAAACGACTCCGTGACGGATATCATTTTGCAAAATGACAAAAAGCTTTTCTTTTTCGCAACCTGTGCCCTCCGGCTTCTTTGGAAGAGAAGGCTCTAGGACAGGGATGCCAGGGTGAAATTGGTCAGGGGGCCGGACTGTTTTCAAGTGGGACCTCGGGGGGCCAAATTACCGGTACATTTTTGGCCTTGCAACACTAAACACTAAACAAAGTAGATTTAAATTTGTTGATATTGTATCGTAATATTATTTATTTATAAAAACCACTTCTCAACCACTAACGTAACGGGCCAAATGAGCTGTCCATTCGGGCCGGATCCGGCCCGCGGGCCGCCACCATGGCACCACTGCTCTAGGAGAAGATATTTTTTGTTTTCACGACTATGGGAGAGATTCAGTTTTTAGAGATGGTAGATATTATTTCCTCTTAACAGATCTGCTAAGATTTTATATCTCCGATCCTTGGCATCTTACAATAATTTTAGGATTTTTAAAAAACGAAGTACAACGAATTTTATTGAAAATATGAGAGAACTTAATCTCCCCCAAAAATGGCGTTTTAGATTTTTAGACTCATAAAAAATGTAGTAGATTGTAGGAAATTTACTGAACAGCTTCAGATTTCTGGGAGGTGTATAAAATTCTTCGACCGTGTAAAGATTGTGGTAAGGTATACAATAATATCGTACATCTTTTACTGGTTGTCAGGCTATCTCCATCTTAAGAACTTTTATAAAAATCAACGTTCCTGGAATGAAAAAGGTCAAGAAATATTATTCAAGCCTTCTTCTGTTTTGGTTTGGCCGGCAGGAAAAACAATCGTCGCTGGAGTCGAAGGCGATTGAATTCGTCATCCTAAATTCAAAAGATCTGATTACCAAAAGGCTATCCACTTACACAGAATTAAACCAAATGAAATTAGAGCATTATACTGGCCGCAGTTGCCAGGTATACAGCTTTTAAATGAAGATACCAAGGAAGACAATACCATTGGACCTTCGCCATCAACCAAAATCAAATATCTCTCAACAAACGGCGCTGCAACATAAAAAGTTTTTAATACAAATAAATAATAATTTAAAAAGAATATTAAAAATTTACATGTCGATTATTTTATTAGTTTATGCTACTTCTAAAGTATAGTGTACTAGTACCTACATGTTATTGTTTGTTGAGAATTTAATTGTATTGCTGTGCATAGTTCTATATCCCCGTGTGGTTGATTTCAGCAAGCAATAATTTTAAACTATAAATGTTTATTTATTATCTTTTAACAATTGCTTGTACTGAAATAAAAATACTCTTTAAAAAAATACAAATATCCATATCAGAAAACGTAAATCAATAATCTCTTTAAATGTTTTTTAAGATATCTGAAAAATGCAGTTAGTTTTAGGGTGCGATAGCCGGCATGTTAGGCGTGTTCACTCTCAATGTTGGGGCGCAGGTTTGAATCCCGAGAGAGGATGGCCATTTTGATCTACCTCATTGATAAGATCCTAGGTTTGATAGACTAATTTTAATGATATAATGCTTATTTATATCCAGTCGGATGCATTCTATCGAATCATATAGAAAAAACCCGCTGTAGTACCTCATGAAGAACACCCCCAAAATATTTCTTAGCCACGTCTATGTGTGTCAAGAAGTCGTATATTGGTTTCCCCCCATAAAAACTTGAATCATTTTGATTTAACTTTCCGTCTCAAATCTAAACAAAAAAATGACTCAAAAGTATACTAATAATAAGTGACCAAGACTAATTTTTATAACTAGATTACGAATTACCAAGTTCCTTTGGTTATATGAAATGGATTCATATTACAAAATGGGAATTTAAAGTATATAATTCAGTAATCAAAAAATAGTGGCACCTTGTAGTCATGGCCAATCTCAAATTACATGAAAACTAAAGCCTAGAAAAAAACAACCAATTTTAGATTTTAGTTCAATGTCCACACATTTGTCAGGATAACCATAGAGATATAAAGACTAGAGAGCTTATTGGATCCTTCAGAAAAATGCGTCATGGTATCCAGAATACAGCTGAATGATGTTTCTCTGCTATTGGAGGATGGATTCTTCAGAGAAATACGTCATTGTGTCCAGAATACAGCTGAATGAGTTTTTTCTGCTCATGGAGGGAAAAAGCTCTCGATATCTTTATATCTCTATGGGATGAACCCAGGGGGGGGGGGGGGCAGAACTCATGTAAAAAAGAATGATATTTCCAATAAAAAAATGTGACGTCATCACAGCTACGATTTGCCTATGTATCTAATACCTCTAGGACAACTAAGCTAAGAACGTAAAGGCTCTCAAAGGAATAACGTCCGGAGGCTCCCTCCCGCCACGAGCCACCCGGGACGCACAGCTTCAGCATCAGGGAGGAAGTGGAAGTCCTGAACACCGCACAGGACTCTGAGGCCTTTGGCTGGTAGCCCGCACGCATCTAGGAGCTCCGGAGCAACGTGGCCATCCTCTGCAGCTCCGCCTCCGCCGGAGAGCTCCCGGGTTTCAAATTTTTATTTCCTTTTGAAATTAATCACTGTTTTTAAATGTACCTTTGATTTTATTTAATAACAAATAGCTACTGTGACGTTTCAGTTTTTCTTTTCTAATCAGAGGAATCTAAACATTGCGTTCTGCGCATCTGTATTATCTATTAATTATCTTTGGGATGAACCATATTCATATTTTAAAAACATGCTAAATTTATAGTTCATCTAATACAGATATGCAACTTCAGTCCCTTCCTTCAACATTAATTAAGTCTGAAGGGTCTCATATCTGCATTAAACTATTTATTAGCAGGCTTGTTGATCGGAGTTTTTTTGATCGGCGATCAATAGCGATATAGCGATATTTGATCGCTGATCGGAGTATCGCAAAAGGTCCTGATCTTTATATCTTTTGATCGTAAGAAAATCACTAAAAAATAGCGATCCGATCATTTGTATAAAATAACTAAAAAAGAAAAAATGTTTGTAATAAGGATTTTTGAGACAACCCTACATTTCTTAAAACTTAACTGGCTCTTACATTGACCAAAATCCATTCCCGCGACTAATATTTGTTTAGAAAACACAAAAATACAGACAGCCAATAATGGAAAAAGGCAGTGTGTGCTATCTGAATATTTGTGTCCCAAAATATGCAGACAGGCGTCTATGGATAAGTCATTGTTTTGGAGCTCATAGGTTATGAGAAACATTTATTCTGGCATCTCCTGTCTTAAAATATGCAGACATATGTCAATTGTGGAGCCTGAGTGTTGGAGCTCATAAGCTATGCGAAACAATCATTCTGATATTTTGTCCTAAAATATACAGACAGGCGCCTATGGATAAGTTCTTTGTTTTGGGGCTTGTGAAATGATGGAAATGTTGGTCGCTTCAGCTTATCTCCCTCAATTCAATGTAACATTTCTCAATGAAGAAATTCAACAAAGAGCCAAAATATTTATTTTTAGAACAGACAGCCTCGTTTGATTACCAGTTATCCAGCCAGTAGTGTTGTCCATCGGCCTTTTTTAATTTCTTTATTTTTTTTAAATGACCTCTTTCTAAAGAAAACGTCTTCACTTTTTTCCTCAGACCTCTTTCTAATAAAAACGTCCTCACTTTTGCTCGGATCTGTCGAATTGAATTTCTTTCTTCTCTATAATATATTTTCCCAATGGTCGGGCGGGCGCAAGTCGGGCGCATATCAAACTAATCGGGCTCGGTCTCGGGCCGGCTCGAAAATCGCGCCCGATGGACAACACTACCAGCCAGCTGTCTCAAGACGTTCAGTAAGAATGTATTTTTTCTAAACGTCGTAAAAAGGTTGACACAGCTAAACAAGAGCTAGAGCGGTACTTGGCTGATGACTCGGAAAGGCTGGACATGATATTAGCCTACCGGAGGATGAAAAGGTCTTTCATAAATATAATGTCGTGCTTCACAGTAGTTCAAGCAGCGAACGTTTATTCTCAAGGCCAAGTGGATTCTGAGGAGGACTAGGCAGAGACTGGGGGACGAAAATTTTGAGAAGCAACTTCTACTTATGTCTAATAAATAGGCAAATGAAAAATGATCTGTGCAAACTTTATATTTTTTCTATATGTACTTAATTTTTGATATAGTCGGATATTGTAAATAAAGAAAATTGTTTAAACCAGGTGTCAATTGCTCATATAAAAAGGTATGTTGATATCGGTATAATACTTCATTTCTGGGGTTAAATTTTGGTGGGTGCTATGGACTGCCATATAAAGATGAATACTTATAAAGGTTTGACTATATATTAATTTTTACTTAGAATTAGTATTACATAGGTAATTATTTTGTTGATCGCATTAAATTGATCGGATCGCTGATCGGAAAAATCCCTGATCGTTATATCGCTATATCGCAAAGATTTCTGATCGCTATTTTGATCGGATCGCTATTTTTTTCCCTGATCGCTCACAAGCCGTTTATTAGACATGGATTTTTGCATACATTAAGCCGTTACACTGCATTAACAGTATTCGACCTATATATTAAATGCAGAAATATATGTAGATGTAGCAATAGATTATTATAATTGATACATTTGCTACGAAAGTAAACTGATTTAGTTTCCTTGTACGAAATACTTTGCAATGATATATTTATGTTATATTTGAATATGCCTATACCAGGGTCGGCAAACCAAAATGTTGAAAGAGCCATAATGGACCAAAAAAATATAAAAAAATGTGTCTGGAGCAGCAAAAAAACAACAACCACTTCCTTATATACTCTTCATACAGCAGGGCTCTCAAGTTTTGAAGTGAGTTCAGGGTGATATTTTCCTCCCCATCTTTTTTAATTTTTTGGAAAAGCTCTGGGAGCCACTAGGGTAGCTCTAAAGAACGGCATGCGTCTCTAGAACCGCGTGTTGTCGATCCCTGGCCAATAATTTATAAAAAAAGAGAGACGGATGACTTGTCGGGTAATGATAGAATCTATTCAATAGATAAAAGGAAATATTTAGGAATAGAAGAAAGGTAGTTTTACCAACCTAAATAAGGAAACATGTTTATTTTTTTCATTTGGCAACTTGTATTTATTTTTTTCTAAATCGTGTAGTTAGAATGATGATCCATTTATTGTCAGATATTAGTAAACTTGTTAACATTAATCGTTTCCCGAATATGAACGGTTATTTTTATGTAATATTTTCAAAGGTGCCTTTGAATGAGTCCATTAAAGGATTCGACAATGACGTCATTGATGCAGGCCGTGAAGAAGATACGCTTTTGTTCTTAAGAAGACGTCATTATATCTGAATGTATCTCCACAGATTAGCATATGTGGGGTCATAAGCATCGTTTTTGTTGTTCCCTCTTTTTTCCTTTCAACCCAATTTTCTTCCAGGTATAGGTCACCGTTTGTTACACTCAAGCATCGCAACCTTTCACAATGCTGTATTTTAAGACTCATTTCTGCATTAACATATAGTACCTGGATTTGGATATCCCTACTTTTTATATCAAGGTTTAACTAGTTTCGTATAAAAATGAAAAGAGAAAAGGAGGGACTTTTAACCCTCAACGCAAAAATCATCTTATTTGCTTGGCTGATGACCTACCCAGGGAATACTATAACAACCTGGAATAGGAACTTCCTCCTTTTTATGTCAAATTTAACTACCTTCGTAAAAAAAGGAAGGATTCCCTAATAGGAACTCCCTTCTTTTCTCTTTACGAAGGAAGTTAAACTTTGACATGAAAAGGAGGGAGTTCCTATTCCAGGTTGTTATAGTATTCCCTGCATTGAGTAACCAATAAAAGTGTATTCATAATGTCACAATATTAACTAACGTTAATTGAGTTCAATGTTATTCCCAATGAAAAACAGGTTTTTATTATGCACTCTCCTTGTCTTTTAAGCAATCACGTTCGAAAAAAGATTTTTTTGTTTATTAGTTTTAAGGATAGTTCATTCGTTCAATCCCAAATACCAGGAAATTCCATTCAAGCGCATTAGCAAAACAATTATAATATGACACTTTTTTAATTCCCTTTTTCTAACATTAATTCACTCATACACCATTCCCTTTATAACATATGCATTTCTACATAAAGCACAAAAAAAAACTTTAGTCTAAACCTAGTCTATGATCCCTTACTATAACCAGATTGAGCACCCATTTTTTTTCTTCTAATTTAACGTCTAAACTTTGCAACTAACAGGATTGAATCCCTTTTGTTTTGTTAGGCAATAAATCTCAGACAACTAACGCAACTTTTATTATATTTCTACTATAACTTCCATTAAGCTTTGCATTATCAATAATAATAAAACTATTGAACCAATTCCGTCGTGCTTGGTTTTGCATGCAAACAATAAAAGGCAGTTGAAGCAATTGTTTGACATTATGGTGTATGTACAGTTGTTTATGTACGCAGATATACAAGTAGGAAAGTTTATGCTTTGTTGAACTCTTTTCAAATAGATCATTGTGACGGAGGAAAATGAACTTGAGGGGAATATTGAGTATGTCATGATTTTAGCCCAAAATAGTGTTTTGTTTTTATATTAAATATAACTAAAGGCATATATACACTCAGAGAGTGCAAGCCTCCCACCGTTACGGGGTCCTTATGAGCCTTCCGAGGCGGATTTTTCACGACTGGGGCGGTGTAGAGGGACGATGGAGGGTTCCCCTCGACGGAAATTCCGAGAGGAAGACGCTCCTGCACCTGATTTCACAGCACAGCGACATCTATTGGCAGAGTAGGCTAACTTGAAATATTTATTAGTATTTAGCTCATTTTGCATCTTAATTCTGCACTCAGAGATGCCAAAATTTATCACTTGTTCTTTTGCATTTCCAACAACTCCACAAAGTTTCATTCGAATCCGTTCGTACTTTTTGAGTTATTCTGCTGACAAACAAACCAACCAATCAACAAACCAACGCCAGTGAAAACAATACCTCCTTTGGCGGAGGTAAATATATATAATTAAGGGTGCGATAGCACAGCGTATTAAGGCGTGTTCACTTTGAATGTTGGGGTGCAGGCTCAAATCCCTAGAGGAGATGGTCACTTTTGGTGTACCTCATTTACAAGATCCTAGGTTCGATAGATTAAATTTACATGCTATAATGCTTATTATATCAGTCGGATGCAAACCATATAGGTAAATATATATATATATCGATCCCTAATCGTGACTTCCTCTTCTGTATAGGATTGATGGATATAAATGCACGTACGAATGTAGATTAAATTGTACAAGTTCATGGACAGTAAAATACAGTTTTCTGAAATTAAACATGTCATCCATTTTTATTGTATAAATTAGCCATTTAATGTGCTATAGTTTTGCATGTATTTATGTACGTGTAGCAGCTACGGCTGCATTCAAAGTATATATCTTCTTTTAGTGTTTATATGGATTTGATTAAACAAAATTTAGTATAACAAAGCTAATTAAAGTTTAATTGTAAGGAACTTGGCTTCTCCTCAAGATAAAATTGAAGTAGCAATATCTTTTTCAATAGTTATCTTTTAGATTATACTCTTAACAAATAAATAACAGTAAGCTTGAATTGTCATGCAGGCTTTTGTTTTTACGTATTTGCCTAAAAAAGTGGTAATGTATGTATTTTGATTTAGTTTCTTATTCCACCTTTTATCTTTCAAAATTGGCACACAAATATAACGATGAAAAACAGTTTTATTTTATTTCACAGTTCATGGAATATATACAATAAACAAAGTATAGGTATATATAAGATGCTAATACGTAAAAAATACATTATTAAACATTATAGTTTAAATTCAGTTTTTTCCAAACTCGAACCCAACGATCCACACGTTTCTTTTTCTTCACATAAGGATCCTTTAGTTTTAAGAACAGTCTACTTAAAACTTGGGTACACTATGTATATTTTATCTATATACATTAAACTTTCTTTTAAATATTATGAAGGTCTTTTTAAATAAATATAATATGATCTTTTGTTTGGACATAACATACTTGTTACGCTTGGCTAAATTGCATTTTTGGATCTGTATTCGTTGATCAAAGAGTTCCTCAATTTCTAGCTATATCCTTTTGTTATTTTTTTGTCCTTAAAATAGTCCGTGTTTGAATCATAGATATATAAAATATAGAGAGCTTATTCACTTCAATAGTAGAGAAATATCGTTCAGGTGTCACCATTACCCAATATAAACAAAGTAATTTGTACCACGTCATGGTAATTGATCATACAGATAGAAATATTTGTTTCTATTGGGTAACAGACATATTTATCTGAAGAATCAAAATGTCTTTATATCTCTATGGTTTGAATACTCTACAAAGAATAATTTTGAATTTTTTTGTATGTATTTTTGACTATAACGCTTAAAGCATCTTTGTAAGCTTTGTATTCCACAGCTGAGTAGATATACAAACACAACATATTATATACATCAAAGCAATGTTACTCAAACACTGCAATTACGCAAGTGTACATAGACTTACCAAACAAAAACAATAATCATATAGGCTTGCATAAGCTATTATATATACATATATATGTTAAACGCGTGCAATAATGATTTCTTGAAAATGATATCTTTTTCTTGATAAGGCCTTAATTTTGGACTTTCCCAACCAGAGGTATGTGAATCCTGTCGTATATTCTTGATACAGAGATATGTAAAGCATCAAGTGAACCCAATGCCTCTTTTGAGAGACTTCCGGCATTGTCAGCTGAAACTAAGCAATGTTTGTTCCGTGGCAAAATTATGTATTTTTCAAATACCAACTTAAAATTCATATCGATTAACAAATCGTTTTATTTGTACCAGGAATAATTAGAAACTCTTGAACTAACATTAATTGTATAGATATTTGTTTTTTCTAGGGTAACTTTCACTCAAATGACTAATTCAAATATAATCTCCTTTTTTATGCTGTAGTATTTTGATATAAAGATCCTTTTGTAAGGAAACATCATCAGATGGATTCCTACTATAGATTTTTCATTATTTCTTCTTTATACTATTTTAAATATATCCTTTATAAATTTATTAGTTGGTAGTCAACACTTATTCCTATATATCATTGACTTAAAATGGCTACTGAATATATCTGAGGTTCATACCGCCCAAGTATGAAAAGCGCGACATTTCACCTACCAATCAAAGGAGACCGTCGTTCATCCATGTAATCCATAAATTTAACTCTTCAGATGTCCGAATATTTTACACTATATTTACGTAAACCTTAATGAAGATATGCATTGGATGCTAAAATATATTCTATTAGCTCTCTGTCCCTTTATGGGCAAGAGGGGTCTTTAGCAAGTAACTATTAGAAAAAGGACAGCTTCTAAATCTACTAAAGCAAGCAAGACTCTTCAATGCACCATAGATATGGTGGATCTCTATGTATTCAAGTACAAATAATACCTCGCCATAAGTATATATTGATAACACCATCGTTCTCCAGAAGTCTTGTATTTCTATATGCTATGGATTATTCATGTATTTACCTTGACGTCATAGATAAAGTAGGCTATTGCTCTCATTTCTCAGAGGTCAAAATGTTCATATTGATAAAGCCAGTACTTAACCCATTACTTCCATGACCCCTTTACAATTATTTTTTTTCGCTGAAAATTGATATGTTATTCCTTTAGTATAAATATGGATTATATTGATATTTTTTTTCTCTACCGCCCCACAGACCTAGCAATGGCCGCGTACTTTAAAGTACGTGATGGAAGAACTAAGAAAAATGTTTTCTTTCTCTTTTTTTACTTTTATTGAGAAACTAAGCATAACAAAATAAATATTTTCATTTATATACAATTCTTATAAATTATTTGCTTTATAACTTACGCAAATACCTATGAACAATATTTTATTTTCATTTACTTTTTTGTGTGGTAGTCCGTCAAGCATTGTGGGTGAAGAACCCACATCACATCTTTAGCAGCGAAAAAAGGATCTCTTTTGCTTGCTTTCCTTTCCTTACATTTTTTAGCTTTCCAACTCGTCTATAGATGCGCCAGGCCTGCACCATTTGGACATTCAAAAACCAGTTGTATAATGCCCAATGCCATTTTTTAGTCCGCAAAGTAATTCTCTATTGAGACTGAGTTAAAAAGCAAGCCAACTCAACCCATTTTGACTCTAAACGATAGATTGATTAGGGCATGCTGTGGGTATCTTCTTCCGTTGTTCTCAGGCCCGGCGGGATGGGCGGGCCTGAGGGGGGCCAGGCCCGCCCACCGAGGAGTAGGCCCGCCCACCCTGAGTGACGTGGGCCCAATCTTTTATGAATGTGCCAACTGTACCCCCCCATAATAACTGTAGGCCCCCCAAAAGCCTTGGCCTGCTGCCGGGTCTGGTTGTTCTCGATTGTATTTGTTTCACATATCCAATTAGCTCTGAATCCAAAAAGTTTGACCCTATGAAACTGACCTGAATCTTTTCACGCTGTAACCACAAATAATTGTCAATATAAACATATTTCATAAAATCTTTGTTCGCCTTGTTCATTGATTTTTGTGTTGGTAGATTCAATTTTTTTTGCCTCATTGTTCCAACTATTCCAAGGCTTTAGATCCCAAATTATCCATAAGGTCAAGAAAAGTAAATATCTTATCACAAACAATCTTATGGCCTTGTTTTAGATCAAGTTGCTCTACCATTTCAACGACCACATCTGGACCTTGTCCAGTCCTCTTGGTGTAATCTTTGTATTTTCTCAGTCTTTGAACAGCATTTTGCAGTTTTATTTATGTCGTCCAAAGGTTCTATTTTCCCAAAATGGATTTTTAGGATTTGGAATACTTTCGAAGTGTATCGTTAGTTTTTCATGGTTCGATCTGGAGATACATTTTTCCAAAGTTGTTGCATGTATCTTCCCTCGTTTCCCAATACATTATTTTGGAAGATGCTGTCATATAGCCCCACTCAAAAGGCTCAGCATGACTTGCCCTAATCATCAATTGATGTCTATAGAGAGAGCAAATTCGATGTCATTGTTTTTCATTGCCACTTTTTTTGTTTTATCTATTCTCACATATTTCGTCCGTAATAAAAGCTTAAGATAATCAAAAGGATTCTTATCTCATCTAAGTCTACGGGAATATTTTCAAGATTTGAATGAAGGTTTGAATCGAATTTAATCTTCGAACCAATCTGATTTTTTTGCGGATTGTATCCTATCTGAGTTTTTAACACGAAGTAATTGGTCCTTCAAAGATTTTGAGGATTTGTTATGTCTTCTTTCTCTTCTTATAGTTCCAGTAGAATTAAATGGTTCGTCATCATCATCTCAATTCTTCGTCTTCATCATCTTTATTAACTTTGCAGTTCTGCTGTCTGACCAAGAATTTTCTTAGCAACCGAATTTACATCGCGACGACTCCCACCAATTTCTTCCACTTCATCGTCCTCATCACTTAAATCGTTTGTCTCAAGAGGAAGAAATATCACAATATCCGTTGGATTGTTTGGAGGGTAGTCTTCAAGTAGATCCCAAACATTTCTAGGTGCTAAGTCAGAAGTTCTGAATGTCCCAAAAAAAAATATATAACGATATAATAATTATAATAAACAAACACAAATTTTCAGGTCATCTTCCATCGCGTACTTTAAAGTACGTTCAAAATCTACAATATAATTTTGAACACAAAAACTAAAATACGACATTTTTTTTTTTCATTGAGAAAAAAGTTTGGAACTATATCTTAAGTAATTAAAGAAAAAATATAAAAATGTGACAATACTTACGTTTTTTTTTATGGTTGAACTTAATGGGAGCACAGATTTTTTCATTTTGAAATATGACTTCATTCTTTGACTATTATAACAAATGAATCAATTTTCGGTAACAATAAAATAAAATAATGATGTTATTAAAACGTAAATCTATCTATTTTATTTCAAAAATAAGCTTCTAAGATCAAGTACTTGACAACAAAATCAGGTTATAACACGTACTTTAAGTACGCAATGGAAGTAATGGGTAAAGGAACTGAATTACATCTGGAGGCACGTTGGGTGAGGTAAGGCTCCGACGTCATCACTCAGATCTACAATTAGGGCACTTAGGCCTGATCCTTTACACCTGAGTAATAACGTTAGTGTCATAGCATCACAACCATAGGGACATAAAGACTTAGAGATTTGGATTCTTCAGAGGCATACGTCATGATGCCCAATACACACAAATCTTTCTATGATCAGCATACGATGACGTTTAGTACAAATACTTTGTTTATATTGGGCCAGAAATACGTTGAACGACGATGTTTTCTCTGCTATTGAAGGGAATAAGCTCTCTATATCTTTGTATCTCTATGATCAAACACGTCCCTGACTCGTTTTCGGTCAACGTATAACCAAAATGATAATTTATTGTCATCTCTGACTTCACAGAAAACAAAAGCATGCACCAGTAGAGTAAATCCTTGTCTCCAGAGTAATTCTTCCGTCCTAGCAGACTCCACCTTTTTTTAATTTAAAAGGAGGAAAAAGGTAAATAAACAATATTCCCCTTTGATGAAGCATTAGATATCTCCAATATGGGCCCCACGATTAAAAAAAAAGAAACTTTTAGACATAAGTACGAAAGTATACTTATTGAAGGATAAATGAAAGATTCCTGGAATCGCTCCATTTATTTTATATCTAGTTCAGCATTCTTCACAATATGGAAAAAGGTGAGAAATATATAAAAATTAAATAGTTATATTCTATAGAAAATCGTGAATATGATACGGTGATGCTTTCAAAAGCACATATGAACTACAATGTCATTTATGTATTTTCGCAACTGCCCTGAATAGTTACTCTGTTTCTGTATATAATTTAGTGTATTATTTTACACTGTATAAAATTTTGCAGTCACCGAATAAAATGTTTTAACCGTTAAAAAAAAGTACAAGATGATTATATTGATTTTATAATTAAAGTAATCACATGCTTTTAGGAAAGTACACTTATGTGCATCCCGTCAAAAAAAAACTATATGAAAGTCCATTAGATTTGGGTGTCCATGTTTGGTTAATTATGGGAATTGTATAGCTATGATGTCAAAGGTTTTTGAAGTGGAAAAACAAATAGTTCTCCGAGAGTCGAGATCCTCATCAAATGTTCTCGATATAAGTGCAAAGGAATACTTTACTACGGCATTACATAGAAAAATAAAAAAATGCTGTCGATTAGAAAACATAGAGACATATCTTCTTGTATCTCTCTGGCATCTCTTTTATTATAGATTCAAATGAATCACAAACCTCTCCCTTTTTTCTATGATTAATAGCTGTTTGTGTTATTATTATTATTGCATTATATTAAACATATTAAGTTCTTTGTTCTTGAGGAGGAACCTGATATGAAGATAGAAGAACTCAAGCGTTTATAATAACGCATATATAAAAACAACAAATCATATTGGTATTTCTTGTCTTTAAAATGTTATGAATAATAAAGAAACACAAATAATAACGATCCCTGATGGTATGATTGCAAGGATTCCAAATCAGTTTTTATTTTTATGTACATCCAAATATCTACGATAAATTTAAGTTTGGAAATAGTCATTATTATGGAAAATACCCCAAAAAAGAACATTTTGAAACTTTATTATCTCGTTTCATTTGGGTGTATATAAAAAATAAACTGATTTGGAATCCTTGATACCATACCTACTTTTGCGGCAAATAGTTTGAACTAGCGGGAAAAAAAATAATCATAAGCTTACTAAATAACTGAGGAGGGAAATAAACGGGTATGCCTTTTTGTTCGACAGGAAGTACATGCCAACCTTAAAAAGAAAAAAATCATAGCTTGAAGGAGGTCTAGTACTGCTCCAAAAAGTTTTACTACGAATTTTTTTAAAAGTTTTTAATGACCTCGTTTTAAAAC
>CP045901.1:3356690-3403645 GCA_013387185.1 Caligus rogercresseyi | reverse complement strand
TCATTATTCCTCTTACGCTGAACAATTGCTTTATTTCATTAATATTAATAGATATTTAAGTAATCTTTTAAAGCTTAACATAGGAAGACAGGTATGGAGGCCTATACGAAGAAGACATTCGTATTTTTAGAAGGATATTATTCTCTTTGGCTTGATGATACAAACTGCACCTGTACTTTGTTGCAAATGCCAACAGTTTTACTATTATTCTTCCCTTTTCCTTTTCATTCAACCAATCATATTTTGAAAATAGCTATTTTTCTCCAATCACATACTTTAGACCGGCTGTGGATGATTTAATACGCGACTTGACATAAAAGAGAAAAAAACTGAATACATAGAGACATCTCTCTGGCCTCTCTTTTTTATTATAGTATTAACCTCACAAACCTCTCCCTTTTTCATAACAAAGCTGTTTATTATATTCTAACATAGTGCAAAAGTTAGATTCATAGCGGTTATATTTGTTGACGTTCTTGCCCATTTCTATCGTTTTTCTGCTTTTCATCGTGACTCAACTTTGATAAGGATGATCTGTTGATAACCTTTTTGTGGTCACAACATTATTCGAGGATAGTGTGGGACAGATGTAGATCCCCACTTGCTGCAATACACGGAAATCCAATTTGCAAATCAGATTCACAGCCCAAGTTTGTAAGTGAGCGAACTGCAGTTTGGTTTCATCAATATCAAAGGACCCTTCTTCATTACTGCTTACCGGGGACAAATCCACTTCTGCCAACTCCCCCTCTAGTGCATCTATCCACCTCATCAAGTTACTGTGCCATAAGTCTACTTTGTCCATAATCTGATTTCTCTTTTCTGCTTCAGGTCTGGTAACTTTTGTCGAAAGAATTAAGTATTCCGGCCAAGTTTCGATTTCTTCTGTCTTCTTCAGTACCTAATCAATCTATCCCTAGAAATCCATTAAAGGGAAATGAATCTCCACCGAGGTTTGCATATATTTGCGCATAGCAAGAAACCAGTCATTTTCGATGTATGTCGAAACTGCTGATACAAGCTTTTTTGCATGCTATCGACGGTTCTAGGAATAATTGTATAAAACACTTATGCTAAGGATAATCTGATAAGGCATTTTTTCTGTTCGGAATTTTTGATAATAGGAATTTTTTCTTAACGACACTTTTGTATATAAATGCATTTTTAAAGTAAACTACTGACTTTGGGCCAGCTTATCAGTCAAAATAGCTTTATTGAACATAATGAGCACAATTGGTAAGTTTCTTTTATAAAACTAGTAAAATGAGCCCATTTTGAGTACTTTTTCGTTCATATATAAATGAGTATATTCGTATCAGGAATACTAAAAACTACCTGGAAAGGAAGGGAAAATTGTAGCTTCAAGTGAAGGCCTGATACGTTTGATTACATTAGCAAAAATTAACAGTTTTATATGTATTTTTTAAAAAAGCTTATGATAATTTTCACTTCAATAATTCATATTTCAACGATCAACAAGTAGCTAATATATTCTTATAACAAAATTAATGACAGTGTGTTATACAAGGGTGTGCAGGCGAATCTAGACTTTTTTTAGCACGGAAACAAGATACTCATATCCAAGAACAAGACCTTTTAATTGACTTTTTTCATATCACACAAATTTAAATGACTTTTCTCTTAATGTTCATTCAATCCAACTTCCTCCTTTCACAATAACAGCCTCCACACGGTGCCTGAACCTCCCAACGGCATGAGCCACCTGTTCCCTGGACAAGTTGGCCACTGCCTGGATGATGGCAGCTTTCAGGAGTCCACAGTGTTGTGAGCACGCTTGTTAGTGTCCCTCTCAAGACGCCCCACAAGTAGTAGTCGCAGGGTTGAGGTCAGGGCTGCTGGGGGGGCCAGACCTTATTTGACCAGAACATGTCGTGATTCTCAAAGCACCGAGTTTTGCACCAATCGGTTGGAGTCTTTCTTTCGGAATTAGGAATCCTTCCTCGATGTCCTCCGACTCCTTGAAGGACTTGTAATACTGTAAAACAGGGGAATTTGAAGAAGTGATGATCTCCTTAGGTGCACGGCCGCAACGGAGCGCCACAATAATGGCCGTCCTGCGCTCAAGTTCCGAGTACATTTTCAATATTTTGTTATTAAACAAAGCTCATAGGATGTACTAAACAGTTCATACATTTTTAAGCTTCCACCCTAACAGTTTTCTGAGATAGGTACAAGTACTCAAAGTTAGTCTAGATTCGCCTGCACACCCCTGTACAGTTGTTTATGTACGCAAGATATACAAGTAGGAAGTTATACTTTGTTGAACTCTTTTCAAATAGATCATTGTGACGGAGGAAAATGAACTGAGGGAATATTGAGTATGTCATGATTTCAGCCCAAAATATTGTTTTGTTTTTTATGTTAAATAGTAATATATCAGTAGGGGTGCGATAGCCGTGCGTGTTAAGGCGTGTTCAACTCTGAATGTTGGGGGTGCAGGCTCAATCCTTAGAGGAGATGGTCATTTTTGGTGTACCTCATTGACAAGATCCTAGGTTCGATAGAATAATTTTAATGCTATAATGCTTATCTATATCAGTCGGATGCAAACCATATAGGCAAAAAATAATATATATATACATATATCGATCCCTAATCGTGACTCTCTTCTGTATAGGATTGATGGATATAAATACACGTACGAATGTAGATTAAATTGTACAAATTAATGGACAGTAAAATACAGTTTTCTGAAATTAAACATGTCATCCATTTTTATTGTATAAATTAGCATTTATGTGCTATAGTTTTGCATGTAGTTTTGTACATAAAGCAGCTGCGGCTGCATTCAAAGTATATATCTTCTTTAGTGTTTATATGAATTTGATTAAACAAAATTAGTATAGATGTCGCTGTGCTGTAAAATCGGGGGCCGGGAGCGTCTTCTCTCGGAATTTCCGTCGAGGGGAACCCTCCCCCGTCCTCTTACGCCGCCCCAGTCGTGAAAAATCCGCCTCGGAAGGCTCATAAGGACCCTGTGACGGCGGAGGTTTGCACTCTCTGAGTGTATATATGCCTCTAGTTAGTAATCTTTTTGATTATGCTCTTAAAAATAAATACAGTAAGCTTGAATTGTCATGCAGGCTTTTGTTCTTACGTAGTTGCCTAAAAAATGTGTAATGTATGTATTTTGATTTAGTTTTTTTATTCCACCTTATATCTTTCAAAAATTGGCACACAAATATAACGATGAAAAACAGTTTTTTATTATTTCACAGTTCATGGAATATATACAATAAACAAAGTATAAGGTATATAAGAAGATGCTAATACGTAAAAAAAATACATTATTAAACATATTATAGTTAAATTCAGTTTTTTCCAAATTCAAACCTAAACGATCCACACGTTTCTTTTCTTCACATAAGGATCCTTTAGTTTAAGAAGACATTTTGGGTATCCGTCGGGAATGCCCACTTGCTGGAATGACCACAGGCGTGAATACACACTGACAGGAATACCCACCAAGCTGTTAACAGCTTTTAGTTAAAAAGGGTGTATTCCCGGCAGTGGGCATTCCCGACTTTTAAGGCAGGAATGCCCACTATTTTTTTCACGGAATTAATATATTGTAAATTCCACGCAACATATTATACAACAACAAATTATAGCAGTGAAAAAGTGTACAGAGTTCAATAGCAGAATGTGTAATAATATAGGGGTCCCCAAAAACGTAACGAGACTACTACCCTCCAGACAATCTCCCCCCGGACCAGCACCCCCCGAAAATCCCCTCCTGGGCATTTACCTCCCGTGCCATTTACTCACCGTTGCTAATACTTCTTATCTCTTAAAGGGGGGCAGGCCCGGCGGGATGGGCGGGCCTGAGGGGGGCCAGGACCGCCCACCAAGTGACGTAGGCCTGCCCACCCACTGAGTGACTTGGGCCCGATTTTTTATTAATGTGCCAACTGTGCTCCCCCCCATAACAGCTGTAGCCCCCCCAAAAAAGCTTGGGCCTGCTGCCGGGCCTGAAGGGGGGTAAATGCCCGGGGGTAATTGTTGGGGGGTGCTAGTCCGGGGGGAAATTGTCTGGGGGGTAGTAGTCCTAAATTCCCGCAATAAAACACATTTATACAGAAAATTTTATGTTAGGCTGGTTTAAATCATTCATAATACGGAAACTTTTAAAGAGTCACAAGGTTATTAGTGTTAAAAAGATTGAATGATTTGTTTTCAAAGCAAAAAATAGTATTGTCATAGAATATAACGGCTGCACGGCAATAAATGTGACCTCCGTGCTGATTTTAGAAATATATTCTCTGTGGAGACCAACATCTGGCATGTTTTTATTTTCTCAATTTGAACTTCTTACCCTGTAAATCAAACCAGTAAGACGTTATGTGCAAGGGACGCTATTACTCATGTCCTTAAATGAAATTAAAATACTCAATTACAACATGTAAATAATTATTGCGGTTTCATTTAGTATATTATTTTCAACCCTCCACTTTTTTTTCGGAGTCTCTGTGGGTTGACCTCCAGCCGAAATGTGTAAGATTTTGAACTCTGCTTCGGAGTGGAATTTGAATAGCTTTTCAATAAAGACCCAAATTGAGGGATGAGCAGAAAAGAAGGCTGAGTTGAGAGCATTATTCCCTCCCTTCGATGTGTTAATGGTCAAAAGCTCTTCTAATGTTCCAGAAGGTTATAGAGTAAGTATTGCATTCATTTGGGTGGGAAATTTTGTCAATGGCAAAATTTGAGTCCCAGTACAAATAGTGAAAATAAATTGTGGCGTGACTGTTAAGGTTCTGTTGAGCATGACACTGGGAGGATTATCTGCGTTTTTAGAACCATTGGAAGTATTAGAGGGGGAAATTGCCGATGATTCATGTTCGAGGGGAACCTGAATTTGATAATGAATTAATATTAAGAATCGGCTTTAAACCTTTGAGGACATTTGCTACATTTACCATATCAAAGAAGGACGAAAGCGGTTGATCTTCGTGAGGGGAACCTCGAAGGACAGCCATCGATGAAACCAGGGGTTCACGGATTGATAGATGATTTACACAATCAATATCTTGGTTAATCATTATAGATTTATATTTCTTTTTTTAATATTCAAAATAAAATACTAATTCTATGGAACAAATATACCTATAAAATCACGCAACCTAGCACATTCCTGGTGGGTATTCCAGGTGGTGGGCATTCCCGACATATGCGTATGGAATACCCACCATCTCAAAAGCTGTTGACAGCTGGTGGGTATTCCTGTCAGTGTGTATTCACGCCTGTGGTCATTCCAGCAAGTGGGTATTCCCGACGTGAATCGTTTAATCATAGATATATAAAATATAGAGAGCTTATTCACTTCATAGTAGAGAAATATCGTTCAGGTGTCACCATTACCCAATATAAACAAAGTAATTGTACCACGTCATGGTAAGTTGATCATACAGATAGAAATATTGTTTCTATTGGGTAACAGACATATTTATCTGAAGAATCCAAAATGTCTTTATATCTCTATGGTTTTGAATACTCTACAAAGAATTAATTTTGAATTTTTTTGTATGTATTTTTTGACTAATAACGCTTAAAGCATCTTTGGTAAGCTTTGTATTCACATGCTGAGTAGATATACAAACACAACATATTATATACATCAAAGCAATGTTACGTCAAACACTGCAATTACGCAAGTGTACATAGACTTACCAAACAAAAACAATAATCATATAGGCTTGCATAAGCTATTATATATACATATATGTATATGTTAAACGCGTGCAATAATGAGTTCTTGAAAAATGATATCTTTTTCTTGATAAGGGCCTTAATTTGGGACTTTCCCAACCAGAGGTATGTGAATCCTGTCGTATATACTTGATACAGAGATATGTAAAGCATCAAGTGACCCCAATGCCTCTTTTGAGGAGACTTCCGGCATTGTCAGCTGAAACTAAGCAATGTTTGTTCCGTGGCAAAATTATGTATTTTTCAAAATTCCAACTTAAACTTCATATCGATTAACAATCGTTTTATTTGTACCAAGAATAATTAGAAACTCATTGAACATAACATTAATTGCATTGATATTTGTTTTTTCTAGGGTAACTTTCACTCAAATGACTAATTCAAATATAAATCTCCTTTTTTAATGCTGTAGTATTTTGATATAAAGATCCTTTTGTAAGGAAACAATCATCAAGATGGATGCCTACTATAGATTTTTCATTATTTCTTCTTTTATACTATTTTAAATATATCCTTTATAAATTTATTTAGTTGGTAGTCAACACTTATTCCTATATATCATTGACTTAAAATGGCTACTGAATATATCTGAGGTTCAATACCGGCCCAAGTATGAAAAGCGCGACATTTCACCTACCAATCAAAGGAGACCGTCGTTCATCCATGTAATCCATAAATTTAACTCTTCAGATGTCCGAATATTTACACTATATTTACGTAAACCTTAATGAAGATATGCATTGGATGCTAAAATATATTCTATTAGCTCTCTGTCCCTTTATGGGCAAGAGGGGTCTTTAGCAAGTAACTATTAGAAAAAGGACAGCTTCTAAATCTACTAAAGCAAGCAAGACTCTTCAATGCACCATAGATATGTTGGATCTCTATGTATTCAAGTACAAATAATACCTCGCCATAAATATATATTTGATAACACCAATCGTTTTCCAGAAGTCTTGTATTTGCTATAATGCTATGGATTATTCATGTATTCACCTTGACGTCATAGATAAAGTAGGCTATTGCTCTCATTTCTCAGAGGTCAAAATGTTCATATTGATAAAGGCCAGTACTTAACCCATTACTTCCATGACCCCTTTGCAAATTTTTTTTTTCGCTGAAAATTTGATATGTTATTCCTTTTAGTATAAATATGGATAATATTGATATTTTTTTTCTCTACCGCCCCTCAGACCTTAGCAATGGCCGCGTACTTTAAAGTACGTGATGGAAGAACTAAGAAAAATGTTTTCTTTCTCTTTTTTACTTTTATTGAGAAACTAAGCATATCAAAATAAATATTTTCATTTATATACAATTCTTACAAATTATTTGCTTTATAACTTACGCAAATACCTATGAACAATATTTTATTTTCATTTACTTTTTTGTGTGGTAGTCCGTCAAGCATTGTGGGTGAAGACCCACATCACATCTTTAGCAGCGAAAAAAGGATCTCTTTTGCTTGCTTTCCTTTTCCTTACATTTTTTAGCTTTCCAACTCGTCTATAGAGGCGCCAGGCCTGCACCATTTGGACATTCAGAAACCAGTTGTATAATGCCCAATGCCATTTTTTAGTCCGCAAAGTAATTCTATAATTTGAGACTGAGTTATCCAGCAAGCCAACTCCACCCATATTTTGACTCTAAACGATAGATGAATTAGGGCATGCTGTGGGTATCTTCTTCCGTTGTTCTCAGGCCCGGCGGGATGGGCGGGCCTGAGGGGGGCCAGGCCCGCCCACCCACTGAGTGACGTGGGCCCAATCTTTTATGAATGTGCCAACTGTGCCCCCCATAACAACTGTAGGCCCCCCAAAAGCCTTGGCCTGCTGCCGGGTCTGGTTGTTCTCGATTGTATTTGTTCACATATCCAATTAGCTCTGAATCCAAAAAGTTTGACCCTATGAAAACTGACCCTGAATCTTTCCACGCTGTAACGCACAAATAGTTGTCAATATAAACATATTTCATAAAACCTTTGTTCGCCTTGTTCATTGATTTTTGTGTTGGTAGATTCAGATTTTTTTTGCCTCATTGTTCCAACTATTCCAAGGCCTTTAGATCCCAAATAATCCATAAGGTCAAGAGAAGTAAATATATTATCACAAACAATCTTATGGCCTTGTTTTAGATCAAGTTGCTCTACCATTTCAACGACCACATCTGGACCCTGTCCAAGTCCTCTTGGTGTAATCTTTGTATTTCCCCTATAGGGAAGACAATAGAGGAGCTCTCCAAATGGAGTACATGCACACCAGATCTTGAAACCGAAGCGTACTGTTTTTCCACGCAAAAATTGTTTGAGGGGATGAGGTCCAAAAAATTCACCATTGACTCATCGATCGAAATATGCTCAGTTCTTTGAACATACATTTTTGCAGTTTGATTTATGCCGTCCATCAAAGGTTGTATTTTCCAAAATGGATTTTTAGGATTTGGAATACTTTCGAAGTGTATCGTATTAGTTTTTCATGGTTCGATCTGGAGATACATTTTTCCAAAGTTGTTGCATGTATCTTCCCTCGTTTCCCAATACATTATTTTGGAAGATGCTGTCATATAGCCACTCAAAAAGGCACAAGCATGACTAATCATATTGATGTCTATAGAGAGAGCAAAATCGATGTCATTGTTTTTCATTGCCACTTTTTTCGTTTCATCTAATATCTTATCACATATTTCGTCCGTAATGAAAAGCTTAAGATAATCAAAAGGATTCTTTAGCTCATCTAAGTCTACGGGAATATTTTCAAGATTTGAATGAAGGTTTGAATCGAATTTAATCTTCGAACCAATCTGATTTTTTTGTGGATTGTATCCTATCTGAGTTTTTAACACGAAGTAATTGGTCCTTCAAAGATTTTGAGGATTTTTATGTCTTTTTTTCTTCTTTTTATAGTTCCAGTAGAATTAAATGGTTCGTCATCATCATCAGATTCTTCGTCTTCATCATCTTCATTAACTTTGCAGTTCTGCTGGCTGACAAAGAATTTTCTTAGCAACCGAATTTACATCGACGACTCCACCAATTTCTTCCACTTCATCGTCCTCATCACTTAAATCGTTTGTCTCAAGAGGAAGGAAAATCACAATATCCGTTGGATTGTTTGGAGGGTAGTCTTCAAGTAGATCCAAAATTTCAATTGTGCTAAGTCCAGAAGTTCTGAATGTCCCAAAAAAATTATAACGATATAATATGTATAATAAACAAACACAAATTTTCAGGTCATCTTCCATCGCGTACTTTAAAGTACGTTCAAAATCTACAATATAATTTTGAACACAAAAACTACAATTACGACATTTTTTTTTCATTGAGAAAAAAGTTTGGAACTATATCTTAAGTAATTAAAGAAAAAATATAAAAATGTGACAATACTTACGTTTTTTTAATGGTTGAACTTAATGGGAGCACAGATTTTTTCATTTTGAAATATTGACTTTATTCTTTGACTATTTATAACAAACTGAATCAATTTTCGGTACAATGAAATAAAATAATGAATGTTATTAACACGTAAATCTATCTATTTTTTTAAAATAAGCTTCTAAGATAAAGTATTTGAACAGCATAATACCACAAAATCAGGTTATAACGCGTACTTTAAAGTACGCAATGGAAGTAATGGGTAAAGCAACTGAATTACATCTGGACGTTGGGTGAGGTAAGGCTCTGACCTCATCACTCAGATCTACAATTAGGGCACTTAGGCCTGATCCTTCACACCTGAGTATTAACGTTAGTGTCATAGCATCACAACCAAAGGGACATAAAGACTTAGAGATTGGATTCTTCAGAGGCATACGTCATGATGCCCAATACACAAAAAACTTTCTATGATCAGCTTACGATGACGTAGTACAAATTACTTTGTTTATATTGGGCACAGAAATACAGCTGAACGACGATGTTTCTCTACTATTGAAGGGAATAAGCTCTCTATATCTTTGTATCTCTATGATCACAACACGTCCCTGACTCCGTTTTCGGTCAACGAATAACCAAAATGATAATTTATTTCATCTCTGACTTCACAGAAAACAAAAGCATGCACCAGTAGAGTAAATCCTTGTCATCATAGTAATTCTTCCTCCTAGCAGACCCCACTTTTTTTTAAATCTAAAAGAGGTAAATAAACAATATTCCCCTGTGATGAAGCATTGGATATCTCCAATATGGGCCCCAAGATTTAAAAAAAGAAAATTTTTAGACATAAGTACGAAAGTATACTTATTGGAGGATAAATGAAAGATTTCTGGAATCGCTCCATTTATTTATATCTAGTTCAGCATGCTTCACAATATGGAAAAGGTGAGAAATAGATAAAAAATTAAATAGTTATATTTTATAGAAAATTGTGAATATGATACGGTGATGCTTTTAAAAGCACAAGATGATTCAATATTATGATGCATCAATTAAAGTAATCACATGCTTTTTAGGTAAAGTACACTTATGCATCCAGTCAAAAAAAATATATGAAAGTCCATTAGATTTGGGTGTCCATGTTTATTTAATAGGGATTTGTATAGCTATGATGTCAAAGGTTTTTGAAGCGGAAAAACAAATAGTTCTCCGAGAGTCGAGATCCTCAACAAATGTTCTCCGATATAAGTGCAAAGGATTACTTTACATACGGCATTACATAGAAAAATAAAAAAATGCTGTCGATTAGAAAACATAGAGACATCTTTTTATATCTCTCTGGCATCTCTTTTATTATAGATTCAAATGAATCACAAACCTCTCCCTTTTTTCTATGATTAATAGGCTGTTTGTGTTATTATTATTATTGCATTATATTAAACAGCTTAGTTCTTTGTTCTTGAGGAGGAACCCAGATATGAAGAATAGAAGAACTCAAGCTGTTTATTATAACGCAATAATAAAAACAACAAATCCTATGGTTTATTTCTTTAAAAAATGTTATGAATAATAAAAAAACACAAATAATAACGATCGCTGATGGTATGATTGCAAGGATTCCAAATTAGTTTAAATTTTTATGTACACCAAAATTCAACGATAAATTTAAGTTTTGAAATGGTCATTATATGGAAAAAACCCCAAAAAAGAACATTTGAAACTTTATTATCTCGTTTCATTTGGGTGTATATAAAAAATAAAAACTGATTTGGAATCCCTTGCAACCATACCTACATTTTGCGGCAAATAGTTTGTAAATGGTGGAAAAATTTAATACATAAGTTTACTAAATAACTTGAGGAGGACAATAAATGGTTATGCCTTTTGTTCGACAGGAAGTACATGCAACCTTAAAAAGAAAAAAATCACAGCTTGAAGGAGGTCTAGTACTGCTCCAAAAAGTTTTACTACGATTTTTTTAAAAGTTTTTAATGACCTCGTTTTAAAACTGAAATGGGAGTGGTGGCAGATATTTTACAGATTCTTTTATTTAAAAAAAAATTATGTTTGGCACAGATTTGTCAAATAGTGAAATATCTAAGCATTCGGAGGAATGGGGAGCTATTCAGAGAATAATATGGAGCATTCAGCCTCTTTTTGACTCTAATAGCACCACCGACATTATTCGGCAAAATATAAAAAGAAAACCTTTCTTTAAATCGTTAATTTATAAACCAGAAGAATTGAAAAATATTGCCCTGGAAAAATATCTTAACATACAGAGACCTGGACCAAACAACTATTTTTCAAACAGGAAGGTTTTATTTTCCCCTAAGGGGGGAGCCAAGAAACATATTCCTTGACTCCCTAGCATTTGAATTCTCCACCAATGAACCTAAATCGGGAGACGCGATGGAGATGTCAAAAAGCACTTAGGCAATTTTAATTACCTAAGGAATGGGCAAAAAGAGTAATACGGTCATTGATGGGATAAATGATGGGAAAAAGTTCACTGCACAGCTACAAATCTCCGCCAACTTAATTAGTTTCTCACAACATTGCAAGGTCTGTTGAATAATGTATGTGCACATCAGACACGCCTTCTGTGATTGCCCATAATTGGCAATTATCAAAAGGTTCATTCATTTGAATACTGGGTTTATTTCCGATTATGAAGATATATATATAGAAGCGGACTATTTGGCTTCCCGACCAAAGGACAAGGCTATAAAGAAAAGGAAAAAGCCAATAGTTCATCTTGAGTAATTGCAAGGCATACATAGTTAAGCAGCATACAGAAGGAAAAACTGATCGAGGACACAAAACTGAAAAGTTTCTCTGGAACCAAGCAGCCGAAGTCGTGAAGTATTTTCCATCCTTGTCACCAAAATATGCGAAATTGCTCAGAATAATCATTAAACAGTTTAAAAAGTTCAAAAAAATATTTACGTTATATAAGAATTGTGGTCTTTAAAGGGAAAATAATTTTAAACTAGAATGTTTATTTATACTTTTATTAAACACAATTTTCCTTTTTATTATCTTTTATTTATATATGCGTTGTATATATATTTAAAATAGAATATAGACCTTACTGATGAAACAAAAAATAACTTTTGGGCCCGTTGAGCGGACATTTCCCATTATTCGATTTCGTTCAAACTTTCACAAGATGATCTCTATGCACTAAAGTAAAATCCTAGGGGAAGCCCCACTCTGAATTCCCAAAAAACGTGAAATAAGAATCACCCTAATATATATATATATATTTATGCAGGCTTGTGAGCGATCAGGAAAAAAATAGCGATCCGATCAAAAATAGCGATCAGAAATTCTTTGCGATATAGCGATATAACGATCAGGAATTTTTCCGATCAGCGATCCGATCAATTTAATTGCGATCAACAAAAAAAATTAAGTAAAATTTCAATGTTTATACAGTCAAACCTTTATAAGTATTCATCTACATATATATGGCAATGGAATGATTGTTTCCCATAGCCTATGAAGGGCTATTCAATTGGCGGCCCGCGGGCCATATGCGGCCCGGACACGGCCAACATGTTTGGGTCAACATACACTTGCGAATCAAGCTTTTCTCACGTGAATGCAATTAATAACAGTTATCGGTGTTCCCTAACAGACAACAATATTCACCAGTGCCTTAGGATTGCATTGACATCTTATGAGCCAAACATCAGAGATCTTATGCAAAACAAGAAATGCCACTTCTCTCACTAAAGTCACCGCCAGCAGTGGGCTAAAATAGCCCTGTTCTGTTTAGCAGCCAGCCTCATGAACAATGAGAAATGTTGTGTTAAATATTCTATTTTTTGTTTGTTTTAAATAAAGGAGATGGAGCAGAGAGTTGTTTGTGTGCATTTTTATAGGCCTATTCAATTTTGAAAGCTAAAAAGGTCATATAAAATAGGCCTAATAAAAAATAATAATAATAGGCATAGTAACCATCGGCCTAATAATACTAATAGTAATATTACTAATGTTAAATAATAAAAAACATAATAATAGACTTATTTGAAAAAAAGTGGCCGCGGAAATTTTGCGGCCCAGCTCAAGTTCTTGGATTCCAAATGTGGCCCACTTGGAAAACTAATTGAATAGCCCTGGCCTATGAGCTCCAAAATAACGACTTCTCCATAGGCGCCTGTCTGTATATTTTAGGACAAAAAATATCAGAATGATTGTTTCGCATAGCCTATGAGCTCCAACACTCTGGCTCCACAATTGACATATGTCTGCATATTTTAAGACAGGAGATGCCAGAATAAATGTTTCCCATTGCCTATGAGCTCCAAAACAATGACTTCTACATCTGTCTGTATATTTTAGGACAAAAAATATATCAGGATAGCACACACTGGCTTTTTTCAATAGTATTAGTCTGTATTGTGTTTCTAAACAATATTAGTTGTTGGAATGGATCCTAGTTAAGTTTTAAGAACTGTAGGGGCTGTATCAAAAATCCTTATTATAAACATTTTTCTTTTTTAGTTATTTTATACAAATTGATCGGATCGCTATTTTTTAGTGATTTTCTTACGATCAAAGATATAAAGATCAGGACCTTTTGCGATACTCCGATCAGCGATCAAATATCGCTATATCGCTATTGATCGCCGATCAGAAAAAACTCCGATCAACAAGCCTGTATTTATGTAATAGGTGTAGTAAAAAGAAGTCCATTATTTTTGCATTAAATCGAAGGTTTTATTCAGCATAGTAAGCATCTTCTAGGCACTTATGTTTGGGATTGACTTATCAAATGACTCAATGCTAGATACTTGAAAGATTTCTAAACGCAACAGAGAGTTGTATGGATCAGACCCCCGATTTTTACTCTAGCACCACAGTTTACATTGTCCGTCAAAAATAAGATCGAAAGCAGTTGGAAAATATTGCACTACCAGAAAATACCCTACTGTCCTGCAACATACGAGAGGAATCGGTCTTCAAAACAGGGAGATTCTACTTTCGTTTACGTAGAGCTGCAAACACGCATATTCCATTGACTCCGTAGCATTTAAAATTATCTGAAAGATATCCAAATCCAAGGGTGCTAAGTTGATTACTAGAAATTGAAGGCTATTAATTTGTCATGTGAACAGAAAAATAAAATAATGCGTTCACTGATGGGCATAGAGATGGGCATAAGTTTACTGCTCAACTTCAAATATCGACGATGTTAATTAAGTTCACCAAACATTTTTTTTGTACATTCGTAAAACATTTATTCTTGAGTGTTACCAACGTCAAGAAACTTATTTACTACACGTACAAACATAAAATTTAACACTACCAATATTAAACAAACAAAATTAAACATCATCAACAATTCAATTTGCACATTTAAAACATTTTTCGATAGGGGGGATTTTGTGCTTCTTAATTATAAAGTAAAATCTGTATTTTAGTTACAATAAAATTTATTTACGTGCTATCAGGGCCATTGTAAATAAAACAAATTCCTTTCGTGTCAATGTATCAAACTGTTTCTGCTATCCAACGCTCATAAGTTCACCCAACATTAACAGGATTGTGGCAAACGTTCAATGACATTGATCATGCTTTTTGTGACTGCCCCTCCCTAAAAGTTATCTAGGAGTTCATTAAGCTCAATGAAGCTTACATTACCGGCTTTAAGACTTGAAGGGCATATTCTTTTCCACATCCCTCCCAGAGAAGAAGGAGATCAAATGAAAGTGCAGCTCTTCAGAAAGGCACTTGTTGCTCAACCTCCTGACTCAAGGGAAATTTACCAACGCAAAAGACCTTAGAGCAATTATCATATTTGATGCAACAAGGTACTCTGCTCTGTCGCTGAAGATTCCGAATACCAAGGACCTAATTGGAAATATGGATCCAACTTAGTGAGGTATTTCCCCTCATCTTCACCTCGTCTTGCTACATAGAGTCCTCGCCACAATAATCTCTAAATTCAAAATGCTTTAGAAATAAATAAAAAATCCGGTGAATTTCCTCTGTTTTGATGTACCTTTCTAATATTTATATCTGTTTTAATATAATATTATGTTCTGCACGTTTATTGCTTTTTATGTTTTGTTCTTTTGGTATTATTTTTATATTTTCTATATAGTTTGATTTTTAAGGTATTAAAGATGAAAATAATTGTAAACTACAATTTTTATTTATGTTCGTTTCAACACGACACAATTTTCCTTTTTTTAATTTATTAATTCAACAATTCAAATTTTAAAATATGTACAGAAAAGTAAATACATATAAACCTAAGAAAATAGGTGAGAATACACATAAATAAATATTATTTCCTTTTTTAATTTCGTTAATATAATATGTATTTATATGTGTATTTCGTATTTATAAAAAAAAAAAAAAGACCTTCTTGAAGGGTGAAATTCATCTTCATAAAATATATAATTGTTTTTCTTTCCATTTCACAACAAGCGTCGGTGGTATAATGGTCAGCATAGCTGCCTTCCAAGCAGTTGATCCGGGTTCGATTCCCGGCCGACGCATTCTTTTTCACACAGAGTCTTATATTCCATAAAAAAATTATATCTTTTGACAAATTTTCGAATATAAGAAATTAACCCTATACTCATAACTAAAGTACTAAATTTTATTCCTGACTTTTTTTATTTAAAAAATAGCTGAAAAATGTATTAATAAAGTATGAGGAACGATTTATACATATACATAGTTTAAAAAGTGGAATTCTCCATATTATATATAAAAATGAGAAATGTTTATAAAGTTTATAGTAAGCATATATATATATATATAATATACACCATGCGGAAGCAAAAAACGGAATCAACTTCAAATGTTTATATCTCACTAATTAAGAACGATATCGACATTGTTTTAATTTTTGCAGAAAGTTCCGAATCTTATCTTTTCAACAAGATGTAGCTTGCTTAGCTTTTAAAATGGATGCAAAAAGGCAACGAGAGTCAGATCTACTCCGTGCGCTAGTAAGTGTGGCGGAGATTGTTAAGATAGTGGGAGTCAGCAAAACCATGGTGTACGACACCAAAAAAGCCTGAGGCCGGGGACAGCTTTGAAAGGAAGCCTGGTAGCGGTGGCCACAACAAAATTCTGACAAATGAGTTCCTGGTAGGCCTCTTTGCTGAAATTGAAGAAGATGCTTCCATATTGGTTCCCTAAGGGCCTCCGGGTGGGGGCTAAGGAGCACCTGGAGGTTATGAGGGACATTGTAAAGCCCTGGATGGATGCAACATACCCTGAATGCAATTACTATTGGCAACAGGATGGAGCCCCGGGGCACAAAGCTAAAGCTGTGCAACAGTGGTGTCAGCAGATTTAGCAGATTTTTGACCTGCCAACTTGTGGCCCCTGTCCTCACCCGATGCGGCGCCTTTGGACTATGGAATCTGGGGCTTTGTGGAAAGTAAAGCCCGTGCAACTCCTCACCCGAGTGTTAACGCCCTGAAGGCCTTCGTGGAGAAGGAGTGGGCCGCCATGTTACAGGAGCATGTCCCTAAAGTGTGCTGGGCCTTCTGACCTCGTCTCGAGGCCATGATGGCTGCCAATGGTCATCATTTTGAAAATTAATTACTTAATACTGTCTTACTTAAGAATAACTAAAGCTACATGTTCTACCCCTTGTTGTTCTAGTTGAAGTCAACCATTTCATTAGCAATCAGAATTTTCCGTTTTTGCTTCTGCACACTGTATATATATATATATATATATATATATATATATATATATATATATATATATATATATATATCTATATATATTATATATTATATATATATATAATATAATATATATATATTATATATATATTATATATATTATATATATATATATATGTTCATGGTCGGTCTTGGCCAAGAAAAATGAAGATTAAATACTCCAATAGTGCAAGGACATCAGGTAGTTTACATTCTTCATGCTGCCAAGCATCCTTTTACCTGAGAATCCCTGACATTATAACAATTCGTATACGATGGATAATATTAAAAACCCTATAGGTGCGGTCCCTCGTTCTCAACAGATATACACCTCGACTGCTTCTCCTCCCAGCTCTGTCACTACTATTATCAGTAACAAAACAAACACTCTCAACTGCGTATGTGTATGGTATTAGTGATTGTGTTTTATCTCCCTTGATGTCACTGAGTATTGTATAACGTTCTCATCCTCATAAATGGTGTCGGGTATTGTTGGTGCTCTTATATTCATTGTAAGTATGGCATGAAGAAAGAGGACTCCGGATTTTATTAGATGCATCAGTGATAAGAAATCATTGCCATAATTCTCATAAAGTCAACAGCGATAAGAAAACGGTAAGCGTGGATGAATTGAAGAGTCTAATCATGTGTTATATGTTATATTTATTAATTTGGGTTCAATTCTTAAATTGATAAGCAATTGAGGGAATCATACTTTAATAGTTTTATTTTATGATTAATTTTTATTCTCTATTATTTAAAATCAATCTATTCAAAAGTTCATTTTTTGAATCTTTGAAGCTACTTTTTATCCATTTAAAAATATTTTCTCTAACTGACGTTGAGCGAAAAATGATATCCGATATTCAATGCTATAATAAGATATATAACGATCAGAGTCGTCAGAAATGTATTATAAAATGTATACTTATAGTCTGACTTTCTATTTTGTTATTTTATCGAAACAACACAAATTATATAAATATTTGAAGCTGCATGTCATCGTATAAAAGATGGATATGACATATATTTATTGTAAGCTTTGTTTTTTTTTCAATTTATTTCAATTTATTTCATTCAATTACACAAGACAAACATAACAAGTTGAAACGAAACTCGATATAAAATCTATATCACAAAATATAAAAGCACAGAAAACAGTATGCATAAAACATAAAACAAAGGGTTAACTATAGATTATCAATATTATATTATAAAAAGTGTGCAGTCCTCACAATGCCATTTTATGATGTCTCCAAAACATACAGGTGGAGTTACTTTTTCCGATCGATATGACATATATTTATTGTAAGGTTTTGGTCATACGTAATAAAGCCCTCCAAAAAAAAAGTTCATTTGGTATTGTTCTGAATTTTAATTTATCGCAGCACGATGTTAAAATTTTACAAATTTAAACGCTTGATTACATATTTATATCAAACTGCTTAATATTTTCTCAACATTTAATCGGTGGACCTATTATTGGCTTATTAGTTCAAAATGCTCATCATTTTGAAATGCCACATTATTTGGCTATTATTACCTTTTAGGTGTATCTAACAATAATTACACTAAAGGTAACCCTAGTTGAGTGTCACATGACATCATTTAATTCTCCTTAGATAAAAATACAATGTGCCCAAATGGCCAAACGTATAGACATTGTTTTTTACGTCAACGTATTTGATAAGGAATTATTTATAGGATTACACGACTGTACGCGTTTTGTCCAAAAATGTTATTTGATTAGTAAAAATCTTGACATCAAAGCAAATTATACTGGCATTGAATGATATTTTAGTCCTCAGTAGCATCGAAATAAAAGATAAAATGAATAAAACTATAGTTCATTTGATCAAGATTTATATTTTCAAACTTTTGAAATTTCAAATATTTTTTTATAGGTATTGCTTTTATTATGAAAAATGCACACTTATCAATGACAAATATTGATAATAAAAAACAATTGAAAAATATTACCTTATTTTAAAATCCATGTTCGAATTCGAAACTCACCACCTATATATATATATATATATTTATAAAGCATAAGGGAGCGGGATAATTCAGCGAAAGCGTGCTCGACTCTTATAGATGCGAGCGCAGGTTCGACTTCCGAAAGGGTAAGGTCAATTTTGATCAGCCTCATTGAAAATATCCTGATGATTACACTGGCCAACAGCCAAAAAAAGGTCGGACTAATTTACCATAATTCATATAGAGTTTTATTCACTGATTCCAAATATGGTATTCATTTTTCAAAGTTAGTGATAAATTCAGAGCTAAATGGATTTCAATTTTTTTAGCATTTTTTAGATTCAGAGCCATTTTGGCATACAAGGACTGAAGTATAGAAAAATAAAAAGCAATGATTTGATAGAGCTTAGATCAAAGTACTCATTTCAATTTTTACTTCGTCTCTGGCACATTTAAACTTTAAAATATATGTCATTTTGTACGAAAAATGAAGGGTTTTTCTTAGAGACTCACTGATCCTCACTGTTCCTCACTCAAAGGTCTTACATGATTAAAAATTCATATGTATATGAAGAAAAAATATCAAGCTTTAATTTGATATGCTTAATGTTCTATAAAATGCCTTATTTTAATCAAAATTAGCAAATGAATATTTTTTAAATCCTCTCCATTTTGCCCTTTTTTAGAGAAATTCATAACTCACCCAGTGAGATAGAAACAGAGAGAAACTGACGTCACAATGTATGTAAACAATAAAGAGTAATTTTCCTTCTTTCATTGGAATTTGAGTGTTTTTTCCCGGAAATCTTCTGAGGATCCAGGATTCCTAATGAGTGGCCTGCCGGCTGTGCCGTCGAACACAACATTTGTGAGAAGAATTCATCGTGACACAGCCTCGGATCAAGCATGGAGCAAAGAGTGGAAGCTTAGGAGGACATGACTCCCCAGAGGGTGCTTAGCCTATTCTCTTTGCATCAAAGAGGATGATGAGTCGGAGACAGACAGACCCTCAAGGACATTACCCCCCTCCTCCTCTCTCTTCCTTAAGGCTGGTTGGCTGGCTCATTCCGTCTGCTCAAAGAAGATGACGTGTCGGGCACCCCGGAGGGAGGGAGGAATGGACTCCCGTGAGAGAGAGAGAGAGTCATTGCCTTTGTCCTGTCTACCTACTAGCCTATTCTATCGGGGAGTCTCCTTTTCAAGTGAGACACAGAGAGAGAGAGATAATTAACTTATTATCATCCTGAAGAGTCTCGGGATCGAGAAATAGTGACTTTACACATAGAAGTGGAATCTTTGGGCACCTGGATCGTGAAAAGAGGAAGTTCCTCATGACCTATTCCTACTCATTCGTCTTCAAATATCTACCCTCCCTCCATCCCCCTCTTCCGGATCTGTCTCGGATGACTACAGAGACTCCACTCATGAAGCCTCCTCCTACACGTCTCTTGGACTCGAACGTCTAGAAGAGGAAGTCTCTCAGGCATTGCTCTTCCTCAACAAGCAAATGAAGGAGTCCTCCTCACCCTTCGAGTCTCATCTCTAAAGGCTTGCAATTTGGAAATCAATGTCCATGATATAATATTCTCCGGATCAACCCACCATATTAGTCTCGGAGTCGAAAACAATGGACTTCATGCATGGAAAGGGAAATTTTGGACCTCTTGATTTAAAAAGGATGGATACTTCAAGGCTTCTTGCTTCCCCTTTTAATTTGCCTTCCTAGATTGGAGCCATAATTTTGACAAATTCGATCATCTTAGAATTTGGTGACTTATTACCATTCTTTACGTCGCGTTTCGACCATAGAATCTTCAATTACACCAAGCTTTTCACATTTGAATCCATGAGAGTGAAATAAATTCCTTATATTATTTCAAAGATTCTACAAATAATTTCAACGGAGTCTCTTTCCACTTGGGATATTTATTTTATCCTTATTTTATATTTACCGCATATATTCGTACAGATACTCTGATTGATACACCCGAAATATACACTTGATCACTCATTTGACATCTATTTTTATACTTATATCTATACTTTTAATATTTGTTATTATTAGTGCAAAACTCAGTGCCTTGCTTTTTCATGTATTTTTTTTGTTAAATATCGAGTCACTGTGTGCTGCGTTGAAGAGGTTTATTCAGGGAAATGAGAGTAATAAACACTAAAAGGAAATTTTTCCCTTTTACTTCGCGTAATTAACTTGGAAACGGAAGTGGCCAGAGTCAGATTTGTGTTTAAAAAATTATTACAGAGCAGTATCTTGTCTAAGGACTCCATTCTAGTTCCTATAAGTGATGTAAGACAAATTATGTTTTATATAAAAATCAAAACGTTTAATAATATAATTAAGTAGGTAATTAATACTTTTCTGCAATTCCTAGGCTAGACAAGATTAGGTAGGACCTTAAGTGATAAATTAGCATCAAGTATACTCATGATAAGGTCAATGATAACTATTTTCATTTCAGATTTTTATTAATGGGCTATATTTTATTTGTAAATTTTAACTATAGTAGTAATAAGCATTTCTTTCTTTAGGGGGCAGAAATACAGATTATATCATAAAATATATTAACGAACACCTTACCTTCACTTAAGAATTGTGAAGATCAATACTCTGTTGTGTATTCTTTTAGAATAATTCTTTATATTTATATTACAAAATACTTTTACCATAATTACAAGAAATACGAGCTGATATCGTTAGAAAAATCAACAAAAGTTGTGAAGGTGTTTTTATTTCAATACAAGAATATAAAACCTATAAATGTGAAATAAGTCAGATCACCCTTGAATTATGAAATATGTAAATATAAAGTGGTCGTTTGGGGTTCTTCCTTCAAACACGACGAAAACGGAAAAATATGTTTCACTTTATATAAATGTCAAAGAAGAGGAAAATCTTATAAAATAAAAAAAA
This sequence comes from Caligus rogercresseyi, assembly GCA_013387185.1. NCBI lineage: Eukaryota > Metazoa > Arthropoda > Copepoda > Siphonostomatoida > Caligidae > Caligus > Caligus rogercresseyi. The sequence continues at coordinate 3,381,939 of CP045901.1, read as the reverse complement.
GAGTCTGTTCAGAGGGCTTCATTACAAAATATAAGGTCCCAAGGTAGAAGTGTATAGTATCCATTGAAGAATAATGATGTTCCTTATAAATACATGAACCATGAAGCAATCTACATATTTGCAAGAGAAAGGGGTGAAGCCATAATGGAGTCCTCCTTCAAGATCCACGGTTCCAAAGGAGACGAATATGCTGGGTTCATCAGGAGAATAACCATTGATTTCCAAATTATGAGACTCGGAGGGTGAGGAGGACTCCTTCATTTGTTTGTTGAGGAAGAGCAATGCCTGAGAGACTTCCTCTTCTAGAATTACGAATCCAAGAGACGTGTAGGAGGAGGCTTCATGAGTGGAGTCTCCGTAGTCATCCGAGACCCGGAGGGAGGAAGAGCAATGCCTGAGAGACTTCCTCTTCTAGACGTTCGAGTCCAAGAGACGTGTAGGAGGAGGCTTCATGAGTGGAGTCTCTGTAGTCATCCGAGACAGATCCGGAAGAGGGGGATGGAGGGAGGGTAGATATTTGAAGACGAATGAGTAGGAATAGGTCATGAGGAACTTCCTCTTTTCACGATCCAGGTGCCCAAAGATTCCACTTCTATGTGTAAAGTCACTATTTCTCGATCCCGAGACTCTTCAGGATGATAATAAGTTAATTATCTCTCTCTCTCTGTGTCTCACTTGAAAAGGAGACTCCCCGATAGAATAGGCTAGTAGGTAGACAGGACAAAGGCAATGACTCTCTCTCTCTCTCTCACGGGAGTCCATTCCTCCCTCCCTCCGGGGTGCCCGACACGTCATCTTCTTTGAGCAGACGGAATGAGCCAGCCAACCAGCCTTAAGGAAGAGAGAGGAGGAGGGGGGTAATGTCCTTGAGGGTCTGTCTGTCTCCGACTCATCATCCTCTTTGATGCAAAGAGAATAGGCTAAGCACCCTCTGGGGAGTCATGTCCTCCTAAGCTTCCACTCCTTGCTCCATGCTTGATCCGAGGCTGTGTCACGATGAATTCTTCTCACAAATGTTGTCTACGACGGCACAGCCGGCAGGCCACTCATTAGGAATCCTGGATCCTCGGAAGATTTCCGGGAAAAAACACTCAAATTCCAATGAAAGAAGGAAAATTACTCTTTATTGTTTACATACGTTGTGACGTCAGTTTCTCTCTCTCTGTTTCTATCTCACTGGGTGAGTTATGAATTTCTCTAAAAAAGGGCAAAATAGAGAGGATTTAAAAAATATTCATTTGCTAATTTTGATTAAAATAAGGCATTTTATGGAATATTAAGCATATCAAATTAAAGCTTGATATTTTTTCTTCATATTCATATCAATTTTTAATGATGTAAGACCTTTGAGTGAGGAGCAGTGAGGAACAGTGAGTCTCTAAGAAAAACCCTTCATTTTTCGTACAAAATGACATATATTTTAAAGTTTAAATGTGCCAGAGACGAAGTAAAAATTGAAATGAGTACTTTGATCTAAGCTCTATCAAATCATTGCTTTTTATTTTTCTATACTTCAGTCCTTGTATGCCAAAAATGGCTCTGAATCTAATAAATGCTAAAAAAATTGAAATCCATTTAGCTCTGAATTTATCACTAACTTTGAAAAATGAATACCATATTTGGAATCAGTGAATAAAACTCTATATGAATTATGGTAAATTAGTCCGACCTTTTTTTTTTTGTTGATTTTTGTTGGCCTGTGTTATTAATTTTAGAACAATAATAATGATTCATGTTCATCGGTACTGCAATTTATCAAACCAAATATGCCAAAAAAAAAACCAACTTCGGCATAAGTGACGTTCTTTTATTTACTTTAATTATAAGAGACACAAATGTGCAATAACATCATAATATTTTTATGTGTTTTAACAAATGTTCAAATATCTGGACGTGGGAAAAAATATTCCCCTCAAGTCTTTCCTCCAATTGTTTTGTACTGTATAAATTGGTAAAATATACGAATTTTATTTCCTATTATGGGTTTCTTGTTGTTAAATACATGTTTTGATAAATAAATCATCTTTTTTCTCTGGAATGTATTGGGCGTTTTCATTTGTACGCTTAAGCCGCATTTGATCTAAAGGACATTCTCATGGCTCAACCAATCAAAGGAAAGGTATGCAAAAAAGCCAATGTCATTTTGTAATATAAATATTTTACGTTTAGTCCAAGAATTATTACAAGGAACTTTTTTTATAAAACTCTTACAACTTTTGTTCTCTATACTTAGTTTTCTTGAGGATTAATAAGTGTATTGTTACATTTAGGGCGTCTACCTGTTAGGTATTTGCTCTCAAAAGAGTCTTCTGAAGGCGTAGACTTGAACCTGTTAATGGTATCTACGCATTAAGAAAATAAGAATATATAAAGTATGGATATAGAAAGAACTAAAAAACAAACATGTTGATGTTATGCAATGTATCTACGTGGGTACGCCCTTGGAATAAATGAAGGGATATAACACCGATAAGTAAAATAACCTTACTATCAAAGAGTATTTAAAGAATAATTACACTATGTAACAAAATTAAGGTCTTTGTTTGCCCCTGGGCTGAAATTTGTAATTTGAGTCTCATTTTTTTTACGTAGATTCAAAATGCCACTTAAAATATCGTCCGAAAAAAGGTTTGGACTTTATGGCTTTTTTTTGAAAATCGGGTTTTCATCATTTCTAATGGTTCGGCCCAGTTATATTCGTGCAAAGTAAGAATAACCACAAATGTCAGTAGTATTTTATTTTTCTATATATTTTTGCATTTCAAATCCGTTTTTTTATAATTTATATATCTTTCGTACTAATAGAAAAATAGGCTTTTATTTCAAAAAGTTGATCATATTTTAGGTTCTATTTAAGCCGTGATATATTTTTTGTTTCGAGTCTATTGAGTATAATCAATAAATTATATACTATATTTTCGGTATATGTCAATGCATTTCAGAACAGTTTTTATAATTTCGATATCTGGCATGAAAGTAAGAAAATATCAATTTAGTAATCATATTAAGTAACTACTTTAGGTGATTCATTAAGATTGCATTAAATATTATTGTGATTTGGTACGAAGAAAAAAAAACAGGTTTACCTTTTTATTTGCAAGTTCCTTAAATAATTTGGTAACAATATTGGAAGCCAATTTTCCAAATCACAGTAACTCTCTAAAGAATAAAAATATTTTTGACACTTGTAAAAAATTATATGTAAATAAAAAGGTAAACCTGTTTTTTTTTCTTCGTAACAAATCACAATAATATTTAATCCGTTAAATAGTGTTATCAATAAAAAAAATTAGTGCAAACGTCTTTTAATATACTTTGACCTTATTCGATCACAGTGGATCAGGACGTAGTTATAGAGAAAAGGGGTTATCACCCATAAAGTAAGAGAGTAGGGACATTATGACGTCACTTTCCTTGTGGCCGTTGAGTAAGGAATATTAAACAAAAAGAATAAGACTTTCATCCTTTAAAAAAATGTTTGTTTTGTTTAATGGACATTAATCCATGTCATTTATGAATCCTTTTATGGAATTCTTAATATTATCTTTCATTAAATTTCAATAAGGGCTACTTTACACGCTCATAAGAGAAGGAATGACTATTCTGATATAGATACATTTGATATTTGATCATAAGACGTAGAAAAGAAAGGATATTGAGTTGCTAACGGAAAAATATTCGTGAGTTTTCAAGATTTACCAATAGGACATATTACCTATCATCAAACATTACCTATGACTCACTATCTGCAGCACATTTGAATGAACAATTAATTATAATTCTAACTAGCGGATGCTTTACAAGGGATTTGTCAGGAATGCTCACTTTGACCTATTATTCTTGACGCCTCAAACTTATCCTTTGAAACGTTGATCAATATATAACTACGTGATAAAGAAGACCGAACAAACACATTAACTGATCGATTTTAATTAGTAATTACTTTTTCCGGGAAAAACCATCTACTCAAAAATAAAAAATGGGTCCAAATCTAACAAGCCTTTTTAATAAATTGTTTTTTGTTGCTTATATGGTTTGATAGAATAGCAGATACCGACAGGATATAAATAAGCATTAAAATTAGTTACTCGAACCTAGGATCTTATCAATGAGGTAACCAAAGTTACCATCCCCTCTCGGGAGTATTCGAACCTGAGCCCCCAACATCGAGAGTTGAACCCGCCTTAAGTGCACACGGCTATCGCCCTTCCTATTTTTATCTAATGTCTTAAGCATAGCGAAATAGTCCAAACACGCCCCAACACAATAACGTCAACCAAAAAAAAAATATGGTCCAAATCTAACAATAATTTTTAAGAAATCGGAAAAAACTTTTTGGCGAATAAATGAACATTTCAGTTTTAAATTTTCCGGAAGTGTCCACCACGCCTAAAACAACCACTCCCTGACTCTCAAAATTACCCCATGCCAATTTGTCAAAGTCTAATGAATCCTTTGGGGAGGAAATGAAGAAACAGACAAACGAACGTAAGGATTAAATACAATAAAAAAAATATTATACTGTAAATACAGATTAGGCACTTTTTCAAGGAATCCCCTGCGACACACATTAATTAAGAACGTTGTTCGAATACGCATATTATCATTATATGTGTGCCCGTCATTGACCTATATGCTACAGAGGGGAAACCTACTATCAGATTTAAGCAGAATAAATTATTTTTCTTTGTACATCAATTGATAACCTCGCCCCTAAATCCTTCTCTATTGATCTCTCTTCTTCCTTTTAACAAATATGCAAAATCATTTACGTAAGGCCAGAGCTGCTATTATTATTATTATTCTCCTATTATAACTATTTTTATACAAAAGCAAAGGAGTATGATAAATTGCCTGAATGACAAATGAATGAAATGGACAGTGTTTCTTATATGGCTTGCTATAATATTTGATTTTATATATCTGACTTTTATTAATATAAGGAAGTGCTTTTTGAACGATCTGATTGGATATAGCTATAATTAAATTAAAATGGAGCTTTAAAAGACTTGAACCAACAGCTGAATGCTTCAATATCATTTCCCACTTTCAATTCGGATCACATCAATTCGAATCACAAGATATGGAGCTTTTAGGATAAAAATTCCCTTTGTATATGAAAATTAACAGAATATGAATAAATTATTTGTCAATTTTTTAAAAATCATAATTTAAATGTATTACTTTAAATATATTTTATGACCTCAATGCTATTTTTTGATATTTCATTTTTTCATGTTTTTGTGCGCTCAATCATCGGTTGATACATGTATATATATATATAGGTATACATATATATATACTAAAAAAAATTCTGTTCGTTTCCCTATATCTCCCGAACGATGTATAAGATCTTGACAAAATTTCCAGTGAATAGAGCTCAAGAGTGTTTTAGTGGGTTGTAAACTTTCGGAAAACTCGTCATCGCCATGCTTATTTTATTCACCGAAACTTTGTTTGTCCATTTTTTAAAATTGCCAAGTTAGATTTTGACCAACTTTTCTGTGGATGATTTGTAGGTGGTAAAATCTGTTTTTGTTTTAGAGATACAGGAAAACTCGTTTTCACACTATGATTACTTAAAAATAAGTTATTTCTGTCCCTGTCTCCCCCCCCCCCGCTCCCCCCCCCCCGCTCCCCCCAATTGAAGTTTGCGGAAAATAACAACTTTTTATATACCAAAAAATCTATATAATAATTCGTATGATTTTTTTCTATTCCGAAGACTATTTTCATGTTGGAAATCCCGGGCAGCGCCGGGTAACATCCGCTAGTATATATATATATAATATAACTGACATGATTTAGAATACCAAAAATTAAAGCTGGTTTACCAAGCATTCATTTGATATGTTTGTTGTTCTAAAAATCGCTATACTTTAAGAGATATAAGCAAATACATTTTTGAACGTACTCTCCCAAAAAAATTGTTCTTTTGATATGAGAATATACAATTACCACTTGGTAACTGCTGTTAATGTTACCTGGATAGAAAGATAAAGAAAAAAGAAGGGAGAGAAGTGAGGCAAAATACTCTTTCCCCCTTTTTTATCAGCAGTTACCAAGTGGTAATTGTATATTCTCATATCAAAAGATCAATTTTTGGGGAGAGTACGCGCAAAATGTATTTGCTTATATCTCTTAAAGTATAGCGATTTTTAGAACACCAAACATATCAAATGAAAGCTTGGTAAACCAGCTTTAATATTTTGGTATACTAAATCATGTCAGTTTAATAAGTAGAGAGTTATATGTACATTAAAAAAGCCTATCTCGCGTACAAAATGACGCATATAATGGATTATAAATGCGTCAGAGACAAAGTAAAATTTTGAGAGGATACCTTGACGCAAATCTAAGAAACACATTATTATTTATTTTTTTCATAATCGATTTCTTATAGGTCAATACAGGCTCTGAATCATATGATGTAAACTCAGATTGTACTGAATTCTGAATTGATAGAATGCAACCAAGGTCATTTTTGGATTTATCATCAAAGGTTTACTAAACTTAAAAGTACTATTTTACTCTGAAGCGAACAAGTCATCTTCTACAGGCGAGTGAAGTTAATTGATACAAAAAAGCTATGAAATATGCTAACATTACACACTCCATTTTTTTCTTTGTTTTTACTGAAAACTTTGTTTTATTAAAAAACATCAAACATACGTCTGGTAGTAAATTAGATTTCCTTTAAATTAATAATTATTATTGAAGTCTGTAACGTCCACCATTTTGAAGAAATTTGCGGAAAACTATATTTTTACTAATTTTTAAAACTTTGACCTCGTTGCGCGACCTCGTAATGTTGACCGATTTTGTTCAAACTTTGTATGTCGTCTTCTTTTATCACCAAGAAACAGAAAATCCACAATGTTGCTAACATTTCAAACATTTGAAAAATAAGAACAGCCCTAATATATATATATATATATATATATATATATATATATTATATTATATATATATATATATATATATATATACATATACAGGGTCCCGACGGTAAATCGGAGAATAACTGTAAATGCATATAGCGCATCTTGTGTCAGTGATATTAATTTTTATTTTATAGCTTTTTTAAAGTCCCAATTAATGTTAATTATTACTCATAATGAGAGCCCCTGTTCTTGACCACGGAGTCCACACGGCGCCGGAAAGAGATGCAGACTCTGGACACCTCTTGCGGATCCAGCTCTTTCATGGTCTTCAGGGTTTCAACAGAGGTGTGATATTTTTTGCAGGCCAACCCTTCAACCTTTCCCCATAGATAATAGTCGCAGGGATTCAGATCTGGACTGTTGGCTGGCCAAAAAGAGGGAGGCCAGAAGTTAGGAGTTTTCAAAGCCAAAAAATCAAGAACAATTTTGGCCCTGTGGGCCGGTGCTGAGTCCTGTTGGAATGTGTAAGGCCTTCCATCAGCCACATCATCCATCCAGGGGACAACTACCTCCTCCAAGACTTGCTTGTACACCTCCTTGTTGACTGTTTCCTTTTTCTGGAAGAAGTAGGGGGGCATGATATCACCCTCCGTACTGATGACGGCTAGGACCATGTTAGATGCTGGATTCTTGGTCTTCATGAAGGGTTTGACCTCATCAGCGTCCAGGCAGATCCATCTGTCGTTTCTCCGATTGTGGCTGGCATCAATAGTGAATATTTTTTCATCAGAAAAGAATCGAAGAAAACCACTTTTGCTCTTCATCTGGTTGATCAGGATCTTGCCTTTGGAGACTCTATCAGCCATGTTCTGCTCCGTGAGCAGGTGCTTTGTAGCCCTGGCCCTGCTCCTGTATCTAAGGTCGATCTTGATAGCCTTTTCAATTGTGCTCCTGTGCACATTTCGGTCCTTGGCTAGCTTGGAGATAGGTGTGTCTGGATGATTATCAATGGACCTCTTGAGACCTGCCAAGAACCTTGGAGTCCGGATTTTGTCTGCTCTTGAGCTGTGGTCAGCTCTCTGTCCTTCCCCTCATTGTCAAATGCCTTGACAACCTTATACACAGTAGATTTTGGGTAATGAAAGAACTCAATAATCTCTTGAGGCGTCTGCCCCGCACGACGAGCTTCGCATATATGTAGCATCTCTCCGGACTTGTTCCATTCTTAGACCACGTACTACTGAAAATCTCATAAAATAAAAACGTCAGCTGTTGAATACAGCTTGTCGCAAATTTTTAATTTTTTCCAACGCAACATCTCAAACAATCACAATCGGCATTTGAAATAATTACCGATTTACCGTCGGGACCCTGTATATATATTAATAACAAATTTAATTACTAAATATAACTCAACTGTGGCATAATACAATAATACAGTTGTCGATGTATGTTGAGTAAAAGCTTAACTCAACATACATTATATCTAGAAAAAAAATAGAAAAAAAAGTTTTGCTGAGAAAACATATATAAAATAGCATATCATAGTGCATTTTTGATGCTTAAATCTGATAACATCGATGGAAAGATAGACTAATTTACTTTGGATTTTTTGTTAAATCGTTATTACTTATTTAAACATTGCAAATATGTAGTCTGGAATGAACAAGAGGTAGACAATTTTATTATTGCTAAAAATTTGCCTTTGTAATGTAACTGTAACGTTTTCGGATTGTTTGTTTGAAGCTAAATATTTTATATCTCTCTCTCTCTCATATTTTCTCTTAAAAGAGGACGCCATTTTGAAATTAAGTTCGATGATGCCTATGGTAATGAAGGGTTGTTATAATCATATTTCACTCTGTTACGGTAAAAAAATATATATATATATAGTACATTAGCACTTGGAATTTATTTATAAAAGGGAATGATTAAGTAGCCTCATTTGATGAAAGGGTCTTTCTCATACCATCCCTTTACCCTAATGACTCTTTGGAGCCTTGCCAAAAGGTATAAATTCATTTAATGAAAGCATAATTCATATTGTCTCTTCTTTTGAATGCCTTTAACAAGTAAGATCGGAAGCTGCAATTCTGTCGAATCAATTAGGCACAAAAAGGTTGCCTTGTAATTAATTGGATATAAGTTTATTTTGATAGCTCAAAAATAGGTCATGAATTGAATTGCCTGAAGCTTCAATGTTATAACTCGAGAAAATACTTTTAAATATGTATGTAATGAATAAAAACGAAGTAATTTTTTCAATATAATAGATCAATAAATAATTATTTTGTTGGTCTGTTTTAAAAAAAAGTATATATTTTATTCATTTAGAGTAGTTGTATATAACGGTATATATAAATAACCATTATAGATTAAAATTAATTTTATATATAGGGTATTTTAATTTGATGTGCTCGTTGTATATTTCAAGAATATGTGCTTTTTGTTTTAAGTTATGTTTTATATTATTCATTATTGTTTTTTTGCTTTTTAACTTCTGTTTCGATATCTAATTTTAAAATAGAATGTTTATTTAAATATTTAAATATTGTAATCTCTCTAAATCAATAAAGTTCTTATATTTAAAAAAAATTAATCAAATTAGTTAAGTCAAACAGAATTCCCCACAATATATCAAAGCAATAAAAATTATGAACAAACAAAAACTACACAAACAACAAAATCGTTTAATACCTATACTACCTAGTCTTCTATAAATATAGTAAACAATAAATAAAATTCTAGAACAACAAAACACTTTTATGTTAAACAATCTACTTTAGAATATTAAAAACTTTTTATACATTCGCAAAAGCCAGAGTTGAAACTTTTTGTATTATTTTGTATTTTGATAATATTTTCCGCATGTTCCCACGAAGAACAATCCACGTTTGAAATTTTGATGCCAAAGGCCGAGTATCTTGCAGCTGATGAAATAAGAATTGACCGAAATCCTTTCACTTGGAATGGTATCCCGTTGGCCAGTTTTTTGCAATGCGGCCTTTGCAATTAGAGTCATTTCAAGGGCACGCGTTTTTAGGGAGGCTTTTGTAAAATTGGATGTGATTCCAAACAAAATCAACGGCATAACAATTTTTTTTCGATGTTCGCAATGTTGCAGGTAATTACAGTCAGCAAAGGCATGAACAACAGTGCTAAATTATTTTCTGCAATCCTTTCACGGAGCAATGTATGTACAGCCAGTCGAAATTTGCAATTGCGCCGTGAATTTCTTGAGATCCTTAATTTAAGTCAAAGATGGCATTTTTCTTTTTTTCCCATGATAATGGAAGGTTTAACTTTGTAATACACTTATTACATATTTCCACAGCCTCTCTTTTGTAGTTGTCCTCAAATGATATTTTCAAGTGCCCAGGCACTTGTGGTACAGATCTTTTCAAAGGGTCAATAAATTTTTCTACAATAAAAATGATGCCTTCTAAATCATGGAATCATATAATTCTGTTTATTGGGGCGACAAGTTCCAATTTTTTAGGATGCAAAAAAAATTAAAGTAAAATTTCTTGTTCCGATTTTGGCGAATCACGTCAATGGTTGAAGAGGCAATAAATGATGGAGTTCCATTCCATAATTTTTTGTCTGTTCAGCTATTAGATATACCTACTTCGCTAGAACTTAATCTGATATCAGCCTGCATTATTTATTTATTTTATACATTCATTTTGAGAATGATTTTGGGAGGATAATTCAAAGTAATTTTCTTCTGAGATTTTGCTATAGCATAAAAATAGCTCTTGTACTGTATGAATAAGTAGCAAATATGTATTCTTTTATTGATTTCACTAGATTTTTTCCATGTCCCCCCCCCCCCCCCCCCTTAAAAACCCTTTGGCTATAAATAAACACACTTTTGCATAGTGATTCATGGTATACTTCTTATCAATGGAAGCATGCCTCTGAGGAAATGAAATATTGCAAAATAGAGCTGTCCGGCCGTTCTTTACAGTAATACTTATAATAATGACTTTCTCATTTATATGGTTCTTGACTTGCCTCTTTTATGCTATTCGATGTTTGAGGATGATCATTTTTCACTAGTGTTGTGGCCGGTCCCAATTTATTCGGTCCGGTCCTATCAGTCCTTGGGATCGGTCCTTAGAACCGTCACACAGTGCTCACAGTAACTGAAAAAGCGAAAAAATGGCATTTTTTTCTTTCTCCGATAGGTGTGATCTTTACAGTATACTTTTGTTCAAGACAAGAAAACATAATTCATGTAGAAATGAGTCTATTTATTACTATATAGATACCCATTACAGTAACGGGTGCATGTTGCCAGAAATTAAGTACGCCTGAAGTTTAAAATGTATTAAAAACATCTTATCCATATGAGATCTATTTTATACCCAAACTGACAACAGAAAAAATAACTATACCTATTACTTAAAAGACTGATCTCAAGATATGATTTTGAAAATATTTATATAATTAAATGGACCAATTTCCACATTTTTGAAATTGATCAAATTTCACATGAAAAATTATTATTATTTTTTTTATTACAAAAAAAGGTATATCTAAGAACTTCCACTACATTCCATCAAAGTAAGGCTAGGAATGGAATAACAATATAATCTATAAAAGATATTATATCCTTTCAGCTGCTCAATGCTGCTTCAGCATTAAAAAACGGTTTGGTCCAGGAATAATCTTGTCTTTTCTGCACGCCTCTACCGATTACCTGCAAGAATATTCTTGAATGTTGCATGTCTCCTTTTCAAAACTGCATGTGCATGTTACTGTTTTCTCCCCTCTTCAACAGAAAATTACTTAGAATTATTCATTTAATAACGTATGCATTTATATTCCAATTTTTTACAACATAATTGAAGAACAAAGAAATGTCATTGTGCGTGTCTTTTTGGACACAAGATGCTTGAACATGGAGCCGATGTTGCTCTTCATTTGGAGCTCCCAATTGGAGTATATAGTGAAGAGAGCCAAGAAGCAATGAACAAAGAGATTCGTAAAGTAAGGCTTTACCACACAGCGAAAGTTTCAAGAATGAATGTATTCAAAACCCAATATAATTGGTTGCTTGTGTAGTCTGATCCTCTTGTTTCCTCAAAAGCCTTCAAGAAGTCTAAAACAAAAGATGTACAAAATCTGTCCAAGGAAGTTGAAGGCTTACTGATTATTGCTTAAAATATTAAAGTTCCTTTTTAATGTGTTCTTTTGATATTTTATTTAAGATTGTATAAAATATTAAAGATCTTTTTTAATGTTTTTTTTGATATATTGTTGAAGATTGTTTGAAAACTATAAAGTGTTATATGTACCTTAATAGATATTAAAAGCTTAAATTATTGTCATAGTGTACCATTAATAAATTAATAATATATATGTACAAGTTGATATACACAGAACTATTACCAGCCTGTCAGAGTGACTTTTTATCCTGGAAATCGATTTGCCAGGTTAAAAAAACTATTTATCTACCTCATACATCCTTATCTATAAATTATTTACTTTTTCGCTCTCACCCTGTGAGCACTTTGGTCTGGTCAGAGTGACCTGAGGTCTTTTTTTACCCTGGAAATCGATTTATAAGGCCAAAAAAACCTATTTAGACATCTTATACAACTTTATCTGCAAATTAATTAGTTTTTTTCGCTTTTTGGATCCCTGTGAGCCACTGTGCGTCAGACTTTGGGATCGGTTCTTGAGATTGTCTTTTCTCAGTCTTTAATTTTCCATAAATGTTGAAAGAGTTTTTTATTTAATACGTTCTAATTTCTAATATATATATATATATATATATATATATATATATATATATATATATATATATATATATATATATATATATATATACACATAAGCGTAGGGAAGATTTTTGGTTTGGGGGGGCAGCATTCAATTTGCCCGAATCTTAACAAGAACTGTTAAATCGGTGAAAAAAATATTCGAATAAAGAAAGTTATCAACATAAATATTTTATTTATAGTAATTACATACTATTCATTACATTATATTTATTTGATTATAATTCGAAATTCGGTTTCTTTCATAATTTCATATTTTTTGTTCAACTTAAATGCCCGAATACCTCAACCAATTTGCCCAAATTTGAGAACTCACCCGAATTTTTGGGGGCAGTTGCCCCTTTGTCTCCTACGCCTATATATATATATATATCAAGCTTGTGACCGTTCAGCTTTTTTTGCATTCAGCGTTAAAAAAAAATAGCGTTCCATTCAGCGTTCCGTTAAATGTTTTTGCGTTCAGCGTTCCGTATAAAGGATTTTCCTTTTTATAGCATTAAGAGATATGACAACATGACGTGGATTATGACGTCATAAAGGAAGACCTTTTCCTTTTTTAAGGACTAGACCGGACCAGACAGTCCTCGGTCTAGATAAGTACCGATACAACGCTATTTTTCGCACACTAAATTCTGATGATATAATTTATGGAAAATTGACAGTATCTAAACGTGTTTCCTTGTTTGCTTGGTTGTGTGTGTGAAGCATAGAGATATAAAGATATAGAGAGCTGATTCCCCAATTGCAGAGAAACAGCCTTCTGTTGCTTCTGTATGTTCAAAATAAACAAAGTAATTTGTACCAAGTCATCATAAGCTGATCATGGAGATAGAATCTATCTCTATGATCAGCTTACGATGACAAAGTACAAATTACTTTGTTTATTATGAACACACAGAATACAGCTGAATATTGTTTCTCTACTATGAAGGGAATCAGTTCTCTATATCTTTATATCTCTATGGTGTGAAGGAACTCAACATGTTTCAGAGGATTGCAGAGTGGTTTTGTCCTATTACATTTGTGACGTGAGAACACTATTTGAATACAGGATTTTTTTTGGTGAAAATGAGATGGACCCATAATAGTATTCTTCATTTACTCTTCTCCATTTTATATTGATATTTTTTTTCAATTAGCCCTCTAATTGATGCGATATTTAAGGAATAATTGTCGATGAAGAAGCTAGTCCAATAAAAAATTGGCCATGAATGTTGGCATCATCTTGCACGCTCTTGTTTTTTAACCAATCATATAACGTTGTTCATAGTTAATGTACGTTTTCTAATATTAAATTCGAGTAGGCAGTAGTCTCCCTTTTTCCAACCTCTTTTTAGTAGATTCACTACATTATTAAAACTAAGACAACATAGCTAAGGACGTGAAGGCTCTCAAAAGAATCAGGAAATCTCTAGCAGAGTAGGTCCAAGGTCCAAGGCGGGGAGGGCGGGAGGAGGCACAACAGCTGCTGCTCTGAAAACGTTCCCAGAAGATGTTCGTCCGTCATGGGAAGAAGTGCTGTGTCCCCGGATGCCGGTCGGGCTACACCGGCGTGGTTCCTTTTGTGGTGAGCGGGAGCTGTGTGTCCTCGAACACGTCTTCAGTATCCCGCCGACCGCCTCCTCACCCTCTTCCTGAATAAATATCCTCTCGGTCGATGAATTATGTATTTCGGACGAGATGTTTTAATCTAAAATAAATATATGATAAACAGAGCACACGAATAATATAGATAATTTAATTACATGGAATGAATCCCTTCGGTCCTGAACCAGTCTTCTAAGTTTTCTTATTTTTCACAAGTTATTTTAGTAATAATTATAATACACAGATTTAAATAATATATACAATAATATAGTTGAAGATTAGTCGAGCCAGTACTTCTTCATCACCACCCCTGTTATTACAAGATTTTCCTAAAGTAACTGTAATAACGTGATCATATTGACTGGTCGACATATCTCCCAGTATTAGGGTTGTAGAATTTTTTAGGTTTCCTAATCTGGGACGATCTTCTTGGTTGTGATATGGATGTGATGACTGTCTGTTCCTTAGGATCTTGTGTGGGAATAGATGGAACTCCGTCTTCAAGCCGAGGGGTAGATTCTACCAACAGGTTCGGATTTATTGGTTCTCCTGTGTTCGTAACCTCTAGTCCATTGGAGGGTGGAATTTTCTCTTCAGACGCTTCATAAGTGTCTCGAACAAACTTTTCCCCTGCAGAACAAATGGTTGGGTACTGATTGGTTTCTATCTGGGTTGTCCTGAGTGGGTCCATGAACCTTTTTAAGAAACGTCTGTTTCTTAACGTAACCCTTCCCGTGCCGTCGACCTTTATAAGGTATTGATCGTGGGGCCTTTTCTCCAAGACAGTCCCACTCCTATCCCATTTTGTAGGATGTGGTCCTATCTGATTTTGAATTAAGACTTTTCCTCCAGGGTTTAGAGGCTTCAGTGTTC
This sequence comes from Caligus rogercresseyi, assembly GCA_013387185.1. Classification (NCBI taxonomy): domain Eukaryota; kingdom Metazoa; phylum Arthropoda; class Copepoda; order Siphonostomatoida; family Caligidae; genus Caligus; species Caligus rogercresseyi. The sequence continues at coordinate 3,366,806 of CP045901.1, read as the reverse complement.
TCGTCCTCTCGTCTTGGATTAGAGATGTGATTGCCCTGCGTCTTAAAGCCTTTTCTTTAAGTTCCCAGGCTTTCCTCCATGATGAGTTAATATCATTATTGAAGGAAGTTGGTTTTTCTTTCCGTATACGTGGCATAGCATCATTCACTGTTTTCCAAGTCCCCTGAGGTACGGATCTGGCTTGCTGAAAAGGCGACTTCATAGCGTGCGTCTCCCTGGCACAGTGTTTATTGAGGGGAGAGAGGTCAACTGTACGCCTAGGTTTCCCATTATGTTTTCGCGTCACAACCATTCTGTGACACCATCTACTTGCCTCACCATTCGGGACTCTTTCGATGATGCCCATTTCTTCGTCATTGAGTAGGTCCCTCTCAATTTTATCCTTCCAGTGAATTGGGATCGGAGAGGGCGTGTGCGCAGCCTTCGGAGTTGCATCTTTGTCAACGATAAAGTTGATGGGGGGTCCTTTCACGTTTGGGAGGGTTGATGAGTGCAAACATTGAATGTCGATGCCCCATATCGATTTATAATCCATTCACCCATTTTTTTGATGTTACGCTCTTCACACTTCATCGGGAGCCGTTCTGGCCTTTTGGGGTGCTGAACGTTTCAAACATCCAAATTTAGCCCTTTCATCACTGACTCTTAACTGACAGATTCTGGGGTTTGGGAAAGTCATCGGTATAATATCGAGCTGCTCCAAACAATCCCCGATAAATAGAATTGTCTCGTGTCAGGGCTGACGTAAGCCATAGTCGCCCCGTCCTTCTGATTTCCATTATCTTCCGTAACATTTATTCGTATCAGAATCGCTCCATCGATTCTAATTTTGTTTCCTGACGCCGAGGTTATCCCATCCTTAACAGGAAATAGGTCTTTTAATCTCAGTCCTGTCTTTAGATACTCTTTCCTAGACCATAGACAAGCTTCCGCGCCTGTGTCGGCAACTGCCATAACATTCATAGGTTTCATAGGCGGGTATGGTATTCCTATGTCCTTATAGTCTTTTTCCTCAATAGATATCCTTATTTTAATTTTTGGGTGAGGGTCTGGTCTTGCTTGACGCCATTTCCTACCGTTGTATCTTAAATGGCCCTTGGCTTGCCCAGTCTTGGCTGAAGGCCCATTGATCCAATGTCAAATTCTATCGCTCCGGCCTCCGAAAGTTTCTCCTTAGGCATGTCATATCTCTTGGCATCTCGCCCCATCTTTTTTGTTTTCCAGCAATCCAAGCACTCCTTGTGAGGGATCTTGTTCCACCCGTACTTTCCCTCTGTGAACAGGTTGAATGTTTTTGAGCATCCTGGGCATTTATCGGTTTTCTTTGGTAGCTGTTTTTTAAATGATGATATCGCCGCTGTGGCGAGTGCTCCTGTGGCCACGTTCCGCGCAGTCTCCCTTGTTTCCAATAGCTGGAGAACCTCTGGTAAATCCTTTTTATCAATTTCTGGGATAGCAATAACCTCTTGAAATATATCTCTATCGGCCACGCCAGCCATTAGCACGATCCGCACAACCATCTTCGTGTAGTCGACGATCCTTTGGCATGTACATGTTACGCTGAAGTCACATGTCGTTGCCTTACTACGTATGCGCGAGTAAAACGACTTTATCGTTTCTCCGTGGGATTGTTTTAATGTGAAGAGTTCTGTGAGCTTCACACAGTGGATTTCTGGGGTCACCGCCAAGTTTTTAATTGCGAGGAGGAAGCACTCTTCATCTTCATTTAGGAGATTATTGTTCGACTTCAAAAGATCATCTCCTAACTCCACTTCACAGCATTGGAACAGTTGATCTACAACCTCCGTTTCCGATACGTGTGTAACCCGCTTGAACCAGTTCCACCTGGATACGAAGCTGTTCCAGGTCTCTTCGGTAGTGTCATATCCTATTTTTGGCCTCTCACACGATGGGGTTTTTCCGATCCTCGGCGCAGCGGTCTGCGCTAAAACCTGTGGATGTTGTCTACTATGCACCTCAAAGAGAGCGAGGGCGACCTTCTCTGACTCATGCTCTATGCACGTTCCGCATTCGGGTACGGGCAATCCAACTTCAAAGTCATTGGGATTCTTGAGCTGAAGACGCGCTGAGGGTTTCAATATTAAAACATGAATAAATATCCTCTCGGTCGATGAATTATGTATTTCGGACGAGATGTTTTAATCTAAAATAAATATATGATAAACAGAGCACACGAATAATATAGATAATTTAATTACATGGAATGAATCCCTTCGGTCCTGAACCAGTCTTCTAAGTTTTCTTCTTTTTCACAAGTTATTTTAGTAATAATTATAATACATAGATTTAAATAATATATACAATAATATAGTTGAAGATTAGTCGAGCCAGTACTTCTTCACTTCCGTGTCTCCGAGCGTGGATACTCCGGTTCCTCTCATGTGGAGGTGCTTACTACAGCGGCCATGTGGAGGAAGTCAGTCTATCCCTCTTCCTCCGAGGACTCGTGAGCTAGCTTCGACTCCCGGGAGCTCCCCCTCTCATGCTTCCCTTTCTCCTCCGTCGGGAGCCACCCGGGGACGCACAGCTTCAGCATCGGGGTGGAAGTGGAAGTCTTCAACACTGCACGGGAATCGGAGGCCTTTGGCTGGTAGCCCGCATGCGTCGAGGAGCTCCGGAGCACACGTGGTCGTCCTCTGCAGCTCAACCTCCGCCGGGGAGCTCCCGAGCTTCAACCAAGTGGTCCACCAGGACCGCCTTTGCCCCCGATCCAACATGCCACACATCCAGGACAAGGACTTTTATTCCAATTGGGATCCCGCTGCCCTCGGAGATGAAGGACAATTACGCAGAGGACGAGGACTCCCATGCCGTCTTTGTCAAGTCCATCAACGCCTGCTCCGTCAAGTACGAGCCCGCCAAGCGGTCTCTGCGGGTCGTGAGCACGGACGAGGACACGCAGCGGAAAAGCCGCCATGATCCAGGGCATGCACTTTCGAAACTTCATAAAGCAGACCCGGAGCGTGGGCTGCATCATCAACCTGGAGCTCCAGGAAGAGACCTCGACCTGTCAATGTCAATGAAATGTCAAATAGAGCTCAAGTGTGCGAAAAATTGCTAAACTGCAGTCTTAATTGCTGAATTTACCTGTAATTCCTATATTTTTACTTTAATTTTACTTCGTTCTTGGACAAACTGACTGAAAATATACTGTTTTGATATGTGCCTAACAAATTTATTTATTAGCGCGTTCATTTTCCTTTCTGTTTTTAATGGACCTAGTATGCAAGCAGCTCTCGCAACCTTTCTGTCCTTATATATGTTGTCCGTGATTAAAGCGGCATTAACAATAGTATTATTCAAACTCACTATTTGCTTCTGCTTTTGTGATTTCTATTTTCGTGGATTTTCAACCATTAAAATGGATAATGTTGACATCGTACTTCGAGATTTGGATGAGGAGGAGCTTCAAAAGATTAATCAATTTATACTCAGTCGTTGCTTCTGTGTTCTTTGTCCTTTGGATATAAATGGGCAAAAGACGCCATGTTTTAATTGGTTCAATCGAGAAGAAGTCGTCTATTGACGAGAACAATGCCTTGAAATATCTTTCATATCTCCATCGAGCCTTGAAGCATATGCCTTAGGACAATTTTCAGTAATTAATATTAGCGATAAAATATCAAATTCCAAATTAGTGGTCAAAGAATTGTTTATCCACCTTTTCTTTTCTTCTTGGGATAAAACTAACATTGGATTCGCTGCATTAAGTGTGACCTATTTGAGGATATATCTATTCATTTCCTCGTTGAATATCACGCTAAGTTTTCTCCCGACCGTAGCTTTGGAGTTATATCAAAATCTTATTATAACTATCAAAAATCGAGTGTGTCGTAAGATATGATAGATATGGTTGCTAAGCATCTTCGCAATGCAATGTCATATCTTCGAAAAAGAAAGGATGCCCACCAATTCAGTGGTATGACTGGAATAATTTCCTTCATCCCTACTTCCGTCCTATTAAAGGAATGAAGAAATTTCATGTATTTACTGTGAAGTCAGCACTTCCTGGAATAGTGACATTAAAGGAGTGGTCAGATAGCTCAGAAAGTGTACAAATGAACTTTCTGAAACGTGGCATTTGTTATTCAGATGTACCTACATCAATAAATGATGATTTGTTATTGGAAAAGCACAGTTTATCGAAGGTAGGGAAGGAATACCTTATGAATAATGTTGTTCCTCTAATATCTTCTGGAACCAAGAAACAGCTTTTCATCCATTCTATTGCCAGTGTAGATGACTCGATCAGTGAAGAACATCAGACCAACAGTAAAACTAAAGAAAATGATAGTTTGAGTGAAAGTAAATTCATAACTAACATAGCAATACATTATTCTAATTCTAAGTCTTTTTTTAGTTGTAGATACTTCTGTGTAAGCTGACAAATCTTATCATTCTTCTGAATCATTTAATATGGCATTAAAATCAATATCCAACGAAGATTATAGTATGATTGAAGGTAAATTCATAACGAGCATAACAATAATGTATTAAAATAAAGTATTTTCTTCAGTTGTAGATCATTCTGTAAGTGCTGTGGAGGCTGACATATCTTATGGTCCTTCTAACTCATTTAATGTGACACTTGAATTAATAAACAATGAAGGTGATAGTTTGATCGAAGGTAAATTCATACCGGACATAGCATAAGTATTATAATCAATGCTTTTTGTAGATACTTCTGTAAGTCCTGTGGAAGTAGACGGAGCTTCTGGCCTTTCTGATTCTTTCAATGCGGACAAAGATGGACAAAAATTTAGATGTTTTTAATGTAAAGGTTGCACTTTATACAAGCAACGTTTAATTAAGAAAATAACCAAATGTTATAGGTACAAATATTGTCGTAAAAAACATTTTTAAAAGCAATGCAAGAAATTCACCTGTTCTACAGGCTCGACAATTTAGACAAAAAAATCCTATCTGAAAAATTAATAAAATAACGTAAATTTATTAACATTGGACCAAAAATGTGTTACAAAGTATAATTAATAGTTAAATCAATGTTTTTTAGATTATGTTTGATCAAATGAAATAAACAAATACAACAAAATACGCACATATAGCTTATTATTAGGTTGAACCATGAATAGTCTGGCCCAGTAAAACTAATTATTTTCATCAAATTAATATAAAAACACTTAAATTAGAAAATACAATCCCTCCGGTTGCAATGATGTCGTAGCAGTGCTCCCAAAGCCTCTTGAGTTGGTCGAACAGCTCGTCTTCGCTCACCCTCTTCATCGCCCACTGCACAGCAGTAGTGGCTTCCTCATGCCCCCAAACTCGTCATTACGGAGCAGATGCTTCAACTTCCGGAACAGGAACGGTCAAAGAGATTCAGATCTGGGCTGTAGGGGTTTGTTTGACCGGTTTCACGTCCCTTTGGGTCAGAAACTCCCTTGTTAAGCGGCAGCGTGAGGACGGCGTGTCCCACATCAAGAGTTACCTAATTTTTATGAAAAATAAAACTCCTGCATGAAGGTTTCATTGTTTATATAGAAAATATTTAAAGTTTATTTAATTCAAAATTCTAAATTAACTACTTAAGCTATATTTTCTTAAAATACATATTATGTCATTGAGAAGTTAAAATGAGTAGGACCCCCCCCCAAAAAAAAAATATAACTCCCTGTGCCATTTACCCCCCCCCCCCCCGTTACTAATATTTTTTTATCCTTTTAAGTCCGATTATTAAGTGAACTATGTTTTCTTTATGACAAATTGCCTTATTGTTAGAAACCTATGTTCCAAATATCGGTCATATAAAATATTTTTATATAATGATTCAGACTATTCCAGAAATTTCATTCTTTTCGTTTCCTTACATTATTACTTTGCAAATCTATCCATAGAAGTCTTTTCTAAAGTCAACTATGTTTTTATGATCGTTTGTAACTGCAAGGTCCTAGGATTTAATAAACGAGCACTCGATTCTAGTTACTTACAAAAGTGACGTCACTGATTAGCACGTAGTCACAGTCAATTAAAATTGGAATTTGTATTAATTATATGCGTCTTCGAGAACCTCCAAATCTCTCCAGGTTCCTGAAAAACTGCACATTTTCTTCCTGTCAGGCAGCTGATGATCTAACCGATGTTAGTCGCCAAGTATTGCTTGTCTTCTCTTAGAAAATAGCTTATAACCTATATGCGATAAATAAGAGAATTCGAGTGATAGGTTATAAACTGTATGCTAGCCTGATCTTACATAGTTGGTCCAGATATAAGGTCTAAGACACGAAATTTACAAAGTTATACACGTTTAATTTATACATATTACAATTCTAATGAACTGTGATTACGTGGCTAACCAGTGACGTCACTTTTGTTCATAGATAGAAAATATAGTTACCTTCAGAAGTGGACTTTAAGGGATAAAAAATATTAATAACGGGGGGTAAAAGCTTAGAGATGATTGTCGGGGGGGGGGGGGGGGGGTGCTATTCCGGGGGATGGTAGTGTACGAGTTAAAATTTAAGACATTGAAGACTGACACTTGAGATGGAATAACTTGTCATGGTATGAATAGAAATACTCTCTTACCAAAAAAATAAAACACGTAAATTTTCATTTGACCTAATATTTTTATATTTAAAGTCAACAAATTCTTTCAAGTAACAGATATAAATACTATGAAATGAGGCAATTTTAAGAAAAAATATCGTAAAGTCAAGTTAACCCGACTCGAACTTATAGTGCTAAGATAGAGTAAAAAAATTAACCTTCCATGGTAGAAAATCCTTCCTAGGTACAATCCCAGGCGAAAACGCCGCCCGACAAGAATACCCTCATGCAAAAGAGTTCAATACAGGAACGCTAACTGCAAATGCGGAAAATTGAAAGGCGTGCCGTCGAGTACGCCTGACACGGGTCAAAAGGTATCTAAAATAATGTAAGCAGTTAATAAGTACACACAGCTGTTTTAAATGCTTAGAATTCCTATTCTTTCCTCCCATAAAAATCCGTTCGAAAACACGGGCCCTTATCCTTACTGATATCTTTCTTATCAGTAGAAGATTCCTAGGAAAGCCATATTTTAAAACTCCATAGACATCCTATCAGAGCTATAATAACTATATGAAAAACAAAACAAATACATGCTTTTATATTGTAAACGAAGGAGTATATGGCTGACTCTTTCATTTATCGATCTAAACTAAGATACATATCAATAAAAAAGGAATTATTTACAAATATTTTATATCTTTGAGAAAAAAAGACACGTTTGTCGCCCCATCTGGTATTGTATTTATATAAGAAAAGGACGGAAACAGAGGAACAGATAGGATGAGAGGGACAGATGAGAAAAGAGAAATAAACGTACGTCGCCCCATCTGGTATTGTATTTATATAAGAAAAGGATGGAAATAGAGAACAGATAGGATCAGAGGGACAGATAGGAGCAGAGAGACGGAGGGAGGGATAGCTGTCCGATACAATATAGGTATAAAAATAAAAAACGTGCTGATCCACATCTTCCCCCAACTTTGTTGTGTTGTAAAAAGAAGAATATATGCATTTGTCTCTAGAACTCCTTTCTTACTACATATATCTTACAACAATTAACAAAACTTATACAACGTCAGTATCTAACATTCTTAAGTTTTTAAATTATAAGAAACAACATTTATTTGTTTTTAGTTTTTGCTGTTCAATATTCGGAGTAGGAGGGATGTTTCAGTCCACAATGAAGGAGTCTGCATACTTTAGCACAGATGAAAGTTCAGCCGATAAGTAAGGGGAGAAAATGAGCTGGAACAGTCCGGAACGTCGTACGCGCCAAAAGACTTATGACCGTATGGCGTTCCGTTAAAAGAGAAGGACACTAATTGGACACAAAAGGAATAATAAAAAACATGGTTTGTGTACGACATTTCAACCACCTTCTTATAACATAGAGCAGGGGGGGGGGGGGGGGGGTGGGGGCAGAGCTCATGTAAAAAGAGGATATTTACAATAACAAAAATCAAAAAAATGTGACGTCATCACTTAGACGATTTGCCTGTATATCTAATACCTACACCAAGGTCTGTAAAAAGGTCTGGGCAATACAAAAAACAAACATATAGCTGTGTGGACTACTCAATGACGTCACTGGAGAACAATTCTATCTATCTATCTATCTTCTTTCTATCAATCTCTCTATCAATCTATAAATGTTATATTTGGTTTTAGGAATATTTATATATAAAATCAAGCACAAAGTAAATCTGATAAAGCATTTTTTTGTTGGGAATTATGTAGTATGAATTTTTCCTTAACAACACTTTTGTTATAAAATGCATTTTTAAAGGAAACTACTGACTTTTGGGCCAGCTTATCAGTCAAAATAGTTATTGAACTTTAATGAGGACATTTGGTTAGTTTTATTTTATAAACTGAGCCCATTTTGAGTACTTTTCGTTCATATATATAGGAGTATATTCGTATATAATAGACCCAAAAGGGTACCTATGAACAATAAGCTACGGTAAGGTAAGGTAAATTTCGTGACCCAGAACTCTTCCGCATTAACATAAAAAAGCTCCGCTTATTATTATTTATTATGTTATGTTATTTTTATTCTTCACAAAGCCTACTTACCTTCCCGTAGCTTATTGTTCATAGGTACCCTTATGGGTCATTATGTACGAATATACTCCTTTATATATGAACGAAAAAGTACTCAAAATGGGCTCAGTTTATAAATAAAAACTAACCAATGTGCTCATTAATGCTCAATAAAGCTATTTTGACCACTCCTGCCAAGATATTTTTGTGATTCCTTGGGTTCAAGAACTTGGTCTTGCTTCCATTATTATTGGATGGTCTCTCTATTTTCAATGCTCTTATTAATTTAGCATTAGCTTTGAAGAAATAAAGTATAGAAATGGCTCCGATACAGGCTGGCAACTTCATCTCTCTTCATGTGTAAATCAAAGATTCCATTCAGAAGATCAACTATGCCACTGGTGTGGGAGAGAGAAGGAGACCTAGTCCCACTTTTTCTATTTCTGCCCGATCATTATCCTGTTGTTAAGTCAGTAGAGGAAAAAATACAAAGGACATACGGTGAACACCTGAACCCCTGACTGGCTAATATCAAAGTCCCCCAATTATGAGAACGCTTTTAAATAGAGTTCATAATTTCTAAGGTTCAAGGCGCTCTTAACGCCTCGCGGGTCAAGGGGAACCCTCTCCCTATAGGACTGGACAAATTGGTGGAAGATACATCTCCCTCCTAGACCGGAATCAATTATTAATAAACATTTATATATTTTTTGACACAATTGAATTCAATTTTCTTTTTTAAAGCATTTTTTGTGTTTTATACTTTATATATTGACCATTGTCTCCCTACCCACTTTTTCTACTACAAAAAAAGTTATATGAACGAAATATAATTTATAAACCATTAAAAAAAGAAATAAAGTATTAAATTTATGTGAAAAGTAACCTTTCTCTCAAAATACAAGGTATCTTATAAGTCTTGTAATGGTTTTACCTATATACATAATTTATGAGAGATATATAACACGTATTCTCCTACATATCATACAACAAGTCCATGGCTTTGATGAGTAACAGAGGCATTTGAGTGATAAATAATAATATAATGTCGGAGGTCTAAATTTGAATTATTGTTATTAGTTATTATTGCATGCCCCTCCTTCATTTACATATACAGGGTGCGGCACATATCTTCCTTTCTTCAGAAGGCAATAAAACAAGATATATAAATCAGAAAGGTTTTAAGTTTTTTTCATGGTGTTAGTACATATTTAAAGTTTTGTTTCACATAGTTTTGAAAATCATATCAGATAGGTGACGTCCCCCCATTGCCATACACTGTATATACCCATAGGCGTAGGAGCAGGGGTGGCAAACTGCCCCCCCCCCCCAAATTCGAAGTGAGTTCTCATCTATTCGGGCAAATTGATTGAGGTATTCGGGCATTCATGTGAAGAAAAAAAAATGAAATTATGAAAAACAACAGATTTTGAAGTGTAACAAAATAATATAATGTAATGATAGTATGAAATTACTATAAAGAAAATATTTAATCTCCATAGCTTTCTTCTTTCGATTATTTTTTCCCCGATTTAACAGTTC
>CP045901.1:3300523-3356590 GCA_013387185.1 Caligus rogercresseyi | reverse complement strand
TTTTCCTGGTACCTGTAGCCTTCTTCTCGTACGCCTTGGGTTTGGAGGAGGACTGGCGTTTCCCCCCGGTGTCTTTTCCCGACCTGGCGAACGATGTGCCAGGCAGACCATTCTGGCATCCTCTTTGTGATGCAAGAAAGGATTGTTGCACAGAGGTAGGTGGGTACGGTCACAGTCATTGACTGAGCACTTAACACTTTATAGAGAGATTGCAGACAGGAGGTCTCTTCGTTCATCTTTCGTTCCTACACCGATGATATCGTTAGATGGAGGAGTGCTGGAATAGGGACTGTAGAAGTCGTAACAGGTATCTCAGAGGAAGACGGGCATGGTCAGATACAAGAAGAGCTATCACTCGTATAAGATCGTCTTTGATGAGCTTGCCCATAATTTTTTGACGTCCTCTACCGATCCGGTCTGTTTTCCTGTGGAAAGGAAGGAGTTATTTAGCCCATCCATACTTGAAGTCTAATTGCTCTCTTCTGTTACGAGCCCGTGTTAAAAAAAATCAACAAAAAAATATAACGTTCGAGCCTATACACCCCTTGAGGCACATCCACGTGGTTGGCTTGGATGACGTTTAAGGTTGTTTACGTGCTATTTTCCAGGTAGTTCCGGACAACTCCGCCGAGAAGAGGAAAGAAGGAATATCACCTGTTGAAGGACCTTTCAAGCTCCTGGAAGATGAGTGATTACACTGACGAGGGCCCACGACTAAGTTGAGGCACGATTACTCTATCGAGACAGCGCAACTTCCGGGAGAAACGGAGAGTATATTTTCAGTCACTGAATCACGTTGTCTTTGTGTGTTATGTTATGTATAGTATTTTACTAGTGTCATCTGCATAGGCTTTGACATCTATCCCTTCAATTTTTGATAATTGTCTTAGGAGAGGATCAGTTGCAATGATGAATAACAGGGGAGCGCTTGGATCTCCCTGGAGACAGCCTCTATTATTTGGTATGTGCATTGTTTGGCACCATAGCCAACGGTGTTTTTTGCATTGAAAGAAGAATGCCAACCAATCTCTCATAAATGACCAAACCCCTGTATTGCAAGAGTTAATTATATGTAAGTGAGAAACTGTGTCAAAAGCCTTTAAAATCGATGGTTAAAATGGATGTATTAAAATTGGTTTCGTATTTGGTCTGGAGGTTAAAAATGAATGTTGCGATTAGTTGCTCTTGACGAATCCGATTAGTGCGTGTATTAATAATGTGGATCATGCATTCATTTAGCCTGTTACTAATTATGTATGAAAAGATCTTGAAAATGCAGTTTGCAGTTTTGCTGTTTAAAGGCGGAGGTTTGGACAAATCGAGGATCTTTTATCTTTTTTAGGTATGAGAACCAGGGAGCCAGTGGATGCGTAAGAGGAATGCACCTACAGCGAGAAACTTTTTCATAAAATAAGAGTAAAATCGGGGGCAACCTTTATGCTTATGTATACAGTGCGGACGTGCTTGTTTCTGTCCTGTGTCAAGTGCTTTATCCTCGGTCTTCGGAGTGCTGGTCTTTTTATTAAGTAAAAAAGTGGCATAAGCCTTCAGGTCTCGTTTGAAGGTCCTTTTTAAAGTGTACCTCCTCTGGAAGCCCGGGAATTGGATCGTTTCAATCTTCTGGGGAACTTCAAGGAGCGAGGTTGTAGTTGTTTTTTCTTCTTCTTCTCCTTTTCGCTGTGAGGGAGTTTTTTATATTATTATTTATTTTCCTTGCCCGCATCTTACTGTGGGGCTGAGTTGAGAAGAAGGGAAAAAAAGTCTTCAGACACAAGGAGGGAAAAGGGTCACGGAGGGAGTTCTCCTCTCCCTTTTCTTTTTGCGCCCTTAATCCTTCTGCTCTACGGAGTATTATCTTCCCCCCCTTCTAATTCTTAGCAGGCTAAGGACTGAGGAGGACATGGAAGTGTTCAACATACCAACGGATAAACCCCAGATGAAGGAGTTTTAAAAACAAAAAAGAAGGAGACCCCGCCAGATAAACCTCATGAAGAAGAAGTGCCCAGACTGCTCTACTCGAGAGCGCTCAAGCGAGGCACTGATCATAAAGGAGAGGAAGAAAGTCTCTTAACTGGGAAAAGAGATTTAGATGGGAAATATTTGTTGTTGTTGTAGAGGATAAAGAAGATAGTTCTTTCAGAATGGAAGGACTAAACATGTTGATATATATGACAGGCTCTACTATTCGGATTTAGGAAACACGAATTAGCAGGAGCCAGGTTGTGAGCGATCAGGGAAAAAATAGCGTCCGATCAAAAATAGCGATCAGAAATTCTTTGCGATATAGCGATATAACGATCAGGGATTTTTCCGATCAGCGATCCGATCAATTTAATTGCGATCAACAAAAAAAAATTACCTATGTAATATAATCTAAGTCAAAAATTAAAATGTATATACAGTCAAACCTTTTAAGATAGTATTCATCTTTATATGGCAATGGAATGATTGTTTCCCATAGCCAGGGAAAAAAAACGAATTAATGAAAATATTAAGGCTGTGGTGGATGATTTTAATACCGACTTGACATAGAAAGAGAAAAAAATTGAAACATAGAGACATCTCTCTGGCCTCTCTTTATTATAGTATTACACCTCACAAACCTCTCCCTTTTTCATAACAGATTTTGTACTAGTATTTTATTATTTTTTACATTTATAACAAAAATTAATACATTTTGATGCGTGTTTCTTTTATCTTCTATATGAATTATGAGGGGGCGGTCTTACTGTCTTCCTCCTTCACTTTCGTCGTCAAATCGGCCAGAAAAATGCTAAGAGAATAATAATAAGCTTTGAGAGGAAGCTAGAGAGCCTTCCGTGACGAGGGAAGTATTGAACTACTTACCATAAGAACAAGTCAGTCCCGACAAGAGACGATGGAGTTCCTCTCGTCCAGGAATACTGTCGAATAAGTGACTCCGGACACAGGGGGGAACTCCGTATCAAGGTTCCTCCTCTAGAGTGAAATAACTCAGCTGTTTAATGTAACGCAATAATAATAATAAAGCTTTGTTATGAAAAAGGGAGAGGTTTGTGATGTTTAATACTATAATAAAAGAGAGCCCAGAGAGATGTCTCTATTTTTCAGTTTTTTTCTCTTTCTATGTCAAGTCGGTATTTAAATCATCCACAGCCAATTATAATGTGTGAAATAAACAGCAATGGACTCTGAGAACAAAACGTGTGTATGTTCTTTTTTTTTTTTTTGGGGGGGGGGCGCAAAAAAAAATTATGTACCAAATGCCAGCAGAAAAAGTGTGGGAACCACTGCCATAGCCTAGAGCTCCAAAATAACGACTTCTCATGCGGTTGTATATTTAAGGACAAAAATATCAGAATGATAGTTTCTCGTTTCATAGCCTATGAGCTCCAACACTATGGCTCCACAATTGACAATATTCTGCTATTTAAGGAACAGGAGATGCCAGAATAAATGTTCCCCATAGCCTATGAGCTCCAAAACAATGATTTCTAGATAGTCGTCTGTCTGTACTATTTAAGAACAAAAAATATATCAAGTAGGGAGCACAAATGGCTTTTTCCATTAGTATTAGTCTGATTTTGGTTTTCTAAACAAAATATTAGTTGTTGAATTGATTTGGCATGTGACAGCTAGTTAAGTTTTGAGAAATGTAAGGTTTGTCTCAAAAAATCCTTATTACAAACATTTTTCTTTTTTTTATTATTTATACAAATTGATCGGATCGCTATTTTTTAGTGATTTTCTTACGATCAAAGATATAAAGATCAGACCTTTTTGCGATACTCCGATCAGCGATCAAATATCGCTATATCGCTATGATCGCCGATCAGAAAAAACTCCGATCAACAAGCCTGGCAGGAGCTAATACGAAATTCGGCTTAAATCAAGTTGGTTTTTATTCTAAGTTTCCAATTGATATCAGAGGTAGACTGGATGATCTGAAGAAAACTCACCCCTTCAGTGTAAAGTCAGTTGGAGGGAAACGTGTCAATGCTTCGATTAGAATAAAGGGAATGGACAAGATTGATGTAAATCTAAAAAAGAAGATTACCATAACTATGGAAAACACCTTCAAAAGGATTGATGAAGTATATGCAGTGGAGTGGTTAAAACAGTTTGGCCAAGTTACGGCTCACTACCCAAAGAAAAATCCCTCTAATGAGGCTGCGGAAAAGAAATATAAGAACTATAGAGACGTATGGAGAGATGGTGATTATGTAGTAGAAATTATTGCAAACCCATCAAATATACCCCAAGTTGTCCCGATACAGGGTTGCCTCATTAAATTAAAATTTAAAGGTGCAAAACTCCAATGTTTAAACTGCTTCGGTATTGGCCACCTTAAGCATGGATGTAACAACACAAGATTAAAAGTGATTGATTATGCCAGAGCGTTAAAAAAGGTCCTTGAAGAAAATTCTTCTTCTTGTGGCCGAAAGGACACAGAAGATTCTCAAGACCTACCTCCTGAGCAACAAAAGGAAACTTCTACGGACGTCATCGTCCCCAACATTTTAGGGGACAATGTTGGTAGGGAGGAAAATTTGGGCCAAGTTGAAGTTGAAAGGACAGAACCTTCGAATGAGGATATAGAGGTAGTTCATTCTGAGGATTTAGATGAAGCTGGAGAAAGCGAGCCTCTCCCGGGATCAGTGGAGGCTCACACAAACCCTGATGGAGTTGTTTCTGGGGGAGATGTCCCCCCGCAAGTCTCAGGGGAAGAAGAGTCCATAGAAAGTGAAGGTCTTTCTATTATTCAACCTCAAAATGTAAACGCCGACCTCGATAGTTCTCCTCCCAATAGTGAGGAATTTTCCAAACCGCACTCTAAGCCCAAAAACCCCCATATAAACACGGAACTAATTTTGGTGGCAAGAACCAGATCCGGTTCTTTAACCAAAAGAACCTCGCCTTCTACAGGGTTATCCCCACAGAAAGAACAAACCCCCAGCAAGGTTCAGAAAAAATAGTGGTCTTTTTTTCTTTACTTTTTTTCACCTATGCCTTGGAAAACACAAACCAAAATTGATGTTTTTTTTACTTCTCAAATGAATAGGTGTCAGAAACTGGACATGGAAATAGGAAAAATACTCTCCCTAAACACGAGAGGTGGCAAGGATCGAATTGGTCGACACGCCTTGATGAAGAGTCTTTTAAAGGAAAAACCAGATGTAATATGTCTCCAAGATGTAAGGACTCCCGTTGCTTCATCGTGTTCCTTTTCCTGTCCCTTCTGCCTTCCCAAAAACTATGAACATTTCTTCACTGGTGACGGAACACATCGCGGAATAATTTCGTTCGTCTGTAAAAGGATGGAGCGTGTCGAGCTTGTGAAATATTATAATAGTGATGGAGAATGGCATAAAATTTTTATTCCAACCAAGACCGGGGGTTTTTACCTCTTAAACGCATACGGCCCTAATAAGAGAAACTTGCCTTTTTACCAAGCCATGATTAACTCGTGCAAAGGTAATATTTATCCACATATATTAATTGGGGATCTTAACGTCGATTTGGATAAACCAAGGCATCGTTACCCCAATCAAACAATTTTATTAAAACTTATGGCAGAGATCAGTTTGGATGATGTCATCAAAAAAATTAACCCTGATGACATCGTATCGTGGAGAGCTGGAAGGAATTTTTCGCGAATTGATATGGTCCTCGCGTCTTCGGTACTTCTTTCTTCCATCAAAAATGTTTCCTATCGTCCCCATCCGGCGTCTGATCATAAATTAATAGATTTAGATTTCCAATTTTTAAACCCCAAGGTCGTTTTAAAACTCCATCATGGTTATTTGATAACTCTGCATTTTTACATCAACTTCAAAACAGGCTTTTAAAATATTTTAATCCTTCCGCCGGTTATAATAACCTCCTCAACAGTTTTAACCATGTTATTAAAATTTCATCTTTAAAATTCGTCAGTCAAAAGAGGCGAAACGCTTCTATGCTTCAGAAAGACCTGGAAGATGTCCTCAACAATGCACCAATTTTTGCTCGTTCTATTACGTCGGACACAGCCAATCTCTTTAGATTTGCTGAGATTAAGGAGCTTGAAATAGAAAGAAAAAAAGTCTTAGAGAATAGCCACACAACAAGACTAAAAGCTCTTTCTCGAATGGATCATCCACCCATTTTGGAAATTCGAAGAATTTTTGAAAATGGAAAGGAAATTAAAGACAAAAATGAAATTTTGGCTTGCTTTCACAGACGCTTTCAACGGATTCTCGGAGTCGAACGCAAAAATTTTCCTCGTCCATTAAGAATAGCTCCATCTATATTTTCTGAAGTTGTCATCTCCAACCATATAAAGAAGTTTTTTCGAGACAATAAAGCATCGGGTCCGGATGGTATTAGCGGCAAATTGTTTTCGCACTGTGTCACAGAGGTTGTGCCGTACCTCCTCAAATTTGGTCAGTGTATGGAAATTCACGGGAGGTTACCCCAAGCTCTAACCAAAGGCCGAATAACTTTAATTCCTAAAAAAGGCAATCTCTTGGATCCTAACAGTTGGAGACCTATAACAGTATTAAATGAAAGTTATAGAATTCTTTCGGGGATAATCTCTCAAAAAATCGAACCCATTTTGAATTCTAAACTTGGTTTAGTGCAAAAGGGGTTCCTAAGGGGAAGGAAAATCTCAGACATCGCCCGGAATATACAGAACGTATGCGAAATAGTCAATGCCAAGGGTTCCTATGGTGCCCTAATTGCAATAGACTTTTCCAAGGCATTCGATACGATTCTGCATAATCACATCTTGAAAGCAATAAAAAAGTTACTGCCTAAGGAGTTCTTTAATCCCATCAGAGCTTTATTGTTAAATGGTACCTCCTCCTTATCGGTAGGGGGTGTAGAGAGTGAGGCAATTATTTTGAAGAGGAGCTGTCGTCAGGGTTGCCCCACAGCACCTCTATTATTCGCTGCTGGACTAAAAGAACTCAGTGATAACATCATTAAAAAATATGGAGGCTTTGGTGTGGGTTTTGGCAATTCAAAACATATTATGGACATGTATGCGGATGACATAACACTTTTCTTAGAAGGTAATTCAGAAAAACAACTGTTAAAGCGCATTCAAGTTGTATTGAATTTCTTCAGAAAATTTGGCCAAAGATCCGGTTTACAAATAAACGTCAAAAAAACTGTTGCTTTGCCGATTGGCAAGTGGTTTCCACACAAGGATTGTAAGCTCCCTAGTTTAATAATAAAAGAAACCGTGGACATTTTAGGAATTACCTGGGGACGTTATGGTCCTACAAGTAATAACTGGTCCACTCTTAAAAACTTTGTGGACGGAAAAATTCCTCTTTGGAGGAAATTCAATCTGCAAAAAAGGATTGACCTGTACAATTACCGGGTGGTTCCTGCTGTTTTGTATAGATCTACAGCCGTTCCTTGGATCGCGGAGAAGGCACTACAGGAGGAAAGCATATGGCTGAATAAGCTATTTCATCGAATCTATTTACCGGCTCTTAAACGTCCGAAATCAGATTTGGGGGGAGGACTATCCCTGTTATCTAAGATAATTCCCAAAATTTACAGGAAAGTTTTAATTGACCTCTCTAAAAACCCAAATTTGGAATGGAGGAAACATATCGCTTCTAGCCCAGCCTATAATTGGATTATGTTAGGGACGGACGCAACAAATGAACTCCTAGAAGATTTTTCCACCTCATTGGCTGTGATACAGAGAATAATATGGAGAGGAATACCAAGTTTTTATAACTCCTCAACTATTGATATTATTCGTCAAAATCGAGAAAAGAAGTTCTTTTTTAAGAATCTGGACGACCCGAAAAATTTGGAAAGAATAGCCTTATCCTCCAATATCCTCACTATTCATGATATCACAGATGACTCTATTTTCAAGTCCGGAAAATTTGTATTTAAACTTCTAAGGGCGGCAAAAGAGCACATGGTCCCCGTTCCGTGGCATCTAAGAATGTGTTTCTCCCCTGATACGAAAGCAGAGGCGGAAAAAATTGTCGACAAATACATAAAAGACTTGGATTTGAAGATATCGTGGAGGAGTAGAATTTTGAGCTCTATTTCCAAATTTAGCCATGAAAAACGCTTCTCGGCCCAATTTCAAATATCCACGGGTTGTATTTATTTCAACGCTCCATGTAAAGACTGTGGCAAAATTTATAACTCGATTATTCATGCCTTTTCCCAATGTCCTGTTCTTAAAATCGTGAGGGACTTTATCAGCCTCAACATTCATCAAATCGACGACAAAAATATTTCCCCCATTCTTCTTTTCGGGCTCACATCTAACCTGCGATCTGCGTCGGAGAAAACAAGAGCAATAGAGTTTGCTCTATCAAGCTCTAGAAGCTACGTAGCGGAGCACCTTGCGTCGGGGAAAACAATCGAAACGGAGGAATTAAGATCCATTCAAATTTCCGCTGCTGCTCGTTACTCTGCGCTGGAGATCAAGATTCCAGGACGTGCTGATTCCCAGTGGAGGTTCGCGGGAGACTTAGTACGCTACTTCCCCTCATTCTCGGAGAAAACAGCGAACGACCTTAAAAACTTTTACGAATATATAGAGGTTTTGTTAAAAGACATTTGATTGATTAATTTATATGTGATGTTTTATTTGTCACTGTGCAATTTTTGTTTCATTTTTACCGCTATAATTTTTACGAAAAAAATCCTTTTTAACTAATAGAATGTTTGTATATTGAAATTGACTTTTATATTTTGCGATTTAATTTTAAACTATAATGTTTATTTATATATTTTTTTTTGAAATTGTATGTAACTTCGCTAAATAGAAAAAGGTCATTAAAAAAAAAAAATCGGGGCAAGGGCTTTAGAATATTTTTTATAAAATTCAAAACTGAGCCCTGTGTTACCTGGGGCTTTATCTCTTTTAGCATTTTTGTTAATAGCAGTTAAAATTTCTTCCATAGTTATCAACGATTCCATTTTGTTTACTATGTCTTCCGGTATGTCTGATATTGATGGACTCTTAATTTGGTTGCAAAAGTTTGCATCATTTCGTTCACATTTTAAACATTTTTGTTGAGGGGAACAATCATTGCACGAATATAATGCTGAATAAAAACTTGAAATGACTTGGTTATTTTCTTCCTCAGACTTACTTATAGAGCCGTCTTCCTTAAAAAGATTCTTTTTGATTTTTTAATAGATTTTTTTTCTATTTGAACACATTGAAGTCTTGATTTCGAGAGATCGTCAATTTCGGAAAGTTTCAGTTTGATTCGGTGAATTTCGTCTTCTCTTCTCAACAGAGAGCTTATTTCATCTCGTATTTCGCGGGTTTCTTTCAAGGGGTCGTCGTAAGAACATAACTTTAGAATTCGGTTTCTTTTCCTTTGAGCATTTACACTCCCTTGAAATCGGCACGCGTTCCGAATCGAATTTACCATTGATGCAAAGTCTTGAAATATATTGTTAAAGTTTGTTCTTGCATGAGTGTTACTAATTATTTCAGTATTTTTTTATCCAAACATTCGTTTTCTAAGACTTTATTGTTAAGTTTCCATGACCTCTTGTGGACGGGGTTCATTGGTCTGTCGTAGTAGAGTCATTTTGATTGCCCTATGATCGGAGATAGGATTCTGCACAACTTCATAGTCTTTGACACTTGATATGCATATTCCTTAGTAAAAAAATAGTCGAGTCGAGAAGATACTTTTTGTCCATTTTTATTGTTGGTGAAAAAAGTATAATTTAGATCATTTTTGCAAACTGCTATGTCGTTGAACTCATGTGCTGAGATAATGGTTTTAAAAGCTTTTGTGGCGTTCGGTGACGGATTTGAATTACTGGACGTTGTGTCCCTTTTCATGTTAAGTTTTAAATTTAAGTCTCCAGAGATAATTGTAGGTTTGTTGGTTATAATAGGGGAGAGCTCGTTGTAAAAGAAATCCGGATCATCGTCGTTGGGTCCGTAAACTCCAATTATTTCTATGACCGGTTGTTTTCCACTGCAGCGCTTATTTTGAGAAGATTCCCTCTGTTGTCTCGGTAGAGAACCTTAGATTTGAAAGTCTTCTTTGAAAGAATACAAACACCTCTATTAGCATAGTTTTCTTGAGGTTTAAAAGAGTCGAACGAGTTATAACAGTCGGGTATGGTAAAATGTTTGGTGTAAGAGCATCTGGTATCCGTTAAAATGATAAAATCTGGTAAGTCTAAAAACCTCAACAATCTCAGAAGTTCAAATTTTTTCTTTGTGCTGCTAATCGAATTGACGTTTAATGATAAAAAGCTTAGCGTCTCCATACATTAAAAAACTAAGAAACATTATCTCCTTGATGTTTTTACATGCCTCAGGGGAGTGCCCACCGTCCGGCAGATTTCTTTTAGCGCTTTCGGGTTTCTCTGTCTTTTCAGAACTAGTGTGTTTTATAGAATCGAAAGGAGGAGTGCCATTGCTATTGGGTTCATTTAAATTTGAGAGAGATTTTTTACTTTTTGTTGGGGTAGAGGGAGAGTTATCAGCCTCACCCGAATTGTGGGGAGGACAACAAACATTTTCCTCTGGCTTGTCTTTAATGGGCTAGATTGTCTGCTTGGAGAATGCTTAGGTGAATTTATATTCTGTTTGGTGTAATGTTCAATGTTTTTAGGGTATGTGTGATGTAAAGAATGACTATTAGCTTGTATGTCTTCTTTATTCATTGTTTTCTCTTCTGTATTTTTAGGTGGAGTAATGTTTGAATTAGGATCTTTTTGGACGCTGGAGGCTACTTCTCCTTGGCTAACTGGAATCTTGGAGTTATTAGGGTTATTGTCTTTTGTTTCCATAATCTTGGATGCAAGAATTTTTCATATTCGAAGACTTGTAATCTTCGATTATTACATGAAGACCTAGTGTGCCCAAACTGGAATCATTTTTGGCACTGTAGGCGTACCCCATCGAACTTGAGATTAACTAAGTTATTTTTGATCGGAATTATTTGTGGCAGAGATCGTTGATCTGCATAAATCTCAATCAGAAAATTAGATGTCCTCCAAATGTTATTATACGATGAGTACTTTTTTGCTGCTTCTTCGTCAGCGGGATTGGGTTCAGGGCTTGCCTTTTTTACTTCTCCGAATTTGCCATCCATTTTATCAAGTGCTTTTCATCAACACGCTTTAAAGTGTTCATTGCGGTTATTTTTACAACTTTGCGTTTGTCAACATTAATGGTTGATACTCCTCTCAGGGAGAAAGACACCATCTTTTTGTTTCCATGGTTGTCCAATAGATCCGTTTTATAACTTTTTTTCAGTTTTTCAATTCTAGGGCGAACGTCAGTTGGATTTTTTGTGAAAAAGGCTGCTACGCCATGGCTGTAATAGGGCTGAGCCCCTTCTATTTCCTCTTCAAGGAATCCAAAGAACACAGCAGCGTCAAAGACAACTACTGGTCTTAAATTCGTATTATTAAAAACACGACCAGTTTCAACATCAATGATGTCCAAAACAAACGTTTCCCACTTAAACGACTCATTTAAGTGGAAATTATCCGATGCCTCATTTAAAAAGGCATTCTTCTTATTGAGGCAGATGCATAAGATTTATTTAACTTTGACCCCGGGTCAATATTATGTCCGTCCGAGCCAGACGGCATGTCTATTTATATATATTCATATGTATGTCTATTTACTGTTTATAAGAATTTGTGGTCTTTAAAAGGAAAATAATTTTAAACTAGAATGTTTATGTTTTTTATGAAACACAATTTTCTTTTTTTTATTACCTGTTATTTATATATAATTATGCGCATATATTTAAAATAGAATAAAGACCTTGCTGATGAAAAAAGTGCAAAATAAGGATCCCCCCTTATGCATATCCATAGGTTCTAAGTTAGTATAAGGATATGGTCGTCATTGTAATTAGTATTTTTATCAAGGAACAGACGTTCAGATAGCCAAGACGATGAGCAGAGGATAGCTCAACATTTACTCAACAGCCACTTGAATAAAAGATACACAAAAACAATGTTAGCACAACATTCTTTCTTTCTTCCTATGATACAGTCAACACATATTCGTAGAATCAACACGGAAAAAATATGTACAAACATGTAAATGTCAAAGAATTGCCTTCAAACCTCAAAACAAACACTGTAAGTGAATCATACTTATTTACTCAAACATACATCGACCATAGAGATAAAAAGATATGGAGAGTATATTCCCTTCATCTGTATGTTGTGTCCAATATAAACAAAGTAATTGATACTACGTCATCGTAAGCTGATCATAGAGATAGAATCTATCACTATGATCAGCTTACGATGACGTAGTACCAATTACTTTGTTTATATTGGACACACAGAATACAGCTGAACGATATTTATCTGCTATTGAAGGGAATCGGGTCTCTATATTTTTATATATCTATGACATCGATCCTAGTCAGCTTCGTAAGATGTTCCTTTTTATTCATCATTTTTGTAGATTTATCTTTATTACCTCCGCCGAAGGAGATATTGTTTTCACTGGCGTTGGTTTGTTTGTTTGTCAGCAGGATAACTCAAAAAGTGCAAAACGGATTCGGATGAAACTTTGTGGAGTTGTCGGAAATGCCAGAAGGAACAAGTGATTAAATTTTGGCATCTCTGAGTGCTTCTTTAAGATGCAAAATGAGCTAAATACTAATAAATATTTTAAGTTAGCCTACTCTACCTATAGATGTCGCTGTGCTGTTCTCTCCTCTTTGATGAACTGGAACGCCCCCTATAATTCAAGTGTGTAGAGTTAAAGGAGCAGTATGTAGAGTTAAAAGGACAGTGCGTACAGGATTGGAAATGACAAAAAGACCAAGTGATTCATTTGGTGGGGATCGGCGGAGGTTTGCACTCTCTGAGTGTATACATGTCTCTAGTTCCCTCCGCCGAAGGAGGTATTGTTTTCACTGGCGTTGGTTTGTTGGTTTGTTTGTCAGCAGGATAACTCAAAAAGTACGGAACGGATTCGAATGAAACTTTCTGGAATTGTTGGAAATGCCAAAAGAAACAAGTGATTAAATTTTGGCATTTCTGAGTGCAGAATTAAGATGCAAGATGAGCTAAATACTAATAAATATCTCAAGTTAGCTGCTCTGGCAATAGATGTCGCTGTCCTGTGAAATTGGGTGCCGGGAGCGTCTTTCTCTCGGAATTTCCGTCGAGGGGAACCCTCCCCCGTCCCTCTACGCCCCCCAGTCGTGAAAAATCCGCCTCGAAGGCTCATAAGGACCCGTGACGGCGGAGGTTTGCACTCTCTGAGTGTATATATGCCTCTAGTTACAATTAAAATTAATTATAACAACCTATTTTGAGATTTTTAAGACATACGACGTGATGAAGCAATTCAGTGATTCCTAGCTGATTGACCGGGATCCAAGTCCGAATCCATACTATTTTATATTTGAAAAAATTCCATTATTTAAAAAAACGTCCTCACTTTTATCCCAAAATCACTCGCAAGAATTTCAATTGGACTTTTTTTGTAAAAAAAAAAGTCCTCACTTTTTTTTTGAAGTGACATAAGAGACATTGATTAAATTTCTTTTTTTAACGTCCACACTTTTGAAAACAATATAAACTCAACGCACGAACGCCAACAAAAAAATCCGTTCGTCCGTTCATTTATATTTCGTTCAGGCGTTCGATTTTGAACGTGCGTTTGCGACCGGCGTTCGTTTTTCCGTTCAATCCACAGCTTGGGTATCAATCCAGGGGAGGTAGAACTCATGTAAGCAAAGAGGGTTATTTCCAATATTTAAAAAATGTGACGTCATCACTTAGACGATTTGCCTGTATATCTAATACCTACACCATCTAAATAAATAACAATGTGTTTAAATATTTAATAATATGGTGGACTAATATCGATGAAGCCACACTACCTCGTAAATAATTTCATTAAAAAAATAAGATTTTTATGACTCTGGGTAACTACATTCACATGATTTTCAGCAAAAAAATGAAATTGGTTTGATAATATATTATTTGCATTAGACTTTCAATTTTCAGGCCAAAACTCAGCCAATTTATTAACATCTGAAAAGGTTTGATTATTTATTTTTTTCACAAGTCCATAAAAGTAGTAACCCCTTCTATCAAACAGACAGAAAGATAATGAGAGAAAAGAAAATAATTTAGATATTTTTATGCCATAGATCAAAACAAATCGATAATGTGACGTTATGTGTGACGTTTCAGTTTTTCTTTTCTAAACAGAGGAATCTAAACATTGCGTTCTGCGCATCTTGTATTATCTATTATCTTTGGTGTCAATCACACTTTGTTCATCAAAGAAGAAGAATTAAGTAGCTCACAATATGGTAACGCTGAACATTTCACTTGAATCAGGGTTCACTGCCAATAGAGAAAGCGGATAATAAGGTGATGGTAATTAGAACAAATTATTTCCTTGGCTCAACTTACTTTGTATCAAAATACTATGAAGAAGCACTTACGTGTAATTTCATTGTGAAACTTTGTTTGTTTTTAAGCAAGCCTCCTTATTTTTTTACAGGCATGAAGACTAATTAAAACGCTGCAATGATGAATTAGTCTTCTTATTATATTTTTGATGAATGACTTGTTACGGATAATATGCTTTTTCAATCATTATTTCTTAATGAAGTACAAATTGTACGCGTAATTAATAATGTAGTTACTTAAAATCATATAATATTAAAGATCATGTTTGTTTTATATATAGTGACAAAGAAGATTGGGTGAAATACTACAAAGGCATTATCAAAGGCAAACCGGTACATGCTTGATGGAATGATGGAACAACAATCGAGTGCAATTCTTATATGTTTACACAATGCTGGAACAGGATTGACGGAATCCCTTTTGGAGATAGAGCTATAATTCATAATAATAAAGTGTAGCCAATTAGATGCGCCATAATTTTTTTTTTTTTGGTACTTTCGTACAACATTTATTTTTGAATGTTACCAAACATCAAAAAAAACAACTCAATCATTACACGTACAACATAAAATTTACACAACCAATATCAACCAAACAAAATCAAAAATCACCAACAATTCTATTTACATATTTAAAAACATTTTTCGATAGGGGGGACTTTGTGCTTCTTAATTTATAAAGTAAAATCTGTATTTTAGTAACAATAAAATTTATTTCCGTGCTATCAGGGCCATTGTAAATAAAACAAATTCCTTTCTTGGTTAAAACATGGCCAAACTTCATATAAATTTTTTGAACAACCATATCCCATATTTCTTTAATGTGTTACACTCAAAGAGAAAGTGCTTGCTCGTTTCATTCTTTTCTTTGCAAAAGAAACACAACGCTTCCTCACGAGTCTTGCCATAAATACCTCCAAAACACAAAGTGTTTGTTGCTATTCTGTATTTTAAAAAATATAAAGAATAGGAAAAATTTGGGTTCTCCAATAATCTTAAAATATCCTTTGGTTTAAAACTAAATCTAGCCTATCACACTTCCTTTTAATCTGGTTTAAAAAATGGGTTTTGTCATTTCTTTTACTAAAAAACCTCGAAGCATGGCATTGCTGCTTAAATTTATAAAATTAAAAAGGAGTCCCTTGGGCCGCATTGTCATGCGCCATAATTTGTACCATACCGATTATAGAGAGATTATAATTGGTCAGGCCATAGAGATATAAAGACATATGTAGAGAGCTTATTGAATTCTTCAGAAAAATACGTCATTGTGGCCAATAGTAAGAAATATTTGGTGTCCAGAAGAAATGGACCAGGAAAATATGGACTAGGAAGAAATGGACCAGGAAAGAATGGACCAGGAAGGAATGGACCAAGGTAGAAAAGGAGAATTATGACTCATGGAAGAAATGGACCAAATGATATTAGGAAGAAATGGACCAGGAAAATATGGACTAGGAAGAAATGGACCATGAAAGAATGGACCAAGAAGAAATGGACCAAGATAGAAAAGGAGAATTATGACTCATGGAAGAAATGGACCAAATACATAGGTAGGCAAGATTTTGAGTGAAACATACTTTGAGTGAAGTATTGTTTAAATACTATTTCTCATATAAACTGAGTAAATAATAACAACAAATGATTTTATTTTTGCAATTATAAATAAATACTCTCTTTATTTATGTCAAATGTAGTTCAAAATCACCCAAATTATTGTAAATAATACGTATTGTCTTAAATAACGAACATACCGATGTTAGAAGCACTCAAAAATTAAATACATAAACAAAAATAAATATATGCCTAATTTCGGACGAGATTGTTACAATCTTTAAATAAAAATATTTGTATTTAAAATATATCTCAATAATGTAAAAATTGAATAAAACTTGAAATCAATGATAAGCAATCAATAATTTACAACTGCTCCTGAAACTATAGTTTTTCGTGGAATGATATTCCATTTATTCCATATTATACGCGACCGAAATTGGGCATTCATTTTTTGTTAACTATTTAATTGATTGGAATATCGGCTTGCGTCCGAAACTTGACACCTATTCTCTCACTATCATATATTTATTAAGTTACTTCATATTTACAATTTCTTAGATATAACATACTTGTTTATTGAAAAATTATAAAATATAAGTTGATAATTACTTTTAAAAATACCAATCCACAAATCAGAGATAAACCGCAGCAACGCAACATAAATACAACAAAATGATGAAAAACCTGCTTCTAATTTTGGACACTTAAATTTTGGATTAGAGGTGTTTCGAAAAATGAACAATATTCGAGCTTCTAAGAAGAGGTAACCGTTATGGACATCAAGGATATTATTCTTAATTATATAGATAGAAGAAAGTTTAACTTTATTAATATTTTTTTATATTTTTATTCAACTAATGCAATAAAACAATATAATGTAGAGAGCGAAGTTCTGTTTCATATAGAGGCCTTTTTCTAAGAAGGATATATAATTAGTGAACAACAGCAACATTTAAAAATAATTAAAAAAGTAAATATAAGAATGAATCATTGCACAGGACCCGAGATACATGCATAAATAATCATTTAATGTGTGTTTTCATTTCAGCGCATAACTAATTTTAAAATGCGCATTTATTTCAAAGTAGCAGTCTGCATCCTATTTAAAATTTTCATTCAAATTTGTTTGTTTGTTTGTGATTATATTGTTAACTATTTTTCCGGTAAAAACCCTCTAAAACAAAAATCGTCTTACCACCTCAAAATCATCTTCAGAAAATTTGGTCAAAATCTAACGTTGCAATTTTTAAAAAATCGTCAAAAAAAGTTTTGGTGAATAAATAAACATGGCGATGACGAATTTCCTGGGAGTTTACAATCTCATTAAAGCACTCTCTAAGCTCTCAAAACTATTCACTGAAATTTTTGTCAAGATCTAATTAATCGTTCGGGAGATACTGGGAAACGAACGAACGGAATATTCTTTTATTAGTATAGATTACTTTTTCAAATCCAAAAATTTAATATCTCATATTCTACCTCCAAGATAAATATCAAACTAATAACGGTTAAATTTAAACAAAACCTAGATAATCTGCGACCCGTGGACCCTTTTGTGGCCTTCGTGTACTCCTAATTGGATTATTTCGACATAACTTGGATCTTATGTGGCCCTTTATGTAAAAATAAATTGCCCGCCCTTTAAAAATAGACAGTAGAAAATTATTTATTTACTTTAAAATGTTTTATTCAACTCTTCAAAATAACTAACAAAAAGAAATTTCCAATCACAAAAAGTCTCCACGACTTTAAAAAAGCAATCACCTCCATCTCGTTCCCACTAAAATCATGGACGTCGAAATAAATTAACACCTTAGAAATTTTAAATATTCTCAATCCTCCTTTTGAATATACATAATAGGAAGAGGGGTTGATGTTCAAGGCTCCTTCACCGGACTTGATGATTTTCAAATCATTTTGGACTGCCATGGAGCTAGGTTCATCAGGAGATCATGGTACATCGTTCATAGAAAAACAGGACTGAGAGGTACATTAGCAAATTCCACTAAGAGGAACAGGTCTTCAATATGGAGGAGGTTATGGTAGGAGGGCCCCTTCCTGAAGACGAAAAATATAACCCCTCTCACGAGGACGAGGGATGGGAAGTCCTAAATCGAAGAAGGGGGATGGGACTCCTCTCCCGAAGATGAAGGATTGGACTCCTTTCGAGGACGAGGGATGGGACTCCTTTAAGGAAGGCGAGGGACGGGAATTTGGTGTCTTTCTGGAAGGGAGGCGACTGACTCGAGGGGGTCCAAGGCATTGTCTGTATGTGTTGAGATGCCTTTCCTTTCTCATGTCAGGAGTCTTGAGCGTCCCAATTGCCCAGAGAATGCAGAAGGAGGGAGAAAGGCAGGGAGCGAGGGATCTCCGACTTGTTCTTTCATAGTATAGAAAAAGTAGTGAAAGACTCGGATCTTTGGAGGCTCTTTTTTTTTTTTGTTGACTGTGAAGCCAACCCTCACTCTATCCCTACAAATATTCCATTTATAATAATCTCGTCCGAAATTAGGCATATATTTCTTTTTGTTTATGTATTTAATTTTTGAGTGCTTCTAACATCGGTATGTTAGTTATTTAAGACAATACGTATTATTTACAATAATTTGGGTGATTTTGAACTATATTTGACATAAATAAAGAGAGTATTTATCTAAAAATGCAAGAATAAAATCATTTTATGTCATTATATACTCAGTTTATATAAGAAATAGTATTTGTACAATACTTAGACATATTCCACTCAAAAACTTGCCTACCTATGTATTTGGTCCATTTCTTCCATGAGTCATAATTCTCCTTTTCTACCTTGGTCCATTTGTTCTTGGTCCATTCTTTCATGGTCCATTTCTTCCTAGTCCATATTTTCCTGGTCCATTTCTTCCTAATATCATTTGGTCCATTTCTTCCATGAGTCATAATTCTCCTTTTCTACCTTGGTCCATTCCTTCCTGGTCCATTCTTTCCTGGTCCATTTCTTCCTAGTCCATATTTTCCTGGTCCATTTCTTCCTAATATCGAAATATTTATTTCTCTTAAGATGACGTAATAACAATTTACTTTGTTTATATTGGACACAGGCGACAGCTGAGTGATGTTTATCTGCTATTGAAGGGAATAAGCTCTTTATATCTCTATGGCTCGAACAGGATTGACGGAATCCCTTTTGGAAATGGAAGATAATAATAAAGTGTAGCCAATGAGATGGGCATACTTTGTCCCATACCGATTATAGAGAGCTTATAATTGTTCAGGGCCAATTGAAATCCGTTATTGATCTAATAGTATTTGTTGCCTAATATAGGCGGGAAATCAGGGGAGCCAAATGTCAAGGATCCTATTTTGGGATCTTCGTGAATAAATAAATAACCTTCAATGAGCAACCCTTCTCAAGGAGATATATGAATTATTTGTTTAAAGAAAGATATAAGAGGCTAAGGAAGCCTTGGTTTCTTATAAAATAAAACCATGGTTGTCTCTATCCTCCACTCCTTTGGCTACATTTTCTTTTATTGGTGTGTATTTAAAAGGTGTATATTTAAATAATGTTAGTCATTTATATTAATTTAAGTTTTAATTAAGCCCTTAACATAAAAGTCTTTATTGAAGCATATTGTCAATGATCACAATAGTTTATTCAAGCCTATCCATTCCCATATGTTTTCTTTAAATATATTTTTAAAAGTATATTTAATGATTAATTATTATTAATTCGTGATATTTTCAAACGTTTAAAAAAGAATCTTTTAATTAGATGTTGTTATGTACCACAGAAGAAAAAATTACTGGGAGTATTATTCGGATCTTCTTCATTTAAAGAGATTTAAAAAAGCTCCTTTCGAAGTAGTTTTTTAATCCAGTTCGAGCTCTTTTGCTGAACGGAACCATCTTTATTTCTTCTGGATCCAATATAATTTATCATTCAATGGCGCTTGTAATAAACTAAATCATTGCTGAAATTGAGTCAAAATCAAATAATCAACTTTTTAAAAGTCGTTTTTGGCCATATAGGTATTTATTGCGCTTATGTATATGGTTCGATAGAATTGCATTCAACTGGAAATAAATAAGCATTATAGCATTAAAATTAGTCTATCAAACCTAGGATATTAACAATGAGGTAGATCAAAAATGACCTTTCCTCTCGGGATTCGAACCAGCGCCCCCAACATTGAGAGTTGAACACGCCTTAACGCACACGGCGATCGCTAGGAATGGACATCTGGAGCTTAGCCTTGGTGCTTAGAGATTTTTGACTGTTTTTGGCCGCGAAAAAGAGAGAGGGGTAAAGAGAGGGATAGAAGGAAAGAGAGAGGGAGAGAGAGAGAAACCTTTCTCCTCTTTCCTTCTATCCCTCTCTTTGCCCCTCTCTTTTTCGCGGCCAAAAACAGTGATATATCTGTAAAACACCCAGGCTAAGCTCCAGATTTTCATTCCTAGCTATCGCACTCCCTTACTGTTATAATGAATACATTTATGTACAATAACATCATGGATGAGGTAGGTGATAATCATGGTCTAGACCAGGGCTATTCAATTGGCGGCCCGAGGGCCAGATGCGGCCCGGACACGGCCAACATGTTTGGGTCAAACATACACTTGCGAATCGAGCTTTTCTCACGTGAATGCAATTAAGAAC
The DNA here is from genome assembly GCA_013387185.1 of Caligus rogercresseyi. NCBI lineage: Eukaryota > Metazoa > Arthropoda > Copepoda > Siphonostomatoida > Caligidae > Caligus > Caligus rogercresseyi. The sequence continues at coordinate 3,336,004 of CP045901.1, read as the reverse complement.
AGTTATCGGTGTTCCTAACAGACAACAAAATTCACCAGTGCCTTAGGATTGCATTGACATCTTATGAGCCAAACATCAGAGATCTTGTGCAAAACAAGAAATGCCACTCTCTCACTAAAGTCACCGGCAGCAGTGGGCTAAAATAGCCCTGTTCTGTTTAGCAGCCAGCCTCATGAGCAATGAGAAATGTTGAGTTTAATGTTCTATTTTTTGTTTGTTTTATATAAAGGAGATGGAGCAGAGAGTTGTTTGTGTGCATTTTTATAGCCTATTCAATTTTGAAAGCTAAAAAGGTCATATAAAATAGGCCTAATAAAAAATAATAATAGGCATAGTAACCATCGACCTAATAATACTAATAGTAATACTACTAATGTTAAATAAAAAAACATAATAATAGACTTATTTGAAAAAAAAGTGGCCCGCGGAAATTTTGCGGCCCAGCTCAAGTTCTTGGATTCCAAATGTGGCCCACTTGGAAAACTAATTGAATAGCCCTGGTCTAGACATTCGATAGCGAACGAAAAATCCTTTAGTCCTTCATTTAATTTTTTTTTTTTTGCCTATATCGTTCGATAGAATTGCATACGATAGGAGATGAATAAGCATAAAATATAGCATTAAAATTAGTCTATCGAACCTAGAATCTTATCATGAGGTAGACCAAAAATGCCCCCTCTCGGGATTCGAACCTGCGCCCCAACATTAAGATTTGAACACGCTTAACCACGCACAGCTATCGCACGCCTTCCTTCATTTGATATTTATTATATAAATGCGTTAATCAATAGTAAAAAGTAGACACAGAGACACTTAAGCAATGGCCCACTTCCTATCTGCTTATTTTTTCGATTATTGGTAACTGTAAGTTTAAAAAAAATATTTATTGTATGTTAGAAAAAGGTTATTAGATCAATGAATGTTTTTTATTATACATGCAAGTAAGAAACAAGCTTAAATTCTGGTAAAATGTAAATATGTTTTTAGAGCCTCTTACAAATTTGCTTAGGCTATATCAATTATTATTCCAAAATATGATACTTTATTTTTATAAAATAATATTTTTATAATAAGATTTATTTCAGTTCTTTGATACTTTCATAATGAATCCGGCAATAAGTTATGAACGGGAACATTTTATTTATAATGGCAAAAATATTTTAATAACTGCTAACACGTCTCTCAGTTTCAAAACATGACGTTTCTGTTTGATTGAGAATTTAAAAAATCCCGATAAAAACTACTGACATGCCTTGAAAACAATCTGTGAAAAAAAGAAAAATATTCAACTTAAAATCTCCATATGCTTATAATTATAACTTCATTTCTATATCATTGTGAAATTTTAAAACATACATGCCTCACTAACACACAACCCCCTTCTTGTTTCACCTTAACAGCTCTGATAAAATAGTTTCTATACATAGAATATTTGTGAATTTAGAAACTTAATCCAATCAATACTACAACATATATTTATAATACCAGAACCACTACAATGATTTCTATAATTTTTTCATAGATTAAATATTCAAAGTCAAAAAAACAAAAAAATAAACCATGGAGAATATTGTAATGGCGACTTGGGCTAATATGTCTAGTCTCTGTGAGGTAAGTATTCTCAGGTAGAGGTCTCATCCTTCCGTATTTGTTCTCTAAAGCTATATCTTCTGTAATAAGCCGATATCTATAGACTTTTCATCTTTTTTGGATCATGTATTTCAACTTTTTTATATTACTTTACGGAAGAGCATTCCTCTATGTGTATTTCGTCGTTTTATGAATGGGATATGAAAAATACTTTAATATTCGTTAACAAATATCAACATATATCAATTACATATATATTATATAATTATTTTTCCACACCTTTTAGCAAGGATTTTAATTTATTTTCATTATCAAGGGAATATTCTCAAGGGATAAGGTAACAGGTTTAGTTGGATGCAATTTAGCATTTTGACACAGAAATACCAAAATAATATATATCATTTTTTAGAATCTTTTAAACATATTATTTATTAAACAGTATATTCAGAAACCTAATTAAGATACAAAATAACCGTATTATGGTAAAATAAAATTTGAAAATCCATATGATCTCCTCAAAACGATCATTCATATATAACTCGATGTTTTAAACATCACGACAAACAAAGATGTATAATTGACTCGGATTGATACTCTTTTTTCTTCCACTCAAAGACGGATTTTTTAGACTGTTAATGACCATACAAAATATTTGCAAGAATATTAAATGTCTACTGATATTTGTATATGAAATAATTACAAATGTACTTTTTTGAAAAAACAATAAGATTTTTATGTATGAATTTGAAAAGCCCTTTGCAACTGTTTATTTAGATTCTATTATTTAGAGTATGTTATTGTTCACGGTTGTATTATAATTTTTATACAGGAGAGACATTTTTGAGGAGTTAACCTCTAAAATGGGTAACTTAATAATATTAGTAAAATTGTGTTTACTTCTGTTTATAGGAATACAATTACCGGAAAACCAAGGGGAAAAGAAAAAAACTGTCTAAAGTTTGAATTCTCAAGAGAAAAATATCCTGAAATCTACTCATGGAATCCAAAATAATTTTGATTATATTTATAATGAGGATATTATTATAGAACTAATAACACCACGCAACATTTACGCTCCCCATAAACCTCTCCTAAGTGCAAAACTTTTTTATAATATGCGCTGCAAACAAATAAATATGTGTCTTTATTCATGGCTTAACGGATCTTTGAGAAATTACACTTTTTATAACTTCGGTGTAATTAAGATTTTTTTATTATCATTCACTTAATAAAAATTGTAAAAGAGTAGGTAATATAGACAGTATACATATTTGCAAAGGTTGATACATACTAAGATATTGTCAACCATCAATTAAGGCAAAACAATGTTTATATATATCTTAATTAATGTATTTGTAAATTTAAATTATGTACAACTAGAACTTTATATGATAAATCCTTTACTAAATAACTTGAATCTAAACTTTGTATATTTTGTAGAAATATTATCCAACAGAAAAATGGTATAATGATAAAACTGGTTGAAGGCACCAATATTCTTACAGATTCATCAACTGAAATTGTGCCCAAGATCTGCGATTGAGAACAACTCTTAGTTCGTATAATATTCACGTCTCAACTGCAGGTGAATGAATACTAACTTAATACTAAATGCGTCTCAAATAAAATAAGTAAATTTGAAAACGAGTAAGATATTTTTTTAAGATGAAATAATTTTTATCGTGATCCTTATTTTTCTTCACATATGTTGTATCTTTAAAATACTTAGGAGTTTCTCGGCCAAATGTAATATTAGTTTGAGAAATCCATATTTTATTTGATACGCCACATAAAACAATATTACATGGAGCTAAAGAACTATTTAGTCTTTTAAAGATACATCAAATGGATTTTATTAACTAATACCAAAGTATGCTAAAAGTATTCAATTGTTTTTCAAATTATTATTATATTGCTAAAGATACAATAAGAAGAAGCCAAAATATATAAGGAATTTTTGCATTAAGGCATGTATATAAGTCAAAATGCAGTCTCTTTTAGTCCTGGTCTAAAAAATGTAGGGATTATTGTTTTTAAATAGCATTTAGTAACAAGGGAAAACATAATGCGTATATAATCCAATGTCATTTTATATAAAAAGTGATTCCATGAAGAAATAAAGCTCTCATGTTTCTTATTTTAAACAGACAGAGACGCAAAAGGGTGCAGAGTAGACGAAAAAGAAAATATTTTTGTCAAATCGATGACTGTAACATGAAAAATTGTTATAATAAATACTGAATCTGATAAATATATATTCATATTTTGGCTAAAACAATCATTTTTTTGTAATATATAAACATAGATAAAAATGTTTGAAGATTAAAAATGATACCAATTTTCTCAGAAATGTAAAAAATAACAAATTAAGTTCAAAACAATATAATTTATTCAGTGAGCATTTCAATACATTATTACGTAATATGAGATTTTGAACATATGAAAACATTTTATAAGCTCTTTTACAGTAAAGGTTTGCTTTCAATGTTTTCTTAAAATCCTATCCTACTTCAAATGTTTTTTTATTTTATCATTTTGATAAGTTTTTCTTATATATATATATATATATATATATATATATATATATATATATATATATATATAGATATATATATATATATATTACAGAGTTGGTCGAATATTACTTTGAAAGTAGTAAGTAATATACTACTTTTTACTGCGTAGTAATATCTTTTTTCAATATTAGTTATTACTTCACAAAAGTAAATACTACTTTGAGTAATATACTACTTTTTGAGCATTCCGAAACAATAAGTAAGGCAATTCAAACAGGATTTGTAAAAATCCTCACCAAACCTAGTTTGCATTTTTATAATAATCCTATATATGATATTATAAGTGAGCACATGGCTCAAACATGATAAAGTGGGTGAATTCAAAGACTAAAAAAATGACTTTTTACATTATGAGAGGCATGTTTAATTATCCACCCCAAGCCCTCGGGTCCCGCCTGCTGATATAAGCTTTAATTTAGGGTTGAAACCCACCGCAACTCTGGCAATGTATAAGAGGAGTCCTTACTTTCAATCTCATACACCCCAAGCCCTCGGGTCCCGCCTGCTGTATAAGCTTTATTTAGGGTTGAAACCCACCGCCAACTCTGGCAATGTATAAGAGGAGTCCTTACTTTCAATCTCTACCCCCAAGCCTCGGGTCCCGCCTGTGATAAAGCTTTTATTTAGGGTGAAATCCACCGCCAACTCTGGCAAGGTATAAGGGGAGTCCTTACTTTCAATCTCATACACCCCAAGCCCTCGGGTCCCGCCTGCTGATATAGGCTTTCATTTAGGGTTGAAACCCACCGCCAACTCTGGCTAGGTTTAAAAGGAGTCCTTACTTTCAATTTCATACACCCCAAGCCCTCGGGTCCCGCCTGCCGTTATGGGCTTTATTTAGGGTTGAAACCCACCGCTAACTCTGGCTAGTGGTGTATGAGTTTGAAAGTAAGGAAAGGGAGCTCGATAGCCGTGCGTGTTAAGGCGTGTTCAACTCTCAATGTTGGGGGAGCAGGTTCGAATCCCGAGAGGGGATGGTCATTTTGGTCTACCTCATTGATAAGATCCTAGGTTCGATAGACTAATTTTAATGCTATAATGCTTATTTATATCCTATCGGATGCAATTCTATCGAACCATATAGGGCAAAAAAAAAGGACTCTTTTATACATAACGAGAGTTGGCGGTGGGTTTCAACCCTAAATAAAAGCCCATAACGGCAGTCGGGACCCGAGGGCTTGGGGTGTGAGATTGAAAGTAAGGACTCCTTTTATACCTAACAAGAGTTGGCGGTGGGTTTAACCCTAAATAAAAGCCTATTTAGCAGGCGGAGACCCGAGGGCTTGGGGTGTATGAGATTGAAAGTAAGGACTCCTTTTATACGTAGCCAGAGTTGGCGGTGGGTTTCAACCCTAAATATAAGCCCATAACGGCAGGCGGGACCGAGGGCTTGGGTGTATGAGATTGAAAGTAAGGACTCCTTTTATACCTAGCCAGAGTTGGCGGTGGGTTTCAACCCTAAATAAAAGCCTATATCAGCAGGCGGGACCCGAGGGCTTGGGGTGTATGAGATTGAAAGTAAGGAACCCTTTTATACCTAACCAGAGTTGGCGGTGGGTTTCAACCCTAAATAAAAGCCTATATCAGCAGGCGGGACCCGAGGGCTTGGGGTGTATAATATTGTAAATTAGGGTTCCTCTCATTCCTAATTGGGGTTGGCGTGGGTTTCAATCCTAAAAGCCTCAATCGACATGCGGGCCCGAGGGCTTTGAGGAACTTATTTTCTTTACGATAAAATTCTCCATAAATAACAAAAGGTTGTTCTGTGTGTTTGGGTCTAATGGAATCCCCTGTCTTAAATATCAATATTGACGTGCATTTTTAATTTTATTCATAAGCAGTATTATGTCCATTGGGTGACGTCACATACATTCATAGATCATAAATTTTCATCAAAAATGCCTGTCGAATATTTTTTTCACGAAAGTAATATGTAACTAGGATATTACATATTAGTTATTACTTGAAAGTAATACTAATATGTTTGTTCTTTCTAGTTATTGCGCAGTAATATCACAAAGTAATATTACTCGCACGCGCGTTAGGGAACAACACTGTATATATTATATATATATATACAGTGTTGTTCCCTAACGCGCGTGCGAGTAATATATTACTTTGTGATATTACTGCGCAATAACTAGAAAGAACAAACATATTAGATACTACTTTCAAGTAATAACTAATATGTAATATCCTAGTTACATATTACTTTCGTTAAAAAAATATTCGACAGGCATTTTTGATGAAAATTTATGATCTGTGAATGTATGTGACGTCACCCAATGGACATAATACTGCTTATTAATAAAATTAAAAATGCACGTCAATATTGATATTTAAGACACGGGATTCCATTAGACCCAAACACACAGAACAACCTTTTCGTTATTTATGGAGGATTTTATCGTAAAGAAAATAAGTTCCTCAAAGCCCTCGTGCCCGCATGTCGATTGGGGCTTTTAGGATTGAAACCCACCGCCAATCCCAATTAGGAATGAGAGGAACCCTAATTTACAATATTATACACCCCAAGACCTCGGTCCCGCCTGCTGATATAGGCTTTTATTTAGGGTTGAAACCCACCGCCAACTCTGGGAAGGTATAAGAGGAGTCCTTACTTTCAATCTCATACACCCCAAGCCCTCGGGTCCCGCCTGCTGATATAGGCTTTCATTTAGGGTTGAAACCCACCGCCAACTCTGGCTAGGTATAAAAGGAGTCCTTACTTTCAATCGCATACGCCCCAAGCCCTCGGGTCCCGCCTGCCGTTATGGGCTTTTATTTAGGGTTGAAACCCACCGCCAACTCTGGCTAGGTATAAAAGGAGTCTTTACTTTCAATCTCATACACCCCAAGCCCTCGGGTCCCGCCTGCGGTTATGGGCTTTTATTTAGGGTTAAAACCCACCGCCAACTCTCGTTAGGTATAAAAGGAGTCCTTACTTTCAATTTCATACACCCCAAGCCCTCGGGTCCCGCCTGCCGTTATGGGCTTTTATTTGGGGTTGAAACACACCGCCAACTCTCGTTAGGTATAAAAGGAGTCCTTACTTTCAATCTCAACACCCCAAGCCCTCGGGTCCCGCCTGCCGTTATGGGCTTTTATTTAGGGTTGAAACCCACCGCCAACTCCCGTTAGGTATAAAAGGAGTCCTTACTTTTTTTTTTTTTTGCCTATATGGTTCGATAGAATTGTATCCGATAGGATATAAATAAGCATTATAGCATTAAAATTAGTCTATCGAACCTAGGATCTTATCAATGAGGTAGACCAAAAATGACCATCCCCTCTCGGGATATAATATGATCGACTAAAGAGGCAATATATAAACATAAAAACCTCAGAACAAGTATGCCATAAGACTCAAAAAGGCCCTTCAGATTTTGGTTATACAGATTTGGCACATACAGTCAAGCCCAACACATCCCAAACCCTCCCCCCTCTCTCTGTATGTCAACATTTTTTTAATATTTAAAAAATATATGTTGATCTTCTCCCCCAGTAAAGACATAGGACTTGTGAGAACTACCAATATTTTCCCCCCCATGAGCAGACATAGAAAAGCAAGGGATATTTTGGGCGTGTGAAAGGGAGAATGTGTTAATGGTGCAATTGAGTCCAGGCTCTTGTTATCACTATTTTCTTTCCTCTCTTGAGGAATATTTATTTCATTTATGAAGCAGGCCAAGTTGGCCCGATCGGGAGGTATTTATTTTTTATTTGAATCTCTCAAATGCACCATTCACACATTCTCCCTTTCACACGCCCAAAATATCCCTTGCTTTTCTATGTCTGCCAATGCTTAAGACATGGGCAGTATGAAATGAAAACAAACTTCTTAAAATAGTGTGAGATAATATGAAATGCAGGACCAGACAGATTTGGGTATATGATACTTAAAATTAGGGTCCCACTTATGCCTTACTAGGTTGGCAATAGAATAGCCTATATCGGTGGGCGGGCCTGCAGGCTTAAGACCTACTTTCTTTTTTGTTTGGTACCTCATATACACAAAAGGGGTTTGCGTTGGGTTTGGTCCTAAAGGAATCCCCTGCCTTAGAAGGCGAGGACTGAGGGGTTTGGATTAATGAGAGTGATAAATACGGATATTTTATCCCCAGTCAGGCTTAGGCAAAAATTTGCAAATATTAATAGGGTCCCTCTCATTCCTAATAAAGGTTGGCGGTAGGTTTCGACACCCAAAAATAGACTAAGTCGACAGGTGGACACGAAGACTTGGGCTGAATTTGAATAAAAAATAGGGTCCTTAATAGGGTTTGGCGGTGGGTTTTAACCCTAAATAAAAGCCTATGACAACAGGCGGGACCCGAGGGCTTGGGGTGTATGAGATTGAAAGTAAGGACTCCTTTTATACCTAACGAGAGTTGGCGGTGGGTTTCAACCCTAAATAAAAGCCCATAACGGCAGGCGGGACCCGAGGGCTTTGGGTGTATGAGATTGAAAGTAAGGACTCCTTTTATACCTAGCCAGAGTTGGCGGTGGGTTTCAACCCTAAATAAAAGCCTATATCAGCAGGCGGGACCCGAGGGCTTGGGGTGTATGAGATTGAAAGTAAGGACTCCTCTTATACCTTGCCAGAGTTGGCGGTGGGTTTCAACCCTAAATAAAAGCTTATATCAGCAGGCGGGACCCGAGGGCTTGGGGTGTATGAGATTGAAAGTAAGGACTCCTCTTATACCTTGCAAGAGTTGGCGGTGGGTTTCAACCCTAAATAAAAGCTTATATCAGCAGGCGGGACCCGAGGGCTTGGGGTGTATGAGATTGAAAGTAAGGACTCCTCTTATACCTTGCAAGAGTTGGCGGTGGGTTTCAACCCTAAATCAAGCTTATATCAGCAGGCGGGACCCGAGGGCTTGGGTTGGATAATTAAACCTATGCCTCTCATAATGTAAGAAGTCATTTTTTTAGTTTTGAATTCACCCACTTTATCATGTTTGAGCCATGTGCTCACTTTATAATATTATAATATCATATATAGGATTATTATAAAAATGCAAACTAGGTTTGGTGAGGATTTTTACAAATCCTGTTTGAATTGCCTTTACTTATTGTTTCGGAATGCTCAAAAAAGTAGTATATTACTCAAAGTAGTATATTACTTTTGTGAAGTAATAACTAATATTGAAAAAAGATATTACTACGCAGTAAAAAGTAGTATATTACTTACTACTTTCAAAGTAATATTCGACCAACTCTGTATATATATATATATCGTAACAGGGCAACACCCCCCGGACTAGCACCCCCCGACAATCACCCCCTGGACTAGCACCCCCGTGCCAATCACCCCCCGGACATTTACCCCCCGTTAGTAATATTTATTATCTCTTAAAGTCCACTTATGAAGTCAACTATGTTTTCAGCTATTACAAAGGTGACGTCACTGGTGAACCACTTTCTTGATCTCCTTTTCCGCTGCTTGCGAAGACTAATGGGGACTTGGTTATCTTAAAAAAGCCACAGGAACACGTTTTCGGGTGTGAAGAAATGAATATAATAAATTGAGAATAAAATTTATAAGTCAACTTATTTGAGTGGATGAGTTTTAGATTTTCAAATAGTCACTTTCTCCAATGATCATAGTCTTCGATTTAGGACAAGTGGTTCGTTGATGATATCTTAGAAAATAGATTAGGACCTCTATGAGATAAATAAGATATCTTGAGTTGATAGGTTACAAACTGTATGATTGTCTAGTTGTACATAAATAGCCCAGATATAAGGTCTAAGACACGAAATTTGCAAATTTATGCACGTTTAATTTATACAGATTCCAATTCTAAAGAACTTGGACTGTGTGCTAACCAGTGACGTCATCTTTGTTAATAACTAGAAAACAGAGTTAACTTCATATGTGGACTTTAAGAGATAAGAAATATTACTAACGGGGGTAAATGCCGGGGGTGATTGGCACGGGGGGTACTAGTCCAGGGGGTGATTGTCGGGGGGTGCTAGTCCGGGGGGTGATTGTCTGGGGGGTGATTGCCCTAGAATCATTATATATTTATGACTGGTATTATGAAATATTTATCATCCATTTCAAAAGAACCTTAAACATAGTTAATTGCACTATAGGTTTCCATGAATAGGAGGGAAACGTCAGTAATCTTATACCACAAGAATAAAATTTTATGAACACAAATGTGCTAAATATTGATCATAGTTTAGTTTTCATGTCATAAAATATATGTAAACAGTCAACCCCCGCCATTTCATAATGTATAAACTTAGGTTCCGAAATATTTTTCGTGTGACGTCACGTCTGGCAGAAAACATAAACAAATAACTTTTACTAATATAACATCTCTACTCAAATTATCATTAGTGCATCGTACTCTTACAAAAATGGCTTCAATTAATAATAAAAAAAAATAAAAAAAAGACGGTGTGCAGTTGCTGTTTGTCCTTCATTGGATCCCAATGCTCACAATGTATTGTACCACTCGTTTCCAACCAACATCAAACAGAGAAAAGCTTGGACCATCGCATGCAAAAGAGGAGATTCGACATTTCAGCCTGCATCATCCTTTATGTGTAGTCTGCACTTCACTGAAGAAGACTATGAGAGAGATCTAATGCATGAGCTTCTTAACCTTCCTATTAGAAAGAAACAAGAAAGGAGTAGTTCCGACACTTAATTTAAATGAAAAATTGAAACAAACTTGTCGGAATATACGTCCATGGAACCATCTTCCAAAAAAATTCAAATAATTTTATAGTAAATGGAAGGATTGATAGGAACGACAACCTTGTAAAAAGAGTTTCTAAATCAATGTCTAAGGTGCCGTCAGTTCCATTGGAAGCTCTTAATAAATTTGCTCAAATTCGTTTATTTTCCAAATAAAATTGAAAAAAAAACGCCTTCAAGAGCAAAAAGCTTGACATAGAAAAAGTTTAAGAGAGAAGCGAAAATGAAACAGTGGATTAATTAAATGCTCCAATAAATTATTTAATTTTCCTAAATATGTATTTCTAATAATATTTTATAATATATGATTATAAACAGTATTTTGTTTTGTAATAATTTATAAATTATATATTTTTTTCTTAATATGTATTTCTAATAATATTTATATATATATGATTATAACCATATTTTGTTTTGTATTAATTCATAAATTATATACTTTTTTCTAAATATGTCTTTGTAATAATATGATTATAAATAGTATTTGTATAATTTATTTCGTTGTTTTTTATGTGCTTAACATATAATGATTGAAGCGTTTGCTTTTCATGAAATATTTTGGATAATTTCAGCAACTTTATATCATCAAAAATTATGATTACTCACAATATTTAATATTTTTCAATTTTCTAATAGAATTGTGATAATTAATTCTTCTATGATCTAATTACAGGCTAAATTCGATTATATTTAACATATTTTACTTACAATATACCCTCTTTTGCCATATGTGACGTCATGCTCATGAGGTAGGTTGCGTGGCGGTGTATTTTTTTTTTTCATTGGTTGAAATGGCTCTACCTTACTTTAACTACCTTGGTAACAGTAGATTTAATGAGGAGAGCGAGAAAAATAACACTACCATATATAATATATATATATATATATATATACAGGCTTGAGCGATCAGGAAAAAAAATAGCGATCCGATCAAAAATAGCGATCAGAAATTCTTTGCGATATAGCGATATAACGATCAGGGATTTTTCCGATCAGCGATCCGATCAATTTAATTGCGATCAACAAAAAAATTATCTATTTAATACTAATTCAATGTTAAAAAATTAATGTATATACAGTCAAATCTTTATAATATTCATCTTTATATGGCAATGAGCTCCTAAATAACGACTTCTCCATAGGCGCCTGTCTGTATATTTAGGACAAAAATATCAGGAATGATTGTTTCACATAGCCTGTGAGCTCCAACACTCTGCTCCTCAATTGACATTTGTCTGCATATTTTAAGACAGGAGATGCCAGAATAAAAGTTCCCATAGCCTATGAGCTCCAAAAAAATGACTTCTACATAGTCGCCTGTCTGTATATTTTAGGACAAAAAATATATCAGGATAGCACACACTGGCTTTTTCCTATAGTGGGGCAGCATAGCTAAAGTATTGTGCATTTTGTGATACAAGCAACAAATTTGGCCCAAATGTACATTGACATATAGCAAACATTTTCAGATATTGAGCCACTCGGAATTCTCTCTTCATGTCCGCCATATTGGAATTCAAAATGACCCCCATTTAAAATCTACATTTGCGCTTATCTGTGGATCTAAAATTGCTATTGACTCGATTCTGGTGCCAAAAGGTATGTTTTGGGGGACAAGGAATCCAATGGTAACAATATACATTGCATATTTTTTACCACTGAGCCGCCATCTTGGATTTCAAAATGGTTTGAATTGTAGGAGGGTCAAAGACGTGACGCTTACTTTTTCTGTCCGATGGAACTTTTAACCTAATATTAAACATAAAAATGAATAAAAAATATAACATGTATGTCTAATACATTCCTTCTACATGTGCCTACTCTTATTTTATTTTAACCTGTTGGTTATTGGTCACGAGAAGTAGCTAGCTTAGATCATATAGCTAACTGTTAGCCTGTCATATTTGGTCAAACTTGAAAGCATCATATGGGGTGACCACCCTAAAACTGTAAATAATTCGTTTTATTTGCAAATCTATATTTTGAAGGTAAATAAATCAGTTTTATGAACTTTAGGGTAAGTAAGAGGGTGACATGGATTATGGATAGAATGTAATTAAAAATGGTTTTCAAAAAATGAAAGGAAAAATGTGTCTATCTTTCTTGAACAGTTAATTTAATTACGGATACTTATTAAAATATAAATTTTGTTATGGAAATCTATTAATTTTGAGATAAATAGTCGCCCCAAATGACGGTTTAAAGGTTTAAAACATTAAAATACCTTTGTTTGAAGTTTTCACATACATGTATGTGTACACTACATTTCAAATGTTTGGAAAATAGCCCAAAATATCTTTATTTTAAGTATTTTAAAAATGGGATACTCAAAGGCCTTATACGTCTTTGACCCAGTAGCAGTTTTCGTGGCATTTATGATTATTTATTTTCAGGTTAATCTTGCTGGATGTTCTCCTGAAGACAGTTCGATCACCATGTCCAAGCGGTTCACACTAGCTCATGCTGAGCGAACTTCAACAACAAGGTGTGTGAGACGCTGCAAGTGCAAGAAGGCCCTTAAGTGCACAGCCCTTTGTGTGTGTGAAGAGGATTGCACATGAAGAGGAGTCCACAACATTCATTTACTTGTGGCAGTGCTGAACTGGTTAACATGACACTGTTTATGTCCAAATACAAAGTATGTAAAATACATGATGATGAATGTTCATCTCTCATGACTTAAGTGAAGTACTGTAATAAAGATGTCATTTTGAAAATGGATATTGTCATGTATTGTTACCATTATATTCCTTGCCCTCCAAACATACATTTAGACACCAAAATCGAGTCAATAGCAGTATTAGACCCAAAGATAATCGAAAATGTAAATTTCAATCAACGGCCATTTTGAAATCCAATATGGCGGCTCATTGGTACAAAATATGCGATGCAGATTGTTTCCATTAGATATTTTGCCCCCAAAAACATACATTTAGACACAAGAATCGTGTCAATAGCAGCATTAGACCCAAAGACAATTGAAAATATTGATTTCAGATGGCGGCCATTTTTAATTCCAATATGGCGGACATGAAGGGAGAATTCTGAGTGGCTCAATATCTGAAAATGTTTGTCATATATCAATGTACATTTGTGCCAAATTTTATGCTTGTATCACAAAATGCACAATCCTTTTGAAATTTTGAGCTAAACCGCCCCACTATAGTATTGTCTGTATTTTGTGTTTCTAGACAAATATTAGTCGTTGGAATGGATTTTGGTCAATGTGACAGCTAGTTAATGTTAAGAAATGTTGGGTTGTCTCAAAAATCCTATTACAAAACATTTTTTTTGTATTTTATACAAATTGATCGGATCGCTATTTTTAGTGATTTCTTACGATCAAAAGATATAAAGATCAGGACCTTTGCGATACTCCGATCAGCGATCAAATATCGCTATATCGCTATTGATCGCCGATCAGAAAAACTCCGATCAACAAGCCTGTATATATATATATATATATATATCCGGCTTGTGAGCGATCAGGAAAAAAATAGCGATCCGATCAAAAATACCGATCAGAAATTATTTACGATATAGCGATATAACGATCAGGGATTTGTCCGATCAGCGATCCGATCAGTTTAATTGCGATCAACAAAAAAAATACCTTGTAATACTAATTTAAGTAAAAATTTATATGTATATAAAGTCAAACCTTTATAAGTATTCATCTTTATATGGCAATGGAATGATTGTTTCCCATAGCCTATGAGCTCCAAAATAACGACTTCTCCATAGGCGCCTGTCTGTATATTTTAGGACAAAAATATCAGAATGATTGTTTCTCATAGCCTATGAGCTCCACAATTGACATATGTCTGCATATTTAGGACAGGAGATGCCAGAATAAATTTTTCCCTTGCCTATGAGCTCCAAAACAATGACTTCTACATAGTCGCCTGTCTGTATATTTTAGGACAAAAATATATCAGGATAGCACACAACTGACTTTTTCCATTAGTAATCGTCTGTATTTTGTGTTTTCTAAACAAATATTAGTTGTTGGAATGGATTTTAGTCAATGTGTCAGCTAGTTAAGTTTTAAGAAATGTAGGGTTTGTCTCAAAAATCCTTATTACAAACATTTTTTCTTTTTTAGTTATTTTATAAAAATTGATCGGATCGATTTTTTAGTGATTTTCTTACGATCAAAAGATATAAAGATCAGGACCTTTTGCGATACTCCGATCAGCGATCAAATATCGCTATGATCGCCGATCAGAAAAAAACTCCGATCAACATATATATATATATAATATATATATATATATATAATATATATCAGGCTTGTGAACGGAACGCAAAATGAACGGCGTTCAGCTGAACGCACGTTCAATGAACGGAACGCAACTTTTTTTTGAACACTGAACGTTGAACGCAAAAAAAAGAGTTTTGCGTTCAGCGTTCAATTTTTCCAAACATTTCTTGGACTTTTTTCGGAAAAAACGTCATCACTACGCAGTACTTTTTTATGAAATTATTTTCTAAGAAAAAAAAACGTTCATCACTACGCAGTACTTGTTTTGGAAATTATTTTCTAAAAAAAAACGTCATCACAACGCAGTACTTTTTCGGAAATTATTTTCTATAAAAAAAACATCATCACTACTTTTAAAATATTTGAACGCTGAACGCTAACGGAACGGTGAACGCAAAAACATTGAACGGAACGCTGAACGGAACGCTAATTTTTTTTGAACGCTGAACGGAACGCTGAACGCAAAAAAAGCTGAACGCTCACAAGCCTGATATATATATATATTTACAGGCTTGTGAGCGATCAGGAAAAAGATTGCGATCCGATCAAAAATAGCGATCAGAAATTCTTTGCGATATAGCGATATAACGATCAGGGATTTTTCCGATCAGCGATCCGATCAATTATTTGCGATCAACAAAAAAATTAACTATGTAATACGAATTCTAAGTAAAAATTTAAATGTATACACAGTCAAACCTTTAAAAGTATTCAACTTTATATGGCAATGAAATGATGTTTCCATAGCCTATGAGCTCCAAAATAACAACTTCTCCATAGTCGCCTGTCGGTATATTTTATGACAAAAATATCAAAATGATTGTTTCTCATAGCCTATGACAGTGGTTCCCAACCTTTTTCTCCTGGGCCCCCCTTTGGTACATAAGAAATTTTTGCGCCCCCCCCCCCAAAAAAAAGGACATACACACAATTGGTTCTCATAGTCCATTGCAGTTTATTCATACATTGTAATTAATACAAAACTCAACCTTTTTTTGTTTTTGTCCAATATCTAGCAGTGTTATTTAGTCTACAGTATTTATATTTTCATTCATTCGCTTTTCCTGCACCCCCTGCAATGCTCTGCGCCCCCCCCCCCCCCCCTCTAGGGGTCGCGTCCCCCACTTTGGGAACCACTGGCCTATGAGCTCCAACACTCTGGCTCCACAATTTACATATGTCTACATATTTTAAGACAGGAGATGCCAGAATAAATGTTTCCGATAACCTATGAGCTCCAAAACAATGACTTCTACATAGTCGCGTGTCTGTATATTTTAGGACAAAAAATATATCAGGATAGCACACACTGGCTTTTTCCATTAGTATTAGTCCGTATTTTGTGTTTTCTAAACAAATATTAGTTATAAACAGGCTTGTGAAAGGAACGCAAAATTGAACGGCGTTCAGCTGAACGCACGTTCAATGAACGGAACGGAACTTTTTTCTTAACGCTGAACGTTGAACGCAAAAAAGAGTTTGCGTTCAGCTTTCAATTTTTCTTAACATTTCTTGGACTTTATTTTGGAAATTCTTTTTGAAAAAAACGTCATCACTTTTTTCGGAAATTCGTTTCTGAAAAAAAATGTCATCACTTTTTTGGGAAATTAAAAAAAAAACCGTCATCACTTTTTTTGGGAAATTCTTTCCTAAGAAAACCGTCATCACTTTTTTCGGAAATTTGAACGCTGAACGCAAAAACAAAGAACGGAACGCTATTTTTTTAACGCTGAACGGAACGCTGAACGCAAAAAAAGCTGAACGCTTACAAGCCTGGCTATAAACAATGGATTTTGGTCAATGTGACAGCTAGTTAAGTTTTAAGAAATGTAGGGTATGTCTCAAAAATCCTTATTACAAACATTTTTTCTTTTTAGTTATTTTATACAAATTGATCGGATCGCTATTTTTTAGTGATTTTCTTACGATCAAAAGATATAAAGATCAGGACCTTTTGCGATACTGCGATCAGCGATCAAATATCGCTATATCGCTATTGATCGCCGATCAGAAAAAACTCCGATCAACAAGCCTGTATATTTATATTATATATATATATATAACATCGTTCAGCTGTCGCCTGTGTCCAATATAAACAAAGTAATTTGTACTACGTCATCGAAAGCTGATCATAGAGATAAAAATATTTGTTTATATTGGACACAATGACTTAAGCTATAAGCTATCTATGTCTTTATATCTCCATGAACACTACCAAGGTAATTTTTCCCGGTTACCCGTGTAACATCAATAAATCCCTCAGGCAAGCGAATCGTAAGCATTCTTGGCGATATGGACATACATATATTCAGGCTTGTGAACGGAACGCAAAATTGAACGGCGTTCAGCTGAACGCACGTTCAATGAACGGAACGCTGAACGGAACGCAACTTTTTTTTTAACGCTGAACGCAAAAAAAAAATAGTTTTGCGTTCAGCGTTCAATTTTTCCAAACATTTCAATGTAGTTTTGATTAAGTATTTTTTCTGGGATATAAACAAGGGGATGAAATATTATAAGAAGAACTTATAAACTACTCTCCCAAGAACTCTCTATAGAATAGTAAAGCACTTTTTTAAATTTTACCCCAAGTGACAAAAATTTACACACAATTGAATGACCTTTTATTCATTCATTCTTATTACAAAATAAACAACTTATTTAGTATTTAGGTATGAAACTATTGTTGAAATAAGTTGAGATTATGTCTGACTACGGGATATTCATCTCGGCTGTGGACTCGGAATCATGGATTTGCTCATTTTGATGGACTCGGATTCGTGGACTCGATAACTTAAATATTAGGACTCGGATAGGAGGGCTCGAGAGTTAAAATCTTAGGAATCGGATACGAAGACAGTATTAATTTCTTCAGTTTTTTTCATTTCGTCATGGAGAATAAATGGCAGTCTACGAGCAAACAAAAATATATATTTACTGTACGTTCCTAGTAATTAGCATAGTTTGGTAAACATTTTATACTCGCACGTCACAATTGTATATGGATGTATGATGACTATAGATGATCATTTATTATTTTGGCTTCTCCTGGATATAGCAGATATATAGATTTTTAAGGCGCCATGATGGTCGCGAATGTCTCAACCAAAGTACTTTGAGGAATGTAAGATCAATTCTTTGCACATTCCCATAGGCCAAGCGACCTAGAAACTTGTTGTTGTTGCTTTAAAAAAAGATCATTTGACGCCATTGATCAGACAAAAATTACCCTTACAACAGTTGCAGTTAATATTTTGCGTTTTGTTTTGTTCCTTGCATAAATTTAATGTTAATAATTGATATTGAGATTAAGTTATTTTCTAATGACGAAGACGATATTAACTTCAATTTAATGTAGTAAATGGTTGATTCGTGTTTATATAATATTAAATGTGTTTTATATTGCAAAGATGATTAAAAAATACATCTCTCTAAAATAAGATGCATTCATATAATGTTGTTTTATAATATTAATTTGTATTACATAGCTTTGATCTCGTATTTGTCTTGATTTATTACACCTTAAATATGATTATAATTTAAAATGTAATGTATCCATTACGGAAGAAAGTAGGGATCCAGTTACTCATACATCGAGGGTTTAAAATACTATTTTGCAGATTCTTAATATCGAACTCGGACTCCGTTATTCGAAAATAAGCGAGTCTGGTCATCTCGACACTTTTTCAAATATATTTGATCTGAAGTTGTTTTAATAAGATTGAAAATAGTTAAGTTTCTTTCATGCTGACTGGCGTGTTTGTCTTTTATATATGGAAAACTATTAATATAATGATTATTTGTTACGGGTCAGGAAAAAATATATACAAGTTGGGGTTTGATCAGGGGTTCCCAACCTTTTTTCTTTTGCGACCCCCCTATAGAAAAATCTCCAGTCTGGCGACCCTCTTATGTAGTGAATATAGACGTTCTGCGGACCCCAGGTTGGGAACCCCTGGGTTAGATCCAGTCAACAAATTTATATCATTTGAAAGTCGGTTCGGGCTCATTTTTATTATAAAACCCCTAAATAGTACTTCATTTTTCAAAATTACACATTGTTATTTTTTAAATATTTGAACGCTGAACGCTAACGGAACGCTGAACGCAAAAACATTGAACGGAACGCTATTATTTTTGAACGCTGAACGGAACGCTGAACGCAAAAAAAAGCTGAACGCTCACAAGCCTGCATATATTTCAATCAAGGAATACTAGAAACTAGCTTTTATGTAGTATTCCTTGACTTCAATATACCTTGTTTCTCTGTATCACTGTCAATTTGCTTTAATGTTTATAAAATATATTTTGTATATAATCTTTTGCTGTGTCAGGATTTGATATACAAACACCAAAACCTATCCTCAATTCTTTTAAATTGTTTTGACATCTCAAATAGATTTAGATGTTTTAAAACAATATATAATATATACATACCATTTTTAAGATGATGGTCTTTAAACAGTTTTTACATGGCGATTTAAATAAATAGATTACATTGTTTTATTGTAAAATTAGAAATCCAATCCTACAGAAAAAAAAACAGATTCTCAGGTCGAACTTACGACTTTATTCTTCCGACATTTATTATGACAATATTCCAGAAATGTTCCATATTAGTACTTCTAAGCCATATCTAAGTTCATTTTATATTCAGCCATCCATCTTATAAAAATATCAAATAAAAGTCTTAATTTACACTCTTCTTTAATCATAAGTTTTAAAATGCGTACCAATTATATTAACGGTATCAGAATTGTAGTACATACTTAAATACATCAATTGATATTATATATCAAAAGGGAACAAAAAAAATAAATTAAAAACATATAGAAATAAAGTGTTTTTTAAAGGATGGAATAATAAGTTATTATGTCGTACTTTCTAAAAATTATTATTAGTAACATATAAGAATGATAATATAAAAGTACTAAATATATTTCATAAAAACCAATGGGTATTAATTAATTCCATCAACACCATTGTCCACGAACGATCAAATGATGCTAAACCCTAGTTTATAGAAACATAATGATAACATAATAAACCCATTTCTTTACTTTATTAATATTATTTTCTTGTTAAGAAGTAGGAAATTTATTTATAAAATATTTTTTTAAATGCAAAACATATATATCCTTATGAATGTTTAAGGTATATTAATAATAATATATCATTGTCTTCGTACACGTATGAAATATTAACTAAAGTCTAATAATTAGACGTAATTTAAAACTGAACAAGATATAGCCTAATTGTAAAATCCCAGCAGACTGCATGGAGAGAAAAAAAAAGAAAAAATTATACTTTTGTACATTAATTTGAACTGAGTAACCAATGAAAAGATGCCTTGTTATACAAATAGGCACTTGGAGGTGAGTAGAGAAACAGAGACAAAGAAGAAGAAGAGAGTTCTTATGAGACGTGTTATTATTTCAAAATACGCGTTTACTTCGAAAACAGAGAGCCAGAGAGAACTATGGCTAAAACTCAAGGAGTAGTGAAACATAATGAGTCCAATGTATACGTCACTGGTAAAGTGATGTTTATAAAAATCTAAAGAGTCCATGAATCTCAAAAAGTATTTCGAATACAATTCTTTTCTCTGATAATAACATACAATGCAGAATTTCCGTCCTTGTTTTTTGGGAATTTAAGTTGTACCTTAGGAATCAAATTAGCAGCCTATTAGCACCATAAAGAAATAAGTGCATTTAAAGAGTTTATTAAGGAAAGAGAGGTCATATACACAGTATAGAGGGGCTTTAGAGAAAAAAAGGGATTTCAATAGTTAACAAATCCTTTGTTTAAAAAGAAGTAATTTCCACATCCCGAATTTAAAGAAATAAATAGGATTTGCTCGCCGTTGAATAAGAGATCATTTGATTTTATAATGTATTTCATGTTCCCTATTTCCTTTTAAATTCTTTAAGTCAAGGGAAATCAAAAATTCTAACTGTATAACGCGGAATATATATTGAGCATTATATTATAAATTGTAATATAATTTATAACGTTTATATAATATATTCTCCTTGACCTTATAAAAATAAAGACACTTAAACCAGTGACGTCATCTATATCTTAATTGTATACCTGCTCCCGAGTCCTTGTCATACCTTTGAAGAGAGAGAAGGGAGAGAGAGAGAGAGAAACAGAAAGTGGGCTACGTCAAAAAAGAAATTGGGAGTCCGATATTGTGTTGTTGCTATTTATTCCCTCTTTTGTCATCAAGTCTCTCAATCTAAATCCCCAGGATGAGTGACGAAGACTACGATCCCTGTGAATATGTCTACAACTCACAGATGCAAATGCGTCGCCTTCTCTCTTGGCTCCGGGGATCGCAGACGACCTGCACGGAAGAGGAATGCTTCAGCAGTGAGGGTCCTTTGGGTGACGGGGGTTCAGGTTCCCTCTCGGACTCCATGGTCCTTGCCATGGGCGCCCTTTGGGTAGTCGTGGCCCTGGGGCTCTACTACATGCGACTAGGGCTGGGACGGTAACCGCATTACCGCTATACCGCGGTACGTGACGCATACCGCGGGTCTTAGCACGTCACCGTCATGACCCAAAAAAAAAAAATTGAAACATTGGCTTGTATATGTGGGGATGTTATATGTTTGGCGGAGCGCGGTCATAACCAGTAGGCCTATTCACCGTTTTCAAAACGAAACTTCAAACAACCTTTGATCAAAAGATGGAGCAAACCCGACCTTAGGATGTTGGGGAGCGCAATTTTCCATAATCCTTCTTCTTCCTCTAAGAGGTCCTCCCCCTCCACCTAGTCCACCCCCTCTTCGATGAGGGACAACTACTCCCTTCTGTCTGCAGCAAACAAGCCACACACACAACACACACATACATTCGTCAAAGAGTCGGACTTCACACAACTATTATTATGATTATGACATATTATTTTTTTAGTTAAAAATACCCATTATTACCCACAAAAATATTTCCATTTTTTTATATTAAGAGAGAATACACATATATTACAGAGATATACTGACACACATCAGATATATTAATTATATTTATTAGTCATACTCGTACAACAAGAGAGTACAATATATATATATAGGTAACACGAATGAATTTATACAACAGTGATGAAGAATGGTGCAAGAGTTTCTCCCGCCTTTATCGCCTGAAGGCATCAGGAGGGATTTTCCCTTGGGCCTTGGCGTTTTCGAAGGCGATAAAGGCCTGGTCCACGTCCCAGTTGGTTTGTTCCAGACACCTGTAAACAAAATATATAATTTGTGAAAATGTGTTAAGATGATGTGTAAAGGTTGTTTGTAAGGGTTTAAAGGTCTGCTATGATGACGTGCAGGCTGCTTTATCTATAGTTTATATACTTTGTGTAAAATGAATAAATAATATGGACGTCTTTAAATCATAAATGATAATGCAGTCATAAAACACCTGATTTGGTGCCTAGAGCTAAACTGGAGGCTATTGTTTACTACATCTTTGACTCGGATAAAAGGAATTTGTTATTGCGAATAAGTATTAGCAGAACACCTGTTGATTTGACAAATAGACTTTTACGCAATAGTAGAATGAAATTCCTTAAGTTTTTTTTCTCTGACAATTTTATATAAAATACTATAAATATGATGCAACATAGTTGGCTTAGTCTCGGTAGATTACTCACAAGATTATTATTTAAAAACATAATAACAACTTTATTCAGTGTAGCACCCAAGGAGAGTCATTTATATTTCTAGACTACTGTGCCCTTTACAAACCTTTTAAGATAACTGGAATGTTCAAAAAACTACAACTCACTTTGTGGACCAGTCGAGGGTCATTCCTGTTTTTTGAGATATTTGACTGGCTTTGAACTCCTTTGTGCCCGAGTCCGGAACCACAGGGAAGGGTAAGTCCGCTTTTTCCTGGGTGGATTCGTGAGGTAGAGTAGATCATTGATGATGACGAACCCGGATCCTTGGGGAACGACGACAAACATGCGATTAAAGTGTCGGATGGGTGTTCCTTTCTTCTCTCGCTCCTTGAATAGACCCGTGACCGTGAAGGTCATGAGGCGCTCCGTGGCAAAGGGAACGTCCAGCGTGATGGTGTCGGGGTGATGCGTGGTTTTAGGAAGGGAGTTGATGAAGGAGACCACACTGAACTTGCCCTGGCGGAGAGCCTTCAGTCGACGAACAGGGTCGTTGATACGGATCAGATTGCGACCCTCGGAAAAGTAATCGTCGAGTCTAGAAGGGAAAAAAATCGGATTAAGCAGGGAATCATATGATCAAACATAAAAAATTCACACATCTGGGAATCGATAATATTTAAGGATTTTGTAATACCCATATATATTTTTTCACATTTTCATTATATTTTTTAGTATTTTGTTTAAGACTGCAAAAGACGCATCGGGATTTATACCTCAGCCAATTAACTCTTTTGTTTTATCAACTTCTTTACTTTTTGAGATATTTCCTTTTACAATGTTCGACATCTCATTAACGAGTTTCTCAATTTTGTATCTAGTATTTTTGGAGTGTTATTAGTATCAGTAAATACACCTAAAAAACAGTCTGCTGTCTGTTCCAACTGCTCACTACATAAATATAAACTACACATAATATTTTGCCTAGGTTCATTTTCAACGCTATAAGGCTTGTTAATATCACTTATGATGCTATTAAATCAGATGATTAAAATAACATAATAAAAACAATCTTATTCAGTTATATCGCTTATAAAACACTTAGTAACATAAAAAAATATTTGGATAAATTTAAACTAAAATGTTTATTAGTTATGCTTCTAACACAATTTCCCACTTAAAATTAAGTTATTATTTTAGTAAGTAAAACAAATGGGTAGAATTAGGATATTTGTCTAACGGTTGGCGGATCTTACTTGGAATAGTAGTTTTTATGTCCCTCTACGGGATATGAGGCGCTAATGGACATCATGGCATCCTCGTGATAGGCATCCATGAGCCCTTGTCGGTTATCCGAGTCGTAGACCTTGATGAACTGCTCCAGGAATTGGAGCACAATGGCTCCAGCTTGATCGTTGCATACCATTTTGGGGATGGAGGGAGGAACGCTCACACTCACACTGGAATTCACGTCGTCATCGTCGAAGGTGATGAGACGGGGTAGCTCATTTCCGTCCTAAAGGGAGAGGAAGACGAAAGGAGGAGGAGGAGTTAGTAGAAGGAAGTATATTATTATTCCTTTGATATCCATACTTCCATCTACATATATTTAAATAAATAGAGCGAACTATATGAGAGGACACACTGAAGCCTCAACATTTGAAAACGAGAGGATCAAAGAAGGAGGGAATTACAGTTTCTTAGATTAAAGTGTATAGACTTTACCAATAAACTATACAAACAATAACTGTTTAATAATATCTTTAAGCGATAACAATTAATATATTCTTACTCCTCTCGCCATGAAAACGACTTTCTGTCTCCTCCCAAGAATGGAGAGCTAGCACATACCCGGAACTTCAGCGCTACTCATCCTCCCTTCGGCACTTTATATTCTCTATGGTGTGAGTTCATGTTCATGGAAGTAATGGGAAGAAGAAGAAGGCAGCATTAAGTTGAGGTACTTACCAAATGAGTTAGGGAAGGGAACATCTTTCTAATATGGCTGAAATGGGAGAAAAAGGAATTAAGAATGATGGCTCCTCCTAGCTAGAAAGGATGAAAAAAAAACCTAAGAGGTTCTTCACTCAGATTAGTTCTCAAGATCCAGCACACCCATAGCGGAGGGGCCTTCTCATCATGGGTTTTTTACTACAGCGCTCTGCTTCAAAACTTCTGTGGTAAGCAATGTGAATTAAGTCTTCATTTGAATAATAATAATAATGCTGTGAGTACATGAGTAAATTGCTTAATAGTGATTGAGAGAAAAAAGTGAGAGTCAAAAATTATATTATATAGGGTCAACATCAATTAAGATTAAACGAAGAAAGCTTATGTTACGTTAAATATACCGAAGTCATGGCAAAAAACTGGACTCATTTTTAAATATTATCATTATTGCTACAAAAAGCTTTTAAAACTGCTATGGGGATGGGGGAAGTAACAATATCGGAACATTTATATAATAATTTAACATAAAATTAGCTTATTTTTCTTCTTCTTTTTTTCATTTGTTTTTTAGCTATTTTCAATTTCTTTTTATTATCTTCTTCTTTTTCAGTTTCGATGGTTTCTGATTGGATGGGGCTAATTTGTGAGGAATGCCACTGCCTCACCATTGGTCCTTGACTCACTCTGACAACTCTTAAATCAACAATGGTTACAACATGCGTAGAGAGTGCGTGGTAACCACCATATCATCCGGAGGGCTTCATGGACTCGGTCGAAAAACACAATTGCTCGTTAAGAAGACGTGAGGAGAGAAACTAAGATGGCTGTTTCTCCGCCGTTCATCAATCATTGAAGGGATATCATCTCCTTCGCAGTAGACGGTTCTTCTAAGGAGAAAAAAGTAGGGGGCTGACTTCTTAGTCAAACACTTTGAAATCCACACGTAGGTCAAATGGAACTCAAATAAAGGAGAATAAATGAGCTGTCATCCGATGGGAGCAAATTGATTTCCTAAAGAATCATGAAGATGTCTTGTAAGAGTGAATAAGATATTAGTTGGAGTGAAGGGTTTTTGATACAAAAGTCGGAATTTTAATAGGACTCTTCTTCTGTTTCTTCTTCTTATGGTAGTCGCGTTATTTCAATTTTTACACATATATATTTTATCTATAAGGGGGGCATGGGAGACATATACAGATGTCTTTACAATCATAATAGGAGTGAATAGAAATAGTACAGAGTGGGATACGAGAAGTGGGAGGAGGAGGAGGGATCACAATTTTATGTTCATATTAATTAACTTATTTTTTTTGTCAAAAGAAAGTATATTTTCTTAATGAAATAAAGAATTAAAACTCAGGGCAAACCACGTCCATTCCTAGCATTCAATGTCCATTCCATGGACTTTATACATGATAATACTGCCGTCTACTTTGGGTGTACTACCGAGAGCCTACTATCTCAAAGGAGAGAACAAGTGAAGGATGCAGTTCATATACTCAAGGAGAGAGAGAAGTGACTTTTCATCAACTTCTGTGGGTTTTTTTGCGAAACATTAAAGTGGGTCATCGTCATCTTCTTTGATTAGAGAGAGCACAAACGTCTTTCGGTTCATTTGTTGCGAACTGACGCTCACTTCAATGTTCCGCAATTATACCTTATATAAGACGTATTATCCCGAAACTTCCGAACGAAGGGATTTCCTTCCAGCTTGAGGTTGACGAGAGGCCACGCCTTGACTTTTTCGATTTCCTCGATGTCATGGATCTATAAAGGAAATGGGAGAATTGATAGTGGGGAATATATATTTTACGTATTATGGAATATGGAAGATGTTGGCATGAATCACAACTATTCAACAAAACTAATAAAAGATTAAGCATGTTAACTAAAATCATAAATTGAACATAAACTGCTTATAAAATATATTATCACCATGATAGTAGCAAAGGAAGCTAAAAATGATGACTTCAAATCATGAACAATCATTTAACTTGTATGACGTTGATAAAGGGACAGTAAATTAAGGTTTTAAACTTTGAAAATATAACGACCCACAACATAAAAGGAAACTCATTAGAACATTAAGAATGACAAGTAAGCAACAATAAGAAACAAGCAATACATGTTTACCATGTTAGAGTTTAATTGGGTATCTTGGGCAGGATGTCAGAAATTTATTCAAGCATTCGATTTCACAGCTTTAAGGCATGAATAATGAACCTCAACAATTTGTCAACGTCTTTAGAGGCTTAATTTCTTAAGTAGAGTCCATTCATGTTTTGATTATTTAGAAACGTGTAGCCTACACTACGACATAAGTGAAACATAGGAGACCATCATAGTTAGCCATCAATATATAAAAAACCAAAATATTTGTTTACCATGTTATTGTTTAAATGCAGAATCTTAACATTGGGTGTCTTGGGAACGAGGTCAATAAAGGGATCCAGCATTCGAATCCGATTATGGCTAATATCCATGGCCTCCATCTCCGGAATATATTGCACAATGGTCTTTGTAATCGTACTGAGCACATTGGTTCGATAGAGCGGCGTAAAGAGGGGCTCCCCAAGAAACTCTTATCCAAATGGAATGTTTTGAGGTCCAGAGCCTTTGTATTCGTGTTATATCTTGAGCTCATGATTTCAGTGAGCTTCTCAGTGACGGTTTGCGTGAGATGGGTGTCCGGAGGGGGCTGATTCTCGAGACGCATGCTCAGTCCAGGAGCAAAGGACTTCTCCGCGTTTCGCAGAGCCTGAATTTCCTCCTTTGAATGAACGTAGAAGATGAAATGAGGTCCTTGCTTGGCGTAGTGGACGGGGGAGATCTTTTGATTCGTTTGATTGCGGAGGCCACGAAGGAATTCCACTTTGTCGTGAGCCCCCATGTTGAGGAAGACCACTTTGGTCCAGTGGATCCGACCGGGTGGAGCGGACGAGGATCCACCCAGGCGCCCAGGATGAATATAGGAGCGACCCCCGCCACGATTCCCTCCGCGACCCCCTCGATTTACACCGCGTCGACCTCTATTTGTGATTCCGGATCCGGACTTGTCCTTGAAGGACACGCGTCGACCGTCCCCGCCATTCCATTGCTTCTTATTGTCCTTGTTATAGTCTCGATCATCATGCTCTGAAAGAAAGAAAGGAAGGAAATGCTAGACGAATGAGAGAGAGAAAGAGAGGAGAAAAGGCCAGGCCATCCTTTGTATCTGGAAATGGTCCTTTGCACGTTTCAAATGGACTGACGGTATTCACAGTGACTCGCTAACAGCATCAATTCTCTCCTCATCTGTGAGTCCGGAGCCTCCCGCTTCACTTCGAGCCCTCATGGGATCGCCTTGGAACCTCAGACTCCAAAGGAATCCTTTTCTTGAGGACACCAGATGACTATTACTAGAAGAGGTCTCCTACTTACGTCCATATGATTGCCGACCCTCACGGACATCCGTCTTGATAATATTCTTCCGTCCAAAGTTGCGCCCCATGATGAATCACACAGATGGAACACGAAGAAGGTAAAAATACGACGACACTCCAAACAATTCCTCTTGTAAAGCTACAATAATGAGTGAACTAGAGAAAGAAAAAAAGAGAGCTTCTTACATGGAGCAGCTGACATGACGTAGGATTTGTAGCAACGGAGAGGAATCATTGAATTCGGTTAAGCTATATAGCCTCATATTGGGTCTATTCGGGGTTTTTATTGGTGAAATGGATGGGGAGTCTATAAAGAAAGAAAATGGAGGTATTTTAGGGATCAAGCGTGGAGGGACTGCGTAAATATGCAATAGCTTCAAGTAATAATGGAGAATTTCCAAATCTTGGGGAATTTCATCACTGAAGACATTATTTTTATCAAACTATGGTTATTTACCGATATAAGTCATTTGAGGGTGAATGTTTTTTAGGTTTATATGGTGGAGTTAAATGAGCTAATAGCCGTTAGCATGTAACAAAATGCATTTAAATTACTTATATACTCAAGCATTTTACTCCATTTATATAGATTTAAATACTGAATATTCTGGTCACATTTAATATCTATGAATTAATATAGGACTTCTTCAAACTAAGTTTACAACATATAAAATAGGTCACCTCTTGATATACAGGTTTTTACAGCGGTGATTTGTTTAAAAAACCCAAAATACATTAGAGAACATGGAGTGTCGGAAGTCACTACCTATGGTCTCGCTGAACATTGGGTAATTGATCACTATCCGTTACGTTCTTTCTATCATAGTCTTTCCCCAACAACGGAACCAATTCCTGATATGCAACGCTAACCCTATGTTGTGCTTCGGTACTCTATGATCTCTGATATTAGGAAGAAATATTTCAGAAAAAACGGTCTTTGTAGAAATGTCCCAGGAAGAAATGACCCTAGACGGAAAAAAATGACCCAAGATAGAAAGTCTTAATGATGATGTATGAAAAAATAACCCAAATACATGAATATTGGAGTATTTTAGGAAATATATCTAATAATTACACAAGCACTATTCCTCAACTAAATTGAGTAAGTATAATCACAATTTACATTTCTACCGTGCATAATAATTCCCCTATTCTATTTTAGGTCATTTCTTCACATGCCGTATTTTCCTGAGCCATTTTTCTGGACATTATGTTAGATACTTACTTATCCAAACAAAAAATCTCTGATCCAAACAACAACGTAATAATAAAAAGGACTGCATCATACAGAGGGTTTTTCAATTTTGTCCTCTAAAATGACGAAGACAGACATCCCAAGTCTCCCGAAGTTCCGGGAGTCTCCTGCATATTGATAGCGACTCCCTGATGCCCGCAAATTACTTAAGATCTCCGCTCTCAAGAGCGAGCGAACAAACCGCGCGAGCATCTATGTACACGAGTCGCGCGCACGACAGAGAAAGAGCGGACATCTTTGTGAGAGTGAGCGGAATGTGGTGAGCAATCCCCCCAAACTAACTTCCGCTCACTAGTAATATTTCCTATCTCTTAAAGTCCACTTATAAAGCTAACTATGGCTACTTTTTCTCGCTGGTTAGTTTGCAGTCCCAGTCCTTTAGAATTGGAATCTATATAAATTAAACGTGCATAAATTTGCAAATTTCGGGTCTTAGACACGTGGGATATTTATGTACAACTAGACAATCATACAGTTTGTAACCTATCAACTCAAGTTATTTATTTATACTCATAGAGCCTAAGTACAATCAGGATTTCTTAATATATAAAATGTGTAAAACGTCATATCAAAGAGGTTGCGTTCATGTTGACATATAAATTTTATTTCAATTTTTATATTTTTTTCTTCACGGCTCCAAAAACGTGTTACAATGTATAAAGAAAAACGATCTAATGCGTAAATTTTTACAGCGGAATAAGCATTCTAGCTTAGATTTTGACGCAACGTTAATGGAACAAACAAACAAGCAGATAAAAGTCATGAGATACACTCAACAATCAAATCTAAAACATACAGATAATAACAAATCATAAAAACAGTAAATTACACGAAAATAATCAATAAGAGTTCTTGTAAAATTTCAGTATCTCTTGATTGTGTTCTATGGCAGAGTGAGGATGAAGGATAAAATTTCACCTCCCTCGCCGCTAACGTCCATGTGGAATCCAAAAGTGAGGGAATCTTTAAGTCCAGAGCAGTATACCTTGCTGCAGCAGAGATCATGATGGATCTCAACTCAGAGGCTTGATGGGAACATTATTGGTGATGCACCTCGCGATGAACCTTTAGCGTTTAGAAGGGAGTTATTAATTGCTTTCGACCTAGCTGACTTATCACCTTTGCCGAGACCAAACAGTACCGTAGCTTTGCAATATCTGACCGCACATTTTTTTTCTAGGCCCCTGATATTGAGGGCTACAAATTTTTTACTATGTTGACCGCCTGACAGTCAACAAAAGCATGCAAAGTTGTATTGAACAAAAGCCACAATCTTTGCAAGGTCGATCAAATCTTGTGAGGCCTGAAGAAATTGAAATTGCGCTGTAAATTGTTTGCAGTCTTTGATCCCACGCAGTGAACCCAAAATGCGATGAGTCCAACTATCAGGGAGAACCAGAAGCTTAATAAAGGCTTGACAAATCTCCTCGCTCTTTACGGCAGCTATACAGAACGGAGCCGCCATTTCATATGCCAAGGCATTAGTAAGCGATGTCTGGCTGCAGACCTAGCCAGAGCAAAATAAAATTCCATCCCTGAAAAGTTCCGACTATCTATGTCATGAATGGTATAGGTATCAGTCCTGATTGCACTTCTTCAAGAGTGTTGGGCTACTCAAGTTCTTGAAAAAAAGTACTTTGTCAGCCTTACCACGAATAATGTCAACCGTTGAATCTTGATTAAAAACCGGGGAGTTTTCCAAATAATTCTTTGGGCACATCCACAAATCAAGATAGAGCTGATGTGACATAATTAGTCAGGTCTGACCCAAACATAAGCCAAGGAACAGCTCTGTATTCACCACTGTTCTTCGCATTCAATTGGGGATTTTGGTTATTCCGGCAAAAATCTCAGATAGATCTTTGGAATAACAGTCCCCAATTCTACAATACCACCGCAATGAGTTTCCTGCTCCTTTTCAAAGTAGGAGGAGTGTTAATAAAGAATTCAGCAATTTTTTCTTCCTTAAATCCCTCAGCAATTAAGGGAGACGCAGTAGCTTTGTATAAAATGACTGGCACAACCTTAGAATTCTATAAAGTCCACTCTTGCATGAGATTGAGATGTCTCCACCGTGATATGTTCCTTGAAATTGCAGAACAGAGATGATGTAAGTTTTCTTGTCCATCCATTCTACACCATGATTGCCGATAATCTCCACTTTTCAATAATTTTACAGAGGCGCACATCGAACCTTGGTTAGGAACCCAGATCCGATGGTAAAATTGAAGTGTCTTTTTATTTAGGGACAGACCCGTGTTTTTGTTTTTTTTACGGTTCTAGGAATAATTGTATAAAACACTTATGCATAAGGAAAAATCTGATAAAGCATATTTGTGTTCGGAATATTTGTAACTAGGAATTTTTCTCTAACGACACTTTTGTATAAAATGCATTTTTAAAGGAAACTACGTACTTTTGGGCCCAGCATATCAGTCAAAATAGCTTTATTGAGCATTAATGAGCACATTTGGTAAGTTTTATTATATAAAAATAGTAAAATGAGCCCATTTTGAGTACTTTTTCGTTCATATATAAAGTATATAATAGACCCATAAGGGTACCTATAAAGTGTAAGCTACGGTAGGTAAGGTAGGTTTCGTGAGGAATGAACAATAACAATAGCATAAGAAATAATAATAAACTCAGGACTTTGTTATGTAAATGCGGACAATTACGGACTTCCCGGATCATCTTTGCTGGACATTTCCCTACGGTCTTTCAGCTGGAGAACCTCCCTGGCTACAATAGATCCTTGATGCACTCCGGATCCCTACAAGTACTCCGGATTCCCACCGGTCTGGATCCCCAAAGCACTCTCGGGATCCATACAGTTCTTCGTATTTTAGGGCACTTACTCCACGACTGATCGCCACGAGAGTCCTATCAGAAGGAAGCAGGTCTTAAATACACACGATGTAGAGAGCTCATGGAAAAGGGCTGCACTTTGAATGTGAACGGAGTTCATTGGACCTCAAATATAGTTTGCATCATTACACACTCTTATTTAAAGTTTTATTGTTTTATCTCTATTTGTATACTCTCTTTGGATCCTTGTCTCGAAGAACTAAATACACTAAGTTAATTTGATCTCCACATTGTTTCTTATTTCTATTTGAGACCCATGGTCAAGAATATCGTTTGTCTATTAACAAAAATTAAAGACAATACTAAAAGTAAAGACAAAAAGAAAAATTGATTGGCCTGAATACAATATTTTTTTCATTTATTTATCATCAATTATGAATATATAACAGAATAAAAAGTGTATTTTATTAACCATAAGAAAAATAATTGTTTAGAATCTTATTAAAATTGTCAAAAATGCCTCTGCAACGTTGTGTTCTTCGACATTGTTGTTAAAAGCATATGATCCTATTCCTATAATCTATCAAATATAACATGGAACATCAAATTCATTTTAAAATAGCTTCTTCTGTGTGAAACCTTATTGAATCTATCGTTTCTTTTTTATTTAGTAAAAAGAATAACTTATCCTATGAAACCATAATATGAATATTGTCATTTTTTTATTCACGTTAATCATTTTTATATAATATGTATAATTGTTTGTCGACAATGCTTTTATTACTTCCTTTTGAAACGCCTTGTTATTATGTTTTCATAACATAACACATATATCGTGCATATTAATTATCCCCCCTTCCGGCTGCAATTGATCCTTGACGCTCTCAGGATCCCCGCAGTACTCCGGATTCCTACCACTCTGAATCTCCAAAGTACTCTCGGGATCCACAACTGACTGATATGATAACCCTATCGGGAGGAAGCAGCTCTCGAACCCACGTGATATATGGAGCTCAGAGAGGAATTTCAGGAAGCTAATTTCGTTTGCATTATATATTTTCTTTCTCACTCTTATTTAAAGATTTGTTGTTGTTTTCTCTATCTATATACTATGTTTACATCCTTGTCTCGAGGAAATAAATTAACTCAATTAATTTGATCTCCACATTGCTTCTTCTTTCTATTTGAGATCCGTGGTCACAAATACAGAGGATAGACAAATGATTATAACTTAGTTATATTATTATTTTTTTCATTCCGATTCATGTTCTTGATGTGGAAGACAATGAGAAAGAGCATCTTTCACTTATTAAATAAGTTAATGACGATAAATATAAAGACAAATAAATTGGCTTAAATACTATGACTTTAAAAAAATATCATCATTAATGGTCAACTAAAACCCATACCCGAGGTTTTTTATACAAACACCGAAGGGTGGTTCATTAGCCAATACTTGATTCTTCTTACGTTATTTTTGGAAGTTAAATGTGAGGATCATTATTTCCCTATTTTTTATAAAACTTAAGGAAGTCTATCATGCCTTTTTGAGACCTTAATTGCAGCTATGATTGAATCCAAGACAGAAAACTCTCATTACTATCTTCATCACTTCATCGAATGTTTACTAAAATCAAAATATATGAAGATATAAGCTTCGACCATCTAATAAAGTTTGTTATAAAATGACCATAATTATTTTACATTTTTAAACATACTTTTTCTTATCTCTTTTATTTTTTTCTGATGTTGATGAGTTAAAAAAACACCTGTAATTCAAATTAATCAAAATAAATCTACACTGTTTGTTGATGATGAAAAATTAAAGTCAACCAAAAAAATAAGCAAAAAAAATCCTTTTCTTAAATTTTGATGAACCGCTCCCGATTTCAGACCCTTGAACTTCATATCACCTAATTGTGCTGGATAATGCAGATTAATATTATTCCATCATATAATTATAATTCATGTACTCAATATAATAAATGTAATCATATGTAAAGTATAATGTTTATTTAAACCAAAAATATTGTATTATGTACATATTATAGATATATTTAAATGTATATATAATATAATTCAAAAAGAATGCAAATTTCTTGCTATATTAGTTAAATAATTTATCTTGTCGGATCTATCGTAGTCCTCCATTTGCTGTAATAATTTATCATTTATATATATTTTTTTTTGACGGATGGTCCCCACCACTTCTCATATCCACCATTTTTTTTTGAGAGATGGATCCTCATTTTTTAACATTCTGATGAATTTCCAAATATTGGGATGAGTATTTATGGAACTTTGGAGGGCGTTATGGTATCCCTCCACGCTGTTGTTGGTACGGATGAGGCCTCTCTGTGTACGTGAATGCATACTCCAAAGAGAGATGGGAAATGGAGGAGCCACTCGTCGACGCTTTCTCCAACGCCTCGCTCACAGCCGATGTACGTAGCCTCAAAGTACGCCACTAATTAACTTAGTGTATTTAGTTCTTCGAGACAAGGATCCAAAGAGAGTATACAAATAGAGATAAAACAATAAAACTTTAAATAAGAGTGTGTAATGATGCAAACTATATTTGAGGTCCAATGAACTCCGTTCACATTCAAAGTGCAGCCCTTTTCCATGAGCTCTCTACATCGTGTGTATTTAAGACCTGCTCCTTCTGATAGGACTCTCGTGGCGATCAGTCGTGGAGTAAGTGCCCTAAAATACGAAGAACTGTATGGATCCCGAGAGTGCTTTGGGGATCCAGACCGGTGGGAATCCGGAGTACTTGTAGGGATCCGGAGTGCATCAAGGATCTATTGTAGCCAGGGGAGGTTCTCCAGCTGAAAGACCGTAGGGAAATGTCCAGCAAAGATGATCCGGAAGTCCGTAATTGTCCGCATTTACATAACAAAGTCCTGAGTTTATTATTATTTCTTATGCTATTGTTATTGTTCATTCCTCACGAAACCTACCTACCTTACCGTAGCTTACACTTATAGGTACCCTTATGGGTCTATTATATACTTTATATATGAACGAAAAAGTACTCAAAATGGGCTCATTTTACTATTTTTATATAATAAAACTTACCAAATGTGCTCATTAATGCTCAATAAAGCTATTTTGACTGATATGCTGGGCCCAAAAGTACGTAGTTTCCTTAAAAATGCATTTTATACAAAAGTGTCGTTAGAGAAAAAATTCTAGTTACAAATATTCCGAACACAAATATGCTTTATCAGATTTTTCCTTATGCATAAGTGTTTTATACAATTATTCCTAGAAAACG
>CP045901.1:3283188-3300423 GCA_013387185.1 Caligus rogercresseyi | reverse complement strand
CCCTGGCGGAGAGGCCTTCAGTCGACGAACAGGGTCGTTGATACGGATCAGATTGCGACCCTCGGAAAAGTAATCGTCGAGTCTAGAAGGGAAAAAAATCGGATTAAGCAGGGAATCAATATGATCAAACATAAAAAATTCACACATCTGGGAATCGATAATATTTAAGGATTTTGTAATACCCATAATATTTTTTTCACATTTTCATTATATTTTTAGTATTTTGTTTAAGACTGCAAAAGACGCATCGGGATTTATACCTCAGCCAATTAACTCTTTTGTTTTATCAACTTCTTTACTTTTTGAGATATTTCCTTTTACAATGTTCGACATCTCATTAACGAGTTCTCTCAATTTTGTATCTAGTATTTTGGAGTGTTATTAGTATCAGTAAATACACCTAAAAAAACAGTCTGCTGTCTGTTCCAACTGCTCACTACATAAATATAAACTACACATAATATTTTGCCTAGGTTCATTTTCAACGCTATAAGGCTTGTTAATATCACTTATGATGCTATTAAATCAGATGATTAAAATAACATAATAAAAACAATCTTATTCAGTTATATCGCTATAAAAACACTTAGTAACATAAAAAAAATATTTGGATAAATTTAAACTAAAATGTTTATTAGTTATGCTTCTAACACAATTTCCCACTTAAAATTAAGTTATTATTTTAGTAAGTAAAACCAAATGGGTAGAATTAGGATATTTGTCTAACGGTTGGCGGATCTTACTTGGAATAGTAGTTTTTATGTCCCTCTACGGGATATGAGGCGCTAATGGACATCATGGCATCCTCGTGATAGGCATCCATGAGCCCTTGTCGGTTATCCGAGTCGTAGACCTTGATGAACTGCTCCAGGAATTGGAGCACAATGGCTCCAGCTTGATCGTTGCATACCATTTTGGGGATGGAGGGAGGAACGCTCACACTCACACTGGAATTCACGTCGTCATCGTCGAAGGTGATGAGACGGGGTAGCTCATTTCCGTCCTAAAGGGAGAGGAAGACGAAAGGAGGAGGAGGAGTTAGTAGAAGGAAGTATATTATTATTCCTTTGATATCCATACTTCCATCTACATATATTTAAATAAATAGAGCGAACTATATGAGAGGACACACTGAAGCCTCAACATTTGAAAACGAGAGGATCAAAGAAGGAGGGAATTACAGTTTCTTAGATTAAAGTGTATAGACTTTACCAATAAACTATACAAACAATAACTGTTTAATAATATCTTTAAGCGATAACAACTAAATATTCTTACTCCTCTCGCCATGAAAACGACTTTCTGTCTCCTCCCAAAGAATGGAGAGCTAGCACATACCCGGAACTTCAGCGCTACTCATCCTCCCTTCGGCACTTATATTCTCTATGGTGTGAGTTCATGTTCATGGAAGTAATGGGAAGAAGAAGAAGGCAGCATTAAGTTGAGGTACTTACCAAATGAGTTAGGGAAGGGAACATCTTTCTAATATGGCTGAAATGGGAGAAAAAGGAATTAAGAATGATGGCTCCTCCTAGCTAGAAAGGATGAAAAAAAAACCTAAGAGGTTCTTCACTCAGATTAGTTCTCAAGATCCAGCACACCCATAGCGGAGGGGCCTTCTCATCATGGGTTTTTTACTACAGCGCTCTGCTTCAAAACTTCTGTGGTAAGCAATGTGAATTAAGTCTTCATTTGAATAATAATAATAATGCTGTGAGTACATGAGTAAATTGCTTAATAGTGATTGAGAGAAAAAAGTGAGAGTCAAAAATTATATTATATAGGGGTCAACATCAATTAAGATAAAACGAAGAAAGCTTATGTTACGTTAAATATACCGAAGTCATGGCAAAAAACTGGACTCATTTTTAAATATTATCATTATTGCTACAAAAAGCTTTTAAAACTGCTATGGGGATGGGGGAAGTAACAATATCGGAACATTTATATAATAATTTAACATAAAATTAGCTTATTTTTCTTCTTCTTTTTTTCATTTGTTTTTTAGCTATTTTCAATTTCTTTTTATTATCTTCTTCTTTTTCAGTTTCGATGGTTTCTGATTGGATGGGGCTAATTTGTGAGGAATGCCACTGCCTCACCATTGGTCCTTGACTCACTCTGACAACTCTTAAATCAACAATGGTTACAACATGCGTAGAGAGTGCGTGGTAACCACCATATCATCCGGAGGGCTTCATGGACTCGGTCGAAAAACACAATTGCTCGTTAAGAAGACGTGAGGAGAGAAACTAAGATGGCTGTTTCTCCGCCGTTCATCAATCATTGAAGGGATATCATCTCCTTCGCAGTAGACGGTTCTTCTAAGGAGAAAAAAGTAGGGGGCTGACTTCTTAGTCAAACACTTTGAAATCCACACGTAGGTCAAATGGAACTCAAATAAAGGAGAATAAATGAGCTGTCATCCGATGGGAGCAAATTGATTTCCTAAAGAATCATGAAGATGTCTTGTAAGAGTGAATAAGATATTAGTTGGAGTGAAGGGTTTTTGATACAAAAGTCGGAATTTTAATAGGACTCTTCTTCTGTTTCTTCTTCTTATGGTAGTCGCGTTATTTCAATTTTTACACATATATATTTATCTATAAGGGGGGCATGGGAGACATATACAGATGTCTTTACAATCATAATAGGAGTGAATAGAAATAGTACAGAGTGGGATACGAGAAGTGGGAGGAGAGAGGGATCACAATTTTATGTTCATATTAATTAACTTATTTTTTTTGTCAAAAGAAAGTATATTTTCTTAATGAAATAAAGAATTAAAACTCAGGGCAAACCACGTCCATTCCTAGCATTCAATGTCCATTCCATGGACTTTATACATGATAATACTGCCGTCTACTTTGGGTGTACTACCGAGAGCCTACTATCTCAAAGGAGAGAACAAGTGAAGGATGCAGTTCATATACTCAAGGAGAGAGAGAAGTGACTTTTCATCAACTTCTGTGGGTTTTTTTGCGAAACATTAAAGTGGGTCATCGTCATCTTCTTTGATTAGAGAGAGCACAAACGTCTTTCGGTTCATTTGTTGCGAACTGACGCTCACTTCAATGTTCCGCAATTATACCTTATATAAGACGTATTATCCCGAAACTTCCGAACGAAGGGATTTCCTTCCAGCTTGAGGTTGACGAGAGGCCACGCCTTGACTTTTTCGATTTCCTCGATGTCATGGATCTATAAAGGAAATGGGAGAATTGATAGTGGGGAATATATATTTTACGTATTATGGAATATGGAAGATGTTGGCATGAATCACAACTATTCAACAAAACTAATAAAAGATTAAGCATGTTAACTAAAATCATAAATTGAACATAAACTGCTTATAAAATATATTATCACCATGATAGTAGCAAAGGAAGCTAAAAATGATGACTTCAAATCATGAACAATCATTTAACTTGTATGACGTTGATAAAGGGACAGTAAATTAAGGTTTTAAACTTTGAAAATATAACGACCCACAACATAAAGGAAACTCATTAGAACATTAAGAATGACAAGTAAGCAACAATAAGAAAACAAGCAATACATGTTTACCATGTTAGAGTTTAATTGGGTATCTTGGGCAGGATGTCAGAAATTTATTCAAGCATTCGATTTCACAGCTTTAAGGCATGAATAATGAACCTCAACAATTTGTCAACGTCTTTAGAGGCTTAATTTCTTAAGTAGAGTCCATTCATGTTTTGATTATTTAGAAACGTGTAGCCTACACTACGACATAAGTGAACATAGGAGACCATCATAGTTAGCCATCAATATATAAAAAACCAAAATATTTGTTTACCATGTTATTGTTTAAATGCAGAATCTTAACATTGGGTGTCTTGGGAACGAGGTCAATAAAGGGATCCAGCATTCGAATCCGATTATGGCTAATATCCATGGCCTCCATCTCCGGAATATATTGCACAATGGTCTTTGTAATCGTACTGAGCACATTGGTTCGATAGAGCGGCGTAAAGAGGGGCTCCCCCAAGAAACTCTTATCCAAATGGAATGTTTTGAGGTCCAGAGCCTTTGTATTCGTGTTATATCTTGAGCTCATGATTTCAGTGAGCTTCTCAGTGACGGTTTGCGTGAGATGGGTGTCCGGAGGGGGCTGATTCTCGAGACGCATGCTCAGTCCAGGAGCAAAGGACTTCTCCGCGTTTCGCAGAGCCTGAATTTCCTCCTTTGAATGAACGTAGAAGATGAAATGAGGTCCTTGCTTGGCGTAGTGGACGGGGGAGATCTTTTGATTCGTTTGATTGCGGAGGCCACGAAGGAATTCCACTTTGTCGTGAGCCCCCATGTTGAGGAAGACCACTTTGGTCCAGTGGATCCGACCGGGTGGAGCGGACGAGGATCCACCCAGGCGCCCAGGATGAATATAGGAGCGACCCCCGCCACGATTCCCTCCGCGACCCCCTCGATTTACACCGCGTCGACCTCTATTTGTGATTCCGGATCCGGACTTGTCCTTGAAGGACACGCGTCGACCGTCCCCGCCATTCCATTGCTTCTTATTGTCCTTGTTATAGTCTCGATCATCATGCTCTGAAAGAAAGAAAAGGAAGGAAATGCTAGACGAATGGGAGAGAGAAAGAGAGGAGAAAAGGCCAGGCCATCCTTTGTATCTGGAAATGGTCCTTTGCACGTTTCAAATGGACTGACGGTATTCACAGTGACTCGCTAACAGCATCAATTCTCTCCTCATCTGTGAGTCCGGAGCCTCCCGCTTCACTTCGAGCCCTCATGGGATCGCCTTGGAACCTCAGACTCCAAAGGAATCCTTTTCTTGAGGACACCAGATGACTATTACTAGAAGAGGTCTCCTACTTACGTCCATATGATTGCCGACCCTCACGGACATCCGTCTTGATAATATTCTTCCGTCCAAAGTTGCGCCCCATGATGAATCACACAGATGGAACACGAAGAAGGTAAAAATACGACGACACTCCAAACAATTCCTCTTGTAAAGCTACAATAATGAGTGAACTAGAGAAAGAAAAAAAAGAGAGCTTCTTACATGGAGCAGCTGACATGACGTAGGATTTGTAGCAACGGAGAGGAATCATTGAATTCGGTTAAGCTATATAGCCTCATATTGGGTCTATTCGGGGTTTTTATGGTGAAATGGATGGGGAGTCTATAAAGAAAGAAATGGAGGTATTTTAGGGATCAAGCGTGGAGGGACTGCGTAAATATGCAATAGCTTAAAGTAATAATGGAGAATTTCCAAATCTTGGGGAATTTCATCACTGAAGACATTATTTTTATCAAACTATGGTTATTTACCGATATAAGTCATTTGAGGGTGAATGTTTTTTAGGTTTATATGGTGGAGTTAAATGAGCTAATAGCCGTTAGCATGTAACAAAATGCAATTTAAATTACTTATATACTCAAGCATTTTACTCCATTTATATAGATTTAAATACTGAATATTCTGGTCACATTTAATATCTATGAATTAATATAGGACTTCTTCAAACTAAGTTTACAACATATAAAATAGGTCACCTCTTGATATACAGGTTTTTACAGCGGTGATTTGTTTAAAAAACCCAAAATACATTAGAGAACATGGAGTGTCGGAAGTCACTACCTATGGTCTCGCTGAACATTGGGTAATTGATCACTATCCGTTACGTTCTTTCTATCATAGTCTTTCCCCAACAACGGAACCAATATCCTGATATGCAACGCTACCCTATGTTGTGCTTCGGTACTCTATGATCTCTGATATTAGGAAGAAATATTTCAGAAAAAACGGTCTTTGTAGAAATGTCCCAGGAAGAAATGACCCTAGACGGAAAAAAATGACCCAAGATAGAAAGTCTTAATGATGATGTATGAAAAATAACCCAAATACATGAATATTGGAGTATTTTAGTGAAATATATCTAATAATTACACAAGCACTATTCCTCAACTAAATTGAGTAAGTATAATCACAATTTACATTTCTACCGTGCATAATAATTCCCCTATTCTATTTTAGGTCATTTCTTCACATGCCGTATTTTCCTGAGCCATTTTTCTGGACATTATGTTAGATACTTACTTATCCAAACAAAAAATCTCTGATCCAAACAACAACGTAATAATAAAAAAGACTGCATCATACAGAGGGTTTTTCAATTTTGTCCTCTAAAATGACGAAGACAGACATCCCAAGTCTCCCGGAAGTTCCGGGAGTCTCCTGCATATTGATAGCGACTCCCTGATGCCCGCAAATTACTTAAGATCTCCCGGAATCAAGAGCGAGCGAACAAACCGCGCGAGCATCTATGTACACGAGTCGCGCGCACGACAGAGAAAGAGGGACCT
The DNA here is from genome assembly GCA_013387185.1 of Caligus rogercresseyi. Taxonomy (NCBI): domain Eukaryota; kingdom Metazoa; phylum Arthropoda; class Copepoda; order Siphonostomatoida; family Caligidae; genus Caligus; species Caligus rogercresseyi. The sequence continues at coordinate 3,294,075 of CP045901.1, read as the reverse complement.
AGAGACAGACTGTGCGTGTGGGTTCTAGGGCAATCACCCCCCAGACAATCACCCCCTGGACTAGCACCCCCGTTAGTAATATTTCCTATCTCTTAAAGTCCACTTATAAAGCTAACTATGTTTCTATTTATTAACAAAGGTGACGTCACTGGTTAGTTTGCAGTCCCAGTCCTTTAGAATTGGAATCTATATAAATTAAACGTGCATAAATTTGCAAATTTCGGGTCTTAGACCTTATATCTGGGATATTTATGTACAACTAGACAATCATACAGTTTGTAACCTATCAACTCAAGATATCTTATTTATCTCATATAGGCCCTAAGCTATTTCTAGGATTTCATCAAGGAACCACTTGTCCTAAATCGAAGACTATGATCAAAAACTCATCCACCCAAATAAGTTGACGTATAAATTTTATTCTCAATTTTTTATATTCATTTCTTCACACCCGAAAACGTGTTCCTGTGGCTTTTTTTTAAAGATAACTAAGTCCCCATTACTAATGATTAGTCTTCGCAAGCAGCGGAAAAGGAGATCAAGAAAGTGGTTTACCAGTGACGTCACCTTTGTTAATAGCTGGAAAACATAGGTACTTCATAAGTGGACTTTAAGAGATAATAAATATTTCTAACGGGGGGTGCTAGTCGGGGGGGTGATTGTCTGGGGGGTGCTAGTCCTGATACGGTGCGTGTGTGCCTCATGAAACATCCTGATTGGCTGTTTTTTAAATAGTTATTTAATGTAATCTTTGTTCTGTTCTGTGTATATGTTACGGGCAATGTGGAAAATCGGGCAATCTATAGATTGCCCGGGCAATCTGTAGATTGTCCGCTATTTCGGGCAATGTGGAAAAAGGCGTAAAAACGAATAAAAACATATGACAATGTATTAAACTTGGTTTGAATTCATTAAACTTAAGGTAATGATACTATAAATGTATTTTTTGCACCCTTACGAAATTACTCATTAAAAAGGAATAAAATGAAAATTACGAGACCGATCTTTCATGCAGACTAAAATAAACCTATCTTCCATTAAAATTCAACTCTGACATTATCCTCCTTGGATGACTCTTCGCCTCTCGAGTGTAAATTTGTTTCGTTTGAACGTGGCACGTTTTTTAGAATATTAATAAATATATTGCTTTTTACTCTTCTTTTACAAGGTTTTTAATTTCGAATATTCGAAAGGGGGGGGGGGGGGCTGTGTAATCAACCGTACTGTTGATGAGGAGATCACATTTGACATTCTTTGTCTATTAATTGTTGTATTTTTTGTTATACATTTATTTTCATAGTGTTTAGTTACTTTATTTAATAAGGTTAATTAAAATAAAGATCCATGTTACATGTGACTACACTTCTCCATTGCTCTACTTCAACAGTTTTTTTATTGTTACCAAGATTTTCATCTCCGATCGATGAAGGAAATAAATTAAGTCTACTCTTATGTTTCCCAATAAAACTCAATATTTTTTATCAGAAAAATATCAATAACAATAAATCACATTTCTAATTGTGTTATATTCAACAAAAGATATGAAAAATTAAAGATCCTCGGGGACTTTAATAGAAAATCTAAGAAATTGGACATTTTACTCCTGAAAGATAGCTGTGCATCTAAAATCAATTTGGTTCTCTGTAAATAAAGTTTTTCACTTTTTAGAGCTTTATTTCCTTAATAGTATGGCACACATGTATTTGTTCTTTTTTATTCGCGTTGTTAATGTCGACAAATTCTCCCTGGAAAAATATTATTAAGAAACGGTATCACAACAATGGATTTCTCCCTTTATACTGTTTTGTTACGTCATACTTGTTTTCTTCTTGAAAGGGTTCTCAAAATTAAATTGAGTCCTTCTTTTTTAAGCTTCATAGAATATTATAAAAAGATCTTTATCATAATTATACCTTTTTGAGTTAACCAATTTAAAACAAATCAATCGTGCCTTAATTTATTCAAATAAAGAACCGGGTACTTCAGTCAAATTGAAATCGAAGGAATAGTATAATATATTTTATAGGATTTATTAACCTTAGTTATATAAACTTAGCTTTTCTATAACGCTTTGATGGTTTGTACAAATATTTTCGTCATAATATTTCTCCTTTTTAGACTACTCAACCTCTTCGCTTATAAAAGAACAAGTTAACCAATGTTATGACGTTGCTTTTTTCTCTTTCTTTTCTATTGGACATCACTGAGATGATTCATCAGTTTAAAAAAGACCCCACAAAGAGCTAAATCATACTCCAAAGTTTACGCTCCCAAAATATACCTTCCAATATCATAATGAGTGTTTCGGCTGTTAATAGAGAAGCTTATCTATCAAAATTGGATGAAGCTCTCAAGAATAAAGCCGGAAATACTATTGTGATAGATAAACAATACTACAAGAGTATCATCATCAATCCATCCGAAATAAAAGCTTTAACTGACTCGCCTGGTAAACCGGCCCAAGAAAGTGGTCAACATTCTTCCGAACCAAATTGAAGACTTTTAAATGGTTCAAGGATCAACATTTAATAAGTCTATCAATAGGGTTTGGTTGGATTATCACCATCAAATGATCCCATCAACAAAGCCGTACATAGGGTCTGTCCTTGATGTCTCTGTGTCTCATCCAAGGAGATGTAAACATCTTTTCCTTGGACATTCTCTTTGATCTGGGACAGGATGTTGGGAGCTCTGGATTTCAATGGATATTAATAGTAGGGCGGGATGGAGGCCTTTGTCACAATATTTTTCCATGAAGGCAATGAATTTGGATGATTCACGACGACTGACAGAGGGATATTACACGATGATAAAAGTTTGGTCACATCATCTATGAAGGAGGACGAACTATCCAAACTAATTAAATTAGCTCGGAATCTCCTAAAGTTGATCCTGTGATTCTTACATCCATGTGTCGCTCCAAAGGATATAGCTTGACAAGGATTACACTAAATCTGCAGAGCCGACAGGTCATTTTCTTAGTGCCATCATTATAACTCCAAAGTCGGAGCCACCATTGGCTTCAATCCACGAGTTGGGCGTTATTTTAGGTATTTATCTAACGGATAGTAATTTTAACTCTATGATCTTCGGACACAAATTCTTACTGTGGATATACATAGAACAGAGGCAAAAACAGAGATTCAAATATAAAAGAATACCTTCTGTTCTGGCCGACTTGGCCTGCTTCATAAATGAAATAAATATTCTCACGAGAGAGAGAGAGAATAGTGATAACAAGGAGCTGAACTCAATTGCACCCTTCAGACATTCTTCCTTTCACACGCCCAAAATATCCCTCAACTTTACATCTCTAATAATCATCCCTCCAACGTCTTCGATTAGATTGCAAGCCCCGTTCGTCTCAGGAATACCTTTGGAAAAGCCGTTACGAATTGGTCGATTGCAATGGTGTGCTCAAAGTTGCCAAAAGAGGGACTCAATAAACTCATTGTCCAAAAGAAGATCTCTTCGATACTATATTTGAAATTCACATTAAATTAGGACATGCAGGGACGTAACATCATGATGAAAGAGCTACAAAAAACATTCTACAATATTACCAAAGAAAATATAATGCTCTTTTTAGAATTGTGCGAAAATTGCCTACTAAAAAATCTAAAACAAAAAAAAATATTGTTGTGATACCAATAATTTCTGACAATATGAATTCCCGGTGTCAAGTGGACTTAATAGACAGGCAAAGCACTGCAGATAGGGAATACCGCTTTATTATGGTCTATCAAGACCATTTGACCAAATTGTTTGCCTTCGTCCCATGAAAACAAAGACCGCGGACGAAGTTGCTGGACAATTAGTAAAAAATTCTGTGACAAAGGAGCGCCGCAAATTCTACAAAGTGACAATGGAAGAGAATTCGCCAACAAAGTTAAAGGAAAAAACTGGATTCTCTATGGCCAAATTGCAAGCTTGTGCATGGGAAGCCTCGTCACTCTCAATCCCAAGGATCGGTGGAAAGAGCGAATCGCGATATTCAAGACATTTTAATGATGTGTGGCTCCGGGACAATAAATCAACCCAGTGGTCCGATAGACTTTGCTTTGTCCAATACGCCAAAAATTGCAGATACCACTCTGGTATTGGACGAACTCCCTACGAGGCAATGTATGGTCGCTCCATGAGAGTAGGACCGAAGGAATGCATCTGCCAAAAGATAATATATCATATCTGAGGAGCAATTATCCGAAATCGTTGATCAAACAAATGAAAAAATCCAAAAGATCACAGATAAATGCCCATCTTGCAATCAAGGACGCATAGAGGGATGTAAGCTTTGCATCATCAACGATGAGCGTAAAAACACATAAAATGAGCTAAAAAGAGGCAAGAAGAACAAGCCGAAAAAATGCTGGAGCAATCCTCTAAGCGCTTCCGAGCAGTTGAGGAGGGAGAGTCCGTTATAATTCCGGTTCCTGGAGTGGATCGCTCGAAAACTGCTCCCCGCAACGTCATAGCCGATGGTTGTGGAAAAGTGAAGACGAGCTTTACAAATTGGGCACAACCCAAGGAACTTTAAAGCAAGCCTATTCCAGAAACCAATTTGATGCGTGCAAGGAATCATTCCTAAGTATTAGAGATGTCCCTGAAGCAGAAGTGTCCTTACGACAGACGGCCACGGCTCTTTCACAAGGAAATGGACAAGGTAATTGTACTACTTCAACTCTGTGTCGTACCAATATGTGCAATTGCAAGAAGAGAGGGTTTCTTTGCAATAGCAATGTCACAACAGTAACTCTTGTAAAAACAAATAATTTTTTTTGTAATTAATTAAAATCTCTTTAGTTTATTCTTGGCATTATTATAAAAACAAAATTTTATCCGTAAAATATGAATAAATGTTAAAAATTCTACATTTACGTATATCTTATTTTTAACAATAATCTACTAATTTATTAGTTGTAAAAGTGACTAATATGGTGGTCAATATGCTTTTTAGTTCAATAATATTGATCATTCAAAAAGTAGCTGATATTATTATATCCCGTAGGCTGGGACTTAGTGGCCGCCGTGCCCAGCGTGCCTCAGCCCCATGTAAAACTGTCATTAGGCGCGATGACCAACACGTGTCCATAGAACGTAATGTATAAAAAACGAATACAATTATCTTAATTCACATGCTGCTAGTCAATATTCAATAATAAAATATCAAAATACTGTTGGTCTTCTGTGTTGTTTTTTCACTCTCAAAACCTTTCAAAATAGCTATTGGAGTAAGGATGTACAGCATTACCGTTATATCTTATTACCTAAAGATGAATAAAAATTAATATCCTGGTTCACCGCCCAAGGGAATGATGAGAATCACGGAGTAGATTAGAGAAAATAATATTTCACAACTGAGATCCATGAGATTGCATTAAATAATGGAAAGTGAATAGAACATAAAGTACATCCCAGCGGTTAATAAAATAATAAACATATTTACCAAGATAATCCAAGAAAATTATTATCATCGAGAGAATTTCTTATTTCAAAAGAAGTTATTTCTTTTTATATTTATAGGTGGCATTGTTATACATAATTAACCCTATGACGTCATGAACCTTGGATAGATTATTTAATCTGTATCAAATATCGGTCTCAGAATACATTTTTCTCATCAATTTAAATTGGTAATTCATAACATTAAGGGTGCAAAAATGACATTTATAGTATCATTACCTTAAGGTTAATTAATCAAGGTGTCAGTAATTTCATCGCGAGTAATTTGTCGCCGAGCTTTTTATAGCCGTTTTTTGGTCGCAGGTAAATACCTCGCTTGCTCTTTTAAAGTCTGTCAATTTTGTAGTTCGTCTTTTTGTCGCAGGTAAATTTGTCGCCAAGCTTTTTGTAGTGAAGTAATTTTGTCGTTGTCGTTCTTCTTTTTTTCGTAGGTAATTTTGTCGCCAAGCTTTTTTGTAGTGAAGCATTTTCCGCGCTGTTTAGTTTTTACTTTGTGGACCTATTCATGGGGACTCTGTTTGGGGTCCCATGGGGTTTGAATCTACCGCGACATTTTTAGGGAGAAAAAGACACGCGGCTTAAGGGTTGTACACATCTTAGCCTCGGGTGTTCCGCCACGAGTTGAAATCTACGCAGGGTGGTAACGGTAGATTTCAACGTTATAGAACCCCGGCTGAGACTGGCGTACCCCCCCCCCCCCAAGATTAGATTATACAAAACTCTTGGGCAAAATGCATAAAAACCCACCACAATGGCCCTCGGTTCTGCCGAAACAATCGGGGTGTTTTGGGGTTACAAATCCCCCGCCAATGGGGCCTCATGTCCGCCGAACGCAAATCGGGGTTTTTGGGGATTACAAATCCCCCGCCAATGGGCCCTTGGGTCTTCCAAACCCAATCAGGGTGTTTTGGGGTTAAAAATCACCCGCCAATGGGCCCTCATGTTCTGCCGAACACAATCGGAGTGATTTGGGGTTACAAATCCCCCCGCCAATGGGGCCTTGGGTTCCGCCAACCCAATCGGGGTGTTTTGGGGGTTAACAATCCACAACCAATGGACCTTCAGGGTCCGTCGAACACAATCAGGGTGTTTTGGGGTTACAAATCCCCCGCCCAATGGGCCCTGGGTTCTGCAAAACTTAATCGGGGTGTTTTGGGGTTATAAATCCACCGCCAATGGCCCCTCAGGTTCCGCCGAACACAATCAGGGTGGTTTGGGGTTACAAACCCACCGCCAATGGGCTTTCGGGCTCTGCCGAACACAATCGGGGTGTTTTGGGGTTACAACCCCACCGCCAATGGGCTCCGGGTTTCCGCCGAACACACGCGGGGGGTGTTTTTGGTGTTACAAATTCCCTGCCAATGGGACCTCGGGTTCCGCCAAACCTAATCGGGGGTTTTGGGGTTACAATCCTCCGCCAATGGGTCCTTGGTTCTGCAAAACTTAATCGCGGGGGGTTTTGGGGTTATAAATCCACCGCCAATGGGCCCTTGGGTTCTGCAAAACTTAATCGGGGTGTTTTGGGGTTTATAAATCCACCGCCAATGGCCCCTCAGGTTCCGCCGAACACAATCAGGGTGGTTTGGGGTTACAAACCCACCGCCAATGGGCTTTCGGGCTCTGCCGAACACACTCGGGGTGTTTTGGGGTTACAAACCACCGCCAATGGGCCTCCGGGTTCCGCCGAACACACGCGGGGTGTTTGGGGTTACAAATTCCCTGCCAATGGGACACGGGTTCCGCCAAACCTAATCGGGGGTGTTTTGGGGTTACATATCCTCCGCCAATGGGTCCTTGGGTTCCACCAAACCTAATGGGGGTGTTTTGGGGTTAAAAATCCCCACAATGGGCCCTCGGGTTCTGACGAACACAATTATTATATTTTAGGGTTCCAAAAACCCTGCCAATGGGCCCTCGGTTTCCGCCTAACACACTCGGGGTGTTTTGGGGTTAAAAATCCACCGTCAATGGGCCCTCGGGTTCCGCCAAACCTAATCGGGGTGTTTTGGGGTTACAAATCCTCCGACCATGGGACCTCGGGTTCCGCAAACCTAATCAGGGTGTTTGGGGTTACATATCCCCCGCCAATGGGCCCTTGGGTTCCACCAAACCTAATTGGGTGTTTTGGGGCTACAAACCCACACCAATGGGCCCTCATGTTCCGCCGAACGCAATTATTATATTTTAGGGTTCCAAAAACCCTGCCAATGGGCCTCCGGTTCCGCCGAACACACGCGGGGTGTTTTGGGGTTACAAATTCCCTGCCAATGGGACCTCGGGTTCCGCCAAACCTAATCGGGGTGTTTGGGGGTTACAAATCCTCCGACCATGGGACCTCGGGTTCCGCCAAACCTAATCAGGGTGTTTTGGGGTTACATATCCCCCGCCAATGGGCCCTTGGGTTCCACCAAACCTAATTGGGGTGTTTTGGGGCTACAAACCCACACCCAATGGGCCCCTCATGTTCCGCCGAACGCAATCGGGGTTTTGGGATTACAAATCCCCCGCCAATGGGCCCTTGGGTTCCTCCAAACCCAATCAGGGTGTTTTGGGGTTAAAAATCCACCGCCAATGGGTCCTTGGGTTCCGCCAAACCCATTCGGGGTGTTTTGGGGTTAACAATCCACCACCAATGGACCTTCAGGTTCCGTCGAACACAATCAGGGTGTTTGGGGTTACAAATCCCCCGCCAATGGGCCCTTGGGTTCTGCAAAACTTAATCGGGGTGTTTTGGGGTTATAAATCCACCGCCAATTGTCCCTCAGGTTCTGCCGAACACAATCAGGGTGGTTTGGGGTTACAAACCCACCGCCAATGGGCTTTCGGGCTCTGCCGAACACACTCGGGGTGTTTGGGGTTACAAACCCACCGCCAATGGGCCTCCGGGTTCCGCCGAACACAAGCGGGGTGTTTTGGGGTTACAAATTCCCTGCCAATGGGACCTCGGGTTCGCCAAACCTAATCGGGGTGTTTTGGGGTTACATATCCTCCGCCAATGGGTCCTTGGGTTCCACCAAACCTAATCGGGGTGTTTTGGGGTTACAAATCCCCCACCAATGAGCCCTCGGGTTCCGACGAACACAATTATTATATTTTAGGGCTCCAAAAACCCTGCCAATGGGCCCTCGGTTTCCGTCTAACACACTCGGGGGTTTTGGGGTTAAAAAATCCACCGTCAATGGGCCCTGGGGTTCTGCCGAAACAATTGGGGTGTTTGGGGTTAAAAATCCACCACCAATGGACTTCAGGTTCCGTCGAACACAATCAGGGTGTTTGGGGTTACAAATCCCCCGCCAATGGGCCCTTGGGTTCTGCAAAAACTTAATCGGGGTGTTTTGGGGTTATAAAATCCACCGCCAATTGTCCCTCAGGTTCTGCCGAACACAATCAGGGTGGTTTGGGGTTACAACCCACCGCCAATGGGCTTTCGGGCTCTGCCGAACACACTCGGGGTGTTTTGGGGTTACAAACCCACCACCAATGGGCCTCCGGGTTCCGCCGAACACAAGCGGGGTGTTTTGGGGTTACAAATTCCCTGCCAATGGGACCTCGGGTTCCGCCAAACCTAATCGGGGTGTTTTGGGGTTACATATCCTCCGCCAATGGGTCCTTGGGTTCCACCAAACCTAATCGGGTGTTTTGGGGTTACAAATCCCCCACCAATGAGCCCTCGGGTTCCGACGAACACAATTATATATTTTAGGGTTCCAAAAACCCTGCCAATGGGCCCTCGGTTTCCGTCTAACACACTCGGGGTGTTTTGGGGTTAAAAATCCACCGTCAATGGGCCCTTGGGGTTCTGCCGAACACAATTGGGGTGTTTTGGGGTTAAAAATCCTCCGACCATGGGACTCGGGTTCCACCAAACCTAATCAGGGTGTTTGGGGTTACATATCCCCCGCCGATGGGCCCTTAGGTTCCACCAAACCTAATCGGGGTGTTTTGGGGTTACAAACCCACACCCAATGGGCCTTCAGGTTCTGCCGAACACACTCGGGGTGTTTTGGGGTTACAAACCACCGCCAATGGGCCTTCGGGTTCCGCCGAACATACGCAGGGTGTTTTGGGGTACAAATCCACGGCCAATGGGCCCTCAGGTTCCGCCGAAAACAATCGAGGTGTTTTGGGGTACAAATACTCGCCAATGGGCCATCAGGACCCGCCGAACACAACTGGGCTGGTTTGGAGTTACAAACCCCCCGCCAATGGGCCCTCAGGTTCCGCCAAACGCAATCGGGCTGTTTGCCATAAGAAATGTCTCATAACATACCGCCAATGAACCCTTAGATTTTTATCTTGCGACTATGAGTGTTTTAAACAAGCTCCAAACAAAATATCCAAGTGTATATAAAAGATATTGAGTTTTAAAACCTAATCCCACGTCAATTTCCCTAATTATACCTAATTCAAACCCACCGCTAAAGAATCTGGGGTCGTATCTGTGTTATACATTATTTGGGTCTCTTAAGTATGGATGAATGATCAGTTGGATTTTATTTCCATGGGGTAATTAATTTTAGCCGTTAATATTAATAATTGTGACTGAGGAATCAAAATCTTATTGTGCAATTGATGCTGCTGGCATTCATTTATGTTGAACATTTTTGCGAATATGTTTTTTACTGCACTACCACATACAAGAGTATAAATGTCTAGCATAGCCTAAAAATATAGTTTTCGTTTTCTTGTTTCATTAAAATGGCTTTATGCTAGCCTTTTCATGAAGAATAAATGAATATATTTTTGTATGTCACACATAACTTTATTTTAAACCTTTATACATTGTAAGTTATACGTTCAAGGCGTCCATTGGCGGAGGATTTGTACCCAAAAACAGCTCAATTGTGTTTGGCGGAATCCGAGCGCCATTGGCAGGGAACTTGTAACCCGAAAATATAATAATTGTGTTAGGCGGAACGTGAGGGCCCATTGGCGGGGGGGATTGTAACCCTAAACAACCCGAGTGTGTTCGGCGGAATCCAATGGCCATTGGCGGGGAATTTGTAACCCCAAAACACTCCGAGTGTGTTCGGCAGAACCCGAGGGCCCATTGGCAGGGGATTTGTAATCCTAAAATATAATAATTGTGTTCGGCGGAACCGAGGGCCCATTGGCGGGGGATTTGTAACCCCAAAACACCTCGATTAGGTTTGGCGGAACCAAGGGCCGATTGGCAGGGGATATGTAACCCCAAAACACCCGATTAGGTTTGGCGGAACCCGAGGTCCATTGGCGGGGAATTTGTAACCCCAAACACCCCGCGTGTGTTCGGCGGAACCCGAGGGCCCATTGGCGGTAGGTTTGTAACCCCAAAACACCCCGAGTGTGTTCGGCAGAACCCGAAGGCCCATTGGCGGTGGGTTTGTAACCCAAAAACACCCTGATTGTGTTCGGCGGAACCTGAGGGGCCATTGGCGGTGGATT
>CP045901.1:3222878-3283088 GCA_013387185.1 Caligus rogercresseyi | reverse complement strand
TTGTGAGGATTTAGGTCTCTCTCAATACTCAAGGATACTTGATAATAAAGTGGACTGTATAATACTTACTAATAAAACTCGAACACAAGAGATGTTATCCCAAAGTGTATATATTTCAAAGAGACTAATAAATTAAATGCACCCCCTATTTATAGGTGGGTGAAGGGATTTCGCAAGCACCTCTGTTAAGAGGGGGATTGCAAATGCGCGCGTAATTATTACGCTTCGTAACAAAAAACCTTCCCTCGTTGGGAAGGGAAAAAACAAAGAGAAAGAAACAAACAACAAAGTACGCGAATAGGCGCCAATAAAAACCTCCTTTGTAGGTAGGAAAAAAGGATGCATCTCTCCTCTGTGGGGAGAAGCTTGTTGTTGGGAAGGGAAAATCCACTTGGATAAAAAACCCTTCATTCCCGCCTTCTTTTTCGCGGGAATAATCATAAACCCAAGCCATCTTTGTTTGGGGAATTAATTACATGAATGATGCAATCTTGGACCTGATCACAATCACGGATATGATATGACGCCATATTCCGACAGACCCCCCAGAAAATGGCGGATCTGAAAGTGAACGACATTTTCTGTCTATGGCGATCATACATATCCTACTCAATTTTAACTGGGATATGTGGATTTCCAGGTTGTAAGGCTGCAATTCCTCCCAGAAAGTCTAACTAATTGAGTAAAGTATGACTTTGAGTAAGCAATGTGTTATTATCATTATTGCCAAGCTAAGCCCTGGTGTTACTTCATTTTTCTCAGGGTGTCTAAGTCACTTTCCCTTCTCATTTACTTTTATCCAGTACTAGTGACCCGGGTTTGTTGTGGTAAGATAGGTTGTAAAGCTATCAGACCCCCATGACAGCTTTACCATGTTTTTATTTATTTATTTTTATTTAAACTTATTGTCCGTGCACGGTTTGAGATGCTTTATTGGTCGTATTTTAATAATTTTGTATAACTTCCTTTACGTCGTCTTTTCTTCCTTAATTCATAGTGATGAGATTCAAGGGCATCTCTATCTGAAAGCTCATCTGAATTAATTGGAACTGGTTCTACAGACATGGTAACTGTTTTCCCAGGAATAACTTCTTCCTCCTCAAACATTTCTCTGTGGCAGGGTCGGTCATTCACAGGAGATCGGTACACCTGCTCTGGTTGTACACCCAGAGCCGGGACTTTCAACGTCTGATCCTGACTTCCAGCACGTCCACTTTGATTTGCTGATTTGGATTTCATTACTTCTTCTTCAGCAACATTCGCTTCTAATAGAGCGATTTGTCTTATTGAGCGAAGGACCTTTTGTCCATTTGATAAGCTCAGAGTTGCTGAAGTGACAACATTATCTTTATTTTTATGTACTTCATGAATTCTTGCCAGTTTCCATGAGTTCTTCTCTAATGTATCTGGCTTTAATATAATTGTATCCCCTTTTTTAATTGTATTTGTGTAGGGTTTAGACCATTTATTGTTTATACTCAGCTCATTTAAATACTCCTGTTTCCACCTTGTCCAAAACATATTCATGAATTTTTTGCGTGATAGCCACATTTTTCCATAAGGCAGTGTGGATAAAACTGATTCTTCAGGAGTTATAATTTCTCCTTTTTGACGACCATGAATCAGTAAATTAGGAGTTATAGCTGAGGGTGCTGTTGGGTCTTGATCTATAGATCCCAAAGGTCTGTCATTGATCAAACTTGTAATTTCTATTATTAAAGTTTCCACTTCTCTAACGGTTAATTTATTCCGTTGAGCTGTAATTCTAAACTGTCTTTTAAAAATGCCAACCATTCTCTCTGTAACACCATTTGTCCATGGACCTTCCGGTTTAGAGAAGTCCCATAATATTGGAGAATCTCCTTTAAAGGTTTCTGCTTGAATCGTGTCAAATTTGACTTGTGAAAAAAGCTCCTTTAAATGATTGTTGGCTTTTTTAAAATTTGTTGCATTATCAGAATAGAATTTTGATGGTCTGCCACAATTTCCGACAAATCGTCGAAATGCTTCTAGGAAATCTAATGTTGAGCACGACCTAGCAACTTGTATATTTATTGCTCTTGTGTGGAAACATGTGAAGAGTGCAAGCCATAGTTTCTTGGGTTCTTTATGGAATTCACAGTCATCTATGCATGATATAGGTCCCAAATAGTCTACACCAACGTTAGACCATGGAATTGGATTATCAATTCTTATAGTTGGGAGTGGTAACATTTTTGGCGATTCAAACTTTATATATCTGCATCTGGGCGTTTTGCATGATCTTACAACTGATTTGACATATGAAAAATTTCCAATGACCCAATATTTTTGTCTTAACATATTAAATGTTTGCTTTTGGCTTATATGCAATCTCGATTGGTGCAGATTTAATATCTTTCTCTCTGCAATTAGACTTTTTGGTAATATCATAGGACTTTTGAATTCATGTGACAATGATGATGCCCAATGTAGACGACTTTCGAGTCTTATTACTCCTTCTTTGTCATCCCATAGAACAGGCAAATGTTTTAGACATGAATTCTTTGGAAACTTATTTGTGCCTTTGAGTTCACCGTTTTTCAGTATTTTGATTTCAGGACTCAAATATTTTTCTTGAGCTCTTTTTACAAGGATAAGTTCAGCCCAATCTAATTCTTCTTTTGTCATAATCGACTGAAATGATATGAACTTCTTATCCTTTGCTCGTTGGCCCATTCGTTTAATATAAATTAATGTTCTTAATATTTTGAACCATTTACTTTGATTTGATACTAATACATCTATAAACTCTAAAGAGCCTTGTTCTTTTTCATATTGTGAGTTTATCTTAAATATATGTACTTTAGTATCCTCAATTGACTGAATTTTTTCAGCTGTCATTTGATTGAAATAGATATCAATGTCACCCTTTGATTCCAAAGAATAATTTTTGTCTATTTCTTTATTCTTTAATAGTGGTTGCTTCGGCCACATATTTTTGCATTTAAGAAGAAATTCTGGACCTGTTAACCAGAATTTCTTTTTTGCTTTTAATTCATCTAAGGATAGACCTCTGCTGGGTAAATCTGCTGGGTTAAGGATACCTGGACAGAATTGAACTGATGAGTCTTGAATATTGTCAAGTATCTTTACTACTCGTCGTTCTTCCCAGATTTTACAATGGCCTTTACCTCTCTGAATTCTTTGAAGGTTTAATAGTGAATCAGTAAAATATACCATGTCCTTACTTGTCACTATACCTTTAAACGTCTCTTGGAAGTAAAGTCCTACTTTAACTGCCATGAGGAGAGCTATCAATTCAGCTCTTGCTATGGTCAAGGCATCTTCAATTGTACTTCCATTGCGAAGATTTTTTGGCATGATTGATGTCTTAGAAAATGCTAGTTGACTTGATAATGTATTGTTTTTGGTCTTTGACACTATATAAGCTGCTACTCCCATACCCTTTTTACTCGCGTCACCAAAGATAGCGATGAATTCAAGGGACCCCCCGTCCATCTAGGGAAGGTGAGTTCTTTAAGTTTGGGAATTTGATTGATCCAGTCCTTAAATATTTGTACAGCTTCCTGAGCAACTGGATCGGGGATGAGTTTCCATTTTCATCTTTTATGGTTTTATCTAAGAGGTTCTCATCCCATGCAGTCTTATTGTGCCATAACATTGGTAGGGTTTGTTTAAATTTCATTACAAACGGTGATACGTATCCTTGGGTGTCAAAAACTTGACTTGCTAAGGATACAATATCCCTACGTGTTATCTTTTTTGTGTTAGGGTCGAATTGTTTAAACTTTGAGTCTAAATCAAACAGGTATTCATTTGTTGTTTGATTTAATTTAAGACCCAAAATGGAAATTATATTTGAAGAGTCTGTCTTCGTTTTGTCAATTTCATTCAAAACGACTTGACTATTGGCAGTGATTTTATGTCCTTGAAAACCACCACTCTCAAGAATGATTACGATTTCCTTTATCAATTCCACCGCTTCTTTTTCTGTATTTGCTCCAATCAAAATATCGTCCATATATGTTTTTGTTAAGATTATGTCTACTGCTCTGGGGTATTTATTTGCCCATCTTTTAGCTGTAGCTTGGAGACAATAACTTGCCATGTATGGGCTACATATGCATCCAAATGGAAGTCTTTTGAATCGAAACATTTGTGGTGTCTCTTTTTCTGATTTACTCCAAATGAATCTTAACATATTCATGTCTGATTCCTTTTTTAATCGAATCGACATAAACATTTTTGATATATCTATTGTCGCAATATATTTATACAACTTTGAATGTAATATTAGTTGAGTGATTTGTGGCAATAAATTTGGTCCTGATAACAGAAGCTTGTTCAATGTACGTGTCTTATTCTTCTGGTCAGGCATTGAAGCATTGATGACAATTCTACATTTCGTTGTCAATCTTTCAGGCTTTATTATTGGACGACTTGTCAAAATGTATGATGAGCAACCTTCATCTTCTGCATATTCTGTAGGAATTTTTTCTGCATAATCATTTTCAATTAGGTCATTATATGCATCATCTACTAAGGAAATATGTTCAGTCTTGACTGTTCTTAAGACTTTTTTCCATAAAGCTACTGCTCTATTATAGTTATTTGACATTTGCCGGCCTTCTGTGTTATTGTTTTTCCAAGGTAGTTCAACTAACCAGCATTTTTGTAAGGAATCATATACTGCTGTTTCTTTCATATGTTGTTCAGCTTGGAATTCACTTGCTGAGAGTGACTTGTTGTCAGGTTCATGTTGACTTATACCAACATTCTCCCCTGACCAAAATTTATTAAAATCGAAATTTTCAACATTATGTTTGTATATTGATTCCAGTTCATAATTTATGTGATCTGATTCTTGAACATATTGTACATTTACTTTTGGCCATGACTCCTTTCCCACTGCTCCTCTCAATACCCAGCCTAATTTAGTCATCTTGGCTGAGGGCATAGCAATATTAGGAGATACTCTCTGTTCTTTTTCCATTAGCTGAGAGTAATAAGGCTCTGCAATCAATACTTGAAATGGTCTTTTAACTTTCACTGGGTAATTTTCGGTAAAAGTAAGATCTCTTAAATGATCTTGATACTTGGGATTTATAGTAATGGGCTGGAGAGGCTCACCAATCTCTTCTATAGTAGTAGCTGTTATATGATTGGTGATATAGCATTTATTTAGGTTCATCAATTGGAAAACAACATCTGATTCTTCTATAACCATGGTTTTGTCACCAGCCACATTCATTCGTAAGATACTTGAACGACCTTTTAATCCCATATTAAAGGCAATATCTCTTTTAATAAGGGAAGCATTTGAGCCAGAATCAAGAAGTACTCTTACTTTTAACATTTGATTATTTGAAGGATTAAGTAAATAACATCTTATTGTGCCCGACACACCTTCATATTTATTTATTGGAATATAATTTGAGTTAAAAGATTTCATATTCTTTGTACCCTCTGAAATAAACATAGATGTAGAATGAGCTGTTGTTTCATTTTTTATTTCAATGGTTTTTTTACATTATATAACAAAATCTTTTTTCTTAAATTATTCTAATTTTTCTTTTTAATAGATGATGTATTTTGTTTGTGTCGAGGCGATGGTTTCATAGCATTTGTGATGGAGGTACTTATTTGTTCTCCTATGACCTTCGCCATTTTCGTCATCTCTACGTTCGTATTTTCTCCCGTTCTTTTCATAGCCTTCTTAGGTGGATGGAGTTTTGAACGCGCATTTCGAAGAGGAGTTGTCCTGGATTGATTCTTCGGACAGGTCAGAGGGGAATGCTGTGAGAATTTTTCTCCAACACATCTTGAGCATACCATTTTACAATTATGGCCCTCTGAGAATACATTCAGGCACTTCAAGCATATATTGTTCCTTTTGGCGAAACCATAAAGTTGGAAAAGAGTCATTCCCAATGCTTGAGGGCATCTTACTAAATCGTGTCCTCCATTGCACATTTTGCAATATTTCTTCGTTTCTGAAGAGATTGCAAAATTGTTGGCGGTAGGAACCTGCTCGATTGTGACATTTGCAGGTATTCTTGCCTTGTACAGACTTAGCCAGGTGTTAAACGCATTTAAGTTTTCGACAGTTCCAGCCGTCCATGGAGGAAGAGGATTCTCGGAGTTGATACTCTTTTCTTGATCATGCAGATATTCTTGTTTGGTTTTGTATTTATATCCTTTCCAATCTGCTTGCATTTTTGGAGAAATGGCTCCAAAGAAAGTATGCATCAGAGCGAATTCGAACATGTCAACTCCTTGGCTTTTTAACTCCTCCTTTAGTACATTAAGTGCTTTCGACGATTGAAGAATTGATTCCGCCATTGTTTTTTCATCTTGTGAGGGGTCTATGGCCTTCTTTAAGAAAGAATTCGCTAGCTTAATAGGATCCTCAAAGGCTTCAATCAAACATTTCATAGCTTCACCATAGGCCTTGGTGGATGAAGTAGAGAAAACGGAGATTAGGGAAAGTGCAGGCTCATCTAAACATTCTTTTAGTTTTTGGAATAGAATGGTCTCGCTGTAGCCCGGCATCTCTTTCATATCTTTTGCCAAGTTTTCCCATGTTGATTTCCAGTTGGCGAACTTGAAAAGCACTTCTGGGTCATCTGGATCTCCTTTAAATTTTTCAATCAGCCCCTTTGTATTAAATTGGATTATTGACTTTTTGGGCTGGAGGAACGTGACCGTAGTATTGGCTCCATCATCGTTTGGCTTAGGAGATAATTTACTTTCCACATCTGGCCTTTGGGAAATTTCAAACTCAAGCTTAGCAGCCAAGTATTCGAACTCCTCAACGAACTTGAAGTAGACTTCGGTTAATGGATCTATTGGTGGCTTGTAGCTTAGTTCCGTCGCTTTCAAAAAGGAATCTTCCAATTTATTAGAAAGAGACGTTTCCCATTTGTGGATGAGCTTTTTGCATAGTCTTGCTTCTATTTCGGCAGTGACATCATCTTTTTCTTTAGATTGTAGCTTCTCCAGGCTTCTTTGGACTTTACTTTGAAGTTGTGAGCTTAATTCCATATATTGGGTCATGGTCTTTTCTGCTTCCCATCTTTTATAGATTCTTGATCTAGCTCGTTCGACTTCAGATGTTGCTTTAACTCTCCATGTTTCCATTTCTCCCTCGGGATTCTTCTCTCGGAAGTATTCTTCCCATAAGGGCTGGAGAGAGTCCAGTTCTCTTCTGAACACCGCATCTTCGTCCAAAGCTTGATTATTGAACTCGGTATTGTCAAGATTTATCGCATCCATTTCTTTGGATATTGGGGTTGAATGTAGCGGAGCTTCTTCCATTCTCTAATAATTAAAGATTAATTAGTTTGATTTATATAACCTCTTTGGCTATAAAGATAAACTATCTCTAACTTGACTAATTTCTTATTTCTCAATATTTTTTTATGAGATTACATTTACATATAACAGGCACTTTGTACAATTCTTATAAATTATCGGATAGAGCGGCAAACCTCAACTCAGCATTTCATTTCATAATTTAATAAGAGATTGTACTAATTCTTAGGATACCTGTAGTTTAAGGTTTTCTTTATAGCTAAACCCTTATAACAATAATAGTGTTGAAAGATGATCTTTATAACAGGTACTTGGTACAATTCTTATAAATTATCGGCTAGAGCGGCAAACCTCAACTCTGCATTTCATTTCATAATTTAATAAGAGATTGTACTAATTCTTAGGATACCTGTAGTTTAAGTCAACACTTTTTGTATTAAAGTTAAGGGATGACTACAAATAAATATTTTCCGTGAATATTTTAAGAAACTTGGATCCAAATTAGGTTCAAAGTTGGTCGAAGGACCATGTGAGGATTTAGGTCTCTCTCAATACTCAAGGATACTTGATAATAAAGTGGACTGTATAATACTTACTAATAAAACTCGAACACAAGAGATGTTATCCCAAAGTGTATATATTTCAAAGAGGACTAATAAATTAAATGCACCCCCTATTTATAGGTGGGTGAAGGGATTTCGCAAGCACCTCTGTTAAGAGGGGGATTGCAAAATGCGCGCGTAATTATTACGCTTCGTAACAAAAAACCTTCCCTCGTTGGGAAGGGAAAAAACAAAGAGAAAGAAACAAATAACAAAGTACGCGAATAGGCGCCAATAAAAACCTCCTTTGTAAGGTAGGAAAAAAGGATGCATCTCTCCTCTGTGGGAGAAGCTTGTTGTTGGGAAGGGAAAATCCACTTGGATAAAAAACCCTTCATTCCCGCCTTCTTTTCGCGGGAATAATCATAAACCCAAGCCATCTTTGTTTGGGGAATTAATTACATGAATGATGCAATCTTGGACTTGATCACAATCACGGATATGATATGACGCCATATTCCGACAGCATGTATACACTCAGAGAGTGCAAACCTCCGCCGATCCCCTCAGGTGTCCAAATGACGTCACGGGGTCCTTATGAGCCTTCCGAGGCGGATTTTTCACGACTTGGGCGGCGTAGAGGGACGGGAGGGGGTTCCCTAGACGGAAATCCGAGAGGAAGACGCTCCGGCACCAGTGTCCAGGGGGAGTTTCCAAAAAAAACCACAGAGAGGGACGAGGCGGAGATGGGGTTAACCCGCCAGAGCATGCGAGGGGCTCCACGGGGGGCATTTCATTTTTTTTTTCTTCGTAACAAATCTCAATAATATTTCTGAATGCATTGCATATACCAAAATATATTAATATTGATTATAGTCAATTGACTCGAAACAAAAAATATATTGCCGCTTAAATAGAACACTAATATACGGTCAACTTTTTAAAATATACGCGATTTTTTCAATAGTACGAAAGAATATATAAATTATAAAAACGGATTTGAAATGCACAGAAATAGTAGAAAAAAAATACTTATGACATTTGTGGTTATTTTACTTTGCACGAAGATACTGGGCCTGAACCATTAGAAATGATGAAAATCATGATTTTCAAAAAAGGTCATAAAGGCCAAACCTTTTTTCGGACGAAATTTAAGTGGCATTTTTGGATCTACGTAAAATGGGATTCAAATTAGGAATTTCAGCCGAGGGGCAAAATCCTGTTACATAGTGTAATCAATGATAAGTGAAAGTGATAACACGTCTTCTGTGTCGTCTTGGAAAATAAATAGTTTATCAGGGATACAGGTGCTCTCTCACCTATTTATTCTTTTAAATAGTTTTGTGAGAGACACTGGGTTCCTCATCTGGACGTAAGACACTCTTCACCTGTCTGGATTCCTGTTTTTCGAGGATCGAAAGCCGTTGGAATTACAGATAAGAGTCATTCTTTCATCATCCTTTTTCTCCTTCATGAAATACATTTCATCACAAAATAGAAGCGGAAGAAAATATACAATCAAAGTCGCTCAACCTCTAATACTTTAATACATATATTTATACATATATATGTGTATGAAGTTTGAGGTGAAGTGAATAAGTATTATATACTTATTTTAAAATAAAATGATGGAGAACCACCAACACCATTCCAAGTGGGATCCGGGTGTACTGGAAGATCCAAATAAAAACAACAGCATGCAATGGGAGACTGTTGCTTACAATAAATGGGGCAAAAGAATTAGAGCCCCAAATGAAACAAACAAAAACCCTCAAATAGAGGAAACAAAAGTGCCCCATAAGGAGGGCTGTAAAGAATCCCAAAAGGGTATAAAAAACTCAAATGCAGCTTCCCACAAAAGGGGAGCAGTCAGTCAAAAATGGTCCTAGTGACAAAAAACGAAGGAGAGAGGGTCATTCTAATGAGACTCCTCCTTCTAAGAGAACCCAAGGCCCTCAAAAGCCTAAACAGAAAAGACAATTCCTCTACGCTGAAATTGCAAAAGAGGCTAATGAAATCGTCATTGTTCGGACGAACGGCGATCACATTTCCATTGGGGAATGGAATAAAGTCATCCAAATTCTCGACACGGACTACGTTCGTTGCTTGTCGGCCCCAAACGAGTCTTTACCAAACTACGAAGGGCGTAAATATACCAACAAAAGGGCTATAATTTACGTTAATGATGAAGCTTCTGGCCAATATATAAAAAGAATTATTAAAAATCATACCCCTTTGTTATCCACATCTTGGCTAGAGGCTGAGAGAATGAGGGAAGAACGAAGGGAGAAAAAGAGACTCACGGGATTCATTCGCGGAGTTACTGGCAATATTGGGGATGAAGTTCTCAGTAAAATCATTGCACATCAGTGCACCATTCTAGGAATAAAAGGCATGGTTGAAGTTATAAGATCAGAACTCACAACACTGGGCAAAGTTCTTCACATTTGTCTAGATAAACAATCCTTTGAAGGCCTCCAAACTGTAGACTTTACACTCAAAATTGCTTCTGCAGGTAAAGTGCGTTTCCAGGACCCGCGAAATGCGCCCATTTTGGAGCAGGAAGAAGACAATGACGCGTAAGGACAAACATCAAGGATCTGAAGAGGAAAAGAAACAAGGGACAGAAGAAAAAAATCCTAAAGAAGGGCAACACGGAAAAGAATTCACAAAAGAACCTAGCCAAAACAAGAGCACGACTTCTGAAGACACATGCGAAAATTTGGATAGGGACAACAGTGGTGGTCTAAATCCCGAAGACAAAAAAACTCCAGACAAACAAACAGGAAAGACATCCAAAACGGCACTTACCAGTAATAAAAAACAGGGTAAAATAGACAGGTTCTTCTGTGATGCAGCAAGTGTCCTTCTTAAACCTACACCACCAACAAATAAACAATAATGATTAGCTGTGCTTACATCAATACGCAACACTCCAAAACAGCTAACTCAGAGCTTAAATTAAGAAAATATGGGATCGCCTTAATAACCGAACCATATATCTATAGAGACTCAACAAAAAGCCTGAACTTGAGTGGATATACGATTCATTGTCAACCGGGTTCAAAACCAAGGGCCTGCATTCGCACCGCGAATCACTTGAATGCCTGGTTTGTTCCCGAATTCTCTGACAGAGATATATGCACAATATGTATCAAGATAGAAGAATCACTAACGTATATATGTGTAGCATATCTAGATCAATTATTAGCTGTTGAAAATGAGACACTATTAAAACTTATAAAACATTGTGAATGTGCCAAGAAACCGCTTCTACTTACCATGGATTCCAACTCTCACAATCGTCTTTGGGGTAGTAAGGATACTGACGTAAGGGGAGAAATTTTGGAAAATATCTTCGAGGTAAACAACCTTATCGTTGTGAACGAGGGAAATGAGCCTACTTTTCTCACTCAACGTGCCAGCTCAACCATTGATATCACAATTATGAACCAACACGCCTTCAGAAAGTTTGAAATCAAGGGATGGCATGTGGATCCTAGGCCATCTATGTCTGACCATCGATACATAGTATTCACCTTTGGAAAATATAAACCAAGTGCTGAACTATCTAGAAACTTTAGAAAAGCAGACTGGAACTCCTTTAGGCACTACACAGAAATGATGACACTACCAAAATATCTCCCGACGCAAATGCTATTGATCAATGCGCCGAGATGCTTATCAAAGTAATAAATAAGGGGCTTGATATAGCCTGTCCACTAAAAAAAATGATTAATACTAAATCAGTGCCATGGTGGACTAAAAATCTTGCTAGTTTGAGACAAAAACTTAGAAAGCTCGAGCCAAAACGTCATCATAGCTCTTTTCGAGAAGATTACCAAAACACTAGAAAAGAATACCGAGCCTCATTAAGAACACAACAAAGAGAATCTTGGAAAAACTTCTGCACCAGCGCTGAAAGCACAAAGGACATTGCCAAACTAATTAGATGTCAAAAAGCGATAGATTATTCTATAGGTCTTCTACAAACAAAAACTGGATATTCACAGTCACCTGATGAATCCCTGAGAATACTCATGGAGACACATTTTCCTAACTGTAGATTCAATGTCAACTATGAAAGCCCCTTACAAATAAATAAGTTTGACATCAACTTTGTTGATTGCAACAGGGTCAGGAATTCCTTTAATTCGTTTAGTCCATACAAAAGCGCCGGGCCGGACGGACTCAAGCCTATTGTACTTCAACAACTTGGTAGTAGACTAGTGGAATACATTACGGACCTTTACAAAGTAATTGTCAGCACGGGCTACACTCCAAAAAGCTGGAGAGAAATGAAAGTAAGATTTTTGCCAAAACTTGGTAAGGCTGATTATAGCTTGGCAAAGTCATTTAGACCAATTACCCTATCGAACTTCCTTATTAAAGGACTTGAAAGAATTGTGAAGTGGAAGGTTGATGAAAGCATCCCTATACTTCACTCACAGCACGCCTACACAAGAGGCCTATCAACAGAAACCGCCCTATCACAAGCCGCAGACATAATAGAGAAAGCCATATTCCAAAAAGAATGTACTCTTGCGGTCAGTCTTGACTGCACAGGTGCTTTTGATAACGTAAGATTTCTCTCTGCGGACTATGCAATGAAAAGACTGAGAATTCCAGAGAGTATCAGATTATGGTATAAAAATCTTCTTAGTACAAGAACAGTTGAAGCCGAGTTGAGAGGCGAAAAGGTCATCGTCAATCCAACGTGTGGCAGCCCACAGGGAGGAGTGCTATCCCCATTAGTCTGGAACACTATAATGGACACCCTACTGGCGAAGTTTAAAAAAGGTGCAATCAAAGTGGTTGGTTATGCTGACGACATTTTATTACTAGTAAGTGGAAAAAATCCCACCACACTTGCTAATGCAATGCAAGAGGCAATCAACACGGTTGTTGAGTGGGGAAGAAGAAATAGCCTTACCTTTAATCCAATCAAATCAAACGCCATAGTATTCTCTAAAGCATACAAACTACGGTCTAAATACTTCCCATGCTTAAAAATAGATGGTAAAGTAATTGAATATTCACCACGAATGAAATATCTAGGCTTAACCTTTGATCAAGGACTAACCTGGACAGAACATCTCAAAGAAAAGGCAGCAAAGTGTGCTCGTATATGGAACATGTCTAAGGCAATCATAGGCCAAAAATGGGGCTTAACTCCGGATAAAGTCCTATGGCTATATGAAGCAATGGTCAGACCAGTCATCACATATGGGTGCCTTACTTGGGGACATTCTATTACTTCAAAGAAAAACGGGATTAAAATCCTAAATTCAGTTCAAAGAAAAGCACTTCTGTCAATAACCCATACACTTCGCTCAACACCGACTGCAGGGATGGAAGCAGTACTGGGTATAACTCCTCTAGATATATATGTCCAAGTGCAAGCAACACAATCAAGATGGAGAACAAGGCATTTTCTGCGGAACACCTGGGATGGTATTGGCATCCTTCCAACACGTCGTGGACATAGGTTCTCTAGCGACAAAATTTTGGAGGAAGCCATCACAAACCATGAAAGTGACTTCATTAAGGGACAATTCATTTGGGTGGACAACCTTGAAATCCCCAATCCCGATACAATTATCTACACGGATGGTTCAAAAGATGATAAAAGTAATACTGGGTCTGGATGGGCAATTACTAGGGGTGACATATCATTACACCACTCAATGGTATCGCTGAACACAGAGGCATCAGTATTTCAAGCAGAAGTTGTGGCAATTACAAGATCTGTAGAAGATCTCCTTAATCAAGAAAAATTCTCCAAAAATATTATAATTAGATCAGACTCCCAATCAGCGATTGCAGCTCTTCTCAACCCACTTACAACTAGCGAGGTAGTGAAGAACTGTAAGAAGGTCCTGATTGAAGGAAAAAAGAAGAAAAATATTCACATTGAATGGTGCAAAGGTCATAATGACATAACGGGAAATGAATTTGCGGATCATCTAGCAAAAAATGGAAGTGTGAGCAAAATCCGGAAAAATGTCGGTGTTCCTCCAAGTTATATAAAGAAAACACTTAACGATTTCTTTTACAACAAATGGTGTCACCGATATAGAAATGACCAAAAGATGAAGCATACACGCTCCATGCTTAAAACCCCGAAGCCAAAACCCATCAAACACCGACATCAAGATGCCCAACTTCTTGTCCAAGCCTATACCGGACATGGACCATTTCTCTCTCATTTGAGTAAATGGAAAAACACGAGTGAAATATGTGATCTCTGTTTGGAAGAACCACAGACTGCTCATCATTTAATCTACAAATGCCCCGCTTTGTCCTACGAAAGGCACCTAGTTTCGCAAGAGGAGGATGAGGAAACAAAAATAATCAAGTTTTTAAAATGTACAAAGATGAAAAATGTTATAATGAAAAATTTTAATATATAAATATGATTACTTTACTTTTACTGTCGTAACACAGATACCCCAATGTGTGGTTGTGTTCTTTACTTTAGTTTATGTATATCTGTATATGTTTGTCTATTGTAAACAGTAATAAATTTCTAACTAACAAAAAAAAAAAATGCTTATTTATATCCTGTCGGATGCAATTCTATCGAACCACATAGGCAAAAAAAAGTTTTAATAATCAGCCATGAACATTTTTTCTTTAAGAATAAATATTACTTTTTCATTCATAATTTTTAGGCTGCATTTTATTGCATTTCTAATTTTATTCGTAATGTGGGAAGCCTTTCATCAATCACAAAACCTTTTTGTTTATATATTTTATATCTCTTGGATCAGTCATCAAAATAGGTTTTTCGTAATACTTTACCCAGAATAAGAGCAACAAATGATCGTTCTGGAGTCCATCAGTTACAAGAGTAGAATGAGAATATTGGCAGTAGCCTCATTCTACTCTTGAATTGTGCGTTGTACGATAGGATTGCATTTAGACGTAAGTTTTCTCCGATGGCAGTATGTAGGATGCTTGCAAGGTTGTTTTTTTACTCCGGAAAAATCATTTGTTGCTCTTATTTTGGGTATAGTTTTTAAGAGAAACCTATTTTGATGACTGATCCTAGAGATATAAACCTTAAAAACAAAAGGTTTCGTGATTGATGAAAGGCTGCCTACATTACGAATAAAATTAGAAATGCAATAATATTGATATTCAACATAAAAATCCTATTTCTGCTCAAAATAGTGACAAAATCAAAAAAATAATGCAATTCTTAGCAAATTCAACTCAATTGCCATTTTTTTACATTAAAATATATCCCGTTTGATTTATACAAATAACATTAAATTTGCTATTAAATCCAAATACCTATTAATTTATGATCTGAAATTTGTTTGTTATGGGTTTTTGTCAGCTTATGTTATGACTCATCAGTCTTTCGTCCAGACTCTACTACTCTAAGACACTGTTTTTGATCTTCTCATGCTAGATTAATTATTTATGATTTTCAACTGTTTTTCGGACTGATGATACAACTGCATCCATGGACAGCGATAGAGCTATTTTCACAGGAACAAATTTTACACGGTTTAAAACGCACGCCTTATATAAACATGAGGGGGGGAGAGAGAGTCAAGAGTGACGTCACCATCAACATCGTCAAATAATAGAGCCTCCACTGATCATAGTTGATAATTTATTTTTTGGTGTCATGAAAGCCTTCTGGCCTAGACTTCAAACTTGTTGGAGATCCCTCGATCCCTTCCTTCCTCCATCCCTCCTTCTATCTTCCGGGAATCCGGGATAAATGCCTTGGACACCAAGAAACGAGTCTCCTCCCTCCCTCCCTCCCTCCCTCCCTCCCATTAAGAGACACATTCCCCTCACCTCGACTTCGTGAGTGGAGTCCTACCCATCGTCGGTCTTCGTCAGTCAAAGGACTTCCTTCCCTCATCTTCGTTAGAGAGCTCCCCGTCCGTCCTCTTCGTGAATGGAGTCCTACCCCTCGTCGGACTTCGTTAGAGAGCTTCCCATCCCTCGTCTTCGTTAGAGAGCTCCCGTCCCTCCTCTTCGTGAATGGAGTCCTACCCCTCGTCGGACTTCGTTAGAGAGCTTCCCATCCCTCGTCTTCGTTAGAGAGCTCCCTGTGCCTCCTCTTCGTGAATGGAGTCCTACCCCTCGTCGGACTTCGTTAGAGAGCTTCCCATCCCTCATCTTCGTTAGAGAGCTCCCCGTCCCTCCTCTTCGTGAATGGAGCCCTACCCCTCGTCGGACTTCGTTAGAGAGCTTCCCATCCCTCGTCTTCGTTAGAGAGCTCCTGTCCCTCCTCTTCGTGAATGGAGTCCTACCCCTCGTCGGACTTCGTTAGAGAGCTTCCCATCCCTCGTCTTCGTTAGAGAGCTCCCGTCCCTCCTCTTCGTGAATGGAGTCGTACCCCTCGTCGGACATGCTGCCATAGTTGTTGGCAGCATGGATGTCAAGTAGGTCCAGCAGGAAGGGTCGATCCTTGAAGCGTCCATCGAGGGGCCCAGAGAGGACTGCAGTCATGGCTCCGCCACATTTGTCAGTTGTCTCATACACACGAACAAACAACCTCTGAACATTATTATACACTGTCTTTAATATTTGACAGCCAAATAAAAAAAATTATAACAAAAAAAAAAAAAAAACCTCTGTTCCTGCAGCTGTTTCTTCACCTTATTCATATTTACTTTGCTTTCTTTCTCCATTGCGTGTGACAGAGACCACCTACTTGGCATTGGCACATGGCAGTACCCTTCAATGAAGGCCTGAAATGCACGACATTCAGACTTGGCAATTGGTATGTTGCACTCCACAAGCATTTTGGCTAGGTCATGGGTGAACGGAGTCACTTTCTTTAAGCAGGTCATTCGTCAAGAGAGCCTGGAGATGGACCTCTGAACCAATACCTGTGTCCTTCTTGTCCTTTTGCATCTGGAGTTTCTTCTTGTGGGCCATGGTTTCAGTGTGTTGAGAGTTGAGACACTGTTGCAGCGGCGTTGGCGGGACAGGATGTGGAACAGAGCATGCTAAAATATTTTTTGTTTCTGCATTGTATTTCCAGAAAGTCTTCCATCCAAATTCCCCACAACGCATGTGGATCACAGACTTGGGCATATCGAATGTGGACGCTGAATATCTGTTGTAACCTAAAGTACGTTGTTGACCACTGTAAAGATGGGTGAGCTGTTATGAAAAAGAGGAACAAATCTGTTCCCCCCTAATATTTAATGGATATTATAAAAACAAGCTGACTGTTTACTTTTAAGAAGACCCTATGCCGACTGCCTTTAAAACCCAATGACAATGATTTAATATAAATACCTTGCAGATGAAATACAAAAAGTCGAGATATAAATGGATAGGTCTTTCCCTGATTGATTGCAATATATATATATATATACACAGGTGTGCAGCAACATAACTTTTTAGAAGGCAATAAAACAAGAGGTATAAATCAGAAAGGTTTAATTTTGTTTCATGATTTTAGTACATATTAAATTTTTTGTTTCACATAGTTTTGAAAATCATATCAGATAGATGACGTCCCCCATTGTCCATACACTGTATATACCGATTTCGGGTGTTTGCCATGACCCTCACCAGCGTATCAGCGGGTATATTGGCAATTTTTTCTCTGATGTTGGCCTTCAAGTCTGGTAGGCTTCTCGGCCGGTTGACATAAACACGGGATTTCAAATATCCCCACAAATAAAAATCACAAAAGGACAAATCGGGGAACGGGCTGGCCACTCCAAATCGCCCCTTATTGAAATGAGGCGCTCCGGAAAATGTTCCCTGAAAACAGCCATCGATGCCCTTGAAGTGTGAGCCGTTGCTCCATCCTGCTGAAACCAAATATCCCCTTGGTCCAATTCGTGAAAGGAAAAACTCCTCCAACATGTTGACATACCTCATTTCAATAAGGGCGATTTGGAGTGGCCATATATATATATATATATATATAATATATATATATATATATATATATACAGGCTTGTGAGCGATCAGGAAAAAAATAGCGATCCGATCAAAAATAGCGATCAGAAATTCTTTGCGATATAGCGATATAACGATCAGGGATTTTCCGATCACGCGATCCGATCAATTTAATTGCGATCAACAAAAAAATTAGCTATGTAATACTAATTCTCAGAGTCATTAAAGTGGACGAATCCGAGAGTCGGATCCGAGTCCGTAGCCGTTAGCACGAATGACATGCATATATGTCTTATTCATAATAGGAAGCGCCTTCTTTGTTGATCACGGATACCTGGGTTCATGTCCTTAAAAGAAATGAGTTGAAGAGAAATGCTGGATTCTCCACGACTTCAGCATCCTTATTTGTAACCCGGAGCACTACAGTTTTTCTGTAATTTCGAAATGTTTTATTTGCACTCAAAACTTCTCATGATCAGGTGGCTTTATTTATTTTGAAACGTCAAGATATTTGGAACAAGAAACCCTATTTCGTTATGTAGGTTATTTTGGTTATCATCAATTATCGGATGTTTAGCGCACGCTTTATTCTTCCTTTTTTTGCTTCATATTAAAACGGCGAAATTAATATACTGCAGAGTAGGAATACGGCCGCTCACATTCACGGCGAGAACGGAAACATTCAAAACAGAAACATCAAAAGTGGGCACGGCCACTGCGCCTAGCACGCGCTCCTAGCACCATAAACAAGTTGGGTGATTCCACATCAACTGTACATACCTCACGGCATGACCATCACCGATTTTGATTATTTTTGGTACACTTATTAAGGGTTATAGATAACACCTTGTGCAAAATTTTAAATGGATGGGGCTCCCAGGGGCCATTTTAGAGGCGCGCAAAGCTTTGAAAAATGTGCAAAAACCCGTGCCATCTCATACTTCAAAAGACGATAGCTCCCTTCAGAATGATCGGATTTTTTTTTTTGCATCAAAATACTCAGGACATATACAGCTTTCATTTGAGTACAAACACGAAATAGTACAGCCAAAAATAAAAACTTGCCAACTTAACGCGTACTTCTTGCCAGGCCGAAGATTTTTTTGGTCAATTTTTTTTTCTGAAGGTATTTCAACTAATTATAGTTCAAACCAAAATAATTAGAGTGGGCTCTCAATGGGATCATCCCCAAAGAGGTTATTAACTAGTGGCATATGTAATATTTTAATACTAAATTTTTCTTTTCATACCTACACTGTCACGCAGGGGTAATAATAGACAAAACATGGGTCAGTGTATGCATAGTAAAAAGAAGGAGATTAGTATTAAAATTTTACATATGCCACTATTAATAGCCCTTTTGGGATGATCCCATTGAGAAAACAACAACAAACAACTGAAAAGTACAATGATAAAAACTCTCCATTCCTGAGAAGGAAAAAAGGAGAAAAAAAAAGTCCTCTCGTTGCTACACAGAAGAGATAAAAAACTCCCGCTCAAATCTAAGCGGGAGAAAACCAAAAAAAAATTCAATTGATTTATGAATGACAGATTGTTCGGATAAGGGAGCCAGATTTCACAAACTGTGACACTCAATGTACATTCTGACAAAGAAGTGAGGAGGCAACTAAACATCTTCTTCTCGAGTGCAATATCCTTTATGAAAGTGGAACTAAAAGAGAGGTTCGGGTCATCTTTAAAGAGAAATACTTTTCTACACTTTCGGCCTCGGACAAACATCTTCAACATGCAGTTATTGTGGAGCACCAATACTGTATGTACGCCGTCAAAATAAAGATAAAGAAATTTGCCGATCCATAATAGACATATAGAGAAACATTTAGAAATTTTAATGTGACAATGATTTTTTAAACTTAGTTTGTTACTTGTATACTTAAATTTTAAATCTATTTTACCATGTTCATGCCTGATTATCGTATTCCTTTTGTTATGGCTGTGTTTTAGCTACACATTATTACTATTTAATATGTAAGCTGTAAATATAAATCAAATCAAATATATGACTGCCGTTCGGCAAGAAAAAGAAATATCCATAATATTATGACAGTTAGGAAAAGTATTTTATTACAAAAGATAGATAAAAGTTCTAATTCAATGGCAGAAAAAAAGAGTCATATTGTTTGTCGTTATATTAAAAAAACGATAGCATTTTACGGTAGATATATTTTTCAAATTTACCTAGAAGGAAACAAGCTAGAGCAGTGCTTCCCAAACTTTTTAATATGACGTACCCCTTGGATCATTGCATCTTCATCCGAGTACCCCTTTTACCTATCCACCACGCACGAAACAAAAACATTCAACTGTTAGGGATCACAGTTTTATTACCCAGCTTGAAGATATTAATAGCTTAAAACTAAAGATGAACATAACTAACAAGAACACAAGACTGTGGAACTTTGCATCGAGGTTAAGAGTACGTGACGGAGCTATAGTTCGTGTGACTAAAATCCAGGTTAATATGAGGGATGTTCTTGAGAGGATGCATATAGCCCCTCTATGTCTGGTCGAATCGGAGAAAGTTTGAGTTGGTAATCGTCTTCTACACATAGCCTGTGCCAGTATTTAGTTTTCAGGCCTGTCAGACATGAAAATCCTATCTCACATAAATATGTAGTTGCGAAGGGCATTAACTTTTTGACAGCGTGTGTTGTCAGTTCAGGCACATTTTCGATGAAGCATGAGTTGACCACACAACCATTATATTGTAAGACTAAACCACTTAAACTATCAAATATGCTTGAGAATAACCGCTCATAACACCTGAATGAATGAAACTTTTTTAAACTGCAGGATGCCTGCCATGTAAGTTAATGAGGGTTCCAACAGCTAGCTAATTGCTTTCATAAATCGTCAGATATTTTCTGGCATAAGTGTTTTTTAATGGTTATAAATTGTATTTCGTTCATATAACATTTTTGTAAATAGAAAAGTGATAGGGGACAAATTGTCAAATATATAAAGTATAAACACGAAAAATGCTTAAAAAAAGAAAACTTGGATTCAATTGTTCATAAAATATATAAATGTTATTAATAATGGATTCGGTCTAGGAGGAAGATGTATCTTTCCACCAATTTGTCCAGTCCTTTAGGGAGAGGGTTCCCCTTGACTGCGAGGCGTACAGAACGCCTTGAACCTTGGAAAATTATGAACTCTATTTGAAAAACGTTCTCATAATTGGGGGACTTTGATATTAGCCAGTCAGGGGGTTCAAGGGTTCACCGTATGGGTTTACTGTAATTTCATCGCGAGTAAATTCATCGCAGACCTTTTTATAGCCGTTTTTTTTGTCGCGGGTAAATACATCGCTTGCTCTTTTATAGTCAGTCAATTTTGTCGTTATTCTTTTTGTAACGGGTATTTTTGTTGCCAAGCTTTTTTGTAGTGAAGTATTTTTGTCGTTCGTCTTTTTCTCGTCGGTATTTTTGTCGCATAGCTTTTTTGTAGTGGAGCGTTTTCCTCGCGATTTATTTTTTTACTTTGTAGACCTAATCTCGCTCGCTTAGTCGGGGGTACCATGGGGTTTAAATCATAGAGATACAAAGATATAGCGAGCTTATTCCCTTAATCTGTATTTTTGTGTCCAATATAAACAAAGTAATTTTTACTACGTCCTCGTAAGCTGATCATAGAAAGATAATCTATCTCTTGATCAGCTTACGATGACGTAGTACAAATTACTTTTCTTATATTGGACACAAAAATATAGCTGAACAATGTTTTTCTCTGCTACTGAAGGGAATACGTTCTCTATATCTTTATGGTTTAAATCTACTGCTGACACTTTTTAGGGAGAAAAGACACGCAGCCTAAGAGTTTTGCACACCTAAGCCTTGGTTGTTCCGCCGGGTGTACTATGGGATTGTAATTGACCACTGACTCTTATTAAGGTGGAAAATACCCGGTCTAGTGTCTGAAAAACTCTTGAGCTGGTTTTTTACGACCCAGAAGGGTCTGCAGTAGATTTTGAACCCATATAGCAGCTGAGGCAGGTGCAATCCTTTAAATTAGGGTATATATTTTTTAAGCCGGGGTTTTACCCCTTAAGAAGAGTCGGCGGTGGATTTTTAATCCATGTGACACCCAGTTAAAGTAGGGCGAATACCCTTAGATTAAGGTCTACGAAAATATTAAGCCGAGTGTTTTTCACCTTAATAAGAGTCGGTGGTCGATTACAATCCCATAGTACCTCGGCGGAACAACCAAGGCTTAGGTGTGCAAAACTCTTAGGCTGCTTGTCTTTTCTCAATAAAGAGTGTCAGCGGTAGATTTAAACCCCATAGTTCCCTCGACTAAGCGAACGAGATTAGGTCTACAAAGTAAAAAAATACATCGCGCGGAAAACGCTTCACTATAAAAAAGCTACGCGACAAAAATACCGACCAGAAAAAAACGAACGACAAAAATACTTCACTACAAAAAAGCTTGGCGACAAAAATACCCGTGACAAAAAGAAGAACGACAAATGGACTGAATATAAAAGAGCAAGCGATGTATTTACCCGCGACAAAAAAACGGCTATAAAAGGTCCGTGACGAATTTACGCGCAATGAAATTATGGACACCGTTTTCGTTTAACGGCTCATCTGAACCCAAAAGAGGAAGGCACCCATCTATGACTGAATTCCACGATTGTTTCATTTTTTTCCAGTAAGAGCCACACAGAGGCAGAACTTTAAAGAGTTCTGTAGGTCCCACATGGATTCTTTCTGAAAAATGTGTTATTTAAAAATATTTTTTATTCTAAAAGACCAGAAGTCATGATTTGTGAAAAGCCTCTCATCCATGAGAGATTCAATGCTTTCCACATACATTCCACGTTTAGAGCGCTTAGTCCCCATTGTGACGTTTTGGTGTCTATTCTACTCCTGGAAACATATGGCCTTGATTTGGTTTCCCCAAATTAACCCTGATCTTATACTGTAAATATCACGGCACAGATCCTTTGAAAATGGAATGCATCTCAGAATATGCCAAATTTTTGGAATGATTGCTGAGTTCCATGCTATTAGTCTTTCAAAACGAGAGAGGGAAATAATTTTGTAAAAAGTTACGCTTTTTTGTAGTGTTTCTAAGATCCTGGTCATATTATCTTATCCGCGATGCTTGAAGAAGAAGCAACGTCGATCCCAAGGATTGATACTGAGTCGACAAAATAAAATCATTCAGGAAGGGTTTCAACTCGTTTCCGCAATTTGTCACTATTTGGGTCTTTGTGACATTGATAGAGAGACCAGAGCATTTTTTGAAAGCGTTAATAGTGTCCAAGGAGCTTTTGATAGAGTTTAATACACTACAAAGTGTTCAAGATTTGAATATTGTCAGGTCATCTGCGTACAGGGTACATAAATCCCCAAATCTTGAAGCACCCGCGTCGGATCCAGATACAAGTTTTTCATATACCCCGTTTATTGCAATTAGGAACAAGGATGGCGATAAAGAGTCACCTTGTCAACAGCCTCGAGCAATGGAAAACGTATTCTGTGCTCCGGGGAGATCTATACTTGAAGAAAAGTTCCGTAGTGTTGTGGAAATCATTTCTACAAATACATCCGGTAAGCCATAACGAAGTAATTGCTGAATAATAAACTGATGAGATATGGTATCGAACGCTTTTTCAAAGTCCACCAAAACTGCTGCGTATTTATCTTTAACTGACGAATAATAATCAATTGCGTCCTGAACAGATCTTGGGATGTCCTCGAGGAAGCGACCAGCCATGAATCCTTTTTGGTTGGGTGTAATTATATGGGGATAATTTTAGACAACCTTTTGTTGAGTATACCGGTTAGTATTTTGAACGAAGTATTTAGTAAAGATATAGGTCTATAATTTTTATGTCTTCTCCTTTCTTCCCCTTTTCAAGGTGATGAAACCACGGTTCATGAAGTCCGGAACAAAACCCATGCGGAATATATCTTCATAGGTCTTTTCCAGAATAGGTGCAAGACTTCCCGCGAACATTTTATAAAACTCAAAAGGCAGCCCGGAAAACCCAGGGGCCTTGAACTTTTTCTTATACTGTTGAAGAAAAGTAAGTATTTCAGAAAGAGTTATAGGTGATCCAAGGTTTTCTTGAATCCTTACAATACCTTCAAAGTCTCCACTTATGCTAGGAGTAGTTGAAAGCAGTGGTTTCCATCGCGTAGAGTCTTTATAAAGTCTCCAATAGAGACAGAAATCGCAATTCTTGTTCGGGAGGCACTCATTACAGGAAAACAAATTTGAGTAATAATAATTTTTTCAACCACGATTGGGTCTTCCGAAATCTCACCAGAACTGGTCTTGAGGGATGTCATTTTTGTTCTGCGAAGAGATCCTTCCAAATGCCGGAAAAGAGGTTTCCCTTGATATTGAGATCAACAATTTTTTGCCTCAATCTTATAGCCACACCCGTGTTTTCATAATCGATGATGTTATCCAATTCTGAATTGGCCGTAGCACATATCCCATCTAGTTTCATTATACAGTCCTTATTTAAACTTATTTCCTTAGCTGCCTCTCTACCACGTCGCATAAAAATCCTCAAAGAACACATTTCAATATTTTTCAGAGTGTCACAGGCCGAAATCAGTCTTCTGTCCATAATTGACCTTTTTTGCGATATCATTTCCTGGATTTCAACCCTGCAATCTTCGGAGTCTAAAAGGGAAATATTTAGTTTCCACTAGGACTTTGGAGGTCTTCTGGGGTTCAAAAAAGATGCCATATAGGATGGTGATCTGATATATAGCATGGCATTACCTCAAAGTTAGTGAGGAGGTTTGATGTTCTAAAAGACGAAAATATATAATCGAGTCTACCGTATATATTGGTTTTGGATTTGTTTTTGTTTGAAACGTCATTTTTGGAGAGGAGCTATCTTTTATGAGCCCCAAGTCGCAGAGGTTCATATTGCTTACTAAAGTTTCCAAATCTTTTGAGTTACTTTTGTTGTTGGATCCATCGTAACCTTTGGCGTCCCTAGATGGTTTTCGGGTTATGTTGAGGTCTCCCAATATAATGCACTCATTTCCTGGATATGGTGGGTGTTTTTTCACTATGTTGGTAAACCAGCATTTGCAGTTATAATTAACTCCATAAAAGGAGTAAAGGGTAGTTCTTTGAGCTTTGAGCTCAGCCGCAATTTGAACTGGACACAAAGAATCTCTTATGAGGACCAAAACACCCGAGCAGGATGTGCTGAATGCCTTACTGGTCTAGATATGAAACTTGAATGCGTAGTTGTATCAAGTTGTTGATATTTGACGTGTCGTCTAGTCTAGCGTCGACTAATACAACAATATCAGGAAAACCTATAACTTTGAGGTGGTCGAAAGCTCTTTTTGCTCTGGCAAAAGAGGCTATTGAATTCACATTTACGTAACTATCGAAAATGTGTTGGGCATAATGTTGCAATAAAAGGTCACTTTTTAGGGAACTCTTCTTACCCTTTGTGTCGGGTCCGAGAGGAGAGCTATTCATGAGGACGTCATTAATATTTTTGATCTCTTCATAGAAGTTTCTAGAGTGTGGTCGGAATTCTTAATGTTTTTTTGCATCCTTACGGAGTTCCTCTCATCCATTGTGATTCAGTTGGATTATTAGGTATG
The DNA here is from genome assembly GCA_013387185.1 of Caligus rogercresseyi. Classification (NCBI taxonomy): domain Eukaryota; kingdom Metazoa; phylum Arthropoda; class Copepoda; order Siphonostomatoida; family Caligidae; genus Caligus; species Caligus rogercresseyi. The sequence continues at coordinate 3,257,743 of CP045901.1, read as the reverse complement.
ATATCTTCTAGGCCGTCATCTACAGTTGGTTCCGGAGGAGACACGGGAAGAGGTCGTTTTGGACTTCATCATCCAGTGTTTTCTCGTGTTTTCTTCGCCGTCTGGAAGTGGGCGGTGAGAGGGGAGCATATGATATCTTTTAGGCCTTCGTCTACCGTTGGTTCCGAAGGAGACACGGAAGAGGGTCTTTTGGGCTTCATCATCCAGTGTTTTCACGTGTTTCTTCGCCGTCTGGAGGTGGGCGGTGAGAGGGGAGCATTGAGAGTCCGAGGTCCTGGCTCTTTTGTGGATCCTTTCAGTCTCATCCGTAGTTGACTTGTCTTTCGTTACAGTTATGGCCGGATCAGCCTTTTTTTCCTCCACTGTGTCTGTTGTATTTTCTTCCTCCACGGGTTTCGGAATTGCCTTCGTTTTTTTTCTCGGTCCACTAAGGATTTCAATAATTGCTTTTTATACTCTTGGACCGTTATAGCGTCATTGCGACACACTGTTCGTGTATGTCGAAATTTAAAGCATTTGAAATTGTTTTTTAACTTTGTCAAACTCCAATTTGACAATTTGTCCTCTAATTGGCATTAAAGTTGAGAGATTCGACGGCTCACCGACCACCTCAAAAGCAACTAGGGAACCCAGTGATATGTTGGAAGATTTTAGGAAAGGATGCTTCATAAGACTCCCTTCATTTATAGCAGATCTCACGAAGCCCACCTCTTTTACATTATTGGTAAACATACTAAGTGCCTTGATGACGTCTGGTGTGGTGACTCGGCCCACTGTTCTTAGTGCCTTGACTTGGAAGAGCTTTGTGGAGTGGAAATTTATTGCTTTTTGTAGACCTTTTATGTCAAATGTATTGCCGGAGGAGGCAGCTTTATATTCCAAAGGAAGCTTAATTTCTTTAAACCTTTCACAAATATTAATGGGTCGTTTGACGCTAATTAAGGCCTTTCCAGGACCCATTCTGAACATACGTGCGAAAGGTCATACACTGGAATGCCCATTTTATGTATTGCAATTTCAACTACGTCTTAGTCAAGGAATTCATTATTTGAGGGACTGAGCCGTCCTGCTTTTCAATCCGAAGGTTGAAAAATTGCCACTTGCCAGCTTTATCGTTGAAGTATTTGAAGAATTACCATTTACTTTTTCCTCATACTCTATGTCACGGCTATTCAATTGGCGGCCCGCGGGCCAGATGCGCCCGGATGCGGCCCAGACACGGCCAACATGTTTGGGTCAACATACACTTGCGAATCGAGCTTTTCTCACGTGAATGCAATTAAGAACAGTTATCGGTGTTCCCTAAAAGACAAATAAATTCACCATTGCCTTTTGGATTGCATTGACATCTTATGAGCCAAACATCAGAGATCTTGTGCAAAACAAGAAATGACACTTCTCTCACTAAAGTCACCGGCAGCAGTGGGCTAAAATATCCCTGTTCTGTTTAGCAGCCAGCCTCATGAACAATGAGAAATGTGAGTTAAATGTTCTATTTTTGTTTGTTTTTTAAATAAGGAGATGGAGCAGAGAGTTGTTTGTGCATTTTATAGGCCTATTCAATTTGAAAGCTAAAAAGGTCCTATAAAATAGGCCTAATAAAAAACAATAAAAATAGGCATAGTAACCATCGGCCTAATAATACTAATAGTAATACTACTAATGTTAAATAAAAATCAAGATGGCTCTTCAAGGATGGTAGATTCTTGTATCCCTTGCATAGATCTGCGTCAAATATCATGTGCTGAAACCCTGGTATTTGAATTGAATGGTGAGGATCGTTTGGGTTTGAGGGAGAGTAAGATATCTGTCGTGAATTTCTCAGGCTTCTTGACCTTCCGGGTTCATGGGAAAAGCGGATAAAAGATTCCCTAGCAGAAATAATTGATGGAAACCACTTCACGGCGCAATTATTGATTTCGGCCAATAATATTCGATTTTATCGCCCATGTAAAGATTGTGGCACTATTTATAACTCGATTTTACACGCTTTCGTTGAGTGTCGTTCAGTGATATTATTAAAACGCTTTGTTAAACTAATGTGAGAGGTCTGGACAAAGAAGAAGCGGATAAATATTTGAAGGCGTCCGTTCTATTTGGAATAAGTGGCGGCAAAATACTGTCATCTCGAACCAAAGCAATAAATAATGCACTACTAAGTGCAAAATCGCTGGTTTCAAAATGGTTGGCAGATTACCAGCCTCTTCAGCCTTCAAATTGAAGGCAATATTCATGGCAGCTGCGGCGAGATATGGTTCCCTGGACCTTAGGATCCATCTACAAAGGATGATTCTTGGACTTATGGAGCCCAAGAAATCCGATATTTCCCTTCCCGTTCTCCTCTCTACAAGGACATCATCAAAAAACTTTTTAAAAAATTCAAGGATTTTAAATAATTAATGTTTTAATACGTATATTGGAATTTTATAATGTTTGTCAGTTTTAATTACAGTTTTTTTAAATAATTGTGTGTTCATTTGTGATGCTTAAATTTTAAACTATAATGTTTATTCATGATTTAATTCGCATTAGCATCACTTTATATATATTTCTTTTGTTTTATATATATTTATATGAACTGTGTCAATAAATAAAAAATAAATAAATAAATAATATACTTATTGAAAAAAAGTGGCCGCGGAAATTTTGCAGCCCAGCTCAAGTTCTTGGATTCCAAATGTGGCCCACTTGGAAACTAATTGAATAGCCCTGCTCTATGTCATCTACATTAATGACAGACTGATAATTTCTTGATCATTTTTATTATTACTTTAACTTCCCACATCTGGGGGCTTATCCGGATTAGTTTTCAAAGCTCAACAATTCTTTCGATGTATATCAAACTAACATATTCCAAACCTTTCTAAAATTTAACATGCTTATCTATTGAACATTATGCTACCTACCTTCAAAGTACGTGAAGTCGACTAGCTATCAGACAGTGATTGAAAATTGGTTGTAACAAACAAGATAACGCAATCATATTTACAATTTGTATATAAAAAACAAGACCACAATAAGCATCACAAAAGGCTTCTAATACGATATAGACGGTTTACATAAAGAGTCGATATTTCAGCAAATTACCGCTGGCATTGCTAGATGCATTGCCATGTAGGTTAGGTTGTTCTTATTTTTCAAATGTTTGAAATGTTAGCAACATTGGGATTTCTGTTTTTTTTTTTTTTTTTTTTTTTTTTTTTTTTTTTTAAAGGTCTTTATTAAAACTGTAATATAAAATATACAATAATAAATAAAATATAGGTAAAATTGTGTACATGGTACATAAATAAACATTCTAGTTTAAAATTAAATTACCTATAAAAGACCAAACCTCTATTCATAAAAACGTGTACTGACATAACTTAAAAACTTAAAACACACATCAAGTAAATAATAAATTAGAATGTCTTGTTGTTGATGCCTTGAGGCGGTGGGTAGAGGAGTTTTCTGATGAGGACTCTTGGGAGTGGCCTTCTTGGAGGTGTAGTCACAATTGTCGCCTTGTGTCCCTGTGAACTTTTCTGCCTTTTTCCGCCGCTCTCGCTTGAGGTGCTTACGGAAGACGATACACTCCCGTTTGGGTATCCAGCGCTCAGGATCGGGCTCCACGTTTAGGTCGTAGTTCATGGGAAGCTTCTTTTTCTTCTCGACAAGGTCACCGTTCTCCTTCCTGGACTTGTCAGTGGAAGGAAGGCCACTGACTCGAGGAACCTTCTTGCTTCCCCCAAAGAAGGCTGAGGACTCCAAAGCATAATCATGTACAATAAAAAATGATGTTAAAATTTAGATTTATGCGAGCGAAAATATAGCGACGTAAGCCTTTTTAAATAACTAAAATAACGTGAAGAAAATGAGCATTTGAAATTAATCAAGTCAGCTGCATAATTCCATGTAGGACCTGAAGCCGCAGGGATTTTTAAATCGAGCGCAAAATACCTTGCAGAAGCTGAAATCAAAATGGATCTCAATTCCGCTCTGTTTAATTGCTCCCCTTTTGTCAACTTGGATCCAATCAAAGCCTTGGCACTAAGAAGAGAAAAATGAATTGCCTCAAGCTGGCGATCTTTACTCCTCTGTATCTTCGGGAAACCATACAAAATAATGCCCTTTGCCTCTTTTGTAGACTCAAAATTTAGTTTCAAGAATTCCGTCAAAATTTGAACATACGGACACTCAACAAATGTATGAACAATGGAATTAAAGAATCTACCGCAGTCCTTGCAGGGATAATTAAAAAAGATGCACCCTGTAGAAATTTGGAACTGAGAGGTGAATTTCTTTCCCTCCGTCACTTCCAACAAGGACTCTTTTATTCTAACAAGCCAAACGCTAGACAGCTCCAACTCTTCAATTACTTTAAGGCATTTTTTATTTACCTCAACCTCATCCGTAGGAGAAACGCTCAGCTTTAAATGCCATGGACCTGGATGTTGATGATTTATACCAGCTTTTTTTAAAGGGTACATAAATTTACCATGGGCAAAAACGGAATTACACTCCCTTGGTATATCATGAAGAGTATATATACCCTTTTTTAACGCCTCACACTCTAAAAGCATTGGGTTTTCATTATTTTTGAAGAAGGCTCTCCTATGCATGTTTTGCCTAATAATATCTACCGTAGAGCAAGAATCAAAGATAGGGGTACTAGTCCAAATTATTCTCTGCACTGCAGCCCAAGTTGGTGAAATTGCTGTGAGGAGTTCATTAGAGTTCAGTGTACCCATCATAAGGTATTCGTATACAGAAGAGTTTGAGACTACTGCACGCCACTCTAAATTGGGTCTCCTCGATAAATCTATGATAACTTTTATATAAATCTTCCTTAAGACTTTTGACAAAAGAACCAGACCTCCTCCTAGCTGACCTCTTGGTCTTATCAACGCTTCAACATAAGATTTGTGAAACAAAGCATGAATCCAATTTCTCTCCTCCTTAACAACATTCCAAGCCAAATCCGGAAGAAGGGAAGCCTTGAATAAAACCAGGGGAACTATATGATAGTTGAAATAATCTATCCGAGTTTGAAGATTAAGGCGCTTCCAAAGTGAGATTTTTTTGTAAATGGTTGACTTAAGACAGAGCCAATCCCTCTCCGAGCCTCTCTGTCGTCCATACTCCACTCCGAGGATGACTGCTTTCTCATTTACTGGACAATTTTTGATATAAATGCCCTTTTTAGGATGCCAATCTCCTAAAGGTACAATGGAAGTTTTTTTGGTATTGAGTTCTAGTCCTGAACTCCTTTTAAATTTTTCAAAATACGACAATAAAATCTCAATTCTTCTAATTACTTGCTTTTCAGATTTGGCCTCCACAAATAATGTAACGTCATCTGCATAAAGATCAATGATGTGTTTAGAACCATTGAAAGATACACCGAAACCCTCATACTTGCGTTTTATTGAAATGGCCAACTCTTCAATAGCCATTACAAACAGAAGAGGAGCGGCAGGACAGCCCTGTCGACAACTTTTTCCGAGAAGAATGGGATGACTTTCCTTTCCGTTAATCGAAATCGAAGAAGAACCATTGTAAAGCAGAGCTCTAATTGGATTAAAAAGTTCTTTAGGAAGAAACTTCTTCACCATTTTCATAACATGGACATGGGACACAGAGTCAAAAGCTTTACGGAAATCTACAGCAATAATGGCTCCATAAGATTTTCTTCCTTCAATGCCCTCAATTGCGCAATGAATGTTTCTTGAAATATCTGCCAGTTTTCTACCCTTAAGAAACCCCTTTTGATGCGATCCGATCTTCTTATTAAGAATAGGCTCCATATGTGAAGCTACAATTCCGGCAAGGATGCGATATGACTCATTAAGTATGGTAATGGGGCGCCAGTGACTTATGTCAGTACCGTTTCCCTTTTTAGGAATCAAGACGATCTTGCCTTTCGTGACCTGCCTAGGCAGCTTCCCACTTTTTTCCATAGCTCTTCCCAAACATAACAAGAAGGGGGCTAAATCTTTATGTAAAAGAGTAAAGATTTTTCCTCCCAAGCCATCAGGACCATATGCTTTATTTGATTTGAATTTATGAATGACGTAATCGGAAATGGAGGATAAAGAAAAAATTGAATCAGACGAATTCTTGATTGCCCTCGGAAAATGGGGCCTTTCTCCAGCAACAGTAGCCTGAAAGTCCTCATGAAACAAAGACAGAATGTCTTCAACTTCTGTAAGGACTCTCCCCCGATGCTCTATTTTTCTCAATTTAGTATTAAGAGTCGAATTAGACAAGTTAATATTCTTCAGGCGGTGATGATGATAGTTCTCCTTTGCTTTCTTCAATTTCGCCTCTTCATCCACAATATCAGCCAATCTGAACGTATTTATTGTATCTGATACATGTTCTCTCCAGAAGAGAGACCCGTCTCTCAAAATTTTATTGACCCTGCCTTGGAACACGCAGAAATCTTTTCGATGCTGTTTCATAAATGTTCTGGCCGCATAACGAACGGAGTGCTGAAGCATATAATTTATCTTTTGTGCACTATACGACGAATTGAAATGGTGGGACAAAGTTGACTTCAACGAGTCAACGAACTTGGGTTCTTCGACTACCCATTTCGGCAGGCGAAATGTTTTCTTTGAGATCTTACAGTGAAATTCAAGTTCTACTATTTTGTGGTCGGACGCTGGTTCTGGAATATATTGTGCACTACTTACTTTTGAGAAGACTATGGGCGACAACAATGCATGGTCTATCCGCGAGAAGCGATTACCGCACCTCCAAGATACGCAGTCCTCCGGGTTTATGACCCCCAGCGTATCAACCAAGTTCATGCTTAAAACCATCTTACGGACGATTGGATAATTAGCATAACCCTTGGCATTATCCAAGTCCACGTTCAGATCTCCAACGAGTATACTAGGCAAACGATGAGACTTATGGTCATTAATGATGGCTTGAAAAAAAGGAAACGATTTAACATTTGGACCATATGCATTTATTAAACAAAAATTAAAATCCCCACACGATACATTGACTCTATGCCAGTCACTAAGGTTGGAATACTCTTTAATGCAAGCTGACGAATCTAAACTTTGAGAAACAAGGGTTAGTACTCCTCTAGAGTACCCATTCCCTGTGAAGAACCCATAAAATCGCGCTGGAAGGCAATAGAGACAGGAGATTGTGCAATCAGAAGCTACTTTCGCTTTAACATCCTGCAGGCAAATAACGTCAGGTTTAAGCGATAAGAGATGTTTCATCAAAGCATGGCGAGATCTTCGAGTCTTACCTCCTCTAACATTTAAAGAAATGATTTTCCTAACCCCCCATGATCTTGACGGAGAGCGAGGGACAACAGACTTAGTTTTGATTGAAAAATAGTCGGGTATTTTCATATGCGGTCTAGAAATTCTAGATATAACATTTAAAGAGTCCACAGGCTGGAAGAATCCTGTAATTTTTGTCTGGATAGTAAACTTAGGGCAAGATTTGGAGGAAGACATCATTATAAAAGTTTATAAAACAAACAAGCCAACACATAGGGGAAAAAAGCATAGTTCACGAAGAAACCAGAACTCAGTTTGAACTCTTTAACTGCTTGCGAGGATTTTTATCTTTAACGGGCGATAATGATGTGTCAGGAGTAGCCCTTTTGCCATGAGATTGTGATCTTGTCTGATAAGGTCGCCCCATACGGGGAACTCTACTTTTAGGATCTATGTTTCCAACAGCAACTATTTCTTTACCTTTTGGGAGCTGCTCGTTTTCAGAACTATTGTCTTTTGAACTGTCTATGTCCAGTGAGAGCGGGCGCAAAGCTTCGCTTGCCTCAGTTGGTGTAATTGAATTAACTTCTACAGATACATCATTAGTATCCGCCAATCCATCACTAGCCATCACAAAGTTGGTAACATTTGTTTTCTTGCTTTTATCTCCCGTAACCGAAGAAGAAACTTCTTTCTGGTTCACAGGGATAACTCTTGATTTATTTTCGATAACATCTCCAAGAGCGGGTACACTTGTACTTAAAGACTCAAGGTAGTCCCTCCACTTAACAAATTCATTGGGGCAGCTTTTGGCAAAATGCCCCGATTCATAACATCTTGCACATTTTATTCTCTGACCGGAATAGCTTATTCTTGTTTTCAAACCCCTAAAAGGTAGAAAACCTGGAAGATCACAGTTGGGAATTAGACCAACCACAAAATTGCCGTTGTTGAGCCCCTTTAGTCTGCCTTCAGGGTATAGGCATTCTTTTGCTGGCGTTACCACATCACCTAGCTTTTTGAAGACAGAGTCAACTTCAGAGGGTTTTACCTCTTCATGAGGAGAATGGATAGTAATTTGCTTTTCAAAAAGGATAGGATTTCCATCCTCATCCTTACGTTGGGCTTTTAAGCCCCTAACTGACCCCCCAATTCCACCATCCTTATCAGTGGCCTTTCTTATAATGAAAACATCTTCAACGTGGGAGAGCACCGAACTGATATCGAGCTCCCCCTTCAAAAACAGAACAATAATAGCCCGTGAACCCGGCCACACATGGACTCCACTCAATTGTAGTGGGACCAACTTCAAAATTCCGAATATTACATCCTCAACTTCTTGAATGGACGGACGTTTTGGCATACGACCTCCATCTAATGTACATAAATCAATGATTATTTTACTTTTGACTGCTTTAGCAGCCAGATCTTTTTTTAAAGCGTCAAGGTAATTAAAAGGACGAGAGTGATCTAGTCTAGAAGAACCACTATCACAGTCCTTAAAATTCGTACCCACATCCCTATCACTTTCCGATGAGGTCTTCCCCTTATCAGGAGGAATATCAGGAGGAACACTCTCCATTTCTACTGTAATGCAATCCGTTTATTATCTCGTTGAGACGGGGCAAGGAGGAGAAGAACAGAGGAAGATGAAGAAGAAGAAAAAAAAAAAAAAACAAGAAAAAGACTTCTCTCTCAACGCACCCACAACAAAAAAAAAAGGGAAGAACACAACAGGGAGAAGAAAAAAAAAAGGGGGGGAACAAAAACAGAGAAAAAAAAAAAGCTAAGAAGACCCCCGTAAGAAATTAAAAACCTATTTTTCTAGACAAAAAATGGGCAAATTTCAAAGTAAGTTGGTCTCACGAATAGCCAGTGCTCCAAGCAACCGGTCGATGTAGGTTTTCCCTCTCCAATCGAACTTGATCCGGAGAAAAGAAGATCCAAAGACGGAGCTCACAGACACACGTGCGCACTCGACTCAATACATAAAACATCTTTCTGTTTCTTGGTGATAAAGAAGACGACATACAAATTTTGAACAAAATCGGTCAACATTACAAGGTCGCACAACGAGGTCAAAGTTTTAAAAATTTAGTAAAAATGTAGTTTTCCGCAAATTTCTTCAAAATGGTGGACGTTACAGACTTCAATAATAATTATTAATTTAAAGGAAATCTAATTACTACCAGACGAATGTTTGATGTTTTTTATAAAATAAAGTTTTCTGTAAAAACAAAGCATAAAAGGGAGTGTGTAATGTTAGCATATTTCATAGCTTTTTTGTATCAATTAACTTCACTCCCTGTAGAAGATGATTTGTTCGCTTCAGAGTAAAATAGTACTTTAAGCTTAGTAAACCTTTGGATGATAAATCCAAAAATGACCTTGGTTGCATTCTATCAATTCAGAATTCAGTACAATCTGAGTTTACATCATATAGTTCAGAGCCTGTATTGACCTTATGAAATCGATTATGAAAAAATAAATAATAATGTGTTTCTTAGATTTGCGTCAAGGTATCCTCTCAAAATTTTACTTTGTCTCTGACGCATTTATAATCCATTATATGCGTATTTTGTACGCGAGATAGGCTTATTTAATGTACATATAACTTTCTACTTATTAAATGACATAATTTAGTATACCAAAATATTAAAGCTGGTAATCAAGCTTTCATTTGATATGTTTGATATAAGAGATATAAGCAAATACATTTTGCACGTACTCTCCCCCCAAAATTGATCTTTTGATATGAGAATATACGATTACCATTTGGTAACTGCTGTTAGTGTTACCTGGATAGTTTGAAAAAAAGAAGGGAGAGAAGTGAGGCAAAATACTCTCTCCCTTCTCTTTCTATCCAGGTAACACTAACAGCAGTTACCAAATGGTAATCGTATATTCTCATATCAAAAGATCAATTTTTACTCGGAGTTTTTTTCCAGTTAAACATGAGAAAAGATGCCATTATGCTGGTTCTTGCAAACACTCTAGACCCTTCCCATTGAAATAGTTTATCTGAAAATCAAAGTAGAACAACTACTTTAGATGTAAAAAGGTTCTAGAAAGTTGAAGATTTGCTTGTTCTTCTATAAAAAAATAGACGCAAGTCCGAATTTGCTATTTTTATCAAATAAAATGCTAGCTTGGATTTAAACCTAATATTAAATCCAACAGCTGTGGTTGAAGTGATGCTGTAGTGCATAGTGCATAATTGCTTTTTTATCCTTCACTCTTCTTTTCTTTTAATCAATCACGTACGAAATAGAGTTTGTTATAGTTAATTATCGCAAATCTATGGAGTATTGAGAGAGTCTCTAAGCTTCACCCGCTTCGAGCATGATTCTTTGTCTAAGGTAGTCTTTTGAAATGAAGTATCCTTAATTATCAAAAATTTTCTACCTCTTTACCCATACCGATCGGTCGTCCTCATCTCTTCAGAACTCTGGAATGACATGTCAGACGAGCAGTCCAATTACACTTTCTGATAGGGAACATTTGTTAATGATGTGACTAACTCTTTTATCTGGCGCTTTCAATTTTGTAACAATTTGAATATCTGAGAAAAATTTTATTGTTTAAAAAAATATCTTATTTAAAAAAGTTTATTTCCATAGTTACATGCGCAATTGACTAGGAAATAATCAATAAAGTTCATCCCTGAAAAATTTAAGATTAAAAATACTTCATACTTCACAAGACATACATTTTTCTTGAAGTACAAATTTTAAAATCATAGTCTAGATGGACTCCTCTCATAAGAAAATGAAAATGTCTTGAATAACATTTTATATTGAATTTAGAGGGGATCACAGGGGAATATGTAACTCATCATCATATATATAAACGGCGTAGATATCTTGAAAGTAAAAAACCCTGAGAAAAAACGACATGTTCCATTTTATATATCACATCAAAATGAAAGTAGGATCATCTCCCCTAAGGATTAAGGGATAGAGCCCATTGGCTCGAAACGAATAATAAATGACATTAGTGATATTCATGCCTGACAATAAATAATAAATTTGAAAATATATTGTGTACAAGTCTAAAAGGAATACAAAACCCAGAGATTAAGGAGTAGAGAAATATAAATAAAACCATTGACGTCACTCATCATTATTTTTCTGGAATCAATAATCTCATGACGTCATTAACTTTTATTTGTGTTCTTCTACTCCGTACGCCTTGATTTTCTTATAAGATATAGGTATGTTAAAACGAAGGTGCTGCCACCTGGTGTTTTTCTTCCGAAGTAAAAAAATGAACTTCCGGTTGGCTGTTGATGATTTCTCGACGATTCATAGTTTTTTTTCTTCAAAAAATAAAATTATTCTGTTCTTTATTATGTGTACGCAAATTTGTATACCTACACAATTTTTTTAATCTTTTTACTATCCTTTGCAATTAATTTCAACTCTTAAGCACCCGTTTTCATAGTTAACTAGCCTTTTGAAAATAATTCTGCAAAAATCAAAAATGGCTTCATCACAAAATTTATTTGCTGTTACTCAATTGTTTAAAAGTGTTCACTTAAATTTTATACATGAACATAAATTTAATCTTTTTACAACTCTATGCAATTAATTTCAACTCTTTAGCACCGTTTTTAAAGTGAACTAGCCTTTAAAAAAATTATATACAAAAATCAAAAATTACGTCCTCACACTATTTCTTTGCAACTATTCGGTTGTTTATCAGTGTTCACTCAAATTTCTTACCTGGATATAAAATTTAATCCTTTTACTACCCTTTACAATTAATTTGAACTCTTCAGCACTCGTTTTTCATAGTCAACTAGCCTTTTCAAAATTTATATGAAAAAAATCAGAAATGACGTCATCACACAATTACTTTGCTATTATTCTGTTGCGTGACAAGAATTTAAAAAGGAGGGTTTAGTGATTTAATTGAGAGAAGGTATGGTTTATTAAGTCTACGCCAGCAGGTAGTAGAATCAGTTGACTTATAAATATGCTTCGCTTATAGAGAAAAAGAGGAATTTTTTCGACACGAAAAAAGGAGATTAAGTCCAATCCGTCAAATAAATATCGGTGATTATCCTCGAAAGCGTTTCCATCGACCATTTCTCAACAGTTGATCCAAAATAAGGTAAGAAGAAATATCTTTTTTAAATTTCGTGTAACATACCTATAAGATATTATTTTTTCTCTCTCTTCTCAAGAAGACATTAATCATTTTTGTTCTCCATAATGGAAAATGCAAACTCCTTCTGAGCCATTATAATTCTCCTCAAGGTAGTAAAGCCCTAAGAGTGTATTCGAAGCCAGCCTAATAGAAGCGTCTATGCTTTCATGGGCCATTGAACTGCATTTTTCATGTTGAACTGCTCTGATGCGTTGAAAAAAACCAAGTAGCTCTTTTTGGATACTAGTGTATACATTACAAAGCATGTCATTTTTTTCTTGTAAAAATTAAATCCCTTGAATAGATTCTACTAAAAAGACGGTGAAGTCAATTTGACTGTTTTTTTCGACTGTAGAAGCTAATATCTTAAATGTCAGTGGTCCGATATGCTTCAAATTTTATGACTTTAATTATTTTACAAAATAAAGGTTTCTATCAAATAACTCATAAATATTTTAACTCAGTGAAGAGTTATGACAATTTATACCTATAATGACGGAGAAGTCAAAATGACTTCTTTTTATAGATTTAGAAAACATACTGTTTGTGTAACAACTTGTTACTAACAAGTATAAACCTGTTAAAACGCTATTGCTGCAAGTAGATATACTTGTATGTGCAACAAGTTTGAATCTCTTATGATTCATTGCCAAAGGACATCCAATTAATGATCTTTGGTCCAAAGTTTGGGGTCCACCGTATTTCAGAGAGACCATGAGTTACGATCGATGTAAAGAGCTCCTGAAATGTGTCCGGTTCGACATCACATCTTCAGGAATTCAAAGAGATCAAAGTGAAAAATTTGCATTGATTTCTACAATTTGGAACCGATTGATAGAAAATTGCATTGACTGCTGCAAACCCGGTGCCAATATCACGGTCGATGAGCAATTATTTCCAACGAAGTCACGTTCCCCATTTACACAATACATGGCAAACAAGCCCGATAAATTCGGAATAAAGTTTTGGTTTGCTGTAGATGTTGAGTCCCACTACTTAGTCATGGATTCCCCTACTTGGGAAAAAATGACCATCGGCCAAAAATCAGTCGTTCTCAGAGTACGTTGTAATGAAACTTGCAGAGCGATATCTCAACGAAAGACGAAACATCAACAGTGATAATTTCTTCACTTCACTGAAACTAGCTAAATCACTGAAAAAAAAGAATACGAGCATTGTGTGAACTATGAAAGAATGAGGAGGGAGGTGCCCAAAGCTATCAAGAACATGAAACAGCCTCTGAATTCTGCAATAGTATTGAAGCATGAAGACTTTACTTTTACGGTCTATCAAGGCAAGCCTAAAAAAACGTTATAATCCTAAGTTCAGTACACAAATCGGTTGGTATTCCTGATACTCAAAAAACATTCCACAAAGCGTTTCTTATTACAACCAGACTAAATCTGGAGTTGATAATATAGATCAGATGGCTCGTTTATATACCACCAAGGTGGCATCAAGACGATGGCCCCTAAAGGCTTTCTATAATATTTTAGATATGGCGGCCATCAAAACTAAAATAATATACAAATAGATCAATAAAACAAAAATAAGTCGAAGGATGTTTATCTTGCAACTCATGCAAGAACTACAATCCATGAACAAAGCCAAATATGGTGGAAACGATGAAGATGTTAGTGGTGTAGAAAATGATAATGAAGAAGAGACCCCAATGAAGAGAAAAGCTTGCTATGTGCAAAAATGCAAGAATAATAAATCTAGCATCAAATGCTTTAGATGTAAGAGAATCGTATGTGGAAATGTACCGCAAAAGTGGAACATCCTTCAAATTCTCTCGAATACCTCAAACTCAACAAATCGACAATAAGACGACATCAACGTTTTATATTGAATAATAAATAATTTTTAATAAGTCATTTTATACCAAGGTTTTATCTTTAGACTGTAATTTTGAATTATAATATTCATTTATGTTTTGTTTTTAACGTAATCGTCTTAAGATTGTGTTTTTATCTCCTACTTTCTTGTGTATTATTTTTGTTTACACTGTATGGATTTTAGAAAAAAATCCATACTATTAACCAAAAAAAAATCGAAAATTATGTAAAATTCTTCACTCTTAAAATGTAAACCAATTACTGTAAATAATAATAAAAAATAAAGCTTATATTTTTTATTTGACTATTTGTATTGACCATATTTTATATTCTCAATGTATTTATAAATATTCATTCCAATATCAAGTAAAGTTTGAGAACAAATTGAAAAATTAACAGAGAAGTCAAAATGACTGTTTCGTCTTTCTAGGTAGAAATACTTTGCCGTCAATCTAGTGTTAAAATACATTATGGAGATGAATTTATAAAGTAAGAGCTTGAGATGTTTCAAAACACGATTATCATTTATAATTTTTCATGCCTCCAAACCACCTCCAAGTCCGTTCAAATTAGGAATTCAAGGATAAAAGGAAAAAGGCTAATATTTAACTTTCTGCGGGTTCCAAACATAAAGATAAAAATATATAGAGAGCTTCTTCCCTTCATCTGTATTTTTGTGTCCAATATAAACAAAGTAGTTTGTAGCACGTCATCGTAAGCTACGATGACGTAGTACAAATTACTTTGTTTATTTGAACATACAGAATACACCTGAACGTTGTTTTCTTGCTATTGAAGGGAATCAGCTCTCTATATCTTTATATCTCTATGGTTCCAAACCGTTAATTTGAATAATTCTTCAAAAAACGATTGCAAACAAAGGACTTGCACCATAAACAAGAGATACATAGCACCCTGAAATAATTTTTTTCTTCTTTTCTTATTCTTATTTTTACGCTAATAGCTTTTTTCATTGGACCTTTATAATTCATCACGCAACCTCAACCTTGGGCCGATATTCTTGAAAAGTGCCCAAAAGTGTTATTATTATAATGATACACAAACTATGTATCATTATAATAATTATTTGGACTTGCAAGTTTTGAAATAAGTCCAACGCGTGATTTTACCCGCGGTGGAAGTGGCAATAAGAAAACTTGGCATATGAGCGTGAGGATGTGTGGATTACGCGCCAAATACGTGAGACGTGAGAGTCCTTAATTAATTTTAAGCCATTATCTAATGATTTATTTCGTATCAATCCTATTTTTTTAGTATGATACTATAATGCAGTTCATGTTAGCATCATTAATCATTACAAGCTCATACTTGTTGCATTTCATCTTTGCAACTTGCCTTATGACACCAGGAGAGAGCGTATCTGCATGTCCTCTTCAATAAATATACATATATCATGTTTGTCGACATCCTTGACTATCCTATTCATCCCAAACCATTCGACAAGTATGATATACAGAAGTATATAGTTTTCTCATTCCTTCATATCAGCTACCAATACGTAGAGCAGAGGTGGCGAACAAGTCCAGGTCAAAGAGCCAAAATTCTTTAATGTAAAAGCCAAAGAGCCACTGACTTTGAAACAAAAGACAAAATAAAAAAACAATTGATAATATAACGCATATAACATAATTAACAACAATAACTTGGTCTACAGACATCAAATGCATGAGGGCAAAATTATTATAACCCGTAGTGTTACGTAACCACATAATCTTACTGTATAATAAATTCAAGAAAAGACACTTATTTCTTTAGATTTTTTATGACGAACAAGCAACTTTAGTAATTGAAATAATAATAACTTAAAAATAGAGATCTGGGCCTCCAGTGGGGGTGGAGGCACAAGTATTTAGTTAGGGGGGGTGTCAGGCCCCCTATGGCCCGTCCATAGCGACAGGGCCTTCATCCACATTCAGCCAGAGTCGCCACTGCACCTACCAAGAGAGAAGACTATATAAGCTACACACAGTTTTCACTTTCTCTGAGATATGAACAGAGCAGATATTTTCCACTTAAAATGTGCATATATCAAAAGTGTTTCTTACCTTTTGAATATGTAACTGACTCAGTGAGACTTCTGGCATCTCTTGTTTTTAGTAATTCTTTGAAGATCCGGTTTATACTTGGTAGTGGCCACTCGCAGCAATTCTTTCACATGAGTGTCAGTCAAAATGGATCGATGTTTGGACTTGACGTGTTTCAGAGTGGAGAACAGGGACTCGCACACATATGTTGACGAGAACATGGAGAGCAGCTTGAGTGCAGCTGTTTTAACACAAAGGTATTTTTCAGTTGGGACAGGTCTCCAAAAAAAACAGGCCCATCCTTCACAAGAGATTTCAACCTGTCGTCCTCGTGCAGTTCAATTATCTCTAATTCACTTGCTGCTTCATCGGTGACAAGAGGCACTTTTAAGCACTCCGTCTGAAATGTGAGAAATGTGATCTGTGGTATTTTCTGCTGTAAATCTTCAAAGCGCACAGTGAAGTTCCCACACAGTTGCGCAAGCAGTCGCGCGTACCTGGCTGCATCCACACTAACAGCGGCCATATGCTGGATGTTGCGCAGAGATGGAAAGTGGGTTAGATCGCTCTTTTTAATACGCTCCGTGAAAAGCTTCAGCTTGTTGATAAATGCAAAAACACACTGCACCAGATCAGGCAGCGTTTTAAATTTCCCCTGCAAGTCCAGGTTGAGTTTATCCAAATGAGAGAGCACATCAACCAAAAACGCCAAGTCCAGGAGCCACATTTGGTCTGAGATCTGAGGTTTATTATTTTTCTTTTCTCCCAAAAATAATTTTATGGCTCCCAAAAGTTGGTAAAAAGAGGAAACCACTTTTCCTCGGGACAGCCACCTCACCGTGCAATGCAGAGGTAAGTCACCAGGCAGATCCGCATCAAGTTCAGAAATGAGATTTTTAAACTGCCGATGATTGAGAGCGTGCGTACGAATATAGTTCACGATTTCCAGTACGGGTTTCATGACGTGGTCTAAATTGAGTGTTTTTGCCACAAGTTGTTCACGATGTATGATACAGTGGAAGTTCCATATATCGAGAAATCTGTCATCACTCTTGCGAAGACCCACAAATCCATTCACAGATCCAATCATTGATGGTGCTCCATCTGTGGATATAGCTGTGAGCTTATAGAGAGACAAATTGGCTTCTCTAAATACGTCCATCATTGCTTCTTTCACGTCAATGCCGCGTGTTCGGTCTTTTAATGGCACAATATCCAGAAGCTCTTGTTTAAGCCTGTCGTCTGGAGAAATCATACGGGCAAATATTGCCAGCTGTGGCTTGTCCTGTATGTCGCATGACTCGTCTAGAGTGACACTAAAATATGCACAATTTTCCAGATCTGTGCGGAGATCAGATTCAATCGCTTTGTTTATGTCTGATATTCTGATCTCAACAGTGTGACGTGACAGCTGAAGATCTACGATGGCATCTTTTAGTTTGGTATTATCTGGAGTTAAGGTTTCAATCACATCTTTCAAGCACTGTTTCACACAATCACCTTCACTGTATGGTTTTTTATGACGTGCTATATTCCACACCACTTTGTAAGAGGCCAACGTCACAGTTTCTGCATGTTTGCTTAATTGGTGAAAGACTTGAGCTTATCTGTTAACTTGACTTTTCAAAGTACTCACTTTGTGCGTGCGTAGTTCAGTGCCTTTGGAAAAGTCTCTGTCAATATTAGCATGAACCGTGCGAAAATACCGTTGAAGATTTGAAGCTATGAAATGTGATAATGTGGAGCTGCAAATCAACAGAACGGTTTTCCCTTCCGTTCAATAAAAAATAACCGTCTTCCCATTCTTCCAAGAAAGTCCGGTGTTCATCTTCGTATTTTCGTTTAGCCTTACATTTTTCCATTTTGATGACGAGTATAGCCTGCACTAGAACGCAATATGCTAATAAATTTCCTGGCATTAATCCAAATGTTTTATATGAATACCTGGGAAATAACAGAGGATTAAAGACTCTACTTGTCTTACTTATCTTTTGGGATCGTGGATAGGAAGCGCAGGAAGAGTACACATATTTAGGTCGCAATCTAGGTATTCAGAATACAAGGTATGCCACATTGAGAACTTCAACTTAATAAATCTCTGGCGTCCTCTAATTCGTCCACATACTTCTTTTACATTTCAGATTATAATTTGTTTTTGATAAGCTCTTGTTGATATGAAATGGTCCTTAAGGAAGAATTAGAATTAAACAAAGTGAGGTCTAAAAACATGCAAAAATGAAAAGAGGCAAAGAGCCGTATTCCTATTGACCAAGAGCCGCATGAGGCTCGCGAGCCGCGTGTTCGCCACCCCTGACGTAGAGGAATATTTATATTTTTATACTTTAGTTTAAAGAAAAATAAGAATAAATATTCATTCATCATGTTTTTTAATATAAATATATGAATTTCCCCCCAAATAAATATAAAATAACTAGAAGAGCAACTCAGCCGTCCGGGAAGATAAGTTGAGCGCTCTTGCTTAGAGTTGGACAGCTTACGTTTTGGAATTTGTCTTCTATTTTGTTGTTTTAAGTTTTATTTCAGAGCTAATAAAACTTAAAACATGGCTACTATATATATATATATACAAATAATATGGCAATAATATAATATTAATAGAAAATCCCCAATATACAAAATATATATATATATATATATATATATATATATATATAATATTATAATATATATATATATATATATATATAATATATATATATAATATATATATATATATATATATATATATATATATATATATATATACATATAATTTGATTATGCTTAAGGAACTAGATGGATATAGACAGCCCTGCAATTGTCTATGTATATTTATGTTTAACTGGATTTGGTTTCATTCTTCGAGCACTTGTTAGCGTGTATACCTCTCTCAATGGCTCTGACAGGTCCCAGGCCTTGAAAGGCCAACAGCAGCGATGCAGTTTGTACACACGGGTTTATTGAAGCTCCTTGAAGTACTGCGGGTGCGCTCATCGAAGCTTTCGAGCGTCCTCTCCAAGGGACATATTATATTCTAACTGTATTATTTTAAGTAGTAATGCCCCTCGGTGTTGTATGTTGTTTTATTGTCAAGGAAATTGTATAAAAATATAGAGATTGGTGAAGCATCCTCCGTTTTCTCACTATTGCTTGATCACTTCAGATTCATAGCACTAATCACAACAACCCACTTAAATGATAAAGAGGTTGAAATAATAAGTAACTGAACCAAGTAGTTGGTAAATGAATACAAAGGCTTCAATCTATAAGGTTGTTTACGACACAATAAATTATATGCTCATAAAGTTGCCTAACAATATATGTACATTGGACCAAGTCTTATTAGTAAGTATATGTTTTAAATTCATTTTCTTGTAAAATGTTGGAGTGTTGTATTTATGATAAAATAGTGTAAATGTCACTTTTGAGAAACATTGTGTACGTCTTAAAATCTATAACTCACCCTATGCTATCTTTAAGTCCTTGAAAGTTTCAAATATTTTTAATGCTTTCACCTACAAAGTGATCTAGTATTTTTTTCATACTTCAAACTCTGTTATTTTTTCATTTTTAACCATTGTTTTGAATATTCATTTTAAAATTAATTAACATGATTTTTATAAACATCATAAGATTATTATCATCATAATATGTTTTAAATATAATAATATTCACCAAAATCCGAAAAAGAAAGGAGATCATTTTTGGAATCAAAGGCGATTGACTTTCAATTCTCAATGCAAAATCTTTGATCGCATATACATTATTCAAACGGCTTGAAATAAGAGTGATTATACTTGCAGCTGGATGTACAGCGTTTGAATTAAACAGAAGGATGGCGTCACTTGGTCCATTGCCATCAACGAATAAAGCATATTCCTTCAACAGTGGCCCATCATAGAGGTTTTACGGCAAATCATTGTAATTGAAAAAGAAACATTCGAAAATCTGCATCATGATTAATTTTACTTTTGTGGAAAATTTTATATTTTATTCGTTTATTATTATGTATTGCTTAGTGTCTTAGATTACAACCTATTTTGTATCTTCGTTTATTGATATGTACTGTGTTTTTGACAATTCTATTGTTGATTCTCTGAAAGAAATAATTTCAAACTATAATGTATATTTATGTACTTATATGTTTATGTAATTGCTGGTCAGAAATATAAAAATACTGAATACATTTCATATTTCCATAAAATGTATTCGCTTCAAACTTGTTATCTTTCAATCCAGTTTCTTGCAACTTTCTCTCTTCATACTTATCACATTTATCATATTAACGATATTAGAAGCCAAAATGGCATAAGAAGAAATGGACGGGGAAGAAATGCCTCAAGGTAGAAAACGAAAATGAGGATGCATGGAAAAAATGGCCCAAATAAATCTTAGCCCAGTCTAATGAATAAAGGAAATCATTTATTTAATATTACAAAAATATATTTATTCTTGCTATTATTTGCTTAATTTATATGTATTGGATAAAATACAATATTCACTAACACCTTCGTTTGACCTCTTATACATTACTCACTAACACCTGCATCTCACCTCACATATATTAATCATTAGCAGTGTCCTGCTTCTAGTGCCCTGTACACACATCTATTCATAATCTTCACATACCCATCATACGTATTGATCCCCAGAAAGCATGTGTATATAAAGAAGGAGCCTCCCTGAATCAGGGGGCTGAAATAAACTGGTAGTCTTACACAATCAACACTGGCGTATTCATAATACATCAATGGCGTCAGAGGTAGATTAAAACCCTATGAGACCCCCAACTGAGCCGCGAGATTAGGTCTACAAAGTAAGTATCTTCGTTTTTAATAATGTATGGTATTAACTGTCTTTGTTCATTAACTTGGTATTTTAAATTCGTTACATCATTGTTACAGAATTCATTAGGGTACGAATTTTAGATCTTTAAATGGGAAACTAATTATAAACTAGAATGTTTAGTTATGTTTATTGTAAAAAACACAATTTTCCTATTTTACTATTTATTTAAGTATGTTACTTTTATCAATTAGATAAATAAAGGCCTTGCTGATGAGGAAAAAAAAGTAAGGAAATAAATCGCACGGGAAAACGCTTCACTACAAAAAAGCTACGCGACAAAAATACCCACAAAAAAAGACGAACGAGGGAAATACTACACTACAAAAAAGCTTTGCGACAAAAATACCCATTACAAAAAGAAGAACGATGTAATTGACTGACTATAAAAGAGCAAGCGAGGTAAATACCCACAACAAAAAAAACGGCTATAAAAAGGTCCGCGACAAATTTACGCGCGATGAAATTACTGGACACCCATAGGCAAGTATATATAAAAAAACAGTTTTGTACAAGACTTCATTGTATTCCACTCAAATACACGCCTAGCATTCGAGTCATTTTTCCATACGCCCTCATTTTCCTTTTCTATCTGGAGCCATTTCTTCCTGGTCCATTTCTTTTTGGATTATTTCTTCCTAAGCCGTATTTTCCTGGCCCATTTCTCCTGGACACTTAACACATTGCTATGATAATAGCAATATAACCTCTGATCACTAATGTTTAATTATGTTTTTACGCATTAACATCTTTTTTATATACATTCTGTTTTTTATGCTTGTATATATTTTTATGAACTGTGGAAAAAACAACAACAACCTCTGATCACCTGATTACTCTCCTAACAATATTGCCATATTTTAGTAAATATATAACCAGAGTATTTAGATAGACATAATTTACATAATTTATCACACAAACACACCCATGTCTGTTATGAATATGTCCACATTATATCCTTCTTTGAGACATAAATTTCAAGCAAGTTGGCGTGTTCTGTCCTTCATTATATGAGGGCATTATAAATGTACTCTCTACTGGAGGGTCTTTGTGTGTGTATGTGTATGCAAAGTAATAGCCCAAAACTCTTTTGTAGGTACTTACCAAAAGGAAATCCTCATAAAACATAATGAGAAAGGAACTTGACTCAGCTGGTGGCATAAACCTCAATCATGTAATTTTCTTCTTCTTGAAAACCTATTTGACGAATATTGCATATATAAAAAACCCGTCTTGACTACTGAGGTTGAAAATAATAAATAAGGAATCTTAAGTGCCTTGATCTAAAGAGGAGTATCATGGCCAAATATGGATCAATAAAACAACAGTAAAAAAATAATTTATTTTTGTACAAGGTTCAACAAATTTATTGTCTTTTAATTACATCGGTTTAACATATAACATTAATAAATGAACAATAAGAATACGGCTAATCAAGGCCGATGAATCTAGCAGGTTAAAAAATAAGTTATATATCTCAAAATATATTATTTACTCGTTTTAAGAAATCTTCAGGGAGTTTTTTTGGGTGCTTTTTAATCTGTATATCATATTAAAAACACTGGATGTGAACCAATTAACTCAATTTTGTATCATTCAATATAGATAAAAGGAAAAGGACTTTGATTTAAAATAATATTATATTTTGGATTTTGATCAAACATGCTATTACTTCCCTGTATATTTTGTGAATTCACATTCTACTAAAAAAATGAAACCGTGCTATATTCTGTACAAAAAAACAAAATCTGTCTTCATAGTTCTCCCATGAATACATCCAATGGTTAAAATATTCGTTACCACTCGATATATGAACCAGTATGTTGAAAAGTTAAAGCGTTTATTCTCCAAGGCGCTAAGAATTTTGCTCAAGGGAGCACTTTCGTGAACAATGTCTCTTTTACGATTTATTTGCCTAAAAAATGCTCCCTTGTGTTTTCATTTACCTGCAAAAATCGAATAATCTTTGTTTGAAAATTCATTCATAGCATTTTGAAGCATTTTTTTCTAATAGCTCAAAAAACTATATTCTTCTCAAATAATAAAAATGTCTCCAATATAATTCAGCCCTCTCTTTAAAAATCATCTCATGCATAAAACGTTTGTTATTTTTAAATGGCTCTTTGCCTAGCCAATGTCGGGAAGATCGTGAAACATATTTTGCTATTAAGGCCTTCAATATTTATCCATAAATTGCCCAAAGTCCTCAAACCTCTATTACTTCATAGGGGCCGCCCTTCAAAGTTTCTTCCCAGTTCAAGTCTTTTTCTTCTAACCTTTTTCTTACATTTTGGTCCCAAGAAGTTTCTTCATCAATTAACCTCCTAAACCAGACAAACAGTATGGGTTTCCAATTTATTCTGATTGGAATAAGGCCCCTTTATGCTTTTGGGCAAGTGGTTATCTGCTATGTAATGTTTTTGCTCCCCTCTAAAATTAAAAACTTCTTACATATTTATTTGATTATATTTGAATATTGTTTGTTAAGCATCTCATCTTTATAGGTATATTACCTTCGCATATATATTAGAGCAATCCAAGCATGTATTCTTCCAGGGATATTTCTTCCTAGTAAATCTATATATTAATTCACCAATCTCTGTCCGTCTGTATGTCCGCACGCTATCTCCTCCCACATTTATGGTCAGATTTGAACTTTGAAGGTACTTATGGAATCCTTGGGTCAAGACGGACCTAATAAAACTATTTGCAAAGTGATGGGACCAGAAATGAAGGAAAATATTTCAGACCTTGTCTGATTTGAACTACCTACTTTTCAAGGTAAAAAGAGAAAAAAAAGAAAAGGAGGAGGAGGAGTTAGAGAAATAGAAAAAAGAAGAAAGCATCTCATGTGACTTAAAACTAGACATTGAAAAGCGAGGGATATTTTGGACGTGTGAAAGGGAGAATGTGTGAATGGTGCAATTGAGTTCCGGCTCTTTTATCACTATTCTCTTTCCTCTTTGAGTTCCTACAGGTATACAGAACAGAAGCAAAAACAGAGATTCAAATAAAAAACAAATACCTTCCGTTCCGGCTGACTTGGCTTACTTCATAAATGAAATAAATATCCCCAAGAGAGGAAAAAAGAATAGTGATAAAACCTACCATACCCGAAGGGTGGAAGTGGCAATAAGAAAACTTGGCATATGAGCGTGAGGATGTGTGGATTACGCGCCAAATACGTGAGACGTGAGAGTCCTTAATTAATTATAAGCCATTATCTAATGATTTCTTTCGTATCAATCCTATTTTTTAGTATAATATTATAATGCAGTTCATGTTAGCATAATTAATCATTACAAGCTCATACTTGTTGTATTTCATCTTTGCAACTTGCCTTATGACACCAGGAGAGAGCGTATCTGCGAACTTATGGGCGCCGTAGGCGCCCAAATATTCGAGTATGTATAACTCGTAGATGTTTTCCTCCTTTTTTGTCCGATTTCTTCCAGATGATCATTTTCATGATTCTTTGAAATTGCCACAGAAAACCAAGAATCTTCAAAACAGGCACTTGACTACGTGTACAACAAATAATCTGCTTCCTATATTGCTATGAAATTAGATCTTTGAAAGATTTACTTCTAAGCAGAATTCTCTTTGAAGTTTTCAAGTTTTAACATTGTTTCTTGGTTGGATTTCTGTATAATTTATTTTCCCCCAGAGTATAAAATAGTCAAATCATCCGCATAAGCTTCCACTTTATTTTCAATGGTTTAGGAGTTCCCTCCTGTGTCCGGAGTTACTACTTACTCCACAGAACTTGTGGACGAGAGGAACACGCCTTTCCCCTTTTTTAAATTATAAATGACATTTTAAAGAAATAAACACAAAGCTGTTATTGCTTTATTATTGCGTCATAATAAACAGATTGAAATCTTATATTCTTCATATCTGGGTTCCTCCTCAAGAATAGTTAAGCTCAAGTTGCTTATGATAACGCAAAAATAATAATAGCTTATGAATAATAGAAAAAAGGGAGAGGTTTGTGATTAATTTGATAGCATAATAAAAGAAATGCCAGAGACATGTCTCTGTTTTTTCTAATCGATAGCTGCTTTCTCTTTCTATTTGATGTCGGGTATAAAGTTATTCCTTGCTGATAAATTAATCATCACTCTGACTTTCGTTTGTAGAAAAAGAAAGAAAATAATGTTTATGAATGAGTTTGCGAGAGCAACCTTTTTGATATCTCTAACCGTATTGCCCAGAGGTTTTTCGCTAGTCGATGATTTAATGACGTCAAAAGTGAGGGAAAAGTACATTAATATATCACGCTCACGTCATGAATAATATATACTCGCATATTTGGGCGCCTACGGCATAGATTAATGTTACAATACAATGGAATTTTTGATAATGTGAAAAATAACCATAAAAAATTGAAGTTCCACTATCCATGAAAACAGTAAAAAATCATATCTTGAATTCTATATACCTTGGTGACATGGATGCAATTATGCTAATAAGTGTGTAGTCAAATAATTTGAGTAAAGTTGACAATAATTATATAAAAATAGACATTTTAATTTAAAAAAAATCCAATTCTTCTGAGAGACGGAGGATCCTTAAATGTTATCCAAGAAAGTTACAATCATCATGATGAATCTCCCTACATACCATTTTATTAATGTTTACGTATTAATAATAGTTATATAGTGCTTTATTTATTTATAAACTTTATTAAATATTGGCTTCGTGACAAATTGGACTTTTTGTGTTTCTTTTTCTAAAAATTCTATAGATAAATGTTCAGAAATTATACGCAAGAAAGTCGTACTTTCCATCTACATGCCTGAAATATGACATATTTTGTATTAGTATACGGAAGAAATGTGGTCTCAGGAAACCATCAAAAAATGCCCGAGGAAAAAAAAGGTCCTTATAGAAATAAGAACTTATGATATTCAGGAAAAGGACACGTACGATATTACACAAATGTTTGAGTGGAATATAATATATCTAAATATGGTTTGTATGTATTCGTTTAAAATGTTTATTACATTTCTTAATTCCCATGATAAATGAAGCATTTTTCCTTGACCATATTTTACTTGACAGTTGTTTCCAACAATATGTTTTCTACATAATGAAAAATTACAAAGATGTAACGCCATAAATATAAGGTTTCCATCTGAAGTACTTTATATTTAAAAAAAGAAGTTTCTGTTAATAATTTAATACTTTTTGAACATATAAATGCTCTTATTTAAAATATTATAGGGAACAAAAAATAATATAGATCCTGCCTATCAATATTGGACAAAACCATGACTGTATATTTTAACAAAACATAATCTGAGTAAACTATTGAATCAGTTTAATGAATGAATCTACAAGTGGGTTCATTCAATCATTGGCGGATTCATTAAAGTGAAAAAATGTCTCGTAATTAGTCCTAATCTCAATGTTTTAAACATACCAAGTATGGCTAAACTTTTGACATATGTACTCCCAAAACGATGAACATCCTTTTGGATAAGATTAAAGCGAAGCCTCTATATTTATCCGTTTTATTGATTTCAAGTAATCAAGTCTTTATAAATTAATCATGGATTAACCCTGTCGGAAGGGATTTGCTTTTTAGAGAAACACTTAGGACACTAATAGATGATTGAGTGTTGTCCGTACATTTTTTGCAATTTTACACCATGTAAAATTATATTTGTAAAAAACACACCTTGAAGCAAAGAATAAATAACCTTGTATATTTTTGACAATTTTTTTAATGACAAAATTTTATTGACAAAGATAAATTTTTTATAACAAAATCCCTTCAAACTCCTAAATATAACCCCAAGGGAGTGCAATAGCCCTGTGGCGTTAAGGCGTGTTCAACTTTCAATGATGGGCGCAGGTTCGAATACTTCCGAGAGGGGATGGTCATTTTTGGTCTACTTCATTGATAGAATATCCTAGGTTCGAGTGACTAATTTAATACTAATGCTTATTTATATCCAGTCGGATGCAATTTCGTCGAACCATATAGGCAAGAAAAAAAACTTGACGGCAACAATGCCTGTGTAGTATTGTGCACATAGAAGTTGCAACTCCCTTTTTGTCCGCTTAAATTGTCTGAATCGTTCTTTTTCCTTTTATAATCAAAGGATCGCTTAAAAGGTTGACATTCTATATATATATATTATATATATAATATTTTGCTGTTCTTAAAAAACTTGAATCATTTCTTCCCCCTTAATGATGAGGATATTCTTCAGTCCCATATATTATAATGTCCTCACAAACTCTTTGTAGTCTCCCCCCGCTTCTTTTAAGTATTTTCTATTCAGAGCTCCGACTATAAAAGTTTTTTTTAATACTAGAGAAGTGTCATTTAACCAAGGAAACTTTTGTACACATACAATCGTTCCTTGCTCTGTACTTTATACTCTCAGGAATTTTAAGGAACTAAATAATGGGGGAAGAAACCCTTTCGAGGAGGACTTTATACAATTACATATTTGAAATTTGATTCATAACCATATTTTACATATTAAAAAGTGGGAGTTTTGAACCACTTGGTTTTACAAGAAATGGCCAGGAAAATACAGCTTAGGAAGAAATGACTGCAGGAATAAGATAGAAAAGGAAAATTATGATTAATAAGAAAAATGGTCCTAATGCATGGAGAGGCAAGTATTTGAGTATAATAAAACTAAATATTGTGTCTATGCCTCAAATAAATTGAGTAATAATGGCCAAAACAAAATTTATTGTTTGCAATTATCAATAAATGATTTCTTTGTTGATATTAGAAGAGACAAATATTTATTTAGACAATTTTTTTCCATGCATAATCATTTTCCTTTTCTAACTTGGTCATTGTTTCCTGGAACATATTTTCTTGGGCATTTCTTTCTAATATTTTTAAGGATTTAAGTTTGTTTTAGCAATATTTAAATGCGCAGCTCTGTATTGTAAATTCATAAGCCTAGTATCAAATTTTCAACAAATTTCTCGAGACTTATTGATTGTTAAACAGAGGTTGCTTCAACAAACTGGAATTAAACCTCTGTATAGAAAAGATAATCGACCAGCCTGTGGTGATAGTTTTAACATGGATCTGTCCAAATTTTGGAAAGTCGATAATTTTAACAAATTAATCTTTGTGTATGTAAGTTAAAGATCTTTTCATACAAGATAAATTTATACTTCTGGTTTCATTACCAATTGTGTCAATGAAATTATAACTATTTCGTGCCAATGAGAAGTCAGCCACGGTTTGACTGCCATTAGACCATATAAATAGTTATAGAGAGCTATTCCCTTCCATAGCAGCAGAAACAGCGTTCAACTGTATTCTGTGCCCAATTAATATCTATGTTATATATATTTATAATAAGTTATATTGGGCACAATGACGTACTTCTCGGAAGAATCAATAAGCTCTCTAGTCTCTTTATATCTCTATGTTTGAATCCATTTTGGGTAAGGGTCTAATTTTTCATTTTCAAATCTCAAAGAATTAAAAAACTAATGACGGAAATGATCAAACTGCATATAGGACTAAACTATGAGGAAATAATATTTAAAAACCACGTCGATCGAAGAATCTGTGTTTTAATGCCCTCAAGATATTTCATATTTATAAAGATACCTAGGTAGCTAGAAAAACCAAAGTTGCTTTGGCGATTGGTATTATGATTCATTTTTAAATAGGGGATATGACAAACAATTGTAACTCTGACAGTATAGGAAAAAATGTTGAGGGAAAACATTGTCAAAAAGAGGAAATCATAAAATAAAATTTCTAAATACATGAATACGGCCAGCATTTGTGTTGAAAAGACCTAAAATATTTCCGGCGCTGTGAAGATCCCTACATCAATCTGGTAAGATTTTACCGTCTTGCTCCATGGACATCTCAAATTTCTTACAACGGATTATGAGGCAGTACCAGGAAATTTGCTAAAAGGACAAAAAATATATATATTCCATCTTTAGGATCTATTTATAAGTTGCGACATTATTTATTATTCTGTATTTTGATTAACATATTGTATCCTTAATGTTTTTTATAATTCATTTATATAGAATAGTGGTGCTAGATTTTAGATTGAGAGTAAATTTTAAAATAAATGTTTATTTATATATACTGTTTTATATAATATCCTATATCAATAACATTTCTTTAAAAAAGGCCTAAAATATTGCCGAACACAATGGTTCCAATCACAAAATAGCGTAATTAAAAACCGTAATTGTTTGGCTAATATCTAGGTATTTTCGACTCAAAATCTTGCCATTAAAGTTATTTTGATCATTTTGTCTAATTTCATTATTTTCATTTTTGTCTTCATCATTTTTTAAAGACATTTTTCGAAGGACATCCTTTCCTAAAATATTATTTTTCCAATTACATTTCTTCAAGATGTGTGTCTTAGAGTTTTTCTTGTGGGCTCTAACAATCCCTTTGATCTTCTGGTTTAATAAATACCCCTTCAAATTGTTCTTCTTTTATCTCTCTTTTTGTTGTGAACATAAAGCTTTAAAGTAAAGTAGCGCATCAAGAGCTTTTGTTCTGATTTTTGATTATTTCTTGGCTTCTTTCGCTTATTTATCGCTAGCGGCGTTGATGTTGATGCAGCTAAGTAAATAATATGAAGGAATTTGAGATACATCATGTGCCCTTGTGACGTATTAGTGACGTAGACTCAAACAATTGACTCAATAACTTGTCGTGTCTATTATTTTATTGCTCCCCGCGGAACTTTGCGCTCGATACTCCACATGAAACCTCACCTCCTTAATTACACTGGCCAACAGCCAAAAAAAAGGTCGGACTAATTTACCATAATTCATATAGAGTTTTATTCACTGATTCCAATATGGTATTCATTTTTCAAAGTTAGTGATAAATTCAGAGCTAAATGGATTTCAATTTTTTTAGCATTTTTTAGATTCAGAGCCATTTTTGGCATACAAGGACTGAAGTATAGAAAAATAAAAAGCAATGATTTGATAGAGCTTAGATCAAAGTACTCATTTCAATTTTTACTTCGTCTCTGGCACATTAAACTTTAAAATATATGTCATTTTGTACGAAAAATGAAGGGTTTTTCTTAGAGACTCACTGATCCTCACTGTTCCTCACTCAAAGGTCTTACATGATTAAAAATTCATATGTATATGAGAGAAAAAACATATCAAGCTTTAATTTGATATGCTTAATGTTCTATAAAATGCCTTATTTTAATCAAAATTAGCAAATGAATATTTTTTAAATCCTCTCCATTTTGCCCTTTTTAGAGAAATTCAATAACTCACCCAGTGAGATAGAAACAGAGAGAAACTGACGTCACACAATGTATGTAAACAATAAAGAGTAATTTCCTTCTTTCATTGGAATTTGACGTGTTTTCCCGGAAATCTTCTGAGGGATCCAGGATTCCTAATGAGTGGCCTGCCGGCTGTGCCGTCGAACACAACATTTGTGAGAAGAATTCATCGTGACACAGCCTCGGATCAAGCATGGAGCAAAGAGTGGAAGCTTAGGAGGACATGACTCCCCAGAGGGTGCTTAGCTTATTCTCTTTGCATCAAAGAGGATGATGAGTCGGAGACAGACAGACCCTCAAGGACATTACCCCCCTCCTCCTCTCTCTTCCTTAAGGCTGGTTGGCTGGCTCATTCCGTCTGCTCAAAGAAGATGACGTGTCGGGCACCCCGGAGGGAGGGAGGAATGGACTCCCGTGAGAGAGAGAGAGAGAGTCATTGCCTTTGTCCTGTCTACCTACTAGCCTATTCTATCGGGGAGTCTCCTTTTCAAGTGAGACACAGAGAGAGCAGAGAGTAATTAACTTATTATCATCCTGAAGAGTCTCGGGATCGAGAAATAGTGGACTTGACACATAGAAGTGGAATCTTGGGCACCTGGATCGTGAAAAGAGGAAGTTCCTCATGACCTTATTCCTTACTGCATCGTCTTCAAATATCTACCCTCCCTCCATCCCCCTCTTCGGATCTGTCTCGGATGGGTGACTACAGAGACCCACTTCATGAGCCCCCTCCTCCCACACGTCTCTTGGACTCGAACGTCTAGAAGAGGAAGTCTTCAGGCATTGCCTTCTTCACCATCCGGGTCTCGGATGAATTACGGATGACTCCAGCATGAAGCACTCTCTAAACGTCTCTTGGATTCGTGAAGCTCTAGAAGAGGACCTATGTCTCAGGCATTGACTCTCCTCCCTCAGGGTTCGGATGACTACGGGACTCACTCATGAAGCACCTCCTACAGTCTCTTATTGGGTACGTATAGAAGAGGAAAGCTCTTAGGATTGCTCTTCCTACTCGGGTCTCGGCAATGTACTAGGAGAATACCACTCATGAGCTCCTCCGACACGTATCTTGGACTCGTACGTCTAGAAGAGACAAGTCGCTAGGTGTTTCCTCCCTCCGAGTTCACATTGACTACGACTTGCCAATCATGAAGCTCCTCTAACAAGTCTCTTGGTCGTACGTCTAGAAGAGGGACAGTCTTTCAGGCATTGCTTTCATCCCTCGGGTATCGGATGACGACGGAGACTCCATCTCATGAAGCTCCTCTCTACACGTGCTTCGGACTCGAAACGTTAGAAGAGGAAGTCTCTCAGGCATTGCTCTTCCTCAAAAGACAAATGAGGAGTCCTCCTTACCCATTCGAGTCTCATCTCTAAAGGCTTGCAATTTGGAAATCAATGTCCATGATATAATATTCGCCGGATCAACCCACCACTATTAGTCTCGGAGTCGAAAACAATGGACTTCATGCATGGAAAGGGATAATTTTGGACCTCTTGATTTAAAAAGGATTGATACTTCAAGGATTCTTGCTTCCCCTTTTAATTTGCCTTCCTAGATGGGCACCCATAATTTTTGACAAATTCGATCATCTTAGAATTTGGTGACTTATTACCATTCTTTACGTTCGCGTTTTCGACCATAGAATATTCAATTACACCAGCTTTTCACATTTGAATCCATGACGAGATGAATAAATTCCTTATATTATTTCCAAACGATTCGTACAAATAATTTCAACGGAGTCTCTTTCCACTTGGGATTTATCTTTATCCTTATTTTAATTTACCCGCATATATTCGTACAGATACTCTGATTGATACACCCGAACTATACACTTGATCACTCATTTGACATCTATTTTGATACTTATATCTATACTTTTAATATTTGTTATTATTAGTGCAAAACTCAGTGCCTTGCTGTTGTCATGTTAGGTTTTTTTGTTAAATATCGAAGTCACTGTGTGCTGCGTTGAAGAGGTTTATTGAGGGAAATGAGAGTAATCAACACTAAAAGGAAATTTTCCTTTTACTTCGCGTAATTAACTTGGAAACGGAAAAGGGCCAGCGTCAGATTTGTGTTTAAAAAATATTTACAGAGCAGGATCTTGTCAAGGACGCCATTCTAGTTCCTATAAGTGATGTAAGACAAATTATTTTATATAAAATCAAAAAGTTTTAATAATATAATTAAGTAGGTAATTAATACTTTTCTGCAATTCCTAGGCTAGACAAGATTAGGTAGGACCTTAAGTGATAAATTAGCATCAAGTATACTCATGATAGGGTCGAATGATAACTATTTCATTTAGATTTTTATTAATGGGCTTATTTTATTTGTAAATTTTAACTATAGTAGTAATAAGCATTTCTTTCTTTAGGGGGCAGAAATACAGATTATATCATAAATAATTAACGAAACACCTTACCTTCACTTAAGAATTGTGAAGATCAATACTCTGGTGTGTATTCTTTTAGAATAATTCTTTATATTATATTACAAAATACTTTGACCATAATTACAAGAAATACGAGCTGATATCGTTAGAAAAATCAACAAAGTTGTGAAGGTGTTTTATTTCAATACAAGAATATAAAACCTATAATGTGACAAATAAGTCAGATCACCCTTGAATTATGAAATATGTAAATATAAAGTGGTCGTTTGGGGGTCTTCCTTCAAACACGACGAAAACGGAAAAATATGTTTCACTTTATATAAATGTCAAAGAAGAGGAAAATCTATAAAATAAAAAAAAAGAGTCTGTTCAGAGGGCTTCATTACAAAATATCAAGGTCCCAAGTAGAGAGTGTATAGTATCCATTGAAGAATAATGATGTTCCTTAAAATACAGAACCATGAAGCAATCTAAATTTTTGCAAGAGAAAAGGGTGTGAAAGCCATAATGGAGTCCTCCTTCAAGATCCACGGTTCCAAAGGAGACGAATATGCTGGGTTCATCAGGAGAATACACCATGGATTTCCAAATTATGAGACTCGGAGGGTGAGGAGGATCTCTTCATTGTTTGTTGAGGAAGAGCAATGCCTGAGAGACTTCCTCTTCTAGAATTACGAATCCAAGAGACGTGTAGGAGGAGGCTTCATGAGTGGAGTTCCGTAGTCATCCGAGACCCGGAGGGAGGAAAAGCGAGCATGCCTGAGAGGACTTCCTCTTCTGACGTTCGAGGCCAAGAGACGTGTAGGAGGAGCTGGCTTCATGAGTGGAGTCTCTGTAGTCATCCGAGACAGATCCGGAAGAGGGGGATGGAGGGAGGGTAGATATTGAAGACGAATGAGTAGGAATAGGTCATGAGGAAACTTCCTCTTTGCACGATCCAGGTGCCCAAAGATTCCATTCTAGGTAAAGTCACTATTTCTCGATCCCGAGACGCTTCGACAGATGATAATAGTTTATTATCTCTCTCTCTCTGGCTCTCAACTGAAAAGGACCGACTCCCGATAGAATAGGCTAGTAGGTAGACAGGACAAAGGCAATGACTCTCTCTCTCTCTCTCACGGGAGTCCATTCCTCCCTCCCTCCGGGGTGCCCGACACGTCATCTTCTTTGAGCAGACGGAATGAGCCAGCCAACCAGCCTTAAGGAAGAGAGAGGAGGAGGGGGGTAATGTCCTTGAGGGTCTGTCTGTCTCCGACTCATCATCCTCTTTGATGCAAAGAGAATAGGCTAAGCACCCTCTGGGGAGTCATGTCCTCCTAAGCTTCCACTCCTTGCTCCATGCTTGATCCGAGGCTGTGTCACGATGAATTCTTCTCACAAATGTTGTGTACGACGGCACAGCCGGCAGGCCACTCATTAGGAATCCTGGATCCTCGGAAGATTTCCGGGAAAAAAACACTCAAATTCCAATGAAAGAAGGAAAATTACTCTTTATTGTTTACATACGTTGTGACGTCAGTTTCTCTTCTCTGTTTCTATCTCACTGGGTGAGTTATGAATTTCTCTAAAAAAGGGCAAAATAGAGAGGATTTAAAAAAATACTCATTTGCTAATTTTGATTAAAATAAGGCATTTTATGGTAATATTAAGCATATCAAATAAAGCTTGATATTTTTTCTTCATATTCATATCAATTTTTAATGATGTAAGACCTTTGAGTGAGGAGCAGTGAGGAACAGTGAGTCTCTAAGAAAAACCCTTCATTTTTCGTACAAAATGACATATATTTTAAAGTTTAAATGTGCCAGAGACGAAGTAAAAATTGAAATGAGTACTTTGATCTAAGCTCTATCAAATCATTGCTTTTTATTTTTCTATACTTCAGTCCTTGTATGCGACAAATGGCTCTGAATCTAATAAATGCTAAAAAAATTGAAATCCATTTAGCTCTGAATTTTACACTAACTTTGAAAAATGAATACCATATTGGAATCAGTGAATAAAACTCTATATGAATTATGGTAAATAGTCCGACTTTATGGTGTTGTTGATTTTTGTTGGCCTGTGATATATA
>CP045901.1:3149210-3222778 GCA_013387185.1 Caligus rogercresseyi | reverse complement strand
ACGTTTTTGTTGGGAGATTTGAATGTTGATTTTGATAAACCCCACCATCTTTATCCTAATAGACATATTCTGGATAAAGTTAGGTTACAACTCAGTCTTGTGGATGTTATGAACAAATTAACACCTGGATCCTTCTCCTGGTCTAGAGGAAACAAAAAATCTCGTTTGGACCTTGCCCTAGCATCGCCTTCTCTTGCCTCTCGAATTACAAGCGCTCTTTATCGTCCTGAACCCTCTTCTGACCATAAATTAATTGAGCTTCAGATGAAGTGTTGTCCACGTGTAACAAACTTCAATGTTCCAA
Organism: Caligus rogercresseyi; assembly: GCA_013387185.1. NCBI lineage: Eukaryota > Metazoa > Arthropoda > Copepoda > Siphonostomatoida > Caligidae > Caligus > Caligus rogercresseyi. The sequence continues at coordinate 3,222,474 of CP045901.1, read as the reverse complement.
AATGGGTTCTTACGGATGACAAATTTAAGAACAAGCTCTCAAGTAACTTAATAAAAGGTTTCAATGATAGTCACTCATCCTATCAGTGCACTGCTTTATTTAATCGTATTGTGTCAGTTACCACTCATAAATTCTTAGCGGATAAAAAAATGAAAAAGAGAGACACCAAAGGCTCATAGACGATACACTCAGCAAAGAATCCTTATTTGTACGTTCATTTACGACGGACATAATTAATTCCTTTCGGATCTCAGATATGGCTGAAGCAGAAATGGAGGCAAAAGTGATGCGGGAGAATGACACTATTAAAAGAATAAAAAATATCACAGGAGAGGGGAAACTTTCGGCCGTCACCATCAAGAAGATAGTACACGAAGGAAAAACGCTTACAGACAAAAAAGATATATTAGAATACTTTCGCTCTGAGTTTCAATCGATCGTGAGTGATGAAGGAAGGTTCCTTCCAAGACCAAAAAAAAATATAAGCCATCGTTCTAATAATATTTTTTCCCATGGATGCATTTTAAACTTTATAAGGAAAAAACTTAAGAGGGATAAGGCTTGTGGGCCTGACGGTATTCCGGGAGGAATATATTCTCTGTTGCCTGACCAGATTATTCCTTTTTTAGTGAAAGTGGGCTCTGATATGGAAAAAAAGGAAGAATGCCCAGTTCTCTCACGAATGGGCGCATTGCCCTTATTCCTAAGAAAGGTGACGGCTCAAACTTCAGCCACTGGCGTCCAATCACAGTTTTGAATGTGTCTTATAGAATTCTTTCCGGAGTCCTCGCTCAAAAAATGGAGGCATTTCTTAATGAAAAAATTGGTCCACACCAAAAAGGTTTTTTAAGAGGTCGTAAAATTCACGATATATCACGTAATATCCAAGCCTCAATCGACTCTATTAATGAAAACAAAAAATTTGGGGCAATCATCGCGATTGATTTCTGCAAAGCTTTCGATTCCGTTTCTCACCATCAAATTCTCAAGGCTGTCAAGAAACTTCTTCCGAAGGAATACTTCAATCCGATTCGAGCTCTACTTTTCAACGGAACATCTACAATTTCCATTGATGGATGTGAGAGCAGTCCGATCATCTTAAAAAAAGCTGTAGACAAGGTTGTCCTTCAGCTCCTCTAATGTTTGTTGCCGCCATTGAAGAATTTATCACAAACTTATTAAAAAAGTTCGGTGGTTTCGGAATCAATATTGCAGGCCAAAGTCACCTTGTAGATTTATATGCAGATGATATCACTATCACATTACAGGCCAATTCAGAACGGCAAATCGCCAGAAGGGTAGAAATAATTTTAGACTACTTTTCCAAGTTTAAGAAAAGATCAGGCCTGACGGTGAATATAGAAAAAACAGCAATACTTCCGCTGGGGCTTTGGAACCCTACAGAGGGGCTAATTCTTCGCTCATGTCAAATTAAAGAGAAGGTCGAGATCCTAGGAATTGTCTGGTGCAGGAATGGAGTTGATGAAAAGAATTGGTCTAACATCAATTCTAATGTCTCCCATTTAGTAACCAATTGGAGAGCCTTCAATCTCCAGAAGAGAATCGACCTCTATAATACCAGAGTAATACCTGCAATCATATATAGAGCTTCATCTTCTCCTTTTCTTGCGGAAAAAATTGTCCAAGAGGAAGAAAAGTGGCTTCGATCTCTCTTTCACCGAAGATATCTTCCAGCGGTAAAGAGGAATAAAAGGCAAATCGGCGGAGGCCTTGTGCAACTGGTTAAAATTATTCCAAAAATATATATAAAAGTATTAGTGGACATCACGAAAAAGCCCCTAATAGAATGGAGAAGAACGGTGGCCTGCAGCGAGATATTTAAGTGGCTTTTCATGGGCTCGGATCTGACAAATCGAATTACTTCAAAACTATCTCCAGTTTGGGGTTCCGCCCAAAGAATAATTTGGCACTATATCCCAAAATTCAAAGACGATTCAACACTGGACGTAATAAGAAGAAACGCTGATAAAAAATATTTCTTTAGTGGTCTTGGCAATCCGCATGACCTTGAGGAATCTGCAATTAAGAATGGTATCTTCACGCGTCATGACATCAAACCGGGAGCCAATTTGATGTTGGTCGGTTCAAATTCCCACTATTGAGGTCTTCAAAGGAACATACACTGCTTACTCCATGGCATCTAAAAATGAATGTTCAGTCAGATTCAGACATGGCTGACAGAACCTGTCAAAAGTTTTTAGACCTCCTCGATCTCCCTGAAAGATGGAGGAAAAATATCCTGAGGTCATTGGCAAAAATTGCTGATGGAAAGAAGTTTACGGCCCAACTTCAGGTCTCAGCGGATCTGATTAGATTTTACAGGCCCTGCAAGGATTGCGGAACCCTATATAATAGCATTTTACATGCTTTTGTGGATTGTAGAGCAGTAAGCATTTTAAAACGCTTTGTGGAGCTGAACCTCAGAGGATTAGAAGGAAAATCAACCGACAAGTACTGTAAAGCTGTTGTACTCTTTGGCTTAAATAGTGGTGGCCGTTCTTCGACTACAAAGGCGATAAACTTTGGAATCCTCAACGCAAAGGCCCTCATCGCGAAGAGAATTACAACTAATGAACCTCTTCATCCCTGGGAATTGAAGGCAATTCTTTTATCGGCTGCAGCAAGGTACGCTGCCTTGGACCTCAAGATACCTACCCTTTTCGACAATTCGTGGACCAGGGCGTCGGAAGAAATTAAATACTTCCCATCGGTAGCACTAAGTCATCGAAAATTTATTAGAATAATTTTAAAACGATTTAAAGATTTTAATTAGTTGCCATCTTTGTTAAATAACTTTACTGTGATATAATGCATTATATTTTTATCAGTAATTTTTATTTGATGTCATTTGTATCATAATCAGTAATTTTTAATTAGAACGTTCTCTGTTGAGGTAAAAATTTTAAACTATAATGTTTATTTGTGTATTTTTCTACGTATTTACCTCAATTTTAAAAACATATTATATCTTTTTTGTGTATGTTTTTAGAGAACTGTGGAATAAAATAAAATAAAAAAAAAAACTTCTAAAAAGACGTAAATCACAAAACCTTTGATAACCAATTTTCTTGTTGTTTTTATATGACTTTCACATAGATATATATAGACTTTATATTATTTCTATCTTACTTATAAAACGAATTATCATCCCATTATACTCTGTAGAGGTTTGTTATAAAATAAATAATTATATTGTATATCTTAATTATGATTTTTCCTATGTCTAGATTCATAATGCCTTCTTGCGTGGCGTATAATTGCACCTCTAGAGTTGCCATCTTTAATCAGTCTTGCAAGACTAGGAATCATGTTAAGCATACTGAGATGCCTCATGACCATAAAATGGACTGGGGAAGATTTTTTACGAGAGCTTTAAAATATCCATCAAAAGATGTAATAGGTTTTAAAAAGATTAATTTATTCATGCAATAGTAGATTGCCAAAGAAACTAACTTAATTTTAAAAATATCTATGGCTGTAATAATAAATATTGTATTAAAAAAAGATAGTAAGGTCTTTCAAAATCTTAATGACCATATTTTTGATTCATCACCGGAATCCAGCCATTTATTGTATCTCATTAAAGAGATTTCAAAATGTTATACAAGTATAAGACTGTTCCATTTAGGAAAAAAAGAAAATATGGATATTCAAGGAACAAGGGTGCGAAGCATTCTTACCAGGCTTGTGAACGGAATGCAGAATTGAACGGCGTCAAGCTGAACGCACGTTCAATGAACGGAACGTAACCTTTTTTGAACGTTGAACGAAAAAAAGAGTTTTGCGTTCAGCGTTTAATTTTTCCAAACATTTCTTGAACTTTTTTTTCGGAAATTATTTTCTTAAAAAAACGTTATCACTTTTTTTGGAAATTATTTTCTAAAATAAAAAAACGTCATCCCTTTTATGAATAACACAATGTTATTTTTTAAAATATTTGAACACTGAACGCTAACGGAACGCTGAACGCAAAAACATTGAACGGGACGCTATTTGTTTTTAACGCTGAACGCTCACAAGCCTGATTCTTACAAATCTCATTCAATTTAAACATCAATAATTTGGTATATGGTCATTAATATTTTGAAAGACCAAATTATATATTTTGTAAAATTAATAAGCATAAACTATTTTTTGTAAAAATATATAATTAGAAACGTTGTATATATTCATATCAGTAGTTATTTTATGTGAAATATAAAATATAACCTCTCTGCTATATTTTATGATTATTAGGTGACGAACTTGCTTCCACAACACAATCATACGTACCCTGGTAGAATTAAACTTTTAAGTATATTTGATTCTATGGAGTAAAACTTATATTTGTCATATTGGCTGATAGTTTATATATGTATAACTTAGAAGAAATTGTAAGATATATTTTTATACTAAGTATCATCAGTCCATATTAAGTCTTATATTAAATAGAAATCAACTGTCTTGAAGGTTTAATTGAATACACCTTTCGACTCTTGATAGTTTATTATCTTATTGAATTACTAAATGTTTTTAAGAAATAAAGACAATTATATAGTTAGGAGTGGGGCTTTTTGCCTATATGGTTCGACAGAATTGCATCCGACTAGATATATATATATAAGCATTATAATTATTCTATCGAACCTAAGATCTTATCAATGAGGTAGACCAAAAATGACCATCCCTTCTCGGGATTCGAACCTTTTTTTATTTATTTCAACAATTTAATTTTCCCCTACTTGAAGATACAATATCTTATTAGAAAAGGGATACATAAAACATACGAAAAAATCGATTAGGATATAGGGGTAAGCTACACCATCGAGGGTGTTCCGCCATGCACTAAGAAATTCGCTGAAGATGTTACACAGTAGAGATCCCAATAAGATCTAAAAGCTCTTAAGAGATACAACACATTATCTTATACGGAATGGAAGTAAACAAAATGTCTGTGACTTTTCTCGGATCTTTAATTGTTTATTCCAGAACAGCCAAGGAATGTCCCGAACCGCCTATGCATATTAAAGTCCGTCACTTTCTACCCCTTGGCGTGGCGGTTTGAGAGATCTGAAGAAAGATATAGCTCTCCGTTGTCCTTGATTACTCGTCAGTTCCTAATTTAGTCAAACCACTCTATGATATATGCTCATTGACGATAGTTAGAGCCTCAGCTATGCTGAAAAACAAATTAAGTATTTAATAGAATATGTCTTAAGGATTATTAGTGTTGAGGATGCCATTGAATAACTTACAATAAGAACAAGTCAGTTTATACGAGAGATGATGATTTTTTCTAAAAAGGAAGTCCTGTTGCTTGGTCTCCGTTTTGAATGAAGAACCATATCTAGGGAATTAGCAAAGGAATGGTCGTCTTTTAGGCATTCAACGTCGTTGGCTACATGATACGTAGATGAGTCTCAATCCGAGCCTAACAGTCCTCCTCGATATGATTGCACGTGCTTCCCCTGCGAGGACTGTCTTGATGCACTTGATTCACTCCTCCCAGATGAATTCCGAAGGGAGAATTCACTGTCCTCAGTCATTTTTGGCAAGTGTCAAGTCAATATGCTAAAATAATGAATCTGATTAGAAAACAAGCTTCGTGGGTAAACCAGCAGTGACGAGGAGGTCATTCAACAACTCACAATAAGAATAGGCCAGTCCGGCCGAGAGATAATGGAGGGAGTTCCCCTTGTCCATGAATCCTGCGGAATAAGGGACTCTGGACACAAGAAGGTAACTACGTATCAAGTCTCCTCCTTCAAAATAGAAAATATCTCAAGCATTTTGTTATGAAAAAATATACAGGGGTGTGCAGGCGAATCTAGACTAACTTTGAGTACTTGTATCTCAGAAACCAGTTTGGGTAGAAGCTTAAAAATGTATGAATGGTTAGTATATCCTATGAGCTTTGTTTAGTAACAAAAAGATTGAAAATGTCCTCGGGACTTGAGCGCAAGACGGCCATTATTGTGGCGCTCCGTTGCGGCCGTGCGCCCAAGGAGATCATCGACTTCTTCAAATTCCCCAAAGCTACTGTTTACAGCATTGCCAAGTCCTTCAAGGAGTCGGAGGACATCGAGGAAGGATTCCTAACACCGGAAAGAAAGACTCCAGACCGATCCCAAGTCAGGAAGAGGAGCGCCGACTTCATTGATGTTCTGGTCAAAGGAGTTCTGGCCCCCAGCAGCCCTGACCTCAACCCCTGCGACTACTACTTGTGGGGCGTTCTTGAGAGGGACACTAACAAGCGTGTTCACAACACTGTGGACTCCTTGAAAGCTGCCATCATCCAGGCAGTGGCCAACTTGTCCAGGGAACAGGTGGCTCATGCCGTTGGGAGGTTCAGGCACCGTGTAGAGGCTGTTATTGTGAAAGGAGGAAGTTGGATTGAATGAACTTTAAGATAAAAGTCATTTAAATTTGTGTGATATGAAAAAAGTCAATTAAAAGGTCTTGTTCTGGGATATGAGTATCTTGTTTCCGTTCTAAAAAAAGTCTAGATTCGGTCGCACACCCCTGTATAATCCAAGATACATAGAGAAATCTTGATATAATCTACTTCAATCCAAATAATATCAACTTACGATGACGTAGTACAAATTACTTTGTTTTGGATACACAGAAACAACAGAACGCTATTTTCCTGCTTTTGAAGGGAATCAGCTCTCTATATATTTATATCTCTATGTTGAAAACCTGCAGGGGGATAATACCTGATGATCATAATATATCAGGTGGGCTGCGAGTATTTTACCAGCAGTATAAAATACTCTTTGAGGACCATTTTATTTTAATTTTTTATAGTTATTTTTGAAAGAAATTAAAATATTTTAGACACAATTCAGTCGAAACAAATGAACAAAAATCACTGCAGATTTTTCCATGGCTTTCGGAACGTCAAATCAAGAGCAGTCAAAAAATTATCCCGTAACATTTTTTGACCCTGTGCTTCTTCTATATTTAAAATATCAATAAATGTTGATTGAATGACGAAAACAATATTAAATAATTTTCTACATAACACTTAGGTCCGTTCAGGAAAGACTTAACGTTATTATATTTCGTTCAAACTTTCACAAGATGATTTATAACCTCAAAGATAAAATCCTACGGGATGCCTGACTCTCAAATACAAAAATGCAATATAAGAACCACCTTTATATATATTTATATATATATAGCTGATATTTGTACCCTAATTAACCAAATAGCCAACAAATACTTATCCTTTTAAAAGAAGAAAGTACTACATATTTGTTTTCTCTTTTAAGTGAAAACATATCTCTACACGTCAAACTTTCTTCGAATGTAAATTATTACTTAAAACAAAGTTAATATACTTAGGAGAGGAAAATAGATATTTCATTTGTCTACAACAGCTTTTGAAAGGCTTCATGTCCAAGTTTGTCGTTGAAGGACTAGAAAACTTTTACACAAGTATTATGTGTGTTTTTTACTTCGTCAATATTTTTTTAGCTGTATGAAACATACTCACCCATATGTGTTAGAGACAATATTGGTTAAAGCTCCATGAAAGCAAATAAGGTATTTCTTCTCATCAGTAACGGCGTTATTGAAAAATATATAACTAAAATCAAAATTGTATAGAAAATTAACTTCCTTTTAAAGATCTTAATTACCAATGATATTGAACACTCTTTAACTAAAATATATATGTAGGTATATATATATATATATATATATATATATATATATATATATATATATATATATATATATATATATATATATATTGAGGTCTGAGCACTATTGATTTTGAAACATTTCAGCAATCCTTGAACTTTTCCTAGTTGATGAGACTGTGAGCGAGTGATGAATTTGGGCTGAAAATATCAAAAAAATTACTGTAAAATAGTGTAACTTCGAACAACGAATCTTTATGGATTCTGATGAACTATTCACAATAGTAAAGAGCAGAGCATGTGTCATGGTCCAAAACGTTATTATCATGGGAGCAGACTATAAGTGAGGTTTTTGCTTAAAAAATGATCATGAACATCTGACATCCAATGATATAATAGAGAGTGTCGAGGGTTGTTTTCATACATCATTAATTTCAATTCAAGGAGTCAAGTCCTGCAGCTCCATGGAAAATATAGCCCACATACCTTTTTATTAGAATGGATTTTTTAATGAAAGAATTCACATTCTGTCTTTTTGAAAGACCTCACCCTTTTACATTTACTTGGAAGCACTCTCCAAGAAATAAATCAAATATTATAAGCACATACATGAAAACACACGACTCTCTTCTACAAGTTTAGTGGGGTGTCATCTATAAAAAAAGAATTGGAGTCTTTGTTTAATAATTCACTGAAGAAGACAGAATGGCTGCTTGCAGCTTATGCCAAGATTAGGTTAGTTAGAAGTCTAGTTGACACACAATGTTATTATTGTCACCAACAAAAAAATCAAGAAATAACAAAATGTATATGTTATTATTTTTGTTTAATCATATTCAATAAAATGGATTTATTTCTCACTGATATAACACTAATGTTTTAATTATTATGTAATAATGTTTGGATACGTCTTAAGTCATATAAATCTTTTATCGTTTTAATTTTAATAAGGGGATTTATAATAAAATAAGAAGGAAAAGGGTTTGGTTTATCTTTGAAAATATAAATCTAGTGATTCAATCAACTATGGTAACTATGGTTTAAAAAACTATGGTAACTCGTCAAAATTATCTCACAAAATGAGAGAAGACATCCCTTCAGGTGCATTATTATGTGACGGAAATGTCGAAGAATATACAATTAATATTGGAGTGTTAAGTGAAAGTCAATATGAAGTTGAATACATTGTTTTATTCAACGTCGTCTGAACATTACTTTTAGAGTCGTTCCTACCCAAGCGTGGAAAGCGCTTTTCACGAAGACACCGTCCTCACGAAGTGTACTCCGTGAGAGTTACAGGAAAACATAAATTGGCATTCTAATGAATAATTATTTTTTCGCGAATAACAAAAACAATTGTACAAAAAAAACTTCATCCATAAAGAAGCAAAAAAGACTGTTTTTTTTTCAGTACTATTAAATATGGTTTATTTGGATTAAAGTATCTTACGTAGAAATTAAATGAGGAATTTGATTCAAGTTATTTGGTTTTTTCAACAGAAAGGGTCAAGGAACCGTTGTACAGAGTCAAAATAATTAGATATCACGCCACATATCTATATGCAGTTAATATCTAAGCTCTTCAAAAGTCCATTTACTTTACGATATAATCCAGATTTCTTAAGCAAAGGGTAATTCCTTTATGGCATGGAAGAAGATATACATACATTGCATTACAAACAGAGTAATTTTGATAATAAAATATTCCGTTCTTCAACAGTTTATATACATTCTTCGTTTTCTACTTTAAGATATATTTAACTTATTACAATTAATATAATTATTTAGCATACATAAACCATTTAAGAGCATTCTTGTTAAAACATTATTTATCAAAGTCATTTCATTCATTCACCATCATATAAAAATACTAAAAACACGTCTTCACTCTTTTATGAGGGACAACATTGATTGAACTTCTTATTTTAAAAATGTCAACACTTTTCGAACAGAGAGTACCTTTTACAGTTTCTTTATAAAGCAATATAAATTGAAGAGACGAACGCCAACCAAAGAAAACCCTTCTTCTGTTAATTTGTAATCCGTTCAAGCGTTTCATTTTGAACGTGCGTTCGCGAACGGCCTTCGTTTTTCCTTTCAATCCACAACCCTGGATATAATCCATTGCTTTAAAAACAGAGTAATTTTTGTAATAAAATATTCTGTTCTTCAAACCGATTTTTTACATTTTTTTGAATTGTCTTTACTTTTATACTTTAAGTTATATTTAACTAATTAAAATAATATGTATTTGTGTTGCATACATAAGCCATATAAGACGACGGTACTCAACCTTGTCCTTAGCAGGAGCCACATTGACGAAAAAATAGTTTTGCAAGAGCCATGTAGCACCACATTATGTTATAATCAGGAAACGACCGGGACACTTTTTTTGCCCATAGCCGGACCGGGACTTAAATTTTTCCAAGCAGGGCCTTTAATATATACGTTCCTTCGGCTTTCTGAAAGTGATGACGTTTTTTAGAAAATAATTTTTGCTATTATTTATTTAAATGTAAAGATTATTTTCTAAAAAAAGCAAAATACTTTTTAAAATATTTAAAAAATTCAAAAAAAAAATGTCGTCACTTACAAAATGACAAAATACCCGATCGTTTCCTGGTAATAATGTAATACATTTTCAGCGGGACTTAAAAGAGCTGCAACTAGTCTTAAAGGAGCCGCATGCGGCTCATGAGCCGCGGGTTGAGTATTGCTGATTTTAGAGCTTACTCTATAGAGCATTCTTGGTCAAAGTCATTCAATTTATTCAACAGAATGTAAAAATGTGTGGCCTCAGTTTGCTCATTGCAGTAAAAAAAGTATATATGTATATAAATGCATAGATATTAAAATGAAAATGTTCTTATCTATGATTTGAGATTTCTTTTATTTAATGAGTGAGTGGATATTTATCTAAATGAACAAAAGTTTACATAACTTACCATTGGTTTTTTCTTTTTTATCTTCTCCATTTGATAATGAAGTATTTATGAATGAATAGCTTTTAGAATGTCGAAGTGAACTAGGCTCTCTCTCTCTCTCTCTCCATATTGTATGATGTTATCAGCCGTTGATGTGTGTAATTCATGTAGACATAGTTTTTCCATTCATATTGACATATTTTTTGTTCCTTCATATAAATATTTCTGTAGATATTCACATTATATCATTGATTTTTATACTTGTTCTTATTGTTTTGTTGTTTTAGTATGTAATCATAGTAGGAATGTTCAATAAATATAAATATATATATACATATTTATATGTATACTTAATATGGATATCCTTAGAGTTGACAGGATAAAATGACTTTTTTCTTTATGTGTTATTTACATGTATTATATGTATTAAGGGAAAAAACATAGATTCAAAAGCTTGGTTGAATTGCTATACATATTGTCCAAATGCTCAGGTTGGTTAATCTAAGAGTTAATTTTCATTGTTAGATTACTATTTTGGATCTTATTCGTGGGAGGTGGCCGGAGACCTAATTCGTTATGTGCCATAGAGGGCAGCGGAACATTTAAATGTTTTAAAGAGGATTTAAAACAAGGTCATCGTCGCTTTTGCATGAAAAAATGATTTTTTGCATTTTATGTAAGGTAGTTTTGCTCTATAATTTTCAATTATGTTTGGTTTTAAACACAACTGTATTTAAAAAAACATCTATTTTATTGTTATCTGTTGTTGTTGTATTTGATTTACTCTTTTTATATAACAAAATAAAGATATATATAGACTATTTTGGCCTACACGGATGGATTGAGTTGATTTCATGAGCATAACAAAGATACTTTTAGCATTTTAATTCATTAATCATATATGGGATCTTTTATAATGAAGTGAATCTTGAGAGTTGAACACGCTTTTCCATCCAGCTAACGCGCGTTACGTAGTAGTGTAGCAAACTCTTTACATTATTTCCGCCAGATGGCGCGGAGTTAGTTTGCTCGTACATATCGGAATTTACGTAATAACATTATTTATATATTCCAATTTATATTATTATCGTCCAGGTATTCATGTTATTGTAATGCTTAATTACACATTGTTTATATTGTATTATTCTTGTATACGTGTGTTATTATTATTAAATAAATACTGGACAAAGAGAGTGCATGAACTTAGAACTATAAGTTGTTTGTGATCTCAGCCTCTCTTTCTCCAGTCTACAATTAAGTTAGATGTATTCATTTCATCTACAGTAGCTGATTAAATATATTTCACGAATGTAATTGCATCAATGCCTTCCAAGTAAATGCCTGCATGCATATAATTTTCATTAAAAGATAGCAATTTATTATGGCCATGTTGTATGGACTTGCATCAATCTTAGGCATCTGTACTGAACAGGTCTGCTAACATATAGTTAACCCATATCTTCATAGATTTTTTTAGCAATTTTTTTTTCTCCGATTGCTTCCATATTTTAATGTATGCAATTAAGGATCAATTGAAGTGTGCTTGCCAATTTTTTGCATATGATCAGTTAGTTTGCGAGTTATTAGCTGTTGCCATATGGCAACGCTATGTTGAAACGTGTACTTTTTCATAATACTTTATTTTCTTTTTTCTGTTACACATACATGGATTAGATGAATATAAATGACACTATATATTTAAAAGACATGAAATTAATAAAATACTTTAGTTTTGTGTGATAATTAACAAAACATTTAATATATAAACCAACATCACATTTTTTGCACTGTATACGGACAATTGATTTACACTCGTCTCCGGCACATCGTCTTTTCTTTTTTCAGGTGTATTTTCAACTAAATGGTCCATTCTGTCGTATCTTTTGTTCTTCCCAATTACTACAGAGGATTTTCGACCTTTTGATTTTGGTGGAATTCCATATTTTGAAATGTATGACATTGCAATTTCTCTTTTGAATAGCTTTAGGGTGTATTCTTCTCTGTTCAACTTTGATAGTTGCCATGCATTTTGAACGGTTACATCCAACAGCTATGTAAATAGACACCACCACCATTTTTTGCCCTTGTTACCAATTCTAAACTTATTGATATTTTGGTTCATTCTATCTACACCGCCCATATTTTCATTATAAAATTGTATTATTTTGGGTATGGGGACATCTTTCTTCTGACGTTCCGATCGAATCCAGCGTTTAGTTGTCTTTGGTGGGTCAGAATAATATATGGTTGAAGCAACAATGACCACACTATTGTCCTTCCATATTGTTAAAGCCAAAGTTTCCTCTTTATTTTTGACAAATGCACAGCTTGTTGAACCACGGGAAAGCTTCTTCATATCATCAAGTCCTGTCAGAATGCAGTTTTTGGTTAATCTGTTTGAACGAATGGTTCCAACACGGTTGTATCCTTATTTTTTTCAATTCAAAAGGATGGGAATTGACGTGAAAAGATTGTCACAGAAGAATATATAGGGCAAAAACTTCTTATCTTCTGAATAGTAGTCAAGTAAGTTAAGGATAATTGCTGAGGATTTGCCAAATTCTTTTTCCACTCCTTTATATTCTATTGCTTTTCCCTGATACACATCAAAAGCAATCAAATAGCCTGTAGCAGTACATTGGCTCCAGACTTTATAGCCGAATCTTATTGGCTTATTGCGAATTGCCTGTTTACAGCTATGCTTGCCAAAATATTCCATCATGGATTCATCGTGTGAAATGTCCTGGTGGGGCACGAAGTAATGCATAAATCTATTTTGCAGGTGAGTTACTAAGGGCCTAATTTTTGAATATTTGTCGCTTCTATCCAAATTGTTGTTATTATTGAAATGAAGACATCTCATGATGTGATCGAATCGGTTTCTGCGCATGGAGTTATAAACTGCTTGGTTTCTCATGTCTTCTCCGCTATTCCAAAGGGATTCCTTCGATGAGCAGTTGCTGTAACCTGATATTAGAAGGATGCTAATGAATAATTTGAGTTCGTCTTCGGTGATGGGTTCTTTGAAATGTTTTTTGGGTGGCATAATCATTTGATTATTTTGCAATATGCTCATAGAGCTCCTTGTCAAAAAAGAGTTCAAATAACTCAAGCGGAGATTTATTATTGAAAGAAGATGTACATTTTTTGGGAATATTGGTGGTCTTTCAACCCCGTTAACATTTGTTTGCCATTTGATACGACTTGTGTATTTATTTTCTCTTGATGAGGAAGATATGTAGTCATCGTCAAAGTCAGTATCAAGATCCTTGTTGTGTCTTCGAAGTTGAGGTGGAGCTAATAACTGCTTACCGGACAACACGGATGGATCAGCAGTAGCATTATCAGGGTCATCACCGTCTGAATCACAGTCTGTAAGCTCCGTAACTTCGGGAGGTTCAATAATAACGTCACAGTCTTGTGTTTCGTCCTCAAGAAGGTCCAGAATATCATTCAAGGTAAGTCCACTAATAGGGTAGAAAAATAACACATTCTCGTAGCGTTGCCATATGGACACATATAAGTATTCTTATTTTTTGGACTGAAACAATTCTTGAAATGCCTTATATATAAAAAAATATTACTCTTGAATAGTTAAGGAGATATAATATCAAGTATTGTTTTGATAAAAATATAAATACAATGCTAAAGAAACTTACGAATAATGGTGTGACATTTTCCAGAAGGCAAAACACGAATTTGTTAATAACTTCTACCAGAAGAGTCCAAGGGAGCAATGATAATATATAACACGTGCAGAATATGAAAGAGGAAAGAAAAACAAAGTTATTAACAGGTTCATCCCTTTATAAACTGTTTGATGTGTAAAATATTCAAACGGTTAAATTGCCATATGGCAACTCAATGATGATATGGGTTAACACTGTTTCTCAGTGGCTGCCGCGTGCGATAAAATGAGCGATAAACGATATTATCGCTGAGGTCAACCTTTTATCGTTTATCGCAAAGTTTTCTAAAATTACCGCTCATTCTTATCGTTAGTCCCAAAAATGAGAACGATAAACGATAATTTCAAAGACGACTTTTGTAAAAATACAAAAAAAATTGGAAGGAGATTTTGGAGATTCTTTTCTAAAAAAAACGTCGTTAACTTTTTTTGGAAATTCTTTTCTACAAAAAAACGTCACTTTTTTGGAAATTTTTATCGTTATCGTTTATCGCTTACCGCAAGTTGGGTTTTGAATTTTTTTACCATTTATCGTTATCACACGTTGAAAAAAAAGTTATCGCAGAAGCCACTGCTGTTTCTACATATCTGTGAATACCAATGCTAATATTGATAGCATGTATGCAGTAAACTCTAATTTAATTATCCAAGATCATTTAATCTTTCATTACTTCAATATTTATTTTATTACAATCTTCATTATAGATATTTAAAAAATAATAAACGGAACATGGGAATCAATGAAGTCACTTAATTATTACTACTTATACTACTAACAGAAACGTAGCAATATGGACGCTATATATATAAAGTTTACTCAACCTATGCGTACAAGTCCTTCTCTGGGATTATCGATGAATGTACATATTTAGTACATTTAACTCTAAATATGGAGATTGATATGCACATTGTGTTACTCTTAAAACTGTAGCTGACCGATTTGCTTTTGGGCCTAACCTAATACGAAACTATTCCAGATTATATTAAGTCATGCCTGGTGAGAAGAATGATGGCTCAACAAAAAATACTATGACCAAAAGTTTCTTGAGTCTAGCAAATCTTAAAAATATTAACCCATGGGTGTTACCTCTTTGGCAACTTTCCGAGATGGAAGGAGTAAAGGATACTGTTAAAGATGGGCTAAGATATATAATTAAATTCCGCCTTGCATCATTTTGGGATCCTAACATACAAACAAAATAAATTAGAACGGTATTTACAGTTATAAGTGGTGCCTAAGAACATAATACATCACCGTTAATAAACATCTATAGACGTAGATTTAGACCCTAACACAACACATAAGTGTCCCTTTTGTCCATAAAAAAAGTTACATATTACTCCATAAATGAAGAACGTTTGAGAGGATCCTTCTGATGCAATAGATATGTATAAAAAACATAGATGTGTATGGCAAAAACAGATAGACATTGAATTTATTTCCTCCATATATGTGTGTACATATACAAACTTAATCTTATATATATTTTCTCTCTCTCTGTAAGGAATATATTTTTATAAACCTATACATATATAGTGTTGTGTCGGTCCCAATTTATTCGGTCCGGTCCAGTCCAGTCTTAGGACCGGTCCTATCGTTCCTTAGACCGTTGGTCCTTGGGATCATTCCTTAGGACTGTCAGTCCTTGATATCGGTCCTTAGGACCGCCAGTCCTTGGAATCGGTCCTTGAGATTGTCTTTTGTCAGTCCTTTAATTTTTCATAAAATGTTGAAGGAGTATTTATTTAATATTTCTAACTGTTAATATTATATGTATATATTCTATTATACTGGGCGTTAGTTCCATAGCACAAAGGGGTTAATATATTTATATTAGACAATTTTAAACGTCGGTCATTGCTCATTAAATGTTTCTCTTCCGCTTAAACCACTATAGGATCATTTGTAAGTAATGTCATAAGTATCGAATATTTATTCTTGTAATAATAATTAATATTTAATGTTATTAATAACAGGTACAAATGTATATTTATCATCACTCATTGAAGATGTTACTTTACTCATATAAAGGATTTTTTCTTTTTCATAGCATTAAGAGATGTTGACAACATGATGTAGATAATGACGTAAAAACACATTTTTTCCTTTTCTAAGGACCGACAAGAAAGACTGGACTGGACCGAGCTGGACCGGTCCGAACTGCAGTCCTCGGTCCTTGATAAGACCGATACAACACTACCTATATATGATTTATTTCATGGGAGTGAAGAAAAAAAGTCACTATCTTATGTCTAAAAGTTGATCTACTCGAATTATGGAATTTAAAAAGCTTAATACAGTTTTAAAGATTTGAATAAAGAGATCGAAGAAATGATCTTGATAGAAAGGAAAAATAATGGCATACCGAAAACGGTTAGAGTACATGGATATTAAATATTGTTTAGTGAAATAATACACTTAAATATTGTCTTAATAATTTTAAACGCGGACAATAAGTTCCTTTACATTACTTAATATTTATGGTAAATACTGTTTGGAAATTATTTAAGAGTTTTTCACTCAAATACCATCATTGAATTTGACCTTCTGTTATATTTTCCTTTTCTGGTCATTATTTACTAAATATTTTCCCTGTGATGTTTTTTCTTAGTAGAGTCAGTAAAATAGATTTTTTTTAATTACATTTATTTTTATAAATATGAGTTTTGAACCTGAAGAAAATTATTTAAGAAAAATATTAGATACATATTCGAAAATGAATTTGGAAAATTTATGCAACGAAGTCATCCCTACATACAATGATCCAAATATATATTCCCCTTAGGAAGGACTCTCAATTTTTAAGGCTATTGCTTGTGATTCGAGATATTTCATTCTAATTTGATACGATGGAATACTCTTACCCGAAAGCTATTCGCACTCAAAAATACCTGTTGTAAGGACTGTTTTTTGAACTAAATTCTTCAAAAATATTATTTAGACCAAATGTTCAATAAAAATAAAAGGCTTCCAGTTGCCAAAGAAACCTGCAACTATTGCTAACCTAGTATGCTGCTGCCTTCTCGTTTGCCACTCAAGTAAACTCTGCTAACTCATACTCTCGTATAAGCTCACAGATTCGTGCCCTAACAAACACACCTTCCTTAATCTTCGCTTTGCTCAACCTTGCAAACTTATTTCCAAGATATTGGAAGTCAGATATGGATCTGTCCATGCCTTTTACATTTTTTTTCATCAAATCCAGATTAATTTGTAAAGGATGAAGCAAGATGTTGGAGGAATCAATCAACATGCATTGTGTTAGACATTTTGGATTCCTGATGCAATGATTAATGCTTTGGCCGGTCTCGCCTGACACAAGAAGAAGCTCTAGCTCAGCTATCCCAATCACACAAAAAGCAGCAGTAGTTGGTATATGTACCTTGAAGACCAATCACAAGGTGTGAAATCATCATCTTCAGGTCACCACAAAGCAGCCATTCATGCTGATTAGACTTAATGCATGTCAACAGTGTTTTCATATTTTTACAAGTTTCCTTCATATGAGCAGTATAGCCAATGGGGATAGAAGGTATGTAGACATTGTCTATGTGGAGCCTGGCAGCTTTTAAACAGGATTTGATGAGTCATTGAAGATATCATAGTTAACAACATGAGCTTCCATCAATCCAGATACTCTGTGGCAAAACACGAGGTCATTTTCCTTCGAAAATAATAGTTCAAGGTCTTCTCGACTGCTACAGAAGCTACTGGAGATGGAAACTTTAGCTGCCAAGAGCTTTCATTGTTGAGGTCTAAATCTAAGCAACTCAGCCGTAGGCTTAAGCAGATCCAGATTACGAACCAAATCATGCAATTCATTCTTTGTGATCATGTGAGATTCACTAGATCCAGCATGTGATGAAGTCAAGATCCACACTTACAGTTGCTGTCGAACCCTCAGCATCAAAGTTTTCTGAATGTACAATTTACTCTTCTGGTGGTATAGGAAATGTCAGATCATCTTGATTGGCTGTCTGACTGAGGGGAATGATAGGATACTGCACACTCTGAAGCTTTCTTCGTCAAAGCTTTATTGATTTGTTGAATCAGACAAAATAGCAGTTGTTGGAATGGTTAAAAGACCATTGACTCTTTTTGATCAGCCACTGTCTTTGTTGCGCAGGTATTGCATCAAACATGTGGAGCCCAGCTTTTGTGTTGATCCCCAATCTTGCACCCAAAGTTGAGGTGGTAGGCTTTTTTTAATCATTGCACTTATCTTAAGCTCCTATGACGAAAATGTTACCTCACGACAAATGTAGCAGAAAATATCTGCTTGTTTACATATTTGCGAGGACAATAGAACTGAACACAAACCTGAAACTAGTAGCTTTTTATAGGATGCAAATTTGATTTTAGTTACGACACTTATTGCTCTTTGTTTTGATCGTTGCTCATGCAAGGACACTAATTGCTGGACTTGTATCATGCTTTAGAAGTCCCAAATAATAAAGCTATGGGATTTCATCAGCTTTTATGACGCTATAGTGTACATTAAAGCAAGTGTCAATAGGGCTTGCCATAGAGATGCCTGACACTCAAGACAGTTTCTTGGGAGGCTGCAATCTTAAAAATAAGAGCCAATAAACTGTTTTACGCATCATATTTTGTTCACTGGCCTTAATTTAGTAAAATTTATCTCAATTGAGCTTGAAAGCATTTTGGCTGTTGTCAAGTATACTCTAACATCAGATTTGAACCCCACACTGTATAATTATCATTACCAAATCAAACTACATAAGACTTGTAATAAGATACAAATCTTTAAAATATTATATTTCTAGATATTACCTTCGAATTTCATAGTCGATACATTCAACACAGAAGAAGCACTTCATATGAAGTTTGCTCTAGGAAGATTAAGGGAAATTTATCAATGGCTTCAGTAGACATGTCATTCTTATTACTTATTAAAGTAGTAAAAGATTGATTTCTATACATAGAAACAAAATCTCGGCTTACATATATACAAAAATAATAATATTATTTTATATGTACCTATATATATATATATATATATATATATATATATGTGTGTGTGTGTGTGTGTATATATATATATATTGAGGCTTTTTTCAAATACTTTTTGTATTTAGTGTATATATGATAATATATGATAGCTTAAGGAGGAAAAATTTCTTGTTGTATATAATTATTCTTGCAACGATACAAATGACCATCATCATATTTCGAGTGTTTATGGTTTGATGGAGTGGCATTAATAGAATCTATTATGTACTCCATGAAATTGATATAAAATATATTCCACTTTGGAGAAAATACGCCTAAAAAATAATTGAATAAAGTTCCTTTAGCTAAAGTATTCCATGTTTTCTTTTTAAAAAGTGACGATTTTTTTGTTCAGTGTGTGTAAGTTCTTTTATTTTTAGATATCTCACGACATCCAAATACACAGAAGTGCTTATATTTGCTTATACTTACATATTTAATGCCATGTATTATATGTAAGCCTGTCGATATTTCAAGGGACACTTCCTATTCGTATCGTATTCAAGAACGTTTGCTGGTTTTGACAGGTGATTTTGCAGGGGGGTTTTTGCATGAGAAAAATATAATTATAAAGGATCCATTATATGTATTGGTAAAAACCATATATAATTTATATCTTCGACCAAACATTCAAAAGATAGGTTAATGCAGAATGCAAAAATTACGAACTAATCTAAATACCAAATATGAATAAATTTAAGTACCGCAACAATACATTTTGACTTATCAAACCAATCACAAAATCATTAAAATTTGTTAAATTTTTTATAGTCGTTAATAAAAATCGCTAAAAAAATATGTCTTTTTAATTAACTAAATATAAGCCTTTTAAATAGATTTATGAGAGAACTACATATGAAAGAGTCACATTTTGTGATTTTAAATATGTTAACAACAAAACAAAAAACAATCACGAGCCTCAAGGCAATATCTGATAAAGGATTTTGATTCAGTAGGCCTTAATCCATGTTTATCATTTGCTCATCAATGGGGTGGACTCAAAATTTGTTGAGCAGTGTTATTTGTGTATGAAATGATAAGAAGATGAATGTATATAATGAAAGATCAGTTGTCTTATAATAATGAACTACATTATACAAGGTCGGCTGATAAGTCCCGAGACTAACACATAGATGGCGCCGGTGGATTTGTTTTCATATGACTGTCAGCTAGTACCAATCTTCAAAACATACATGCATAAATATAACAGCTGTCTCACAACTAGTTTGTGAGATATTGCGTTTTAAGTGAAGCTACTTGTGTTATTGTGAAAAAATGGAAAAAGACGAATTTCGTGTGTTAATAAAACATTATTTTTGATGAGAAAAATACCGTCGAAACTAAAACTTGGCTTGAAGAATGTTATCCGGACTGTGCTCCATCGAAAGCAACCATATGTCGATGGTTTGCTGAATTTAAACGTGGTCGTGTGAGCACGAATGATGATAAACGCAGCGGACGCCCAAAAGAGGTGGTTTCACCAGAAAACATAAAAATGATCCACAAAATGATTTTAAATGACAGTAAAGTAAAGTTGATCCAGATAGCTGAGACTCTGCAGATATCGAAAGAGCGCGTTGGACATATCGTACATGAATATTTGGACATGTGAAAGCTCTGTGCAAAGTGGGTGCCGCGAGAGCTCACAATCGACCAAAAACAACAACGAATTGATGATTCTGAGCAGTGTTTGAAGCTGTTCAATCGTAATCAATCCGAATTTTTGCGTCGATATGTGACAATGGATGAAACATTGCTCCATCACTTCACTCCCGAGTCCAATCGACAGTCAGCTGAGTGGACTGCATATGATGAACCGAATCCAGAGCGAGGAAAAACACAACAGTCAGCTGGGAAGGTTATGGCGTCTGTATTTTGGGATGCACACGGTATAATATGCATTGACTATCTTGAAAAGGGAAAACAATCAACAGCGATTATTTTATAGCCTTTTTGAAACGATTGAATGATGAAATTGTTGAAAAGAAATTTAAGGACAATGATGGAGTAATCGCCGAGACAGAAGCCTATTTGTCGGATAAAAAGAAAGATTACTATAAAAGTGGAATCGAAAAATTGAAACATCGCTATAATCGCTGTATCGCCCTCGAAGGCAACTATGTTGAATAATAAAATCGAATTTTGTCAAGAAAATGTTTTCTTCTTAGTTAGTCTTGGGACTTATCAGCCGAAGCAATATATATTTCTTTTGTATAAGTGATATATGTGGAATACAACATTTATATTATAATGTTATATACACCAATACACATAAGGGTAATGAGTGGAACAAATGTTTAAAACATTAAGTACGAATTCATTTAACGAGATAATTATTGATATTTGAAGTATAAATATACTAATTATTAAGTCAATAAAAGTTCCAGGCAGAAGCATCAAATGGAAATGCCAAGCATAAATATCAGCCATGAATATAAATGTAACATTGAAGAATGAAGATAACATTATCAATTATAATATTAAAATCTACAGTCTACAAAATATGCATCTACATAGAGATTTGAAAATTAATTTATCTTTTTGCTGTTTTCATATCTCCCTCAAGTAAAACCTTATTATCATTCCTTTGCTTGGCATAGTTTCATGGTTTAAAATATAATTAGATACGATTAGCTGAAGCACTGATAAAGGAGATATCAGGGTTTTTGTAAAGAGAGATGAACAGATTTAAGAACAGGCTGAGCACCTCTCTATGTATTTACATGCTAGATATACCTCGCATGGATCTATAAAAAATAACGTCAGACTCCTATGAAAAGGCGAATGATGATTAAGATTAATGATATTAACCTAATGTAATCGTTCTTGCAATATGAATATCAAACATACCTACATGCTAATTACAGGGAAAACTACATATAACCTGGAAGTGAACTTCCTCTTTTTGTTGTGAAAGTTTAACTTCCTTTGTTTAAAAAAAGTAAAGGGAAGAGGAGGGAGCTCTTCCTATTAGCTCCTTTACCTTTTCCTTTTTACGAAGGTAGTTATACATTGACAACAAAAGAAGGAGTTCCATTTCCAGGTTGTATTCCCTGTAATAACTAACGAAGAAATAATAATCATATTGCACGAAAAAAAACACTACTCCTATTTGGCATTAGTTATGTTAGGCAAACATTGAGACCTATGGCCAATCTATATTTACATTTAAGATCGCTTTGGTAAATGCAATGTGTATTTACGGGGGTACACGGTGGTTACCTGCTCTTTTTATCAGATTTCTTCTATTTGACAATAAAAGCTATAGCTTTATTATTATTATTATTCATGTTGTTGTTTCCTTGTTATAAAAGCAAACATCCAAAATGTATGTTTTTCCTTTTATAAATATACCACAAAAGTAGAAAGCGAAAAACAATTTGGCAAAGTGAGGAAAAGATGTATGCATTTTGGTATTTAAATGAAAACTATATATTTTAATCGATGGTTTATTTTTCCTGATCAGTTTTTATTATATATATGTATTATAAGGATAACAACCGACGATCATTTTCTCGAAGGTGATTTGTTGAAGGAAAAAAGTATGTATTATGAAAAGACAGTTGATATTATGCAATATGTCATCACTACACTCCCTTTGAGATGTAAGATTCAGCGAGAATAATTAAAGGTACTTTTCCAAAATCACCTCCTAATTATTCATTTAATAAAGCATAATAATGAAGAGAATTTATTACTCTTTATTTTATTTTATTGTATATAGCTATATATGAATAATCACTTATACAATAAGACGTAAAGAAATTGAGTTAGCCACTAATAAGAAATTGTTGAGTTTGTATGAGCTACAATAAATTGATCCCATGTCTTATCTACTTCCAACAAAGAAACATACATAAATAGAAAAATTGCAAGGATGCATTATTAAACAATAACACTGATGTTCAAACGGTGTGGATTGAGCTGACCCTCCCCACTTACAGTGTTCTTGTCGGCGGCGTCTACAGGGAATGGAACTCCACCGAGCCCGGATCTGTGCTCACCGAAAGAGATCGCCTCGATATCATCCTTGACCAAGCTAAATCTGCGACTGGCACGTCAAAGCGTGTTCTCATTCTCGGGGACTTCAATCTCGACACACTGAGGCACAACGACAGGAGCTACTCGCGGAGGAGCTTCCTGCAGATTCTTAGCGATGGCATGAAGGACGTGAGCCTCGACTACGTGACCACGAAGGCCACCTGGAAGTCCTATGGTAAATTTGAGGGTGAGCACCGAACATCTTGCCTTGACCACGTCTACTCCGCCGGGTTAGACTGCAGTGTCAAGGTTCTAGAGGACGCCACCTCCGATCACCGCCCCGTTGTCGCAAATATTTTGGTCCCAAGTGCGAGGAGCGGGACCAGATCAATCAAACGACGGAACTTTAAAGCAATTAGGCAAAATGAACTAGAGTCCGCCCTTCAAAAATGGCCGTGGACGTCTATCTATAGCTTAGAGGATGTCGAAAAAGTTCATCGATTCCTCCTTGATGGGATCACGGTTGCCCTCGACGAGGTTGCCCCTATCAAAACCATCAAAGTTAAGACGGGTAAGAATCTCTACCTAGCGCCGGACACGCTCAAGCTCATGAGAGAAAGAGACAAAGCCTCAGGTAGTGAATACCGGCGAATTCGTAACCAAGTCTCATCCATGGTAAAACGCGATAGGGTGCGCACGAATGTCAACAGGCTACACAAGAGCTGCAATGATCCAAAGGTCCTCTGGCGCCTCGCAAATGAGGCTATCGGCAAGTTAAGTGCTCCCCTCCCAGCTTCTATCGAGGTGAGTGGAATCCCCACGTTAAACAGTGCAGAGGCGGCAACTGCGATGAATGAATTTTACATTAGCAAAGTAGAAAAACTCCGGGAAGGCCTTCCTCCCTCGCAGCCCCCTTCGTCGGCGTGGCCCAAGTCGTCGGCACCGTTCTCCTTCTCCTTTGCGGGGGCCGGAAAGATTGTGAAGGTCATCAAAGGGATGAGGGCAACTGAGGCCCTGGGTGTCGACGGGATACCCGTCTCCGTTCTAAAGAAAGGCATCGAAGTGCTTGCCGGACCAATTGCTCATCTAGTGAATCGATCACTGGCTTCAGGAACCGTTCCGACCGCACTCAAGATGTCGAATGTGCTACCCGTTTTCAAGGGCAAGGGCAAGTCCGCGGCTGACCCCGCATCATACAGGCCAGTCTGCATCCTCCCGGCTCTTTCCAAGGTCCTGGAGATCATCGTAAAGTCCGACCTCGAGGAACACTTGGCCAAGACGGAAGCTCTTCCAAATACCCAGTTTGGATTCAGGAAAGGTCGCTCGACCACGGCCGCGCTGGCCACCGCACATGCAAAGTGGCTGGAGGCCGAGCAGAGGGGAAAGGTTGTTGGGGTCCTTGGATTTGACCTTTCTGCTGCCTTTGACACTGTCAACCAGCTGCAGCTTTTACCAAAGCTGGGGAAGCTTGGGATTGCTGGCACACAGTTTAAGTGGTTCCATTCATACCTCACTGGCGGTTACCAGCGTGTAGTGTGGAACGGTACCGAATCTGAATTCTTACCAGTCGAGTACGGAGTGAGACAGGGCTCCATTCTGGGACCCATTCTCTACCTTGTCCTGGTCGCGGACGTCACCTCCTGCGTTGGTATCGGCAACGAAGACAATAGTGGCTATGCAGACGACTTCTTCCTCTGGGCCGTTGGTGACTCTCTTGAGGGAGTCGGGTCCCTTTTGGAGTCAAGGGCAGACGCCTTCTCCAGATTTGCGGGGGGGAACGGCCTCGTCCTTAACGCCGCCAAGACCCAGCTCATGATCGGGGGCAACGCCAAGAAAAAGGATGTTCTGGGGTTCACCATCAACGTCGGGGGCGTCGAGGTGCACCCACTCGATGAAATTGAGTTTCTTGGGGTCAAATTTGACACTGCATTCACAACAGTACCTCACAACATCAACATCGCTAAGGCAGCAGCAAAGCGGGCTGCACTCATCTCTAGGCTTGCCGTGCACATACCTAGAGGAAAATACCTACGGCAGCTGGCCAAGGGATTAATGATTGGCAAAATCTCTTACGCTGCTGCAGCTGTGACCATTCCAAGACTTGATAATGAGTGCAAGGGGCCAAATTCCGCACACAGGGCGATACAGGTCGCCATAAATGACGCTGCTAGGAGCATCGTTGGATGCAAAAGACGGGATCATATCCACGTCCACGACCTCCTTGAGAGAGCAGGCCTTCCCTCCCTCAACGAGGTGGCCGCCAAGGCAGTGGCCCTGGAGACCTGGAAATGTTTTTACTCCAACGACGGTGGCGGCGGTGCCAGGAACCCGGTTGGTGACTTCGTCTTCCCCATCCCGAGGAGGCCCATGAGGTCCACCACTCCAGTAGCGTATCCACTCGGAAGAGAGACGGCTACTTTTGCATGTCACGCAATATCTGTGTGGAACTTATCTAAGGCCTTGAGGTCGGCCACTACCCTTCACGCTGCCAGGACCGCAGCTAGGGCCATTGGACGCAGCGTGCCCACATAATCCATGCTATATTTAATTTTTTATTTGTTCTTAGTTTTTTTCTTTTAAACAATTTTTACTGTTTTTATTTATATATTTATTTTAGACTAGTTACATATGTAACTAATATGCCCTATGGCGAAAATATACTTGATTACACACACTACCTACACCACAATTTAATTTTTTAAACATGGACGATTTTAGTTTGAGTTTGTGGTCCCTGAATCTGAATTAGTTTTTTTATTACATCAGGATTTTCTGTAAACTGCCACGTCACACTTTCCTGCAATTCTGTTTTTTTTACAAAAAAATTGTGTCTTCACTAATATCTATAATTCATAGGCTAAAATAATATTTATGTTTAATAAATAAATAAACATTATAAAACGAGGAGCAGAGGATATGCTTAATACACTGAAGTTGAAAGAACATTAAATTGTTTATGAACAAAACAATGCCACAGCAAAATTCGACCAAATCTATGGTCAATGAATCAGCTAATTAAATGTAAATAGCCGTTTCTGAGCCTCTTATTTTTTTAAAGAACTTGTTCTGACAAGGATCTATCACTGTGTGTCCCATTTCTCTTGGTAGCAGCATTCCCTAATTTTAATATCCTGATGGAAGCCTCTTTCGTCACTCACAGAACCAATGTTTTCTGGAAAAGTATTCAAATAACTTTTTAGGTATTTGACTTAATGCTTATATTACATCCTAAAAACTTATTTCGGACACTCCCTCGTTGTAGCTATCCAAGAAAAACTTTGACAACATTTTAAGAGCACGTCCACGCTCTTGCTTCAACATGGTTCTTTGAAAGGGTAAACTTGCATCTCGCAATAGCTGCCTAATCCGTCTAATCATTAAAGACACCAGCCCTCTTCTCTGATTACAGTTTCGATAAGCATAGATCTCTAACAAAAACACTTGGTTCTTCTTGTTTAAATGGTGACGGCTGCTATGAGGTTGAAATATTCAAATTAAGATCCGTTATGATGTCATCTTCACCTTGTGAACTGCTGTAGTTTTCACTCTAGGCAAGTCATAAATAGGGAAGTTGGTACTTTTGCAGAATCATCAACAAGTCTTCGAACAAATGGAATATCTGGGTAGATTGCTACATATTTTGTTATAAAATGTAGCCCTCTGGTACTACAAATACAAAAGAAACAATCAGTGAGATGGTCTCCATGTAGAACTTAAAATTTCGTTCGACATTTTTGGCATTCACTTTTGATAGCAGCATATCAGTTTCAACTATTACCACCTGCTGAAAGTTGAACTTAAACTCGTGGCTAAGGCTTAACACTACATAAGACAGTCCTTCTTCTTGACGTAATATTGACATAGGAATTATGGCAATGTACAGATGAAGTACATATCTTACACAGACTAATACATACCTCAAAAGACAAGTTTTATAGAAAGACACTGAGATATTGTTTATATTCTGAAATCCCCTGGTTAAAAAAGAAACATTTTTAAGTTTTACAGAAAATAAACTTTAGCTTATTGAGTAGTATTGTTACGTATCATTTGCTACATCTTAGATAAGATCTGTGTGATTCGGACTTAGAAAAGTAAGGATAACGGGGGCTTCAAATTTATTACAGGAAGTATAATTTGATAAATTTACTATACTATAGATATTATTATTCAAAAAATGGCCGTCAGTTAAAAGGATGATATGGTAAATTTGCAATAATGACAATTCATTGAGTAATTAATAAGACAACAAATTTTCAAAAGTTGTTTCAAAACCATATTAGCCAATTCCTGCCAAGTTTTTAGTGCATATTTCAATCACGTCGATTTTTTTAGCTGGCTCGCATTTTTGAGATACGTTTATTTAAATAATCGATTTTCTTACAATGATAAAAAATATAATGATACATGAATAGCCAGCTTTCCAACATCAAAAGACATCCTCACTAGAACATTTGAGTGCACTTGGATGATTAATAGCCCTAGTTATTAGTTTTCTTGTTTTTGTACTCATTTGATGTCGCATCTTGCCTCAAAGTGCAACAAAATTCCGCAGCCCTGGATGGACTCTATTTCTCTTGGTGTCTCTTTTCAGTCATTGTAATGTTTTAGTGGAAACACTCTCCACGCTCATCACTCGCAGATCCACAATTTTCAGGGGAAAAGTTTTGGTGAGAGTAGAGAAGTGGATTTTTAGGGAAACCTACAATTTTTGCCTTAAAAGCTCCCATGCTGCATTCTCTTCTGCCACAAGTAAGCACGGAACTCATACTCTCGTATAGCCTCACGAATTCGTGGCCTAACAAGCACGCCTTCCTTAATCTTTGCTCAGCCTCGCAAATTTCTATCCAAGATACTGGAAGACAGGTTTGAATTTGTCCAAGCCTTTGACATTTTTTCATCAATCCCAGTTTAATATGTAAAGGTGACAACAAGTTTTTATTGATGCAAATTTGATTTGATTTCGGACCACTTTGATCTGTTACCTTGATCTTTGCTAATGCATATGTCATGGAATTTCATCAGCTTCCATGACACTATGTCGTACATTAAACAAAGTTTCAATACGACATGCCATATAGAATCCCACTGCTCAAGTCAATTCTTAGGGAGTACATATCTTAAACAGGATAGCCAATAAACTGTTTAAAGTATCTGTTTCTTGTTCAGTGGCCTTGATTTAATAAGAATTAGTTCAATTAGACCCAGAAGCAATTTGGTTAATGTCCAGTGTTATCAACATTACTATTCAAATATTTTTGAATATGTTTTTCATTCGACCATCAGATTATTTATTAACGTACATAATGTTTTGTACATATTATGTATGTAAATGTTAAATGTTCTAACCGTTAAAGATATATCATTATCACAATAAAACATTAATTTCCCCATGAAACCCCCTGTTTGTTTGTTTATGTTCCAAACTACTTTATGATGAATGTTTGATAATTTTCTTATAAATCGTAATCTATATTATTATAGTTTTTTTCCTTTGATTACATCCTGGACATTGGTCGTTTTTATTATTTTGTCCTAAATCTATAAAAATAGTATTCCCGCCTGAGAGGATGATAACACAAGAGAGCAATAGGTGTTGCAAAGGACCTTGTCCATTATTTGTATAGGATTGTTTACACATACATCAAAGTATATATGGAGCATAACTGTATATGTATGCAGAAATATCAAATGCACTTATTTGTTATGTATATGTTCAAGGTTAAAATGACCTATTAAAATATTTATTTGAAAAAATCGAATTCTGTCCCTTCATTGATGCATCAAATCGTATGTTGTAATAATGATATCATCAAGGCAGTGTATTTACTATTATGTACGCATTTCTAGGCATTATTAAACTCTTTAACTGTATCAAAATCTTATATAAAAGTTTTTTGTAATAGAATGCTTAAATGAGTAAATACGGAGTGTAACGTCTTTAGGAAACTCCGTATCACTTTAAATGTATGATCTCAGTGATGAGACGGGATATAAAAATTAGGATCAAAGTATTGCATTGGTAAAATTTCGTCATTGCTTATGTTTCTTCCCTCACATGCAACGTAAGTTGACCGGTTTTTTAACTCAGTTGATTCGTCTGTCCTTGACTGATGAGAACCTCGTCATGTTTTTTACATAAATTCTACATATATGTACATATATGATAGGGATAACAGAAAAAGTAGCTATCACAAGCTTAACAATATTTTTTTTTCAATTAATAACTCAATTATTTTTCTAAGGCTTATGATCTAATGATCCATTAATTGTCAGATATGAAGAAAAAAATAAACATTCAGCACTTCCCTGAGATGGAGCATTTATTGAATTAAAATTTATATTGAATTCACAAATGATATGGATGCCATGTGAAGGAATAACTTATGTTCCCAGGAAACAATATCCTTCTATTTAACTTGATTTTCAAGAGCCGCGAGTGAAGTGATGTTTTATTGCTTTAATGCCTACGGGTTTTTATTCACTTTTCTTTAAACCAATTATGATCCAGAAAAAGGTCCCCATTTGTCATTCTTAATCATTAGATTCGTACATTAAGTAGTATCCTTCATCAAGCTTACAGATCATATGTATCCATTGAGGATATCCAGGCTGGTACACCATTAAAGGAAAATAAATGTACCTCGATACAACCAACAGCGAGGAAATGTGAACGCTTGAAAATTATAAGGTTCAATTTCGATTACGCGAATGATAAAATTCTCAATGATAATATCCTCTGGACACGTAACCTCGGTTACTAATCAGTAGTGTTTCTCTTAAGCCATAGTTGATGTGATAGAAGAAAAAAACAATGCGTGCTCTTAGTGCTTCTATTCGCTCTACACCAAATACATAGTATAATTTTTAAACAATGAAGCTGCAATACAACAGTGAATGCCGATGTTTATAAGCTATCGTAGAAGTTCTTTACTGATTCAGATCGATATGTAACTGCAATTATAATCCATTGGTTACATCGGTTGTTGCTATTCAAAATATTATACTCAATTTCATCCAATATACTTTCAATTGAATTTCAAGGATTATTATTATTGTTAAGTCAGCAATGTTTTTTTTGTCACTAAAAAAAGAATTTTAATCACTCCAAGATCCATTTATTTTTAAAGTACTAATGTATAATTAAGTATTTAATAGATAACTGTCAATTTTTCAAAAGAGTATTTGAGCATTTACCCTTAATTTCAGCAAATATGGAACAAAAAAATAATGTCCCTTTTTAGAACATCTTCAAATTAATACAAGGTGGCAAAAAAATCCCAAACGTTAGTAAGATACATTTTTGTATCCAAACCAAAGAATATATATTCTTAAATACGTATAATGCTTTAAATAAAGTAATCCGGACAAACAACTATGATTTGGGACCAACAAGATTAAAGTTAGGGGTCGTTTTTTGTGGGGTGGGGATCACTGAGTATTCGACTAAAAACTTCAAATTTTATCCAAATTTTCATTAAAATCATCATACTTTACTTAGGACTTAGGTAGTTATATATTTAAAATGTAGTGAATTATATTATTTTCAGTGATTTTAATTAGATGTTATTTGTATTATATAATATCATTGCAGTGTAATGATCTGTTTAATTATCAGTAATTTTAATTAGACCGTTCTCTGTTGAGGTAAAAAAAACAACTATAATGTTTATTTGTGTATTTTTTACGTATTTACCTCAATTTTAAATACATATTATATATATTTTTGTATGTGTTTTTAAAGAACTGTGGGATAATAAAAAATATATTCAAAAGTATATAATGCTATATTATATTTTTTATTTGTTCAAGTTCATAGCATATAAATCATTTGAAATCGAACCTAAGCAAAAATAAATCCCGCTTAGAAAGCTATCATATGTACCGGAACTTTTATACTATAATAGGAATTTAAGGTTTCAACATTATGCATTTACTTTTGAATAACTTAAGAAATAGATCATACTAATGTAAATTGAGGCATAATTTCTTTACTCCCTGATTGATGCTAAGGCCCTAAATAATGACTGGAAGGGAATGAGGCATGAAATGAATTCCTAAATTTGATGACGCACTTCAAATAGTGTTGGTAAAATGGTATTGAAACACGTAGGCCTTCATATAAGAGTACTATTAAGAGTATTATTATCCTAGGCAGTAGGCCTTGTAATTTGTTTTTTACAGTGAGTTATCTCTTACAATTTTATATTTGAAATTAAGTGCAAAACATATGAACGCAAATGTAAGTGAATCTAAAACAACATATTTTATAAAATTAAATAATTTGATGCGATTTTTTGTCAAAGGATTTTTAAATATAAAGAAACAATACTTTGTAGCATCATTAGAAAATATTTAAACTTACAATTTCAACTTAGGAGCTCAAGAGAAGGCAAACTTTTTTTTAAATGGACAATTGCTACTATATATTTTTCTGAAGGATAATTTTAGAACAATTTCGAAAAACTGCCGTCGTAAATCATTCTCCTTCATGAGTAAATTCGTATTTTTTTGCCTATATGATTCGATAGAATTGCATCCGATATATACAAGCATTATAGCGTGTAAATGAGTCTATGAAACCTAGGATCTTATCAATGAGGTAGCCGACCAAAAATGACCATCCCCTCTCGGGAGTATTCGAACCTGCGCCCCCAACATTGAGAGTTGAACACGCCTTAACACGCACGGCTATCGCACCCCATTTCATAATAAGAAGTTCCTTCCAATGACGTCACTGGGTACATCCTAAGCATTGCATCCGACTGGATATAAATAAGCCCTTTGTATATAGATTAGTCTATCGAACGTAGGATATTAACAATGAGGTAGATCAAAAATGACCATCCCCTCTCGGGAGTATTCGAACCTGCGCCCCCAACATTGAGAGTTGAACACGCCTTAAAGCACATGGATATTGCACTCGTATTATAGTGTTTAAAGAGAGAAATGTATAGGAGGTTATGAAAATTTTGCTAAATTTGCTAATTTGTAGGTAACTTTTGCGACATTCAGATGTGAATTTGTTTTATTTCTGGTCGTGACGTTGTGCCATTTTTACCATAATTATCATTTTTTTTCTTTTTTACACGTATAATGCAATATTGTAGGTAATTTTCATAGCGAAAAGAAAGTTAAGCTGTTCCATAAATTTTTATGACGAATAATTAATCATATTGCTGAAGTCAAAATGCTGTGCTCTTGATAAAAAAATATTCTTTCGACGTCCAAATGGTGTAGGATAAATAGATTGGAGATATCTTTTTTATTCTTTAAGTAGTAATTTATATAAAAAAATGCAACATGAGTTGCATTGTCGACTTATATATTTTAGATCATATTATTATCATTAAATGATTTATGATGATCTTAGAAAATAACATTCACAAATCCTATAATCTGTCATGGGGAAATTTTGTGGGGAAAAATTTAAGGACATCGGTTTACTTATAAGTTCGCCCCTTTTACTCATGTTACTCATTAAACATTTTCGAAAACAAAAGAAAACTAGAGGCATAGGTATATACATCAGAGAGTGCAAACCTCCGCCGTCACGGGGTTCTTATGAGCCTTCCGAGGCGGATTTTTCACGACTGGGGCGGCGTAGAGGACGGGAGAGGATTCACCTCGACGGAAATTCCGAGAGGAAGACGCCCCGGCACCCGATTTTACAGCACAGCGACATCTATTGGCAGAGTAGGCTAAGTTGAAATATTTATTAGTATTTAGCTCATATTGCATCTTAATTCTGCACTCAGAGATGCCAAAATTTAATCACTTGTTCCTTTTGGCATTTCCAACAACTCCACAAAGTTTCATCCGAATCCGTAGCGTACTTTTTGAGTTATCCTGCTGACAAACAAACCAACCAATCAACAAACCAACGCCAGTGAAAACAATACCTCCTTTGGCGGAGGTAATTATATATAAATCATACCAACGTGTTATATCCAAAGTGGTTCATTTCATGCGACGTAATATTTATAAAAAGAGGAAACAAAACTTTTGTATATCTTTTTAGGACATAAATGTCAATTATCCTACGAACAATTTTGACTTTTACATAATACATAAATACATTTATTTATTTTCGATAAAAGAAATTCACAAATCATATTTATTCCGTTGACACCTCTCTGAAGACTTGGCAAGGTCATTTCGTGTATTCACATTTTGATTACTAAGACTATGCTTCCTTCTTAATATACAAATAAATATGGCACTTACAACTAAAATAAAGAACAAAAAATATTAATAATTGTATGTGTGCTTTCATTTTCTTTGTGTACTTCCTGTTTGATATGTTGTATAAATTTAGTGACACTTCAAACCGCGCATGGGGGAAAACAAATCTACAAAAATTATTTACTTTTTCATGTTTAATTTTCCTACATTATACAATGAAGACATTGTGATTGAAAGAGTTTTTTTTCTTTTCTCTAATCGTTTGGCTATTTTTTAAATAACTATTGAATTTAAAGTTACACCTCTTAATAGATGGCTTAAGATTTATCAAAGAGGTATACTAATGTTAAGTTGTTATGCTTTTTTCCTAGGAGTTCTAGAATTCATTCATTGAACCGTGGATATTTATGATAATGCTGATCTTGGATATGAACTTTTTTTTTGTAACACTGAGAACTGAGTTTACTATATATATATATATAAAGTTCATAATAAAGGTGAGAAATTATTACTTTATCACCTTATTTAAAGTAGATAAATACATAATTCATTAATTAGAAATATGAGAAGTATTGAAAATAAAAGCATGTTGGATAACCTTATTACCTCCGCCGAAGGAGGTATTGTTTTCACTGGCGTTTGTTGGTTTGTTGGTTTGTTAGTTTGTTGGTTTGTTGGTTTGTCAGCAGGATAACTCAAAAAGTACTGAACGGATTTAGATGAAATTTTGTGGAGTTGTTGGAAGTGCGAAAAGGAAGAAGTGATTAAATTTTGGCATCTCTGAGTGCAGAATTA
Source organism: Caligus rogercresseyi (assembly GCA_013387185.1). Lineage (NCBI taxonomy): Eukaryota > Metazoa > Arthropoda > Copepoda > Siphonostomatoida > Caligidae > Caligus > Caligus rogercresseyi. Next base: position 3,188,238 of record CP045901.1, on the reverse strand, counting down.
AGGCGCCAAATGAGCTAATACTACTAAATTTGCCAAGTTAGCCTACTCTGCCAATAGATGTCGTTTTGCTGTGAAATTGGTGCGGGAACGTCTTCCTCTCGGAATTTCCGTCTAGGGGAACCCTCCCCCGTCTCTCTACGCCTCCCCAGTCGTGAAAAATCCGCCTCGGAAGGCTCATGACGGCGGAGGTTTGCACTCTCTGAGTGTATATATGCCTCTAGTATTATGATTAAAATCAATTTGATATTTAGGTTGCTAATATATTTTCCTTAGTAAGTCTTTAATATCATCTGTTTTTAATATGCATTTGCTCATTTTTGTTATGCAAGTTTTATTATTTCCGGTGGATTAAACGAAAAGCATAATTAATACGTTTGCTACTCCACTTTAAAAGGAATGTGTTATCTGCTTAACAATAAAATATCAATGACTCAGAAATGAAAAGGCTTTAAATCTACTTATCTGCTCTATTTTTGATATATTTTGTAAGACAACATTTCCTTTGTTTATTTATGAATAATTTGTTATTCATCATATGAAATATCAAAACTACGTATACATACATTCAAACAAATTCTTCAACGGTATTGATAACAATTTGGCTAAAATTATCAAAACTTATATAAAAGTCTATGTATCTTTGAAACAATCGAATTGACTCGGGCCTATGTAGATAAAAATTTCAGTCTAAAATACAAAACTGTTATCATTATGTCTTAATGATATGTTTTAATGGTAATTACTTGTACTTTTTGCCATATTTTATGGCTAATTGATTATAACTGATATTATAATTTAGATGAAAGATACCAATTTATGCTTTCGAGACTATTTGTATATGCAATATCCCATGAAATAGTATGCAAAAAATATATTGATTGATATAGGATCCTAGATTCGATAAACTAATTTTATATCCTGTTTGATGCAATAATTCGAACCATATGGACAAAAAAAGATATAGGTATATATATATAGTTTTTGAATATTAAAAAGTTACAATAATGTTTTTTTAAGGATTAAACTGCTTTCAAAAGGAGGATACACTAGCGGATTCGTCATATTATTTTAGTTATTGAGCCTTCAGTATTATAACCAACTAAAGTACTTCAACATCATTACGTTATTCCTCCCTTTATGTACATCAGACAAAAAAGTACTCACAACAAAAATAAATATTCTTTGACATTTTCCCTGTTTCTCAGAAAAAGGTGAGGATTATTGGGGGATTATTCTCCTTGAGCTGCTATCTTCCTAATTGATGTTATCTGAGATAATTGCCATTATCTGAGATTCCTTCAATAAAAACAAATAAAATGAAAGATAATTGAGAATGACTCTAGATCATCATCTAAGCAAATCATATATATTCTCGTGTTTCATGGTAAGTAATCACACAAAAGAAAAGAAAAATATATTGTTCAGAGAAATAAATATAGGCTCACCATTGGAGAGATCTTTTTTGTTCCTGCAAGTCATGTTTTTAATATATGTAAATGGTTCTACGAGTGACACAAATAATAGTTTGTCATTTAGAAGAAAAATATTTTTTTGTAATTAGTGTTTGTAAAAACCAAACAAATATATGAGCTTTTACCACAATTCAATTGGTTTTTTCGATTATTGTGATGGGTTATAAAGTACTTTTACAAGATGTAGTCTTTCTTTTGTTGTTTTTTAGCTGTGTTGGTACACCTAATCATTCCTATTTTTATTACGAAAGATAATATGTTATAATTAGAGATATAACAATTTATGAGCCATTGTGAATTTATATTTTCTTTTAATTTATTTGCACATTTTGTCTTTTGTACTTAACAGTTTTATAGTTGGTATTAAAGATATTTAATAAGTTTGTGTATTTTAAGATAACTTTATTCTTCAGATAAATATGTATATATATATATATATACCGCCAAATATAGTATATTTTTTACAAATTTACCGATAACGGTGGTATTTTCTTTCTATCGAGTCCCGCCTCTAACAATAACCAATATTACTTTGCAAAACAATCACGTTATGATAAAAAAAATACTGGATTGTTGTTTTGTAGAGAACAGATAAACTATAGCTACAGTTTCTTTAATGATTTTTTAATTCTACTACAGTTTGGAGTATTGAAAAATTGTATTTAAAATGCTTATAAAATGTTCCAAACAAATGGAATGCTTTGTCGATGTTAGATATGAGAAAATTAGCCAATATCTTAAACATCTAACGATGATACAAAATAAAGGCGAAAAATTGGTAAAATAAGGGAGGTCGATAGCCGTGCGTGCTAAGGCGTGTTCAACTCTCAATGTTGTGGGCGCAGGTTCGAATCCCGAGAGGGGATGGTCATTTTTGATCTACCTCATTGATAAGATCCTAGGTTCGATAGACTAATTTTAACGCTATAATACTTATTTATATCCTGTCGGATTCAATTCTATCGAGCCATATAGGCAAAAAAAAAAAAAAAAATAGTACATTTAAGAAGAAAAAAAACGATCATCATGTCCATATTGCTGTAACGAAAAAGGAAAAGAATATAATTTATATTTTTGACATTTTGAACTGTACTTAAATTATGCAATCTCTTGAATACATTTTTTAAAATACAAAGATAAGAAACCACAGATGTAATTCAAGAAGTACAATTTTAAAATATTGTCTAAAATAATAATATATTTCAACAAAAAATCCATCCATCATCAATAACAGATGTTTAGCTGATATTTTTGGGGTTTTTTTTTTCATTCATTGGTAGTTGAGAAAAGATTATCTTTCATCCTAATATTGCAAAAAGTTATAGTAAAAACCACTGATAGTGAGGTACTGCATATCATATTTTTGGATTTTGATAATGAAGATCCTGTCTGATATGTTTGTCAAATCTGAGATCCATAGAGAGAGCAAGCACTTTCCGTATAACTTGATAGGGGACGAGGTGGCTGTGCAGAAGCTGACTGAGTCCGGAGGGAGTCTGTTACGGAAGAGCGGAGAAACATCCTTAAAACAATTTTAAATAGGTCTGCACCACAATAAAATAAAAAGGCTTTGTTGTATGGCCTTGGATGATGTAGTGTAAGTTACTTCCTGGTATGGGACTTGATTATCCGATATAGTTTAGGTTAGACATCTGTGATTGAGTTATTGCGGTGGCTTCTTTGTTTTTTTAGGAATTCATAATGAATCGCAAATGCCCACACTGTAGGGCTTTTTTGGGGTATGGATCCGAAACAGCGATGGCAGAAACACAGCTCCTTAATCTCTGACTTGTGCCGGCCACTTGAGTTATTGATCTCGGTGATAAATCTAGTGAAGGGACCAAGTTTATAAGGTTATTCAACGGAATAACGAACGATCCATGCAAAAGTCCTTCGCTGAAGGAGGAGCGTGTTGTAATATTTTGAAGCCTTGTAAATTATCTAATATATAATACCTCCGGCTTGTCATCTTCAAAGGCAACTCAAAATGCTGTGTCAGCAGAGATTGGGACAAAACCCCAGTGATTCCACAAATTGCTCGACCCCACAATAGGCTAGTGGCCGACACCGAGTTAAAATATTTGTTCGATGGTCTGGTATGACTCGAGACTTAAGTTCATTTATGATTTTAATGTCACAACCCCTCTTTCTATTTTTATTTATTTATTATAGTATATATGATCTATGTATGATTTTTCTAATAAATTGGCCATTAACGAGAAAAAAGTCTTGAGACCTACTGGGTGCTTATTCGCTTCAGGAGGTAACGTTTTATGGAGAATGAGTCCCAGGACTTAGTCCTCTCAAAACTTATTCCTTTGAAGGCGAAATAGCTTGGCGGGAACAATCAATACGTAATATCAAGTGATGTGATCAGAGGGAGTTGTGAGCCAGCTCCAAGGATGGGTATCTGAATTTCTCCAATTGAAGGTGTTTTGCGAAATGCCCTGAATTCCCGTTTTGAAGTGGCTAATTCAGCTTGAACATTAGCAAATTCAGTGAATAGCGACGCGTCTCCTTCTCGGGGTCATTAATATTCTGCTTAGAAAACAAAAATAGTTTCTATATTAATGGTATATTTTTATAAGATAGTTTTACATTTGTTAGTCTACCTATATCCTTAATTTTTATTGTATAGCGCAGCTATGACATAAAAGAATACATTATATTACAGGCCAAGTATTGAGGGTGATCGCAACAATATAAGGACCTCTTTATAAATATCAACCTGCATGGAAAGTGAAGTTTCTTGAGATATACAAATTTTAAAAATCACTACTAACTAGAGGCATATATACACTCAGAGAGTGCAACCTCTGCCGTCACGGGGTCCTTATGAGCCTTCCGAGGCGGATTTTTCACGACTGGGGCGGTGTAGAGGGACGGGGAGGGTTCCCCTCGACAGAAATTCTGAGAGGAAGACGCTCCCGGCACCCGATTTCACAGCACAGCGACATCTATTGGCAGAGAAGGCTAACTTGAACTATTTATTAGTATTTAGCTCATTTCGCATCTTAATTCTGCACTCAGAGATGCCATTAATCACTTGTTCCTTTTGGCATTTCCAACAACTCCACAAAGTTTCATCCGAATCCGTTCCGTACTTTTTGAGTTATCCTGCTGACAAACAAACCAACCAACAAACCAACGCCAGTGAAAACTAGAGGCATATATACACTCAGAGAGTGCAAACCTCCGCCGATCCCCACCTAATGAATCACTTAACAGAATTACAATCCAATCATATATGTCTACATAAGTAGGTGTGTTTTGGTGAATAATGAGTGAGGAGAGAGCCATCCTAAAAAATATCCATTGACGTCATACTATTTATTAGTCAATTCAGAAATACGTCACTGGATATTTAAACTCCTTTCTTTCTCCATCATGCTCTTAATATTAGCGTTATATTTTATTTAATATTATATTAAGAGGAAGACGGTTTTCAGTAAAAACAAAGAAAAATAATACCACTCAGAGAGTGTGTACCTCCGCCGATCCCCACAACATTCCTGATAATATCTATTGTTAGAATAAAAAGATGCTTCTCCTTCCACAGTATTCTCTGGGCAGCAGCGAGGGAATAAGAAAACGAACTTTCATTTCATTTTTGAATTGTAGATCGAAATATTAGAGCTGGGAATCGGTAAATTTTATTATATATCTACCGAATATCGATCTGTGCGATAGATAAGAAAGAAAGGGACATTTATTTATGATTCTGCTCTGTGACTTCTTCGTATGCTTTTAGTATGGGACAATTTATAACAAAAGACAATTTTGTTCATAATTTTTTAGAAATTATTTGAAATTTAATACATTTAATAAATCGGATTTTAAAGCAAATAAAAGGCAGTAGCAAATTAGTTATTTCCTTATTTCCTTTTGTTATACGTTTTCTGATATTAAGTGTGCCTTCAGCTCCGGAGCTGTTTATTTATTTTGCAAAGTTCAACTTCTTCACACCACCAGGTAACAACGCTTCCAGTTCTAAATACCGATTTACATTCAGTAGTTGCAGCTCTGGTAAATTTTAACTAAGAAAAAATAGAACAACTTAAAATAGTATTATTTAAATACAAAAAAGCTATGATATTAGTCCTCCTAGTTCGAATCAATTTTAAAGTATATCTTGGTTTTTTATGTGTTTATCATTGTATTAAGAACTGAAGTAGGTCAAAATTAAAAGTTCTAGAAATAGTTTCAAGTATACCTCATATGTACTTTTATTACTTCATCTTTTTTACCATATAGTTTGGTTAAATGCATCTGTGAGGATATGAAAAGCTTATATTATATGAATTACTCGATCGAATCTAGGATATTTTTTTGGATACTTGTTGATCAACATTAACCTTTCTCTCTGAGGAGGCGAATTGGCACCCTTAAAATCAAATAAACACGCCTACGAACTGAGTGTTTAAAAATAAAACAATGTGATTTTACCTTTAAATTCCTCGTAACAATTGCATTACGCCACTCAACCTCTTATATTTTACCTAACGACCATTATAATAATACCTGGATGCCCATTGCACTAAATAAAAGAAAGGAAGAGACATGTCGGAGTCAGCAGCTGATGAAAAAAGAAGGAAGGAATACTTGCGTAGCTCCTTGACTGGACCATAGAATACTAGACGTACCAGGAAAGGAAGATAAAAAAACACAAGCCAAATTTTCAACAACATGCGGGCTTCATTTTTAGTTTTGCTTAGTCATCACAGCGTGTATACGTGCTTGATCTTGCTCCAATAGACAATCATGATGAACATGTGTTGTGCCCCTGGATGCAAGCAGGGATACAAGATCCTTCGGTGACTTTTCACACGTTCCCAAGAAGGATTCCATCCTTTCGGAGTGGATCAAAGCAATTCCTAGGGATACATCTAATTAGACACCAACATCAAATTCAAGAATATGAAGTCTCCATATCCTTCATTCGGACTTTGTAACAGCTTCTGAGGATCCTACTCGAAATATAGGGAGAACCCTCCAAAAAAGTATAGACTTATTTTGCCTTGTTTGATAATTTTTTTATTAATTGAACTTTTGTTAATTTCTAGACGGTTGAAGGATTGTGTCATTCCCTCAAAATGGCCTAATCTCCCCACTTATCTCTCCTCGAAAAGGCAACTCCCGAGGCCAACGCTAGCAGCTACCACTAGCAAGAGAAGTGTCCTCATCAATGAGAGACAAGAGGCTTTCCGTAAAGAACTCTCCATGAAGGAATCCGTTAAGACTGCCCAGGAACTTTATCATAAGTTGACATCAGAAACTTTGCCTTCGGGATTCACTCTAATTCAACTTCCAAATGTGTCACTTGTGAAGATGGTTTCAACAGAGAACAGAATGGACATTTCTGTAAGTTTGGAAGTCGATGAAGATCTATCCTTCCAAATGTATCACTGTCACTCCCTTCTGGAAAAGAGCTTAGTATCCCACTGAGGCGGAATCGGACGAGGAAAAAGTCGAGCTTGGGAGGTTTACCAAAATCATGAACAGAGGTGGATTATCCACTCCATCGGATATGACATTTCTTACCTGTGTTCATGCCTATTCGCTCCTTTACTTTATATCAACTCACTACAACGAGAAAGTGTCTCTCTTAAGCTCTTCAAATCCAAGGGCCACTTTTACTGGAACATTCGTTGAAAAATGTTTGAAAGCACGGAGGTGGTCATCAAGACCATGCTCAACAGCCAATGTGAAAAAGGGTATAAATGGGCTGTTCATCTTTAAAAAATAAGTCAAATAATTTTCAATGTCTGCAGTCAAAATTTGGTTGCTCAATTAAAACGACGAGATTCATGATCAAAGTCGCAAAAGAGCAGCCAACAAATTGAATCTTAAGGAAAGAAAGATAGCTAAGCTCCTTTCAAAAGCTTAATTATTTTATTGCACTCTTTTTTGGTGTCCTTTTTATATGTATGTACTAATGTATTAATAACTATTATTCATATTGGTTCCTACTCATTTATTTCATTTACATAAAAATTTAAACCTTCATCAAAGCATTAAAACAGTTCAATTTATTTTAATATTTGACATATATACGTTCTATAAGGGAAGAATGAATGCCCGCATCATGTGCGCGTATAATTATTTCTTCCTTTCCATGTGTCTAGTATTCTATGACTGGACCCACCTCACCAGAGCTTAATCCGGTATCCGCCGGTAGTGAACCTATCAAGGAGCTATCTTTATTATTACATATTAGTTCAATCATTCTGAAACATATAAATGATTTTAAAAATGAAATCCTCGAGGGATGAATCCGATTTCTCCCTCAAGTACCATCATTTTTTACCTTAATGGCGGACAACCAAAAATAAAATGATAAGGAGTATTTTCTTCCTCCTTGCAAAAGATACTTAATATCCTTTGAACAGTCAAATTTTAAATACCAGGCTCTATAAAGTAGAGTAACGGAAAATTGCAACCAAAAATAGTGATGCAATGATAATGAAATAAGCATTAAAGTTTCTTTAGAAAGAATCATTATAGCTTGACATTACTGGTATTTATTGTGTAATCTCCATTCTTCTATTCCCTAGTTTATATTACAATGTATATCACATTGCATTATTACCTAACGTGGCAGCCATTTTGACTAAATATATGACGTCATCAAGTTAGTTGAATGCTTTTTCTTGAGTATCCAGTTATTAGTACGGTCTGTGATTTTACCTATAAAACTTGACCTAAATGGATTTTTTTTATAAGAAATGCTTTTATCTACAACAATATAACGATTTATTATTTCGTATAATCCATTCAGTATCTATCTATATATAATCCTAGTCCCTATTAAACATCGTAAAAGCATATTTTTGAAGGCGCATTATTAATTCATTTTGTTAGTTTTATCTAGCCTACATATATGTATATATCAAGAAAGCCTGGAATTTAAAAAGAAGAAGATAGCCCCCCCCCCCTTTTTCCATGCTTTTTTAATGTTTTGTAAAAGACTTCCTTCTATTTTCCTATACTTTTTTAAATATAAGATATCCGTTTCCCATGATTTTAAAGTAGGCGAATAAGAAAAAATGATAGCATAAAGAAAAGAGGGAGACATCGGAAACATGCAGTCTGTATTTTGTATTTATACCTAACACTGTATATCTCAGCTAATAATAATAAAGTAATGGCATACAAATGGTTGTACCCTAAGAGGAAACTAAATTGAATAGATGATACGATCGACCTACGCATATTTATATTTGATTACTCATGATGAACGATTTATTCTTCTCGTATGTAATCGGTTTTTTTTAAATCGTAATAACACTTTATTGAATTTATTACCTCCGCCGAAGGAGGTATGTTTTCACTGGCGTTGGTTTGTTGGTTGGTTTGTTTGTCAGCAGGACAACTCAAAAAGTACTGAACGGATTCAAATGAAACTTTGTGGAGTTGTTGGAAATGCCAAAAGGAACAAGTGACTAAATTTTGGCATCTCTGAGTGCAGAATTAAGATGCAAAATGAGCTAAATACTAATAAATATTTCAAGTTAGCCTACTCTGCCAATAGATGTCGCTGTGCTGTGAAATCAGGTGCCGGGAGCGTCTTCCTCTTAGAATTTCCGTTGAGGGGAACCTTCCCCGTCCCTCTACGCCGCCCCAGTCGTGAAAAATCCGCCTCGGAAGGCTCATAAGGACCCCGTGACGGCGGAGGTTTGCACTCTCTGAGTGTATATATGCCTCTAGTTGTAAATGCATATTAGCCTGTCCCGTTTTCAGGTCAATCGCTCCGATTTTTTGCTCCAAGCACTTTTCTGCTGCGTAGTGATGTAAAAATGAGATTGAGAAAGTTTCAGCCTTCAAAGGCCATTTTTGTGACTGCACAAGCCACTCAAAGTTTCAAAAAGGCCGTTTTTGGGCTCAAAAATGGCAATTTTTAAGTGGCTTGTGCTGTCTGAGTTTAAGTGATATCGAGTTTAAAAAATTCCTAAGAGTTGCTAGAAGTCTCATCTTTCAAGAAAATTTTTGAAGCAATCAAGCAAATAAATATTTTTATGGTTTTTTGCCCGTTCAGTAGGCCTCTTTTGGCCCAAAATAGGCATTTTTGGTTTTTTGCTAATATTTGCCTTAAAAATTATTTTAGCAATTTTGTTATTTTATGGCAAATTATTGCCTTATCATAATGCACGTTTTGTGCAATTTTATAATAATCAAGATGATATAGACGTTTTGATAGAAAATACTGTGTTTATTCTTATGAAATATTGTACATTTACCGAAATAAAATCGCTATTTATACTTTACAATATTATTTATTTCCTCATGGAATAAGTTCTTTTATTGTAATTTTACTAACCTTATATTGGTTTTTAAGATGAGTAAAATAACCTAGCATGTAGCACGTAAAATATTATTACTTATTTTTATTTACTACAAAAATAATAAAAAGTTTGTTATGCAACTAAAAAATAAGATCATTATAGATATAATGTGAATAGTTTAATTCAGTCTCAAAAAAATATTGAAATATCGAATGCAAAAAGATCAATCGAGAAATTTTTCTAAAAGATACACTTCCAAATGTTTATATAAGTAGCATAACAAAATACAGAGATTTTTATTGTACATACATGGATGAAAAAGAACATACAGAAACAAGCAAACAAAAATATTTAAAATATTAAAAGCTTTGAAAAAAATACTGATTGAAAATAAAATACATAGATAATTGGCATCCTATGAACATTTTATATGTATCCAAATTCAAACAACTTTACATAAAACTCCCTACACCAATACACCATGCTCGGTTTATGTCGAAGGTCGTTCATTACATTAAGTTGGATAGTCGTGGCCTTACACAAGGAAGTAAAAGAATTTCCACAATTTTTTTATACGATTCCAGATGTTTTTTTGACAGCACACCAAAATACGTCTTCACCAAAAAGAGATATAGAAGCTGTTTGGAAAATGAAGCTTTATTAACACAGCAATCCATCACTTTCCGAAAAATGTTTGAAGAGTATGTTTAACCAAACTTGGCATTTACATGGAAGTACATGATTCCTTTAAGTCTTGGAGACGAAATCTTACCGGATCAAGAAAGGTTGGACATTACGATTCGATTACTATAAGAAAAAAAATAAGATATTTTTCAACCAGATATAACAAACAAAAATTAAAAAATAAACAATTATTATTGTTTCGCACCCCTTTTCTCTTTTCTTATGTTTAACTTGCTTGTAAGGGTCAAAGAAAATATGGAATGGATGAGACTACCTACATAGTACTGGCATCTTATATCTCATAATATGGAATTAAAAATAAATTAATTAAGAAATAATACAAATCTTAAAAATATCAAATATGACTTTCAAATAAGTCACGGTATATGAATAGATCTTTAGGGGGACCATCCACACAAAAGGGCAGTGCGCTGGGTGGTGTGGAAAACGTATTAACATTTTACGTAGTTATTTTACTCATCTTAAAAACCAATATAAGGTTAGTAAAATTACAATAAAAGAACTTATTCCATGAGGAAATAAATAATATTGTAAAGTATAAATAGCGATTTTATTTCGGTAAATGTACAATATTTCATAAGAATAAACACAGTATTTTCTATCAAAACGTCTATATCATCTTGATTATTATAAAAATTACACAAAACGTGCATTATGATAAGGCAATAATTTTGCCATAAAATAACAAAATTGCTAAAATAATTTTTAAGGCAAATATTAGCAAAAAACCAAAAATGCCTATTTTGGGCCAAAAGAGGCCTACTGAACGGGCCAAAAACCATAGAAATATTTATTTGCTTGATTGCTCCAAAAGATTTATTGAAAGATGAGACTTCTAGCAACTCTTAGGAATTTTTTTAACTCGATATCACTTAAACTCAGACAGCACAAGCCACTTAAAAGTTGCATTTTTGAGCCCAAAAACGGCCTTTTTGAAACTTTGAGTGGCTTGTGCAGTCACAAAAATGGCCTTTGAAGGCTGAAACTTTCTCAATCTCGTTTTTACATCACTACGCAGCAGAAAAGTGCTTGGAGCAAAAAATCGGAGCGATTGACTTGAAAACGGGACAGGCTAATGCATATATACTATATATAAATAAACATTATAGTTTAAAATAAAATCAATATAAAACATTATACGGTCAAATAAAAGTACAATCACTTCATAAAGCACAGTTGAAATTAATTGGATATCATAACAACATTAACATAATTTGAAATAAATAGGTTTCATTTAATTTTTTAATTGTTTTTGTAAGATCGTAGTAAAAACTTTAGATGGTGAGAGGTCCTCTCGGAACAGAAGGGGAAGTACCGAACGATGTCACTCGCAAATCTCCAGCTTGAATCCTCTGGAATCTTGATGGAGAGCGCCATGTACCGAGCTGCTGCTGATATGACAATGGATTTTAGGTTTCCCTCTTGAATAGGTTCCCTCGAAGATAAACGCTCTGCGATATAGCTGTTGCGACTTGAAAGTGCAAACTCAATTGCTTTTGTTTTCGGAGATGATGTCCGTAGATTAAATTTGATCCGAAGAGAATTATGGGAGAGATCAGTATTCCAGTTACTCCAGGAACATTTAGAAGAACAAAGTCTCTTAAGATACGTAAAAACATGCAATGGGAGAAGGCATGGATGATTGAATTAAATGATCTTCCACAATCAATCGTTTTGGATCACTTTATATATGTAAACGCATATTTTATATTTGAATACTCATGATGAACGATTTATTATTTTCATATGTAATCGTTTTTGATCACTTTATACATGTAAACGTTTTAGAAAACTTATATTGCAGTTCTCACAATAAACAACTTTTTTTGGCAATGCAATTTTCTTACGTCTTATCGAAAAAGTAAAGATTTATTTATCATCAAGTATGATTAGTTTCATCCCTGGGCCCGAGAAGGTGCTTTATTTAATGAATACAAAGTTGAAAGAGTCTATTCCAAGGATTCGTAAATGTCATGGCTCGAGACTTGGTATTCTAAAGTAGGAATTTTTTATTCAGATTAAATTATCATATTTTAACAGCTTCGAAATAAGTGTTTTATTATTATTTTATAGTTATGCCTAATGGGAGTTTTAATTTTGTAGTTCCATCGTTTGTCAACCCATGACATTTGATAAAAAGATCCAAGTGTGTGGTTTTCTTCCATTTGCTTAAATACCAGATCAATACTAGGATCTTGTTGATTTCAAGTTAGGAATTTGATGCGTGTAAATTGTATATAAGATAAATAATCCAGTGACTAAGACCATTGATGTGACGTATTTATCGAAACTTTTATTAAACCAAGCGATTATAGTATTATTTATCATTTGCCTTTTGCAAACAAAACTATCGCCAAAATGGCTGTCTATTCGATTTTTATATTTTTAGAAGGTTTAACAAGTAATCAATTCAATTTTCTGTCGACCAATTTTTCTACATTCACAAATATCCCAAGTCTATCGCAATTGTTTGGTAAATAACCTAATAAGCAAGGAGAAAACTTATCTTGACAATTCCTTTGTCTTGGTCAAAAAAAAATCTACGCAGGTTTGAATGCCTTACTGAAGCCCTTCATCAAGCAAAACAAAAATGTATTTGTCATGCGTAAGTAAATTGTAAGGATGCTTTACAGAATTAAAAGGATTACTTCTCACGTGAATAGATACTTTTTGCGGATGTTCATTAGAAAAATGAAGCTCTATATCCCTGTTTATAGTTGTGATTTGTTTTTATTCAGAAGTAAGTAAGGGAAGTAAGGTGTAGTTTTTATCAAAAAAATATAAAGATGTATAAAGTTGCCCATCTAAAAAGTTTTATTCTATTTTAAATGCGTTTGATATTTTGTTAATTTGTTATTTTTTGTACATGTTAATATAGTATAAATAATACTTTCATATACAAAGTACAGCTTGCAAAAAAGGAGAAGTAATTTATAACTTTTTATCAAAAAATGTAAAGTTGTAAAATGTTGCCTTACAAAAAAAGTTTTATTCTACTGTAAATGCGTTTGATACATCATTAATTTGTTATTATTTTTGTACATTCTAATTTCTTGTAGAAAAAAAAACTTGATTACATCACGACAATAAAAACAATCCAGTTTAATCATTTACTTATAACATATTAAGTAAAACGAAAGCACGGGTTCGAATTTAAAAAAAATGCAAGCTCTATTAATTGACAAACCATTTCTAACAAAAAGGGTGCTTTTTATCTTGGTTGCTCGATTTTTTTTGGATATTTGAGGTTCTGGATGTGAGTAACGGACTATATTTTTTTAATTGATATTTATGATATTTTAATATTTATTATAAAAGACGAATAAATTGAACCATTATTTAGTATAAAAATAATAATTTAAATAAAAAGGTTTATATTTAATATTGTTTATACTTAATATTATAAGATGTTTAGGTATTGGACTAAATTGTTTTTTTGTTTGCAAACCATACTAAATAATTACTTAATTTAAGTTCTCGTATCTTTGATATTAAACAATTTTTCAAACTATTTGATTTCAACTTAAATCGCCATTTTAATCTATAGTTTACGAACATATAATTAATAAATTCAATGTATTAAAAATATTTCTATTGCTCTTACCTGTGCCTTCTTTTTTTAAATTGTTTAGATTATCTAACTCCTTTTCTTTTCAGGGAGATCTCAAAGTAAAAGCGCGGGAAAAGGAGAAAGCCGAAGAGGAAAACTTTGGCGACACTGCCATAGGGCAGGTTAGATCCTGGCTCTGGAACGTTCTTGAATATCCATGGACCTCAAGACTCGCGCAAGTATGAATCAAGTTATGCCCACACAACATTAAGGAGCAGAGTTTACGTGATTTAGATCCTCAGAGTTTGATTTTGTGTTTATAGCTCATCCTTGCAACTGTGGAGGAAGCATTTTAATATGAAAGCTCCCTTTTTACATATTAATTCACATTAAATCCTGGGCCAAGTTAAGAATAAGACATTATAAAGTAGGTTTCCTCCCAGGAATAATTATTGTTAAGTTGCTTAGGATAAGATAAGCCATCCTTTTTATTTTTATTCTTCTTAACAATGAATAGTTTATTTGCTCCTTATCAGTTGGCATAGTTTTACGAGTTCCTTGCCGTATACACTTGATATAAATACTGTTTTTTAATTATGGATGTTACAGGAAAAAGAGTAAACAAAAGTACAAAACACAACCGTCTTGTTTCTTTAATAAGTATATTAAATTTGATAGCATTGAAAAAAGTCGCTAGACGTTATATCATTAAAATACTTGACAATACATTTTATTATGATAACATCTCTAAGTATGCAGATGGAGGGCTTTGTTGTATGCATAGGCAAAAGAGTTTAGGTTATGTAAGAGACACAAGAAAATAAGAACGGAAAATGATAGCTCAGTAATAAGGTTGAGTGAATGCTAATACAAAATAAATAGATCACGACACACAACTACTTCTCTATATCCCTTTTTGTGGTATATATTCTTCTTCCAAGTCTGTGACCCTTTTATGTCATTCTTTTTGCAATTAAAAATATAAAAACATTACCTCTATCATCCATTTTAGATACCTTTAAATACATTTATAGTAAATTATACATGAAAGTTTGCATGAAATTGAATCACAAATCAGTCAATTTTATAGTCACACCATAATGATAATTCAATAGACCAAAGATGTTTGTTATATTCTTAGTAATTGTTTGATATGAATAAATTGTTTTGGAATATATTTTGTATAAGTTTATTGAATATCTCCCTTTTAATGATATTTAGAATACGGTTCGAATCACTGTTTACGATTGGCCGTGATTACATGATTATTATAAATAAGCCTTCATATAACAAACAATCTTACGGGGGTTTTTCCATTCTTTCCTTTTCAGTTTATGGCATTTTTCTCATTGGGTATGGTCGTCATATCCACTCTCACCTTCATCGTATCCACAATGGACGAATTCCAGGAGGAAACGGCCCCCGAGGAATTCCTTCCCTTTATCGTCATCATCGAGTACGTGGACACCTTTGTCATCACTTTCTTCACACTCGAATACTTTCTCCGCTTCATCTGCGCCCCACGGAAGTGGAACTTCTTTAAGAGCCCCATGAACATGGTGGACATCTTTGCCATCATACCCTTTTACCTCGCCATTTTCCTCCACCAGCTGGAGGACATACAAATAATCGGAAAGGCCGGAAAAATCGTTCGGCTCATCCGAGTCATGCGAATCCTACGCATCTTCAAGCTCGTCCGTCACTTTGCAGGGCTCCAATCCCTCTTCTTTACCCTGAAGCAGGCCTACAAGGAGCTGGGCCTCCTCATGCTCCTTGTGGCCGTGGCCATTCTCACCTTTTCCAGCCTGGTTTACTTTGCGGAGAAGGAGGCCTATCCCGAGACCGTTGCACTCAACTCCTCTCAGCCCCTCCCTGTGAGCTCTGGACCTTTGTGGAGTCCTTTTGGTGGGGTCTCATGACCATCACGACGGTGGGCTACGACCTGAGTCCGTCCATTACATGGGGAAGCTCGTGGGAGGCCTCTGTGCCCTCTCAGGAATCTTTATCCTCACGCTTCCCATTCCCATTGTTGTGAACAGCTTCGCCTCCTACTACAAAAATCGGCTTTGGAGGAATGAAGTTGCCACGAAGAAGAGAGAGCGGGCCCTGGCACAATCGGCGGAGCTGAAGGCCATGCAGAAGTTTAACATGTTTAAGCAAATGGCGGCAGCCCCCATGCCCTGTGCCGCTAATAATCTCACCATACCTACTAAAGTTATTCAAAACGCCGCCGCTAGAGCCGCCGCGAACATGCATTAAAGCAAATTCCCTCCTTTCCAATGAATAAACATACACTGATCTGCTCTAAAATTAATGTGAAAAGTCTGACCACCAACAATAGAAATGTAATCCCAAGATGACTCCAAATCTTAAAAATAATTTTTATTTTGAAGATCTCCATTTTATGACAATTTATAAATTACTTTTCCCATGTTTATGTAGGAAGTTTGATAGTCAAAATATATACATTTAAAGATGCCCTTGAATTCCGTTCTGATCATGCTTTTGAAAAGTAGGATTCCCATTTTGGAGGGAGTTTGAAGGTCAACAACTCCCTTCAAAAAGTTCAGACAATGAGACATTAAAACTGCTCTAATATAGGAGGCCAATTTAAAATAAAATTAAATTCAGAATCAGATTTAAATGTAACTTTAAAACTATTATTTTGACTTTGAAGCCTCCTTCATTTTATCATCAGAGATGCTTGATAGGGACATAGTTTGAAAATACAACTGATTTGAGTTTTTAGAGGCATATTTTTATAGTATATTATCATCCCAGTGATTTATTAACTTGCGAAATATTGTAGTCTTCAATGTTCTGAATTGCAAATAAATGAAATGTGATTATTTTAAAACACTGGCTTTAGACTCCTCAACACGTATTTTCAAACAATTTTGCTCTTAAGCCTCCTACAAATTTTTGAATTGATTTTCGCAGATTAGAGTTAATCACACGCAACAAACAAATGCATATGTAAATGTAAGAGACAAGTCCTTATAAGGCTTAAGGTTCAAGAGTCCAAGAGTAGAGGTTTTCATTGCAGTATCCCCCAAAAAATATTTAAGAAATATACATTTGCTTTTACACTTCAAAAATGTAAACATTAGATATAGAGAGCAATTAAATTATTATGGATGAAAAACATAAATGGATGTATATTGTATATTATAATTGTAATTATAAACATCGTCCATGTTTTTTAAACCTTATTCCCTGATACAGAAAAATTAAACCTGCCTTCAATACTACTTCTTTCATCATTGACAAAGTACATTGAAAAGTAAGGTACGTCCATAAGAGATATAACTCTTCTCTTGCTGTCGACTTACTCTGACGTCACACCGGCAAGCGGGAAGAATGATAGAGATATAAAGACAAAGAGAACTTATTGTATCTTCAGAGGCCTACGTCATATTGCCAAAATTAACAAATCTTTCTATCTCTATGATCAACTAACGATGACGTAGTACTTTGTTTACATTGGGTAATGGCGACAGCTGAACGACGATGTTTCTCTGCTATTGAGGGGATAAGCTCTCTATATCTTTATATCTCTATGGCAAGAATCATATTTTGTAATGTTATTCGTCCCTCTGTCGTCATCAAAAAATTATTGCTACAATATATTTTTGATACGTCACAAATCATCATAAGATATTTCTTTATGAATGAAAACATGAAATACTTGATATTACATATACCTTGATCTTCAAGAGTAATAGTTATTAATAGCTGAATCCTTTACTTTTTTGGCATCAAACAAATATTGAAGGATTTTATGTTTTAATTGTCTGTAAGACGAGAGAAAAAACTTATTCAGTTCTTTAACCTCTAAATACTCTCCCAAAATAATACCGGCTTGGATATATTTATGATATTTTGTATTTCTTGTTTTTTAGAGGCAAAAACGTTACAGCTCTCATGGAACTATTCATGGAATCATATTCATCACTCTACTCTAAATAGATACCTTGAATGATTATCAAATACAAAAAAGGGGAGTTGAAGATAATGTTTTCCATCACGAGAGGATCAAAGTAAAAGTTATGTAACATTTTGAAACAATTAAAGTATTTAAATATTTAATGTTTGGGTCACTTAGAAGTTTTAAAGGAAAATTAGGATTTTTTTATGCCATACACCTTGACTTATAATCAAGTTTTGAGAGTGTTTATCATTATTTTATCCTCTCATTGTATTAATGGCATGTCAACTGTTGGATCTTCAGTATTTTCCCTCTCATACATAGAGATATAAAGACATAGAGAGCTTATTGGATTCTTCAGAGAAGTACGTCATTTAATCCAATATAAACAAACCTTTCTATCTCTATGATCAATTTACGATGACGTAGTATAAATTGCTTGTTTATATCGGGCACAGGCGACAGCCGAACGATGTTTCTGTGTTATTGAAGGGAATAAGCTCTCTATATATTTATATCTGTATGCTCTCATAAACACTCTATAAAGTTATATATCTGTAAAAAACAATGCAATTGGTTCATTTATTCATAACTGATGCCTCGTGGAAGTGATGAGTCGTTCCACTTCTTTTCGTCTCAAGAATAACCGTTATAGAATCTTGGACCTTTGTACTTGAGGGGACCTTGTTCTCGGATCCAATAGGAGTCCTTCCCGCGCGCGTGTGTGTGTGTGTGTGTGTGAGTCTAAACGTGTATATCACCCACACAATCCTAGCCCATCTCTCCTTTAGTTACATTCAGATTATAAATATTTACGATTATTATTAATATTATTATAACTCCACCGGCAAAGTAGAGACCTCAATCAAATCCGCCGCCAACCAAAATAGCCCACCATGATATTTATTGCTAGGTCTTGGCACGTGATACATAACTACATTGTTTTAGGGGGTAAGTATGACGTCATCAGGAGATTTTATTAAACATATGGATGCTAAAATGTATTTATTGTATGAATATAAGGATATAGAGCACTTGCGTATCTCATAAAAGGAGAACGATCTGTCATATGATGTTTCCATGACCATGGGATCAAAACATTATGTAATGTTATATTCTATCGAATTGAAATCATCAGCTGACAGTATTTACTTCACTTTTTCTATTGTAAGACCCTTTGATTCTTCATTTAAGAACCAATATACTTTATATTCATAGAACACTTACGAACTACAAAAGATGAAGGGAGGGAGCTGTCAGCTGATATTTGCATTTCGAAAGAATCAAAGCAGAATACTACTAATATTATATATAACTACTCCAAAACAAAATATTTAAATTTTTAGATATCGAGATAAATGCGGTATTGGAACTATAACAAAATCAGTTTTTATTCTTTTGTGAAAAAAATGAAGGATAATAAAAACATTTTGAGTGCTCTGTGCAAAACAAGAGTATATGCTGAAACTATAAATCTTTATTTTTTTATGTAGATAATATAGTATGTCGTTGAAATCTCAATTGTTGGGATCAATAAATATCAAAGGATTCATTGGTGTCCAAATCAGAGTTGAAAAATACTCGGTAAAGAGGGTATGCACTTCATTTATTTATGTACTCAGTCTCATTTACCCTAGAAAGGATAACCGAAAAATTGAAAGGATGTACGATTTGCGAATGGATCTTCTATTTTCTATAGCCTTCTTTCCATGGGCCTAAGCATAGACAAACTCAAAAAAGGAGAAATGTATATACTCTATTTTGATTATAGTTTGATAATACTAAATAAATGACTGTCTCAATGAGATAAACAATGTAGTCATGGACACCAAGAACATAAAAGGCGTGTTCAACTCTCAATGTTGGGGGCGCAGGTTCGAATCCCGAGAGGGGATGGTCATTTTTGGTCTACCTCATTGATAAGATCCTAGGTTCGATAGACTAATTTTAATGCTATAATGCTTATTTATATCTTGTCAGATGCAACTCTATCGAATCATAAAGGCAAAAAAAAAATATATATATATATATACTTATATCCTTGTGAACTGATAAAAGTTTCACAGTCATTTAATTAATATACTTAAATATCAATAAGCATTTATTTAATATCTGTTTTGTTTGTAATAATATAATAAAGTTGGTGATATGTATATTTCAAAAAAATAGAAAGGATAAAAAAACACTTCATGTGTGAAACTATCTCTTCTCTTTTAGACAAGGAAAGAAAAGGGTATTCTTACAACATATACAACTATAATGCCACTGAGCTTCATAGACCTTTACTATTCAGTTGTTGAAATTACTCCCTTTTTTCTAATAATAACATTTCCTTCACATCGAAATGTTTTATCAAAGAATATATGCCATCGTTTATTTGTGTCATAAACAAACGAAGTTGGTTGACTTCATATCATCCTAAGATGCCTAGCAAAATAATTTCTTTTAATATTTTTATTTTCTTCATATATTGAATGTATTATGCATCTAGCATGTATGAAGGTCCGTGGCTCTGTAAAGCTCATTGAGACTATATAGGAGAAAAACATAAATATATAAAGATATAGAGAGCTGATTCCCTTCAATAGCAGAGAAACATCGTTCAGCTGTATTCTGTGTGTCCAATATAAACAAAGTAATTTATACTACGTCATCGGAAGCTGATCATAGAGATAAACAAATCTTTCTATCTCTATGATCAGCTTACGATGACGTAGTACAAATTACTTTGTTTATATTGGACACAAAATACAGATGAAGGGAATAAGCTCTCCATATCCTTTTATCTCTATGAGGAAAAGCAATGTTTTTGACCCAATGGCGTCATCACTTTTATTTGTCTTACGTGTTTCCTGCCAAGACCTTTATACAAATATAATCCTGCAGTCTTATAGCCACCAGAATAAATCCTCCACATCCAACCATTGTATCTCTCTCCCCCCTCCCTTTGTTTCAAGTACTTTGAAATGAGTTTGTGATATGTTACTGACACAAGTTAAATTCACTACATTTGTAACCAGATGCCCTCTCTCCTTCCCTCTCTACACCCTTTAACATACCCCTTTTACATCAACCAATAACTACCACATCAATCTCATTAACCCCTTTAGACCTTAAGTATTTATATGAGTCCCTTCTGGCTCAATGTTGCTCAACATTTTTTGAAGAAAAAGAAATATATTTAATACGTCATGTCTATCAATGATTTGTTTGTAATATCAACAATGATCATTATAATAAACTCTCTTTTTTCTTTTAAAAAAAAGAAAAATGATGGCCATTCAATGTTTATCTTCTATGGAATTCAGCTGATCCTAAGAAATAATATATTTATGTAAATGACTATATTTAATGTCTTTGGGATTGTGCTAAGAAGGTATTGGTATCATTGTATTAAGTTCGTGGTGCGTTGCTTTACACTTTTTAGAACTTTTAAGAGGAAGGAACGAAATAAATGTCTACATAAAACAAGGTGTAATAACAAACAAAGTAAGTCCATATTGTCAATAGAGCTGAATCTCGATTGCCCACGATCTAATGACGTCACGCCGGCAAGCGTGAAGAAATACTTTAGTAAAGTGTTTCTTCACGCTAACATCTTCAAAATATTTTGCTTATATATATATATATCAGGAAACGACCGGTACCCGGGCCGGATCCCGGCTGTTTTTGAATGTCTGGACCCAGCCCGTGTCTAAAAAAGCCGGGACTTTTTTAGGAAATTATTTTCAAAAAAAAGTGTCTCGGTCGTTTCCTGATATATATATATATATATATATATATATATATATATATATATATATACCGGGTGACAATTATGTCTTGGGACAGCACATAGGCGTGTGTTTATTGGGTCCAATTCTAGATTTTTCCTCTCTCAATCACCTGTATATTGTTAAAGAGATCTTTTTAATACATATTTTACTTACTTGTTTTTGTGTACTCCTTTGGTCATCCTCAAGATGGAGAAACGTGAAGCCATCGTAAAGCTCTACCAAAAGGGACATAGCTGCAGGGCAATTGTGGAAGCCTTGAAGCCCATGAAGGTGTCGAAATCAAATGTCTCTTACACGATACAGCGTTTTAAGTAGACTAACAACTTCGCTGACAGGCCTAAATCAGCAAAGCTGGTAGATGCAATACGAATCAAGATTCATCGAAACAATAAGCGATCCATTAGGAAAATGGCACTCGAGGAAGGAGTTAACCGTGAAGTGATGAGGAAAATAGTCAGAGAGGACCTTGGAGTCAAGCCCTATCACTTTCAGAGACGACAGCTCCTAAGTGACGTGACTGTGGACAAGAGGCTAGAAAGATCCAAGGTACTTAGAAATTGGCGTAATCTAGTACGCAAATTTCCGTTATCAGGACGGACGAAAAGGTTTCACCCTTCAAGCTGCTTTCAACAGCCAGAACGACCGCATTCTGGCAAAAGACATCCGGCAAGTGCATGTGAAGGACAAGACCGTCTTCAAGCACCAAAAGCCAGCTTCCGCCATGGTGTTGCTGGCGTTACCACCTGTGGTAGGAAAACTCCACTTATCTTCATTCCAGAGGGGGTATAGATTGATCAAAAGGTTTACCTCGATATGATATGCAAGTGTTTCCTTGGATCAAAAAGCAGGAATGGGAGGGTTCGTATTGCTTCCAGCAAGATGGTGCACCGTCTCATACAGCAAAATTAGTTCAGGATTGGTGTCATTGTTCATTTGAGCACTTCTGGTCAAAGGACTTGTGGCCGCCTTCCTCGCCAGACTTGAATCCTATGGAATTTAGTCAATTCTGGAGAAGAAGGCGTGCACAAAGAGCCATAAGAATTTGGGTATGATGAAGGCCTCATTGGAGGTGGCATGGGCAGAAATTGATCCGAATGTTATCCGTACAGCCTGTCAGTCATTTAAGAAGAGGCTCAACGCTGTGGTGGTCGCCAAAGGTGGATATATTGAATAAATATATAATACGAATATGTTTTTGAATATGCACAATATTTTTTGATAAAATAATTTTGTATCTAAGCAAGCTATTGATTTGTTGTAATTTATTTAAGGTGTCCCAACACATAGTTGTCACCCGGTATATATATATATATAAGAAAAAAGAAGGGAGAGAGTAATTTGCCTACCTTCTCTCCCTTCTTTTTTTCTTTCTCTTTCTATCCAGCTAACAGTAACATGAGAATATACAATTACCACTTGGTAACTACTATCAAAAGATCAATTTTTTGGAGAGAGTACGTGCAAAAATGTTTTTGCTAATATCTCTTAAAGTATAGCGATTTTTATAACACCAAACATATCAAATGAAAGCTTGGTAAACCAGCTGTAATATTTTGGTATACTAAATCATGTCAATTTAATAAGTAGAAAGTTATATGTACATTAAAAAAGCATATCTCGCGTACAAAATGACGCATATAATGGATTATAAATGCGTCAGAGACAAAGTAAAATTTTGAGAGGATACCTCGACACAAATCTAAGAAACACATTATTGTTTATTTTTTTCATAATCGATTTCTTATAGGTCAATACAGGCTCTGAATCATTTGATGTAAACTCAGATTGTACTGAATTCTGAATTGATAGAATGCAACCAAGGTCATTTTTGGATTTATCATCTAAAGATTTACTAAATTTAAAAATACTATTTTACTCTGAAGCGACCAAGTCATCTTCTACAGGCGAGTGAAGTTAATTGATACAAAAAACTATGAAATTTGCTAACATTACACACTCCATTTTTTTCTTTGTTTTTACTGAAAACTTTGTTTTATTAAAAAACATCAAACATACGTCTAGTAGTAAATTAGTTTTCCTTTAAATTAATAATTATTATTGAAGTGTAACGTCCACCATTTTCAAGAAATTTGCGGAAAACTATATTTTTACTAATTTTTTAAAACTTTGACCTCGTTGCGCGACCTCGTAATGTTGACCGATTTTGTTCAATCTTTGTATGTCGTCTTCTTTTATCACCAAGAAACAGAAAATTCACAATGTTGCTAACATTTCAAACATTTGAAAAATAAGAACAGCCCTAATATATATATATATATATATATATATATATATATATATATATATATATATATATATATATATATATATATATATATATATATATATATGTGTGTGTGTGTGTGTGCGTGTGTTTGATACGTCAGAAATACTGACATTTCACTATCAGTGAGAACATAAAATAAACGTATCTGGTATTATATATACCTTGACATAAACATGCCTTTTTATTAGATAAGCGTTATATATCATGTTTAATACAAAGTAGTATTAAAAGTACTCTAAATAAGAGTTATTTCAAGTAAAAACTATTGGAAGCGTATAATAATTCAAAAGACATTTATGAATTATCAAGAGGACTTCCTTTTGCAAAGAGGAAATGAAATAACTTTTGGATTAGGAAGGGTAGAAAAGCGTAAGAAAGCAAAATAATGGATGTCATAGTGAGAGTTTAAGAACCAGGTTGGCAATGTCGGAATATAGTCGTAGTTTATACTTTGAATGTAGGGATGATATTGATTTAATTCAGTACTCTGTATTTTTTAGCGTTCTTAATAGCAAATAATGCCTATAATTACAAATATATGTTATAATATGCTTGTTGAAATGGTCGTGAGAGAAGTTGTCTGTCCCAACTTTTAATGATCCGTCACGACGGTACGACGCGTCGTACTATTAGATGAGGTAAAGGTGGTCTTTTTATAAACGTCATTGGTTAAAAGAAGAGGAGAGGAAATAATCATAAAAATGCCTTGCCATCATGCTGTAAAATATAACGTCCCTACCGGCCGCTGTGGAGTTCATCCTAAAAAATATTACTTGTCTGTTCCTTGGAATGGATTCCTCTTATTCCATTAAACCTATTAATGATAAAACAACTGATCGTCCTCTGGGAGTTCATTTTCTTAAATAATATTTGTCTTTCCAAAATATGAAAATAACACAGTTTGCTAAAAAATGAAAAAGATCATGTTGATTGTTAGTTTGCGAGAAGCACTCCCTAGCGAAGTTCAATCTCTCCATAAAGGAAGTTTCCCGCGAATATTTTGTCTGGATACTAATAACTGTAAAACTACTATCAAACCAGAAAAATATATGTTTATTTGTGCAATTCTTCCAATTAATTAAATTCATAAAACAAGAAGATACTTAAATATATATTATTTATATATTATAATTATAATATCTAGTAGAAAGGGCTTACCTATCAATGATAATTTTGTTTTAGGATCAGTAAAGAGCACGTAACAAATATAGTTTAGATTGGTTATTTATTTAAATACCTAATAATATATTTCTAAACAACATATTTCTTTTGTACAAAGAGGGAATAATTCTAGAACAAAAAAAAACAAGTCATTCTCCAATTTAGGGTTTACATTTGATTGATGAGGGAGGATAATCATTCATTAGTCCCACAAAATATGATGTTTTTTTATTATCATCCAGATATATGCATTCACAGTGCGTTTGTTGCTACGCAAAAGTAATATAATACAATAATGAGGTAAAGATAAAAATATACGCATTTTAGAGAAGACTAAAATGTAAGGTTTCATATATATATATATATATATATGTATATATATATATATATATACATATATATATATATATGAAACCTTACATTTTAATCTTATATATATATACAGGGAGTATACGTATAATCCGGACTAATTAAAACAAATTTTGAAATGTTGATAACTTATTTATTTATCAATATTTTTCAACAATTTTTTGTTAAATGAAAGAAATACATATATAGATATTTATTTTTCAATATAGCCCCCATCAGCGGCGACGACCATCTCGAGGCCGCAGGCCTTGGCGACGACGTCCTTCTTCATATTGGCGAACTCCTCCACGATGGCGGCCCTGAGGGAGTCGAGAGTGTTGTGAGCGTGCTTGTTGGTCTTGTTCTCGACCATGCCCCAGAAGAAATAGTCGAGAGGGTTGCAGTTAGGGGAGCTGGGGGGCCACAAGTCCGGGCTCCAGTGGTAGGGGAGGTTCTCCAACAGCCACGCCTGGGTCTCCCTCGACTTGTGGGCGGGAGCCGAGTCCTGCTGGAAGACATATGGCCTCCCATTCACCACCAGGTCCATCCAGGGCTTCACGACGGCGGCCAACTTGGCGTAGGACTTGTTGCCGTCCTCGTTGACCTTCCTCTTCACTTTGGCGCCAAACTCGTCGGTCCTGGTGGCCCCCAGGGACCGAGAACGCTTTTTGCGATGAGGATGATTCTTTTTGAAAGAGTTCCAAGCCTTCCACTGGTCGTAGACGGTCGACTTGGGGTAGTTGAAGAACTCTATCACCTCCTTTGGACTCCTCCCGGCACGAAAGGAAGCAAACATTTCTATGGCTAAATGTTGACTGATTTTCAATATTTTTTTTTTTGGGGGGGGGGGCAGATAGATAATATGCAAGCGCAGTAACGTACATATGTGCGTTGCAATATCTCAAAAAACAAAGACGACATAACCGATCAAAGTTAGTCCGGATTATACGTGTACTCCCTGTATATATATATATATATATATATATATATATATATATATATATATTATATATATTATATATATATATATATATATATATATATATATATATATATATATATTATATATATATATATATATATATAATATATATATATATTTGGATGCTTCTAGGGTAAAGTAGATTTTTAGTAAAGTCACCAATAAATATATTTTTTAAGTTGGGCAACTCATATTTCTAAATCTTATGGTCTAAAGTGAGGAACTATTTATCGTGAAGGATACTCAAACCAATCAAGTATTCCTAATTTTTATGAGATTGAACAATTGCTTCATTTACTACTTTATAATATGAGTTTTTTATAAGGACCATTTAAAAGGTTCGTCAGCGATTTAGGCTCATGAGAAAACACCTTTTTGTGTTCTAAAAGGTAAAATTATCTATTCGGAATGAATGTTCAACAGTCATGATGTTATTCAATACAAACTACTTTTTATTTTTACTTCGCTTTTTCTTTGTACACATCACGTTCGAGAGAAAAGTCCTGATGTGGTATCCTCAAATATCTTCATAATCTTAATGGCTCACCATTTTACGTTATCTCACCAGAGTTAATCTAGGCTGAGGGGGACGTTATAAAGTCGAAATAAGATATTTTTTCTTTGATAAGAATCATATTGCTTTGTGTTGTACTCATAGGCATAATAAATCTACGAACGTGTTAACACAGATATAACGATATTCTTTCTGATCTATAATACTACGAAAGTATATAAACAAACATCCTCCTAGTGATGAGACGGTCCAGAGTGTTGAATCGGTCCAGGTCATGGTTCGTACTCTTGACACAGCTTTCTAAGAACTCTTTAAAATGTTATTGCTATTTCTTTTTGAGATATTTTAGTTTGCTTTATATCGTAATACTTTATAGTCGAGTTATATGAAGTTAGTTGCTATATATATTTCGGATGTTGTATGAGCAACTATTCGTTAAGAATGATTTTTGTATCTCTCCCAGGACAGGAGTTGTCATCGGCAGCAATAATAATTAATAGAATATATAATTTGTCTTGCATTTCATATGAACAATAAGGTTAAAGTAGTTGCATTTATTATTGTTCTCGGTGCGAGTATGCAAAACAAAGTTTACTTGATCATTAATTTTCCTTGGAAGTCTTTTTTTAAGGTCTTAACTTAAAATTGTATTAGATAGAATATACATAAAATACAATTATAAAATAGAGGTAGAATTGCGTATAAAATACATAAATAAACATTATAGTTTAAAATTATTCTACCTAAAAAGAACCAAACTCAATTAAACTGAAATAATACGCAATATAAAAACAAAAACAAATCTATAAAACAAAAACAAATCATAAGAGGCTATAAAAACGGTGATATTGAAGGACTATCTTCTTGAGCAAGGTGAGGTGACGGCTCGAAGAAGGTACCATGTACGAAACCAAGTTGATTGCATATTTCCATGAAACTGGCATAACTCAAGGGATCTTTAATTCCAGCGCGGTATATCGAGCTGCGGGAGATAATAAAATTATAATTAATAAAACGCATGACTTGCCTTGTCAGTGGTTCCTTCCTCGACAGTTTTGATCTAATAAGAGCCTTTGCACTCGATAGTGCGAAGCAAACAGCCTGTAGAATAGAGTTAGTCCGTTGCTTTCTTGGAATACCAAACAAAATAGTGCCTGTCACTTCGAAAGAAGAACAAACAACGTTTAATTTTATAAATTCTCTTAAAATAGTTATTAAAGGGCATTTTACAAAAGCATGTATAATATTATTAAAAACGGTTCCACAATTAATGCAAGGGGTATTAAAATATAGACACCTGGTTGAAATTTGGAATTGAGCAGTGAATTTAAAACAGTCATGAATTTCCGAAAGAGAGTCTTTGATCCGTCCTAACCAATTAGATAGCAGATTTAGTTCCCTTAATCATTTGATGCAGGCATCATGAACCTCTTCCTTATAGGAGGGAGGCTCAAGCTTTAGATACCATGGACGAGGGGGAGTATACATATATGGAGCAAGCTCTTTTTAAAGGCAAAATAATTTACCACAGCTCAATGCCGAGTCTTCATGGATAACCAGATCGTGAAAAGTAAAAATTCTTTTCTCCAAGGCTTCACGCTCCAATTTTTTTGGCTCCTCAGTTGATTTGAAGAAAGCCTTCTTACTCACATTTTGAGTAATTATATTAACAGTTGAAGAGGAGTCACAAACCGGGACAAAATTCCAAATTACTCGCTGAACTGCCGCCCAACTAGGCGATATAGTTAAGAGTAGGTCGTTTGAAGATACGGAACTCATCATAAGAAGAGTGTACAATGGAGAATTTGACACAACAGACCTCCATTCGAGATCTGGTCTTTTAGTAAGGTCAATTAAAACTTTTACGAACACTTTCTGTAATACTTTGGTGAGAAGAACTAAGCCACCACTTAGAAGTGTCCTTGGTCTTTTAAGTGCTTCAATATAAGTCTTGTGAAAAAGAGTGTTAATCCAATTTATTCCCTTTTTGATGACTTTATCTGCTGAAATAGGTAAAAGGCATTCCTTGTATAAAATCGAAGGAACAATAAAATTATTATAATTATCGAACCTAGACCGAAGATTCAATTTTCTCCACGATAAAATTCTTTTAAAAACACATGTCCTCATTGAGTTCCAATTTTCAACTGTTTCGCCATTTTTGTCATAATCAACTCCAAAAAATGTAATCCTTTTCTCTATTGGACAGTCGGCAAATCTGCAATCCTTTATTGGAGACCAGGAGCCAAGGGGTAAAATTGTGGTTTTGTTTCTGTAGACCTGAACGTTTACCAAATTTAGTAAAATATGCTAAAATGACTTCCATCCTTTTTAAAAGTTGAGCCTCCGACTTGGCTTCTATATAAAAAGTTACATCATCTGGGTATAAATCAATAATATGCCGTGTGTTGCCGAATAAAACTCCTAAAAACCCAAAAAAAAATTAATAGAGAGAGAGAGCCAAGTCTTCTATTGCCAAGTATTGGAAGTCTTTTCTTTTTTCAAATAGGACGTGCTGACGTTATTTGCAGTTTTTAATATTGTACAACTATGTAACTCTAAATATAACCAGGGATCACGCGGTATCTGAAGGTCATAATTTAAATTGCTTAAAAATATTATTTTATAATAAGAATATCCTAATATTTTTAATGTTTTACACAAATGATTCTCAACCTTAGGGTTGCGAGATTATCTTTGAGGAACGTCAAATGCAATCAGAAAAGTATAAATACGCAAAATGGACGTCTGACCGGACGTTATAGGGCAAACAGTGAATCGTCTCAGAGAGGCATGTTATTAGGCAGGGATTACTATAAAGAAAAGAGAAAAAGAGGAAGTTTCTGGTCATCACAACGGACCAAAACGAGTGTAAAGAAATAAAGAAGGATTTGAGATTAAGCAGTACCTTCAATTGCCCAATTTTAGTAATCAAACATCAATCTAGCATTTTTCCGAGACTAATGATGTCTCTCAAAATAAAGCTTGACCTTTGGCCTACGAATTGAAAACAAAATAATTATCATAAACATTGATTTCCAAATCGTGAGCCTATATAGATGAGACTCGAAGGGGTTAAGAGGACTTCTTCATTTGTTTGTTTAGGAAGAGCAATACCTGAGAGACTTCCTCTTCTAGATTTACGAGTCCAAGAGATGTGTAGAAGGAAGGTTCATGACAGGCCCGGCAGCAGGCCCAAGCAGTTAGGGGGCCCTAAAGTTGTTATGGAGGGCACAGTTGGCAAATTCATAAAAAATCGGGCCAACGTCACTCAGTGGGTGGGCGGGCCTACGTCACTCGGTGGGCGGGCCTGGTTCATGAGGTGAGTTTCCAAAGTCATCCGAGGCTAGGAATAGGGTGGATAGATGGTAAATATGTGAAGACAAATGGGTAGGAGTAGGTCATGAGGAATCTCATCATTTCACGATCCAGGGGCTCAAAGGTTCCTTTTCCATTCATAAAGTCCCTCTTTTTTTCTTTTTTTTTAAATAATGGGTCATTTATTTAAAATCATACATAAAATAATATATGTATACAATAATAAATTTAAAAAAAGCAAGAGGGGTTGTGACAAAAAAATCATAAATAAACATTGTAGTTTAAAATTAACCCTCTGAGATGTGAACCCATCACATCATTAAAACATCATGATCTGCATTATATATAGTGGAAGTGAGTACACGAAATATAGGAAGAAAAAATTGTAAATATTATATAAGCACATCCTTTATTGCACGGCTCCCTCGATGATGTCATTTGAAGTCCTCTTATATCTTCTTACAATGAGTCTCAAGCGAGAGTAAAAATGACAGGACCACTGAGGAAAAACTTTGACGATATCCGCGGCGAAGTCCCATAACGTCACTTTCTTAGAATGTGGAATCTTGAGGGCAAAGGTACCATATCTTGCAGCCGCAGAAATAAATATTTTTTTAAACGACTCATTACGAATGAGTGTATTGGAGGTTAAACACTCAGCGATGTGAGCTTTAGCGCTAGCAAGTGCAAAACTCAGAGCCTTGGACTCAGGAGATGCAGTCGCTGCCCCCAGAGGATAACCAAATAGGATATAGGCCGATAAAAACATAGCCTCATTTTCAGAGCTGTATAAATGACTTATGTTATGGGTGACGAAAGCACGAAGATATGACAGGGCATGGCAATCAGCGAAAGCGTGAATGATCGAATTATATACTTTTCTGCAGTCCTTACAAGGAAAGTTGAAAAAGATGCAACCGGTAGAGATTTGAAATTGTGAGGTGAATTTTTTGCTATCCTTAACGTTGGTTGATTCCATAATTATTTTTTCCCATCTTTGCGGAAGATTTAGGTCTTTAATATAAACCCGGCAGATTTTCTTAGCGTCCTCGTCGGGTCCGGGCGTTGTACTTAATTTAATATGCCAAGGAGTAGGCGATGTATGAAGCCTAGCTGCTCTAAGAAGTGGGAAGTAAAACTTTCCCGCTCTAAGACCACAGTCTACATCTTTTTTAAATCGTGGATGGTGAAAGTTTCTGTTCTAAAGGCGTCTAATTCCAAGCTCTGGGGAGTTGCATGTTGCCCAAAAAAGGCCCTTTTCTTGGAGTTATAATGAATAATGTCTACAGTAGAGGAAAAGTCGTAGGTTGGCGTCAGACTCCATAATATTCTTTGACATGAAGCCCATATCGGAGAATTTTTTAATAGCACATTGGAGGCTAGGGTACCCATCATTAAAATGGAGTAAATGTGGCTATTAGAGACTCTTGACCTCCACTCCTGCTCTGGGTTGCACGAAAGATCGATGAAAATTTTCTTGTAGATTTTTGGCAACACTTTGGAAAGTTGCACCAAGCCTCCTCCGAGTTGTTTTTTAGATCTCTTCAGGGATGGAAGATAACTTTTGTGGAAGAGTTTCTGGAGCCAAGAGTCCTCTTCCTCTATCACCCAAAGGGCAATTTTGGGTAAAGCGTTTGCGAAGTAGAGAACTGAGGGAACAAATTTAATATTGTAAAAATCAATTCTTGTTTGAAGATTGTATTTTCTCCACTCCATTAGACTTGTTCTAATTAAGTTGGCCAAACTATTTTTATTTGAATCTGAATTTCCACTGCGTTTCCACTCAATACCGAGTATGTTTAGACTGTTCCTCACTGGGCAACCCATAATATGTGTATTGTCTTTCGGGCACCACTGTCCCAAAGGGAGGATAGCAGTTTTCTTGCAGTTGATTTCCAGTCCAGAGTGTTTCTCAAATCTTTAAAAAAGGACATTAGAATGGCCACTCTATTACACACCTGAAGCTCAGAGTTTCCTTCCACATAAAGTGTGACATCATCTGCGTAAATGTCAAGAAGATGCTTGAATTTTCCGAAATTGATTCCAAAGCCCGAATATTTGTATTGCAATCTCTGAGCAAATTCTTCAATTGCAGCCACGAACAGAAGAGGGGCTAAGGGACATCCTTGTCTACAACCGCGCTTAAGATGGATTGGCGGACTCTCGAGACCCTCCAAAGTAATGGTAGAAGTTCCATTAAGTAAAAGAGCTCGGACTGGGTTGAAGAAACGGGAAGGAAGTAATCGCTTTATTGCACGAAGAATACACCGATGATAGAGAGTATCGAAAGCCTTTCTAAAGTCATGGCTATAATTGCGCCAAATTTTTTATTCGAGTCCACCAAATCTATTGCGCACTGTAAGTTCCGAGCTATATCGGAGATTTTGCGCTGCTTCAAAAAGCCTTTCTGGTGACATCCAATTTTTTTATTAAGCAGAGGCTCCATTTGCTTAGCAATTACTCCAGCCAGAATCCTGTCCCTCTTTTTGACTCCGAGACTCTTCAGGACAGGAGCAGGTTAATTAGCTTTCTCTCTGTGTGTGTCTCTCTCTCTCTCTCTCTCTTTTTCTCCTCTCATTCGGTCCAAAAATAATAAAATATACCATGAGCCCTTAAAATATGGAAGAAGTGTAAGAAAGTAGAACCTAGTCATAACTATAAAATAAAACACTTCTTTATTTGTACCTAAGATCACATATTTATCAACTTCAAGATCCTTTTTCCCCTGTTAAAATAGCTCCCACGAAATCGAGGATGGCTGAGAATCTAAATCATATCTGAAAAAGAGCTTTCTCAGACCCCCGTCATTAGAGTTAGGGTGTATGTTTCTAAGTACCTGGAAAGGAGTCCTCATTACTCAAAAAAAATAGGCATGCAAAGAAAATAAAGAAGAGGGGAAAGAGAGACAGAGGAGAAGACCCATTTCAACTCTGCATTGCATTTGGAAAAATAAACGGAAATGAGGCATAAATCAAGGACTACGTTAATCAGGACAGGACAAAGGCTAACATGGGTCCTATTTATCGGTTTTGGAATATATCTTTATAGTGTATATATTAAAAACACTGTAGATATATATTCCAAAAACCGGTAAATAGACCCATGTGAGCGCAGTGTCCTGTCCTGATTAAAGTAGTCCTTGCACAAATCCATCGATTTGGCCTTTCTTGCGGCCCTTTATGAAGGTATAAATAAAGCTATCTTTCATAGAGAAAGTACATGTTGGGAGGAGGATTTTATGTTCAACTAAAGCTTTAAAGTAAAGTAGCGCATCGGGGCAGATAGCTTGGAAAGATTTTCATTGAGTCTCTTTTTTCTTTTGGTCCGGCAGATGTCGCTTTGGGATTTAAAAAGTATGACGTCACACCGGGTTGTTTTGGATCTCCTTCATAACATCCATTTAAATAATTGCTTCACTACTTATGTTTTTTTTACGGTTATAAAATTCTTTATTTGGCTATCAAATATTATAAACAGTGTAAAATAACTACACTAAAATACAGACAACTATAAATAATAAAAATACTCTTGACAGTTGCATTAAAATAATAACATGAATGAACATTGTAAAACATATTTACTGTCAAGAGATTATAACCTTATATACATGGACGAATGTTTTTTAACTTATTTTCACAACGATAATTAATATTTTAATGTATAAAGCAACTGCATTAGAAAACATTTGATTTTACTTGAATGTTCTATAGATCACAGGCCAACAAAAATCAACAAAAAAAAAAGGTCGGACTAATTTACCATAATTCATATAGAGTTTTATTCACTGATTCCAAATATGGTATTCATTTTTCAAAGTTAGTGATAAATTCAGAGCTAAATGGATTTCAATTTTTTTAGCATTTTTTAGATTCAGAGCCATTTTTGGCATACAAGGACTGAAGTATAGAAAAATAAAAAGCAATGATTTGATAGAGCTTAGATCAAAGTACTCATTTCAATTTTTACTTCGTCTCTGGCACATTTAAACTTTAAAATATATGTCATTTTGTACGAAAAATGAAGGGTTTTTCTTAGAGACTCACTGTTCCTCACTGCTCCTCACTCAAAGGTCTTACATCATTAAAAATTGATATGAATATGAAGAAAAAATATCAAGCTTTAATTTGATATGCTTAATATTCCATAAAATGCCTTATTTTAATCAAAATTAGCAAATGAATATTTTTTAAATCCTCTCTATTTTGCCCTTTTTTAGAGAAATTCATAACTCACCCAGTGAGATAGAAACAGAGAGAGAGAAACTGACGTCACAACGTATGTAAACAATAAAGAGTAATTTTCCTTCTTTCATTGGAATTTGAGTGTTTTTTCCCGGAAATCTTCCGAGGATCCAGGATTCCTAATGAGTGGCCTGCCGGCTGTGCCGTCGTAGACAACATTTGTGAGAAGAATTCATCGTGACACAGCCTCGGATCAAGCATGGAGCAAGGAGTGGAAGCTTAGGAGGACATGACTCCCCAGAGGGTGCTTAGCCTATTCTCTTTGCATCAAAGAGGATGATGAGTCGGAGACAGACAGACCCTCAAGGACATTACCCCCCTCCTCCTCTCTCTTCCTTAAGGCTGGTTGGCTGGCTCATTCCGTCTGCTCAAAGAAGATGACGTGTCGGGCACCCCGGAGGGAGGGAGGAATGGACTCCCGTGAGAGAGAGAGAGAGAGAGTCATTGCCTTTGTCCTGTCTACCTACTAGCCTATTCTATCGGGGAGTCTCCTTTTCAAGTGAGACACAGAGAGAGAGAGATAATTAACTTATTATCATCCTGAAGAGTCTCGGGATCGAGAAATAGTGACTTTACACATAGAAGTGGAATCTTTGGGCACCTGGATCGTGAAAAGAGGAAGTTCCTCATGACCTATTCCTACTCATTCGTCTTCAAATATCTACCCTCCCTCCATCCCCCTCTTCCGGATCTGTCTCGGATGACTACAGAGACTCCACTCATGAAGCCTCCTCCTACACGTCTCTTGGACTCGAACGTCTAGAAGAGGAAGTCTCTCAGGCATTGCTCTTCCTCCCTCCGGGTCTCGGATGACTACGGAGACTCCACTCATGAAGCCTCCTCCTACACGTCTCTTGGATTCGTAATTCTAGAAGAGGAAGTCTCTCAGGCATTGCTCTTCCTCAACAAACAAATGAAGGAGTCCTCCTCACCCTCCGAGTCTCATAATTTGGAAATCAATGGTTATTCTCCTGATGAACCCAGCATATTCGTCTCCTTTGGAACCGTGGATCTTGAAGGAGGACTCCATTATGGCTTCACCCCTTTCTCTTGCAAATATGTAGATTGCTTCATGGTTCATGTATTTATAAGGAACATCATTATTCTTCAATGGATACTATACACTTCTACCTTGGGACCTTATATTTTGTAATGAAGCCCTCTGAACAGACTCTTTTTTTTATTTTATAAGATTTTCCTCTTCTTTGACATTTATATAAAGTGAAACATATTTTTCCGTTTTCGTCGTGTTTGAAGGAAGAACCCCAAACGACCACTTTATATTTACATATTTCATAATTCAAGGGTGATCTGACTTATTTCACATTTATAGGTTTTATATTCTTGTATTGAAATAAAAACACCTTCACAACTTTTGTTGATTTTTCTAACGATATCAGCTCGTATTTCTTGTAATTATGGTAAAAGTATTTTGTAATATAAATATAAAGAATTATTCTAAAAGAATACACAACAGAGTATTGATCTTCACAATTCTTAAGTGAAGGTAAGGTGTTCGTTAATATATTTTATGATATAATCTGTATTTCTGCCCCCTAAAGAAAGAAATGCTTATTACTACTATAGTTAAAATTTACAAATAAAATATAGCCCATTAATAAAAATCTGAAATGAAAATAGTTATCATTGACCTTATCATGAGTATACTTGATGCTAATTTATCACTTAAGGTCCTACCTAATCTTGTCTAGCCTAGGAATTGCAGAAAAGTATTAATTACCTACTTAATTATATTATTAAACGTTTTGATTTTTATATAAAACATAATTTGTCTTACATCACTTATAGGAACTAGAATGGAGTCCTTAGACAAGATACTGCTCTGTAATAATTTTTTAAACACAAATCTGACTCTGGCCACTTCCGTTTCCAAGTTAATTACGCGAAGTAAAAGGGAAAAATTTCCTTTTAGTGTTTATTACTCTCATTTCCCTGAATAAACCTCTTCAACGCAGCACACAGTGACTCGATATTTAACAAAAAAAAATACATGAAAAAGCAAGGCACTGAGTTTTGCACTAATAATAACAAATATTAAAAGTATAGATATAAGTATAAAAATAGATGTCAAATGAGTGATCAAGTGTATATTTCGGGTGTATCAATCAGAGTATCTGTACGAATATATGCGGTAAATATAAAATAAGGATAAAATAAATATCCCAAGTGGAAAGAGACTCCGTTGAAATTATTTGTAGAATCTTTGAAATAATATAAGGAATTTATTTCACTCTCATGGATTCAAATGTGAAAAGCTTGGTGTAATTGAAGATTCTATGGTCGAAACGCGACGTAAAGAATGGTAATAAGTCACCAAATTCTAAGATGATCGAATTTGTCAAAATTATGGCTCCAATCTAGGAAGGCAAATTAAAAGGGGAAGCAAGAAGCCTTGAAGTATCCATCCTTTTTAAATCAAGAGGTCCAAAATTTCCCTTTCCATGCATGAAGTCCATTGTTTTCGACTCCGAGACTAATATGGTGGGTTGATCCGGAGAATATTATATCATGGACATTGATTTCCAAATTGCAAGCCTTTAGAGATGAGACTCGAAGGGTGAGGAGGACTCCTTCATTTGCTTGTTGAGGAAGAGCAATGCCTGAGAGACTTCCTCTTCTAAACGTTCGAGTCCAAGAGACGTGTAGGAGGAGGCTTCATGAGTGGAGTCTCCGTAGTCATCCGAGACCCGGAGGGAGGAAGAGCAATGCCTGAAAGACTTCCTCTTCTAGACGTACGAATCCAAGAGACGTGTAGGAGGAGGCTTCATGAGTGGAGTCTCCGTAGTCAACTGAGACTCGGAGGGAGGAAGAGCAATGCCTGAGAGACTTCCTCTTCTAGACGTACGAGTCCAAGAGACGTGTAGGAGGAGGCTTCATGAGTGGAGTCTCCGTAGTCATCCGAGACCCGGAGGGAGGAAGAGCAATGCCTGAGAGACTTCCTCTTCTAGACGTACGAATCCAAGAGACGTGTAGGAGGAGGCTTCATGAGTGGAGTCTCCGTAGTCATCCGAGACCCGGAGGGAGGAAGAGCAATGCCTGAGAGACTTCCTCTTCTAGAATTACGAATCCAAGAGACCTGTAGGAGGAGGCTTCATGAGTGGAGTCTCCGTAGTCATCCGAGACCCGGAGGGAGGAAGAGCAATGCCTGAGAGACTTCCTCTTCTAGACGTTCGAGTCCAAGAGACGTGTAGGAGGAGGCTTCATGAGTGGAGTCTCTGTAGTCATCCGAGACAGATCCGGAAGAGGGGGATGGAGGGAGGGTAGATATTTGAAGACGAATGAGTAGGAATAGGTCATGAGGAACTTCCTCTTTTCACGATCCAGGTGCCCAAAGATTCCACTTCTATGTGTAAAGTCACTATTTCTCGATCCCGAGACTCTTCAGGATGATAATAAGTTAATTATCTCTCTCTCTCTGTGTCTCACTTGAAAAGGAGACTCCCCGATAGAATAGGCTAGTAGGTAGACAGGACAAAGGCAATGACTCTCTCTCTCTCTCTCACGGGAGTCCATTCCTCCCTCCCTCCGGGGTGCCCGACACGTCATCTTCTTTGAGCAGACGGAATGAGCCAGCCAACCAGCCTTAAGGAAGAGAGAGGAGGAGGGGGGTAATGTCCTTGAGGGTCTGTCTGTCTCCGACTCATCATCCTCTTTGATGCAAAGAGAATAGGCTAAGCACCCTCTGGGGAGTCATGTCCTCCTAAGCTTCCACTCTTTGCTCCATGCTTGATCCGAGGCTGTGTCACGATGAATTCTTCTCACAAATGTTGTGTTCGACGGCACAGCCGGCAGGCCACTCATTAGGAATCCTGGATCCTCAGAAGATTTCCGGGAAAAAACACTCAAATTCCAATGAAAGAAGGAAAATTACTCTTTATTGTTTACATACATTGTGACGTCAGTTTCTCTCTGTTTCTATCTCACTGGGTGAGTTATGAATTTCTCTAAAAAAGGGCAAAATGGAGAGGATTTAAAAAATATTCATTTGCTAATTTTGATTAAAATAAGGCATTTTATAGAACATTAAGCATATCAAATTAAAGCTTGATATTTTTTCTTCATATACATATGAATTTTTAATCATGTAAGACCTTTGAGTGAGGAACAGTGAGGATCAGTGAGTCTCTAAGAAAAACCCTTCATTTTTCGTACAAAATGACATATATTTTAAAGTTTAAATGTGCCAGAGACGAAGTAAAAATTGAAATGAGTACTTTGATCTAAGCTCTATCAAATCATTGCTTTTTATTTTTCTATACTTCAGTCCTTGTATGCCAAAAATGGCTCTGAATCTAAAAAATGCTAAAAAAATTGAAATCCATTTAGCTCTGAATTTATCACTAACTTTGAAAAATGAATACCATATTTGGAATCAGTGAATAAAACTCTATATGAATTATGGTAAATTAGTCCGACCTTTTTTTGGCTGTTGGCCAGTGTAAA